>OY986045.1:58163701-59363701 GCA_963920215.1 Nineta flava | reverse complement strand
AAATATCATAAATATATTAATTAATATACGTTCTGTGTGTAAAAAATATTTGAAAACATTCAATCTCTTTGCGTAGTTTGAATGTTTTTCTAACCGACGAAAAAGGACCTCTATAGTTTAAAAAAAAATATATTATCACGCATAACTTTTTACAGAGTAGTCCGATTTCGATAATTCTTTTTTGCTAATCTGTTTAATAATAAATACGAAATTTGTTAGTAGTTACCTGCTAACTTATGTATTGTACAAAGGTGACTAGATTGAAGTCTAAAATCTATAGTGCACAGTCCAACTTCTCTCAATCGCTTTTACAACGATCTTCAAACAGTTAATCTTTGCGTAAAGTGATTTTGAATACATTACGAAAAAGAAATTTATTTAAAACGGAACTGATGCACCTTTGTTTATTCAATCTTGATAAATAACTGAAAAATCTAATTAATTTAGCGTGCTTTCCGATAATTAATTAATTTATATATAAATAAATTCAAGTGTGTATTAGATTTGGTATCCAGTAATTATAATTATAATTATAATTATAATTATTATTGTTGTTTGTTAACGTCATTCTAACATCGTAATACACAACAATAGATGGATAAATAAATAGATTTACGTTTGTAGATTTAATTAATTTCATTACAGATTTTATATGAAACATACACACAAAACAATATAAAGTGAAAGCTCCCAGGTACCTACTCTACAGTATGTACAGTATATAACACAATATAAATTATAATAAGGAATAAGTACCTATTCTATGTATTATAAGATTTATTATATTATTCTTTGCCCTTTTTAATCTTTTATTAATACAGTGTAGTTCTAAATAACGGTCCAATAACACAATGGATGAATAAAGTTTTCATAATAAATAATAAGGTGTTGAAATTTTTTTAATGACATGTTTTATGCTCATTGAGTAAATTTTATTGTATATATATATAGAATTAGCAAAATAAATATTATTATTATTATTATAAAGTATGCCTGAGAAGGACCAAAAACCATTTTTTTTAATGGTTTGGTGACGTCATCAGACTCAAATAATCAAAAAATAAACTTTTAGCTGTAATAATAAAAAAAATAAAATTAATTCGTTACGCAGGAGCTGCTTCAACTTAGCGAATTTCCTTAAAATATATAAATCACTTTCTAGCGGTCACAATTTTAGTCTGATCAAAATGAAATGTCGTATATGATTTTAGTATTTGCAAGGCCAATTTTATTAATAAATGTTATACGTGAAGGGGAAATGGGGGCATAAAGAAAGAAGAAACCACAAAATACAAAATATCTCTTTTAATATTAGAACAATCAAAAAATGCGTAAGGAATAAAGTTGTAGAAAATCATGTTTGCTACAATTCATTATCTTATCATTTTTGCTCAAACTCTAATGTGTACAGAGATAGTGAGGAATTTAGTTTTGAATCTTAAACCGTCAATATTTCTGTAAATATTAGTGTAACAGAAAAATTGATAAGAAACCAAACTACAGTAAAATTTAATACCTAAAACTTTACTTCTTAAAAATTTTTCGATTTTTCGAATATTAAGGGAGATATGTCAAATTTTGTGTTTCCCCCTCACTCTAAACCCCTCTTTCCCCTCGTCCGATTTTACCCATTATCGAACTTGACCTTTTGAATACCAAAAGCGCCTCAAATACCAAACTTCATTCCAATCATATCAAAACTGTGACCGCTAGAGTGATTACAGACACATATATATATATATATCTATATATATATATATATATATATTACACTTTACATTGTTTGTAGATTGGGTGTATTATAAAATAAGGTCTGTATAAGTTTATTGTGTTGCATTGGTTTTAGTATTTAGTACGACTAGAGTTGTTGTAGCAGCAGTTTGGATTAGTTTTTGAACATTTTGAAAACAAAAGACTCAAATAAGCAAGATATTTTACTTGTACACATTTAAACAGTTAATTAACTTTCTTATTCGTGTTCGTACGAATATTATATATCCCAATGACTACTGTCTGTCTGTCTATCTGTACGGTATAGTTATTAGTACTGTTGTGTACAACTTGTTCGGCAAGGAACATTGAATATAATGAATGTTGTATTTTATTTATTTTCATTTATTGTATGTGCTAGTAGAAATATGGGTGGGCGGTTGTGCCAGAAGGCTATAGCAGTAGCTGCTATTCATTGGATTTATATATAGGATGCCACATTTTAATTTGGATAATAAACGCAGGCATATAAGTTACATTCTCATATTACACGGGGTGGTATATTCTTCGACTTTGTTGAAGTACATATTGACAATTGGAATCAGTGCCATGCCATTGTAGGAATATACCAAGATATCCTGGTATATTCGTGCTGAAATCAAAGCTAATAACAACAAGTGAAAATAACCACTAACTGAATATACTCAATTTATGAAAATAAATTTCAAACAATATAGTTGCTTATTTTTAAAAAAGGAACATATTTTGTTTATAAATTTTTGTTTTACTCTTACAGTTTCGAAGATAGGCAGTTTTGCCCCTATTGCCCATTTATGAACACCTATACCAAAATGTTTTTTCTGCGATAAATATTTTCAATCGATACAAAGTTGGAACTAAACTTAATATACCCTGGTATATATTATATACCGGGTATAATAATAAAATATCAATATTACGGAATAAAATTTCACCATAAATAGTCATTATTTAATCTCAAGTTCGTGGGATTGAGCTCCACGTTGGGTGTCAATGTAGGAATATATCAAGATATTCTGTTATATTGGAGCTGAAATCTACCATAATAATAATATTATTATGTGACATCAAATGCTTGATATGAAAAATCATGCACATCTAGGATGGGAATTTGCATCACAATAGTGAGAGATCATATGCATTGCACTACCACAACATCTCAGGTAGCTCAGAGGCAGAGCATTGGTATAGAATGCCAGAGGTCGTGGGTTCGATGGCCATCCTAGATGTTTATGATTTTCATATCAAGCATTTGTCGTCAAAGAATGTTATCAATGTTCAGATATAATACTTAAATGTAAAATTAAGTAAACGCCAGTTATTATCGTTAGTATAATATAACCGAAAGGCAATCATACTAACAATAGATAAATAGACGCTCTCAATATTCTTAAAGTAACATAACATATTTTTCTTGAAAAGTCTGTCCGCATTTCAACTATAAGGTCCATTGTGATGCCTAAGGATGTGAGGATGTGAATGGAGGACAAGGAATTTTGTGTGTAGACTAGAAATTGGTAGGATGTGCGGCTGCAGCCAACTTTGATAGGAACTATGCCGATATTCATCTGGAGTTCGTTAAGGAAACTACAGAAAACCTTTACACATATAGCCAGTAACTTCGCTCTTGTCCATACGCCGACAGTTTAGCCAATTAACCGCCCCTTTTGTTTTAATAATTGACAAACTGCTGATGTTGGGATTCGAACCCATAACCTCCTAGTTCTCCAAGTACACACAACACCTTTACAAGCGCAGGCTGTACACACAACACACAACATGTACACACAACATCTTTACTTGGCTGGTTTGCTGAATCTTACTTCAATTCGCAGAAGATGTATTTTTTCAACATAATTTCCCCGGCCCAGGTTCTTAAAGTTGTGTGAAATTCATTTTGCAACACCGTGTATATATCAAAAACATTTCGTTTTGTTTAGACACCTATACTCGTACTATGTACCACACAAAAGTGAATTTCATTTGGAAAAATTTTATAATTGATTTGTGCCTTATTGATTTGGTTTTCGAAAAAATGCTTCGGATAAAAGTTTTGAATTAGACATATAGTAACAAGTTTTCTTCAAACACTTTTTTCCAAACCCGAATGAATAAGACTTTTAAAAAATGACTTTTGTGACCAACTTTTGTGACCAAGTGTACAAAATGAAAGGCTCTTGTCTGTTACAGCAGTTACCCATTCCTATTTTCTCCCAAAAGTGTTCTGTCTTTTCGATTCACTATTTACTTCTTATTGAAAAAAAAAATCGTATTTTTGTATATGTGAGCGCGTCTGTGTGTGTTTGGTGTGTATTTATAGAAAATTGTAATCTTCTTTTCTAAATTACTTTTTCCAAACCAGAAGAAGCAACACAAAAAAACACATAGTATTATACATAAACATTTACCAAGCAGTCTTCTTCCATCGGTAATGACAAATAATGTTGTGTTATTAATATAAATTTTTTATTATTTTCATCTCTTACGAAAAATTTCTTTCAGCATTCTTTCTATAATGCTGTGCGATGATTTCTAAAAGAACTGTTTGTTTAGGTGTAAATACATGGTCTGTGGAGAGATAGGTGTGTTTATCAGAAAAAATTTGGGCCGCGACGAAATATCAGATGACAAAATAACCAAACCATAATATCCTAACGATAAAATAACCACTCGCGAATAATAGAATAACCAAGAACAAAATATTCGCTATTCACCAAGTCTGCGGACTGAATTGGTCATACCTTGTGAAAGTTCTGAAGTATTTTGACAGTTCGTACCATAAAATTATTGTTATAAACCATTAGTCGTACTTAGTGGAGGTTCTGAGGTTTTTTGGTAGTTGGTGGCATTAAATTATGGTTATGATTTATAGTTGTAGTAATTTCTTATCCATGCTTTTGGGATTTAAAATTTTTGTATTTTTTGTTGGTTCTTTTGTCGTGGAAAGGACCTGGCACTAATCTTATGGTAATTGGGTTTTGATCAAATTTGCTTATGCTTCAGAATTTAGTAGATCATCACCAGTCCAAGTGGCCGAGCGGTCTAAGGCGTTATGTCTGCGCAGTATGCCTACTTGGAAACTGGGAGGTAATCGGCAGTTTGTCAATTATTAAAAAAAAGGGGTGGTTAATTGACTAAACTGTCGGCGTATGGACAAGAACGAAGTAACCGGCTATGCTTCAGAAAGTTTTCTGCAGTTTTCATCACGAACTCCAGATGAATATCGGCATAGTTCCTATTCCTAGTCTATACACACATATTCCTTACACTCCACTCACTTCCTCACATCCTTAGACATCACAATGGATCTTAGGGTCGAAGTGTAGCCCGTCCAGGGCAGCCTCTACTATCTATCTCTATCTATCTAGTAGATCATCGAAAATATTCGCTGAAATAGAAATTTGAAGTAGAAAGTGACGATAAATATTTGAAGTAGTGGAAGCGGTGACAACGTTACATATTTGAAGCATTTAGGTTGTTAGTCTTAAAATAACAAGAGCCGGTGATATAACAATTAACAACGAGAGCGAAATCAAAATTACATCCTCCACAGATGTTCTGATTTTGATTGGTTTTCTAACGGTCGGTCGGACTCTTTGTTCTCCAGATATTTGTTCTACATTAGACAATAATTTGTTACCTGTCATCCGTTTGAGGCATAGTTTATCGAAATAAATACCTGACATATCGCTAATAACTGTACACATCTCATTCTACACCTGTTGGTCTCAAGCAGGGAGTATTTCCTATTATCTTCAGGGGTCACATTATACCGGTATGGTATTGTATGATGAATATATAATATGTTCATTGATTTCTTATGGGAATGTGTTGTGAGTTAATTATTTAGTCATTTACATTATACGTTTTTTTAAAAAAAAAACAAAAAAAACTTGTGTTAAATAAAACGCAAGGGATTTGATGATATTCTACAGTACATGATATTTAATTTTAAAATATATGAATATTTAAATTAATTTCTATTCGCCTAGATTGCACAAACTCTGCTCAAGGTGGTGTTTTATTATAATAACATTTTTTTTATTATTATTTTGCATATAGAATATATAATATTGTTTGTGAGTAGAATTAAAAATTTGATGTGCTCACAAAACAATCTCTATGTGAAATGCAATCTACCTCCAAGTTTTTGTACCTCCGTCTACGGATCACAAACTAGCAAGTATATAAAGATAATGCGTTCTACGTGGTTCTAAATCGTTGTTGATATGATTTCCTTTAATGAAAAATTTTTATGTTTTAGCTCGTCGTTAATGTAAATAATGGATATATTGCCAATTTTTGAAACTCTAATTTTAACGGAAAAAGATAAAATGTTGAATCATTGGTTTTAGATACAATATATAATTTTTCTATTGTAGTTTTTCACTAATAGATCATTTAATTAAACTTTTATGTCTTAATAGTAGCGGTGATTTTATTTAATATTATTTTAATAAATTGTTTAAATGGAAGTATAACTTCTTACGTGCGTACATAAGTACATATATCCTTTTTTATATATCCTAGTTCTCACTGCCGTATAATCTCTATATGATCTTATTCATAACTGAAATTATTTATATTTACAAAACTAAAGTAAACTATCGTTTGACGTAAAAAGGATTCGAACCAACAATCTTCTTCGTTGATAGCGTTTTAGATTTCTTGAATCAAAATTCCAAAAAAACGAATGCAGCTTTGACATTGAAAGTCGATCAGAATTGACAAAAACCGTACTCGGCAGAGGAATTTTAAATGTTTTCTTAAATCATCCTTTTCAAGAACAATGTACAAATACAGGTCTGTAAAATATAACTTGTCAACAAAAGTTGGGCTCGTATCTGAAAAAATCTGTAGTCCTACTGTTTGAAGTCCTTTTGAACTTAGATATTGCATGCTCCAGCGCTTTTTTCGCTCGAGATATTATTTCATTGTCACATATTCGTCCATATATCTATCGGTCCATCTTGACTCAACTGAAACTCAACTAAAAACGAACTAAATAACTAAAAAAAAAAACTCTAAATTGGTATTTTTGGTATCAATAGACTTCCAAAATGCAAAGGTTCGATGAAATCTCAACATTAATTTTGTAATTGCATAGTTGTATATGGCGGTCAAAATAATCTGTCTGAAAATAAAAGAAGAATAATTTCCCGTATGCTTTTTTACATCAATTTTAGCTCAAGATAAAAGTAATACATTTTTGATGATTAACCATCATAAAAGAAGTACACGGACGATCTCGTAAAACTGAAATATTAATTAAGACTGTTTTGTTGGACGATATTTTATGAAAACATTACTTTTAAGATTTTTTAATCATTTCAAAATTAATGTATAGAAAAAATTCGATAAAAAATATAATAAATAAATTCATGTAGAATTGTAAGTAGTAAAAAGGTTTACTGTTAATGCAAACGTCATGACAATCAGCGTTCATCAGAATCGAATCACAAATTTTTTTATCCTATCAGCGAGAATTTTAAAAATGTATTATTTTAATTTCATATTTAACATAAATTTTGTCGATAAAACAAGTCCAAATAACAACTAACTGAGTTAATTGCTTAAATATCCGGTATATACTTAGTTTATGAAAAAAGTTTCAAACAAAAGTTGTTTATTTTAAGAAAAGGAACATTTTTAACTTCAAATTTAAATAATATCAAAGAGAATTCTAGGATTTTTCGAATTAAATTTCAATTTTTGCCCTAATTTCCTTGATCAAAAATTTTTATATTTTATAAATACGTATTTCGACTACAAAGTAGTCATCATCAGTATGAATTAATTAATTGTAATTATTCTCCAAGGAGATGTTACTTGTTGCTAATTTTAGGTGCAGACCGTCACCAAATTAGCAACAAGTAACATCTCCTCGGAAAATAATTACAATTAGCTTATTCATACCGATCACGACTACTTTGTAGTCGAAATGTACGAAATGTACTAATTAGGTCATTTTATGAACACTTTACCAAACATTTTTTTCTGCGATCCCAAAACTATTGAAGTTAGAAACATGAAACATTTAGAAGATTTATCACCGGATATAAATATGCAAATTTCTACCGGTTAATATAAAAATTTTACCTCTTCTATATTTTTAATGAAGAAACACTTCTAATGAAAGTTATTTGTGAAAGAGTGACAAACAGTTTATCTACGGTTAAACACGTAAACAACTATTTAGTTTAAAAAAAAAACAGAGTATACAAATAATTAGTCCCATAGATACAATTAGTTACGTAAAAAGTACCTAACCATGTTGTAAAAATATCATTAAAATAGATTTCTATAAGTACATTTACATTTGTTGTGAAAAGGACGTAACTTAAGGATAAACAAGGATATTTTATGGTTTCTTCATAATACTTGGTAATATTGTGTTTTTCTATGATAAAAATACCTCATATACATTCACAGTATAGAGAAAAAAAATGTTGTAGAATATTCTAAATTACATGTAAACATTATATTATACAGTGAGTTTGAATAATATGGAAGGGTGATTATTTTGAAATTGTCCATCTCAGGCGCAATTGATCGATTTTGATGAATTTTTTTATATCTACTAAATTACAGTTGGGAAATTTAAATCAGATATAACAAAGTGAAACTAACAACTAATTGAGTTAATTGTTTAAAAACCCGGTATATATTGTGATTGATAAAAAAAGTTTCAAAAAAAAGTTGTTGTATTATTCTAAAAGGAACATTTTTTGTCTATAAATTTTGGTTCCTTCTCTTACGGTTTCGATGATGGATATTTACTGGCAAGGGGAGGCACTTCTTGTATCTTGAAATCGATGAATGATATAGTTTTGTAAAAATGGAAAGAACGGGTCCATCTTTTTGGACAAACTAAAAATTATTCGAATAACCCATTTAGCATTTCTTCTGAAGAAGGAACTGTGCTTCTAAAATTGTCGTCAGAAATAAAAATATTTTTTAAACATTTGTTGAATTTTAATAGCAAGCAGAATTTTTTGTATGTAAAAATCTGATAAATAAAATTTTGTTTGTATTGCTAATATTTTACAAACTCACTGTATTTATAACATACACACTGATATGTATATATTTTTGTGGGTAGTATTCTTAACTATACAATGATAATAGTATCATAAACATAAAAACTCATTATTTTTAATAGTTAAATAGAAAAATGATATTCCAAGTCTTAGAAATATATCTCATATGGAGTGTAATATGCGAAATGATATTCTTGAAGTTCTCATTTTATATATCAAATATTTACAGAGTGTTTCAGTTTGTTTTCACATACGTTAAAGCATACATTTCGTTTATATACATAAAGCTCTTTCGTTGATGTATATTTAGCTTTCCAAATAAAACCACTTAAAGTATGAAACTTTAAGAGGAAGCTCAGTTTTGATATATTTAAAATTGATGTTGAGTTTTCACCCAATTTTTGTTAATATGTAACAAATTTTGAAATTATGTTTTATTATACTAAAGCTTGCAAAAGAACTTCTGGTTATATATTTTTTATCGGATGGTATAAACATATAGTGTCTATCATTGCTCTTAAATGTCCTTTTCAGAATCTCAATTTTACATCTTTTATGGGCAAAACAATTTCAAACTTCAATGTTAAAGCTATTTCAATTTTTGGGATGCTTGATTCAACAAATCGTGGACATAAATTAGGAAGGTTATGGGCTCGATTCCTTCAAGAAACAGTTTAAAGATTTTGCTGCTTTGAAATGTATGTGGATAAAAAAATATGTTTTTAACGACCTTTTTAAAAGGCCTACTTGTCAGGTTTCGACTTATCCTGTACTGCACTACTACTAACCTTTTTATATACACTTCGCTGTGATGAAAACGATAGATGTGCCTATCATCAAATAAGGTGGGATATCTGGTACACGCACCAGGAATAATTGAATAGTTTTCAAGGCTAACGATGTTTTTTTGGAATAACTAAAGAAAACGTGTACTTTGGATTTTAGATTCCTAATGGATGGATTTTTATGGAAGTTTAATAGCTAGAAATATTTAATGCATATTATCTGTGAAAATGCAAGTTTTTAGAGAAATTACTGTAAAATCCTGACGAGTCTTCGGGTTGCTTCAGTAGTTTGGTAAACGTTACTTTCAAGATTTGTTTAGAATAACCACGGATTTAAAATCAAAAATTATACTCATGCCAAGTTTTATGCGTCGAAACTTTATCAACGAATATAGTAAATTTTTGCGTAGTCATACTGTCATCTGTGTCAACTTGAAACATTCTATAACTTTATACTATATCTAGATATTCGTTACGTAAAAAATGAAACCACTACAAACCTCCCAGGATAATCCGCAACATTTTTACGGTATATATACATATATATATATATGTACGATATCATTATATAACTTAAACAAGGAACTCCACAGAGATACAGATATACACATATACCGTATTAAGTGTGGTGTGGATTCTCTATATATAACAATTCATATACAGTATTAGGAATAATATTCCTATACTTGGATAAATCCAACTCAAGGTAACTTAAAATATATACTATGGTATAAGCTGTATACACACACACACACACACACATATATATATATGGATAACTCAGATTAGTATCTAACTGTTTATAAGTTTTTAGGTACATAAAGTATATATATATATATACTTCTGTGTTTATTTATTAACATGGGATCAGAATATCGTCTTAATACTGGGTATCGCAAAACAGAAGCATACGCGGAGAGTTATTCGACGGTGGAAAAGTAAGCGCAGTGTCTTCTTGGCCGTAGAGTCAGGGTGACATAGCCTGTATGTGCCTCCGATCCTAGTCTGCATGTGCCCTAGCCTGCATATGCTACACGCTACTTAGTTCAAAAGCTGAGAAGGAAGAAAAGCAGGAAGAGATCGGTAAAGATGGTTTAGAATAAACAGAAAAGAAATTCTTATGTTTTTGTTTGTCTCGGACAGATTCGGATGCCTGCCAAAGTTGCATACCATGTGCATGTAAACTTTTATCCCCTTAAAGTTGTAATACCACTCGGTCTTCTTAAGTCCTGGTCGACTCTGAGTAAGGCCTACTTTCACCTGATGACGATAATTTACACTTGTGATATTGTTTAAGGTTTTGCAATGATTCGAGTTGCAATAATTGTTGATCTTTTTTCATGATAAGGTAGTGTTCACTTAATATTACCTAAAACTAAGGTAAGGGCCGTCTAATGTTGGTGACATACCTATCTCTGCCCATAAGGTGTAATTTAAGGTTAATTTAAGACAATAGTCAACTATTGGTTTTACGAAAAAACCGGAAAGTACTTTTTCGGGTTCGACTGTTTCAAAGTACTTGAAAAAAAACCTAAATACATTTCATTTCCTTTAATTTACATCAAAAATCATGATCAGCAAAATAATCGACCTCAATCGATCTATTGGACCTTAATTAGACACGACAAGTGGTGTGGCTCCCGAAGTTTTATATTTCAATCTAGCCATCCTCTTTGTTACCTCCGCACACCCTGGCTTATCCCATGTACCTACATATGTGTTGATTAAAAGACATTTTCTTTTTGAGACACCTTGCATATGAGAAACACGTAGAAAGTCACACCATTAAATTTAATTTTGTTTGGTAACCTTTTTGATTGGAATTGATTGTGATTAATTAAGTTTCCTACATATTCAATATATAAAAACGTTAAGGAATTTCATTAAACATTTTTAGTAGATATTTTTTTTTAGATTGATTAACTGATTTGAAATGGCATCTTGAGAAACACTTTTTGTAATAAATAGGTAAAATTTAAGAATATTTATGCCCGAATGTCAAATCTTCTACTTGTAAACTGTTTTAATCTTAAAACAACGAGAATTGGTATGTGGTAGAAATACGTCCTTTATCATTTCAATGTTGATTAAGGTTGCCAATCACGAACTCCAGATGAATATCGGCATAGTTCATATCATAGGCGTGCTGCTGCCGCATATCCTACCAATAGGGAATATGCATGCAAATTTTTTTACATATCTATTTTCAGAATATGAAAATACTGTTAATACGGTAATAATATTTAAAAACGAAATTAAAATCCGACAAATATCAAGGAAGCTATAAGCTTTTAAAGATTATTATCTGCCTCTTTCTTGCAAAAATACTAAAAACGGAGTTTTATGTGTATTTTAAATGGTGAAAGTGTAATATGACGTCACATAACATATCAAGAGGGCTATCACCCTCTTTGTCTAATCTGGAATTTCAATCATTCATATCTCGCTTATTTTTAAAGTTATTTAAAAAGTAATTTTACCTTGATATTTGTCAAGTAAACATGCTTCAATTCAAGTGACAAAAAATGTTTATGCATATTCCCTATTTCTAGTCTATACAAAAAATTTCTTCCACTCCACTCACATCCTCGTATCCATAGGCATCACAATGGACCTTGGTCGAAGTGTAGCCTGTCCAGGGTAGTCTCTACAATCTATCAATCTATCTACAATATTATTATAACCAAGAAATTAGCATTTCTTTAATGAGATCTACAGTCAATAAAGTATGATCATTATTATTATTATTATTATTACAACCGTTTTCCACAAAATATCTTTCAACTGACGACATTTTTATATAACATTCTTTAAAATTTTTATCCATATTAGCTGGGTACTGTTTTTATCTTTATCGTTTCAACATTCAGGAAGTGTAATTATTAAAAATAAAAACTTCTGATATGAATACATAAAATAATGACTTCCTTTTAACTCACAAATGTAAAACAAAATGTGTTTGGATCTGTCAATACAATATATACACATTCAATCCATTAATAATTTTCCAAAAAATGTATGGATTTTCATTAACGAAACTTTTTATTAAAACACATAAAGTTTATTACTTATTTAACAACACGAAACTTTTAATTAAATAATTACATTATATTTACAAAAGAGCAGTGAGAAAAAACAACTTTTTCAAGTTTTTGTTTCTGAGCAATTGACATTGTATTGAATGTAAAAATATAATATGATTTTTTTTTCTGTTTTAATTAAACTTTTATATATCGCATTTAGTCCAAGAGTCTACTTACTAGAACACAGTTAAGAAGGGTGATGGGACTCTTGACAGGGCACTGTCGATTGAACTACCACCTTCTTAACTTGGGTGTTCTCTGATGATTCCACTTGTAGGACCTGTATGGAGAACAAGGAATCCTCCTTACATGTACCTGCAAAAATCTGCAGGGTGTTAGGTATAGAATGTTTGGGTCCAAAACCCTGGATTCATGTCCAAAACCCTGGATACTGTCTGGCCTCGACAGTATCCTATAGCTTCATCTACTTAAATAGCACGTCTTACACGGAGACTAAAGGGAAAATTGAATTGTTTTTATTTTGAAACTTGTGGCAACTATGTTAATAAATTAGGCAGTGTAATATTTTCTGTGGTAAAATATTCTTTGAATTATACAGTTAATTAAATTGATTTAAAAAAGTGTGTTATTAAGCGTTATAATTAATCAGCATAATTGAAACTAGTTTTTTTGCGCTTTTTTAAATTAAAATACTGAATTTTTAATTTTTATTTACGACAAAAAATGTTAAAGTTGATTGTGGGTTCTGTAGAATTTTATGAATGAAGAATATCTATCACATTAACGTCCCTAAGGGCCAACGCACACCAAAAGAGCAAAACTGCTTTAAACAGTGTTAGTCAGCCTAAAACACTGTTAAAAGCAGTTTTGCTCTTTTGGTGTGCGTTGGCCCTAAATGTTTATTACAGCCAAATTTGAAATCGTTTATTGATAGACTAGTTTTTACTTTATACTTACTGACTTTTTAAGGATCGTCGGCCGAGATTATAATCTATAACTCCATTCAAAATTATCTTTACAAAATATACCGTAGGACTGCACTAGCTCTTAAACTATAGATACAGTAAAACTTACTTTTCCGTGTAGATATTAAATTTTCTTGTTGGCTACCTAATTTAGCGATAAAAGAAAATCATAAAAGAAAATATAACAATAATACCATAAATGTTATTGCTGAAAATGTTTTAGTAATTTCATTATATTTTTAAAAAACATTTGTATGTATATTAGTTTCGTATATTTCTACAGGATTACATTTACTAATTTAATGATTGAGAACGATAAGAATCCGATTCTTTTACTGTTTTTTCTTATTCTAAGCTTTTCAAACTCTATATATATATATATATATATATATATATATATATATATATATATATATATATATATATATATATATATATATATATATATATTCTAATTAGCTAAAAAGTTGGAATTGCCCGTGCTTCAAAAAGTGTTTATAGATAGTGAATAGGAAATTTATGCCAAATAATTAATTTTTATCAAATTTTGACAGTTCAAAATGTCAATTTATGTATATTTTAAATTTATTGACAAATAATTTATTTCCAAAATTTTGTTAATGCAGATATTTCAATAGAAACTATAATCTATATTGGAGATCTTGTCGTCAGAAAACGGCTATAACTTTGGTATGGTTGAGAATTTTGAAATGTCTGTGGGTTTGGGTGTAACAGAGTACACCGTATCATGGTGCGCTGTATATGGACAGCGATAGATGCATACATTGTTGACCCAGATTGGGTCTATTTTAATTTACTTGTATATAGATACATAAGAATATTTTAAGTTTAGTCCTGGCATTGGTTACGATTACGCATAGAAATTTTAGTTTTAGAGAAATATTTTAATACAGATGCTCGTAAAATATTCTAATAAGTCCATTTCTGCCTATTCACTTTTCGTAAATGAATGAATCCCTGTATCGAAAATGTGTTCATGACAAAATATAATGTTCATGACAAATTTAAAACAGTAAACAATCTGCGAATAAAATGTGATCTAAACTCAAGTAAACGCACACTTATATTCCGGCGAATATTTGTATTGCTTCTTAGTAGTGCTCACGTAGTGCCTTGTGTAGTTTTTAGTGTGCTTAGTAGTGCACAAGATCTTCAAGACACTAGAATCAATATCCTAAACGACATCTTACAGTATTTCGTCACCCAATAATATTCGACCAACCATCAGTATAACGAACGAATACACATTTTCACGTCAAAACAATTAAAATACACAACGAACCAGTTTGTGTATCTCGATATTTTAAACTTTAGCCTATGCATCTAAATATCATAATTTAAAGTACTACTAGAATCGAACGAAAAGTAACGACATGAAAAGTTTCGATATGATGATTTTGTCGTCTACAGTTTGTACAAAATTTCCATAAAGGTAATATTATTTGATGATAATTTTATTAAAATAATAATAACATAGCTCATAGTAGGTACTCTCAATATAATTTTATATGTTGGGTATTAAGGTTGATCGGACACATGTGTAGGTTAAATCGGCAATGTATAGATAAAAATTTGAATTTTTGATATTTTAATAATTGATATCTCATACGTTTAAAATAATTTAAAAAAAAAACTGACAAAAGGTTTTCATCTAATTAATCATTAAAAATTGGAATTTTAACATGTTGTGAATAGCAATAGGGAATATGCATGAAAATTTTTTTTCACATTTATTTTCAGAATATGAAAATACTGTTAATACTGTAATAATATTTAAAAACGAAATTAAAATCCGACAAATATCAATGAAGCTATAAGCTTTTAAAGATTATTATCTGTCTCTTTCTTGCAAAATACTAAAAACAGAGTTTTACGTGTATTTTAAATGGTGAAAGTGTAAGACGTCACATAACATATCAAGAGGGCTATCAGCCTCTTTGTCTAATCTGGAATTTCAATCATTCATATCTCGCTTATTTTTAAAGTTATTTTAAAAGTAATTTTACCTTGATATTTGTCAAGTAAGCATGCTTCAATTCAAGTGAAAAAAAATTTTCATGCATATTCCCTATTGTTGAATGAACGAATACATTTTCGGTAATGTTGCTCCACCTTCTATAGATTTAAAAGTAAAAAACTACTTCTACTTTTATAAATTACATCTCGTACATTACATTAAAAAAAAATAGTTTGACGAAGAGTTTTGTAAATATCTTACTTAAAATTCACGATAATTTACGTCAAATCGTTAAAATAATTAAACCATTACATAAATCCGATTACTACAGTGATGTTAGATGCTATTTAAATAGTTATTTTACATATTAATATTTTTAATTTCTGTTAAAAAAAGTCTGTTTCTGTTTATTATGAAATGTACAGTACTGTCCGGTCAACCTTAAAAGTTGTTGTACTCAATGTTAATTAAAGACAAACAAAATGTTTTATAATGTAAAGCTAATGTTTTAACTGCATGCTTTTTAATGTTTTACCACATGAAATACTCAGCTTCTTTCCTTTGATTATGGAAATGGCTGTTGGCTGATATCATCACGATGGCATTATAATAATGTTTTACTAGTTTTATGTGTGTAAAATATAAAACATTGATTCTGCTTATGAAACGTTGTTCAAATTGATGTGAACATATTTTTATACTGAAATATAATTATATTAATTTATATATATTTTAATAAATTATTATTTTCAATAATTTAATTCATTAATAATTTGTATGTGTTTGTATAGGTATAAAATATATAGTATACAGTTATTATAAGTTTAGTCCCGACTTGTAATGGTTGAAAATATTAATCGCAGAAAACAGTTTTTGCTATAGATGTTCAACAGCATCGTTTTCGCTAGATCCAAATTAGTTTTTATCAAAATCGGGGACATAAAATTTTTCTCCAATTTTAACGATTTTTTTAAGGGGTGCCCCTTAGTAAAAATACGAAAAAAATGAAGAAAATTTTTGTTCTCGATTTTAATAATAATAATTTTCTAGGGTAATTTTGACCCAAACATTACGAAAATCAGGTTCATTTTAACGTCCAATCAACACATTTAAAAATTTTCCGTTCTCAATTCATACAGTTTTGAGTTTTAGCACTATGGCTGTGATATCTTGAAAACTGTTAATCGTATCGTATTTTAACCAACAGCATTGTTTTCCCTAGGTCCAAATTAGCTTAAAACATAGTTTTTATCAAAATCGGAGACATACAACTTTTCTCCAATTTTAACGATTTTTTTAAGGGGTACCCCTTAGTAAAAATACAAAAAAAGTGAAGAAAATTTTTGTTCTCGATTTTAATAATAATAATTTTCTAGGGCTATTTTGACCCAAACATTACGAAAATCAGGTTCATTTTAACGTCCAACCAACACATTTCAAAATTTTCCCTTCTCAATTCATACAGTTTTGAATTTTAGCACCATGGCTGTGATATCTTGAAAACTGTTAATCGTATCGTATTTTAACCAACAGTATCGTTTTCGCTAGGTCCAAATTAGCTTAAAACATAGTTTTTATGAAAATCGGGGATAAAAAATTTTTCTCCAATTTTTGCGAGTTTTATCCCTTAATTGTGTTTTTGAAAACCGAATCAAGAAGACCAATCAATTATAAAATTTAAAAGAAATAACATGAACTTGTATGGTCTACAGTACCAGATAATATAAAAATCATTATCCTATCTTTTCATAATCTAATTTAAGAAAACTTTTGTCGAAGAAGATTTAATAGTTTCCTTTCATAAAAAAAGAATAGAATGCATTAAAAACACATTTCATCCAATATTAAAGATTCTACTCATAGCTGCTGCACATTAATCTATCTCATTAATAAACCATTGAAAATGTTTTCTAAATAAATATAGATTATATAAAAACTCTTAAAGAATTAGAGTACTTTTATGATTTTTTCTTTTCAAAAAAATGTTTTATGTAAAATAAAATAGGAGCAAAGAAAAACTTATTTTTATTAAAATGAACATAAAATGAATTTAATCCTTATTTAATTAATAACGATAGTATAGCATTAAAATTATATATATATATATATATATATATATATATATATATAACCTATTAAATTTTTCTAGTTAAGTATATTCAAAAAATATACTTTTGGTATAGAAAGTATGTAAAATATTGAAGGTGTTCTTCCTCACATAGGAGGAATGGCAACCAACATATTTAAACTATATTTATCTAAAATAAAAATAGTTAAAACTTTCGTTATCTTATTATGACTTCTTCAGCAACTGGTCACTTCCACGGCTTTACCCGTATTATCAACAAACTTTTACTGGTTAGATGGGAAACGCACACTTTAATGACTCTATTTTGTAACTGTTTATTTATTTTATTTTAGTTGCTGAAGAAGTTTAAGACAGAGACAAAAGATATTGTCAATTCTCTAGTATTATAAATAATTATCTAATCTCAAACTTGAAGTTTTGTTATATCGAAAATAGAAAAATCGTTAGATTTCCTAAAATCTCCGTTATTTTTACCTTCAATATTTTACAAACTTTCATTATTTTCTTAACATTTTAAAAACTCATATTTAAAGATATGAGAGTAGTCAAAACTATATATATTTACTTTTCTTTTGCTGTTGAAACTTTTACAATTGAAAGTTGCATGTATCATAAAAAGGAACAAACTATGAGTGCATTTTAAAGTCAGCAACCAAAACGAATCGTTTTTTTTTGTTGTTGTTGCCACAAACGAATATCTCTCTCTGTTTGAATTTTAAAAGTGTATTATTCTACAAAAGAGTAAAATAAATAATACGGTTGGTTATATGATCTGCAGTTTAAAATATGTTTCATTATTATTTTTTTACTATATGCGAGATGCTTTTATACATTTATACATTTTTTATTATTTCATTTCGGTTTGAAATATGAAATATATATATATTTGGCCTAAATTATAAATTCGTTTGTACTATTTTAGAATCATAGGTTAGGTAACTTTTACGGTATTAATATGTTTTATAAATGCGTTTCATATACAGGGGGCAATAAAAATAGGCCGGGTGGATATTTTATCGGGATTTTACACATCAACAAACACACAAGACAATAGAATGACAATAGAATGACAATAGAATGACAATAGAATATTCACCATAGAATGGTGAAGTTTCGCTTGTATAGCGTCTATTTGCTTGTCTGTCAAAAATTTTATGCAATGGCCTTTCTGAAAGTTTGCCAATACTGAAATTTTAGGCCAAAGGAAATGGTATTGGGATTCATACAAATCCATAATAGATGCTTCATAATTGGTTTAAAATGATGTCAGATATCACAAATAATCAAAGTTTTCACGTTTTTTCATAAATTATTCCGAATATATGACATTTCGAAAAAAATAAATATTGTAACTAACATTTTTTCCAAAAATCAACAATACATTTTTCCATTCGATAACCAAACAAAAAAATTGTTTAATTTATTTGTATATTTGACAATCTTTTGTGAAATTTAAGTATTACGTTCAATCAATACGTTTATTGATGTGAAAACCTCTATAGCGAGACTATACATAATGTTATATGAGGTTTGCAATGAAATTTCAAATTATACAATGTGATAGTCGGCAATCATCGGTATTTGTGTTTCAAAATGGGAATTGAACGTTATATATGAATATAACGTTTTATAATGGATAGATTTTTAATACAGTTTGTAGTTTCTATAGAAATATCTACATTAACATAATTTTTGGAAATAAATTATTTGTCAATAAAATATAAACAAATTAACGTTAAAATTTTGAAAAAAATAATTTTTTGACGTAAATTTTCTGTTTCCACAAGCTCCGGGCTCAAAACCTATAAAAAAAAAAAAATTCTCTACCTATCGTGCTATTAATGAATAACTTGGAAATTTTTACGATTTTGTGATACTTTTTTAGTATTTTAGCGATTTATTTAAAAAGAAGATCACCTCTTCCGGGGTCACCAGTCCAAGTGGCCGAGCGGCTGTGGGTTATGGGTTCGAATCCCGACATCGGCAGTTTGTCAATTATTAAGAAAAAAAAGGAGCGTGTAATTGACTAAACTCTCGGCGTATGGACAAGCACGAAGTAACCGGCTATGCTTGAGAAAGTTTTCTGCAGTTAGCCTATCCTACCAATTCCTAGTCTATACACAAAAACTCCTTCTACTCCACTCACATCCTTAGGAATCACAATGGACCTTATGGTCGAAGTGTAGCCCGTCCAAGGCAGCCGCTACAATCTATCTATCTATCTATCTTCCGGGGTCATATTTTTTATACGCTATAACTGACATCATTCTGGACTTATTTTGACTTATGAATGTTACGAATGTATTTTGAATGTTCTTCAAAACGACTTCGATAATGTAATATAAAAATTGTATACATTTATATGAATTCAATCTCAGAGCAATGATTATTATGTTTACTATTATATATTTTCTTTGACATATTTGTATGTAAAAATAGTAGATATTGCATCCATCTATTACAGAAAATATATATACAGAGACTATTGTTGTTCGGCTTCTTTTGTAACTGTTCATTTATACTTCGAATGAAAATAGATGAGTTACCACTCTACTCATTTCATTTCTATGTCTGTTTTTATTATTTTTTTATTTTAGAATAGAAAAGTAAAAAAAAAAAAGAAGAAATATTTCAATTTCAATTTGATGTCAAAGTTTGAAAAATAAATAGACATTTTTGAATATGTATAGAGAATTCAGTCATCGAGACAGTCAGACATTGTTAGTTGGGTTGAATCATCATCAGTCGATCTATTTATCTCCAGCATACATCATTGTATGTGATATTTTTATTCAAATAAAGCTGCTATATAAACATTAGTTATACATGTTGATTGATTCTTGATTGTACAATTGGTTGATGTAGAATTGTACAAAATACAAGTGGCCGAGCGGTCTAAGGCGTTATGTCTGCGCAGTATGCCTACTTGGAAACTGGGAGGTTATGGGTTCAAATCCCGACATCAGCAGTTTGTCAATTATTAAGAAAAAAAAGGGGCGGTTAATTGACTAAACTGTCGGCGTATGGACAAGAACGAAATAATCGGCTATGCTTGAGAAGGTTTTGTGCAGTTTCCTTCACGAACTCCAGTTGAATATCGGCATAGTTCCTATCATAGTCGGCTGCAGCCGCATATCCTACCAATTCCTATACACAAAAATTCCTTCCACTCCATTCACATCCTCACATCCTTAGGCATCGCAATGGACCTTATGGTCGAAGTGTAGCCCGTCGAGGGCAGCCTCGACAATCTATCTATTGTACAGAGTTGATGTTTTTAAAAAAAAATTTATAAATGATCTGTGCCTTATTGATTCGATTTTCGAAAAAATGCTTCGAATCAAAGATGTTCATTAGAAATATAGTAACAAGTTTTACTACACAATATTTTTCGATAACCGAATCTATAGGGTACAAATAAAAGTTTAAAAAACTGTCATCAATTTTTGGGGCCAAGTGTTCTAGAAACATGAGGAACAACGAAATTTTTCAATTAAAGCCGAAGTGGTTTCTGTCGATATAGTTGCTGACCTGGTAGCCGGTTATCTCAGACACAAGTTATAACGAGTTAATTTCAGATTTCCTTCGATCGAACCCCTTACACGTTAAAAACTAAAGAATAAAGACCTGAAGAACTCTTTATATAGGAGGGTTTTTTGTACTGTGGACCACAAATGTTTCGAATGAAAGTTGTTAGTATATTTATAATAAACAACTTTTATTTTACGAGCAAACGTTTCATAATCGATAGAATACTCATTGTGTCCATTTTTCAAAATTTTGTAATTGATCTGTGCCTTATTCTTTCGGTTTTCGGAATAAAAGCTTCGAATAAAATTTGTTTATTATAAATACATTAACAACTGTTATTTGAAACATTTTTTCGAAAACCCAACGACAAAGACACTAATTAA
This sequence comes from Nineta flava, assembly GCA_963920215.1. NCBI lineage: Eukaryota > Metazoa > Arthropoda > Insecta > Neuroptera > Chrysopidae > Nineta > Nineta flava. Next base: position 59,342,137 of record OY986045.1, on the reverse strand, counting down.
AAACGGACACGACTTCTGTGGCCAAATTTGGTGGAACGTGTAAAATTTCTCATTTGTCAATATAGATAGTGAGAAATTATACCATAGCATCTGGATAGCTCAGTTAGCAGAGTACTGGTCTAGAATGGCAGAGGGCTTGGTTCAAACCTCTGATGTGCAAGTTATTTGATATCAAAACATTGATGTGTAAATGATGTTAATTATTTATGTCAAGTATTTTATATCATCTTACATTCTGACGACAATCAAACACATCTATATATATATATATATATATATATATATATATATATATATATGTGTGTGTGTGTGTGTGTGTGTGTGTGTGTGTGTGAATGTGGGCAGATAAAAACTATCGTTTCGGTTCAATAAAGACGTTGTATATTTAAAAAAAGAGAAAATGTCAATCATTTTGTTAGTCTATGATAACGTCTGCTTTTTTTCTGTTATTCAAATATTATCTTTGATCATCAAAGCTGTATATTTCCATTGAAAAGAATTTTGTTAAAAACATTATATATTTTTTTAAATAAAAACTCTTGACCCGTTTTCATAGAATTTTGTCTAAGAAAAATTAATGATTATACAGTTTATTTTTATCATATTGTTTGATATAATATGTTTATATTACATTTTCTCTGTTGTATAAAAAATAAAGGACCTTGTATTGTATTGTAATTGGGTCTCGGCCAAGTCGCTTGGTTCCGTAATTTATTTTATATTATATTTATCAAGAATCTAAATAATCACGAATTTAAAAAAAAAATTGTTTTGCATAAAATTAATCTGACAGGGAACGATGTCTGCCGATTTTGTCATGAAGTTGAGAAAACCGGAATTCATATTCTATGTGAATGTGAAAGTCTTTCTCTCAATAGAGACTTGCATTTGGGATGGAAAAATCTCCAGCCAGAAGAAATCAATGAAGTGTCGCCAAGAGATATACCATTTATCAAGACAGTAGGACTACTGGAACACCTTCGTCAAGGAGGTTCAATAGATGCAATAGGGAATATGCATGAAAATTTTTTTTCACTTGAATTGAAGCATATTTACTTGACAAATAATATCAAGGTAAAATTACTTTTTAAATAACTTTAAAAATAAGCGAGATATGAATGATTGAAATTCCCGATTAGACAAAGAGGGTGATAGTCCTCTTGATATGTTATGTGACGTTATATTACACTTTCATCATTTAAAATACACGTAAAACACCGTTTTTAGTATTTTTGCAAGAAAGAGACAGATAATAATTTTTAAAAGCTTATAGCTTCCTTGATATTTGTCGGATTTTAATTTCGTTTTTAAATATTATTACAGTATTAACAGTATTTTCATATTCTGAACATAAATGTGAAAAAAAATTTTCATGCATATTCCCTATTCCAACATTCTACAAAAAGTAGTAAACTTTTTGATATTTTTTTTCTGTATTTTTGCACAAAACAATTAAATTTAAAGACAGTCAGTTTGACTGAAATTGAAATTTCGTATAAAAAAAAAACACTTCAGTGACCTCTTGTATTTACCTATTCGTGTAAAATCACTTAATCAGTCTGTAAATTTTCTTGTTTCATCCGAGACCCAAAAAAAAAACTTCTATGGGCATCTTTAATGGTGATGTATGTGTATTGTCTAATTGGTATCTCTTGTATCGCCGACAGCATTATCAATGCTCATGAAACAGACATATGGGTATTGTATGACACTAGTTTAGTCAATTTTCAATGGAAAGCTTTAGTCAATTTCTAAACATTGTTTCATTGTAAATTTACGACAACACAAGACACGTTTATCCGATTTCAACAAACTTCGTATCTAATTAAAACGATAAACTATTCGATAATATACGGTTATGAGTAAAAAATAAAATAGTAGACCCAACCATGCCGTGTCGTAACCCGACCAACTCGGGGTATGACCGATGAGGTGAAAGATTGTAGTACTCGATTGTAATAGTTACCTTGTTAATTTCAATAATTTTGAGTGCCCAAAATCACGCAAACCCGAACAACTTGAGGTTTTTTTTTCATTATAAAAAGATATTATGTCGGGGGATATTTTGTGCTTGGGATATTTTGTCCCGGGGATATTTTTTCGGGGATATTTTGTCTAAGGATCAAAACGCCTACTACGGTTTATACTTGAATAATAAATAAATAGTATCAAAATATTATGAACAGTATCAAACTATTTGTAGTCGTTATAACATAATACCAAAAGTTTTTTAATTCTCACTTGTGACATAATTCATTGTAATAGGTCGAAAAATGTAGTTGTGATCTTATTGTAAGCTTACGTATTGAATGTAAGTGAGAATATCATGACTGACGTTAAGACTGAAACAAAACTCTTTAGACAAAGATAGAGATCAGTGACTAATTTAAGTCATTTCAAATCAACAAATTTATAGATTTGGGTCAAACTTGCGCATATTTTTAATTTACGGTTATTTTAAACTCCGGAAGATTTCGTTAGTATAGGTTTATGAGGCACGCGCACAAAATTTATAACGGAATTTCAAGCTATTATTTCCACTTTATCAGATTGTGATGACACATGTAATAGGCTTTTCTTAAGTTTAATGGAGTAAGAGACAATTTTATCATAACCATCTATATTATAATATAAGCGACTCAAGTCAAGCAAGCTTTTTTTCTTTTGTTAACCTTTTCTAGTTGAATCCTTAAAACTGAGTTTATTATTTTTCAAGACGTATACAATCATTTTTTTAATTTAATTATTTGTAACAGTTGGTTCAATTATCATTGTTCATAGAAAAAGGTGCAGAAAAAAAAACAAAGAAAATACTTTATTGAATTTATTGAAAAAAAAAAGGAAACGAGGAAATATAATAGAAAATTGGAAATACAATAGTGAAGTGTAGCTCATAATATATTTACAAGATGTTTCATAAAAAATGGCACACATAATCGTCTGTTAAGTTAGATAGGTACCTACGAAATAAAACTTTTTTTATTTAAATTTTATTAACAAGTGAAAATAACAACTAACTGAGTTAATTGCTTAAATACCCGGTATAAACTGAACTTATATGAAACAAAGTTTCTAAAAAAAGTTGTTTATTTATAAAAAATATGGATATTTTTTCCCATGGCGAGGGGAACATGGTCCTATTTAGATTATTCACGAACTTGATCTTTCTTTTCAATATACACACACACACACATACACACGGGTAGACGATATATGATAACAGACAGACGGACGAAACAGCCCAAATAGGTCATGTTATGAATACCTATACCAAAAAACTTTTTCTACGATATTTTCAACAGCTGGAAAATCGGGACTTAACTAAATATACTCTTGAATATACACCGAGTATAAAAATTGCAAATTATTCATTTAATCAGAGACTGTTTGTAAATTTTTTAAACATTTCAAACATTATTTATGCATACCGTCTTTTCGTAATATTTCGAAAACACTTTTTTGGTACATCTTGTACCTACAGACAAATAAAAACTCTCTTAAAACATGCATGAAGATAAATGTTAGAAGATGTTCAAATTTTTCAATAATTAAGTTTTTGTTCAGCCGTCTTACAAAATTCTTAATAAATGGATTGATTACACTGAAGGTTCTCATTTGGTACAAATGGTATTTAACAATTTACAATATGTCAACATCTGCCAACACTATCTGCCTAAGAAATATGAAGGAGTTCATTTTGGGAATCTTTAAGAGAATCTTCCTTCACAGTTTTAACACATTTTCTTTAAAATTAAGATACACCTTCCTTGACACATTCTGTATAAATATCAAGTCCAAGAGTATAATATACAAAAGTTTTCAATATGAAATGAAAATGTGTAAGAAATTCAATTAAATTACAAATTATTTTTTTCAATCTCTTTTTTCTTTTTTTTTTTAAATAAATATTTTCTAACTTTTTACGTGAAAGAAAACCTTCCATTATAAATGCAAGCCTGTTTTGTATGTATTCTCGTTTGGCTGAAACATTTTTATTATAGTTTTTATAATCAAAAATCAAACTTTTTATTAACGCACATAGACTTGTTATAGACCTGCGTATACTCGAACATGAGATGGTTCATAAATAGTATTTTACTTTCCTTTACAATGGAGGCGACGTTTTAATCAAGTTGTTTAGTCCTTTTTTATCGATGATTAGAAGAAATCTTCTGAATATTGCACGTAGTTTTATGAGTGTCCCAACAATATTACTAGATAGATTCATTTTGGGTTCTAAAAAGTATAGCACTGCGACCTAATGGTCCATTGTGCTTCTCCTTCTACTTCAGATCGACGAGAATCGCTTATCCCATATGTTGGCAATAGCCTGGAGCTTGCTTATCAGGTCCTCCTGAAGGTTCGTATATTTGGGGTGAGATGCACCGAATATCCTGTATCTGCTGTAATCTAGAGGTTCGCAGTCAAAGATAATGCTGGATGTTTCTTCCTTCTCGCAACACAATCTGCACATAATGGACCCGTTATGGAGTCCCATTGTGTGCAGATGTTTCCGTAGGGCATAATGCCCGGTAATGAATCCGGTAACGCTCCGCAGTTGCATCCTGTTCAGCATCAGTGCATCGAGAGAACAATATTCATACTTTAGATATTTTCGGTCTAAAGTGGGATCCTGTATTTCCTAAAGAGAACAATAGCATCATAAGAGAACCTTCTGTGACGTAAACATTTTCTGTTGGTTTAATCTTTTTTCATCAACTTTTTCTTCAGTTCACTGTACTTTGGAGTTGAGTTTAATCCTTTCCTTGTTTTTTGTTTTCTCCCGATGAGTATTTCAGAATGCTTCTACATGTAGAACCATCGAGCCCTCAGTATTCAAGAAGCCTGTTGAAGAGTATAAATTGATCGCTAGAGCCACCTATACATGCAAACAATAAAACCTAGGCTGAACTTTTTCGAGTATGTATAACCACCTTGTTAGATAATTAACTCGTTTCTGAGAATAAAATGCACTAACTTTTTTCTAAACTCAAGTTAGTTTCTTTTTTATAATTATACATTTCATAAACATTTTTTGTGTTTATAGAGAATAATAATAAATAAAAGTTAAACGGAAATTTCAAATTGGAATCTACTTCCATATTTCCTGTTTCATTCCGACTCACATAAAATAAATCTTGCCAACATTATAATTATAACGATACTAATATCTACTATATATACATTCATATATATATATATATATATACATATATATATATATATATATATATATATATATATATATATATATATATATATATATGTATATGTACATAACAACAGTAGATATATAAATACAAGGAAGGAAAATAGAAAATTCGGAGTAAATAATATTTATTTTATATTTTCTCTATCCTTTCGAAAAATAACACAAGTAATTGTTAAAAAATATATGTATGTTTATATATATATATATATATATATATATATATATATATATATATATATATATATATATATATATATATATATATATATATTGTATTGTTTACATTTCTATTGTATTATTTTGTACGTTATCACTATGTGAAACCATGCATTATAAAATATCTTCTACATTGAGTTGACAGCAATATCTGTTTACACGGCGAGATTGTCTACATTCACGACGAGAGAGGATACGAGATTTTCAGTTGTTTATAGTTTGTCTTTATTTGTATTGTGTAGATCTAAGCATTTATCAAAATATTTGTTATGATAAAATGCATTCGATCAAGGACATGAAGCGAAGCCATCCATCAGTTTGGCCGGATTTAGTTGTATTTGTTAGGTAAATTATGAAAATGTTTTGTATATTCTAAAATATATGTACAGTCGCTTACAATATATGGCCATCAATATGGTTGCTAGAATAGGCGAGATTTTGAATTCAAACTTAAAACATCCTTTAAAACATAATTGTGTATAAGTATTTTATTATGAAGATATATTATTTGAATGTCGATTATTGGAAATGTGACCTAAGTTTTAGGGCTCTGAGGGAAATTACTAACAGCCATATTGGATGTACATATATTGTAATCCACTGTATATAACAAGCTTTTAAGCACTTATTTTTGTAGCTTAAAACATTTATTTACGGATCGTGGGTGTCTTATAAATGAAATAGATGAAACATTTTTTGTTATCTTTTCTAATAGAAAACTACAAATAGAAATCCTTTTATGTGATATAACCAATATTATGTTAACGTGTTGTATAATAGGGTTTACGGCACTATTTTCCTTTTGAGTTAAAATTTAGTAATGCATTTAGCAAAGGTTTGTTTGCTATTTTTGCTACTTTAATAGATTTTGCTCACAGGAAATGCGGTTTCTAAATGTTGGGTTCATTTAGAGACATAAAGGTTTGTGCAATATCTTTAAGAAATACCGCATTTTTTCAGATACGCGGTTATTGGGGGAATTTTTATTTTTTTTGGTTCCATTATTTGCTCAAAAAAGTAGTACTCTTTGATATATGCATTGCACTACCATACCATTTCAGTTAGCTCAGTTGGTAGTGCATTGATCTAGTGTACCAGAAATCGTTGGATGTCAAAGAATGTTATCATTCACTTCCTTGTCACTTCCGTTGGTATAATATAACCGAAAGGCAACCATACTAACAATGGATATAAATAGACGCTAGTTTACCAAAACACTTAAAAAAGTAGTACCCTTGAAAATTGTCAAAATGTATGTAATATGTTTTTCTTATTTAATAGTTCGTCATTTGCTAGGGTAGTTATTCTGTTGAATATTTAAACTATCCATACATATGTCAATAAGGAATAATAAATCTGTCATTATAAGTCCTAAGAACAACCGAAAGAGATTCGGAACCCTTTTTGGTGAGACACTCAATATGAAACTTACCAAAATAACGTAAAATATCAAAAGTCTGCTCGATAAAAAAACTCATTTTGTTTGTCAAAGTATTGTCAACTTTTTTAAGTTTTCAAAACCATTCCAAATCAACGGAACTAGTTGATATTTTTATTCTTATTTCTTATTTGTCATTTGTACCTCAAATAATAACAATGTTATCAGCGAATTTAAAAACTTTTCGAATAGAAAAACAACAAGTTTGTTACATCCATTTCGCAACATTCTGTATTTCCTGTAAAAAGATAAAAAACTAAAACCTAAATATGATATAGCTCTAGCACTCGGTGTATGTGTTTATAGTGGGTTTCTTTTAAAGCTAACAAGAAGTTAAAATCATCACCGAATAACATTGAACGAATACGACACAACAACAACATTATATAAAATAGTATCAACATTAGATACACAGAATATATAGTTCTAAAAACCAACAACTATATACACTTATTTACTAACAATGATTGTGTGGGATTGTGACTTATGAACATACTTACCAGAGAAGACCGAACATCAACAGATAAAAACACGAAATATTCAGAGATAAATAGATCTAGGTAATGTAGATATTGTTATATACAAAATATATACAAAGTGTGTATATGTACCATGTGTTAAATCATTACATTGATTTAACATTTTTTAAATAATTATTCTAGAAAGGTATATTTGATTTTATAAAATTTAATGTTTATCAAATACATGATTCATATGATCATAATTTCAATTTACTAATAATTAAACTTTAATCAAAAATAACAAAAAAATTATAAAATAAAAGTGTCATTTCCAAATCTTTATACATAAACAGAAAGGGCAAGATATAACAGGACAACAAAACCTTCGAGAATGTTCTATATAAAAACAAACAGACAAATCAAACATATAAGACAGTTACATTAAAATAGCAAGGTCATTCTGGAGTTGCAAGCAGCAGTGAATGCATCGTCAAAGCTTGGTAACGACAACAACAACTCAAGCAATCATACACCAACATGTGTTCAATCATAGACCATAAACAAGGACACATAATTCCATGTAAACAAATAATTGGCAAAAATAAGATGTCAGTAGTGTTCCTTCGGCATCGGAAACAGAACAGAGAGTATAAGGCGCGAGTTTTAATTGAAAAACATTACGCATTTATAGTATTATAAAAATTATTTCCAGTCAAAGTATTTTTCCAATAAAATATTTTTTTAAATAAATGATAAGTAATTTCAATTTTTCAATAAGGATTTAGTTGAAGTGATAGTTAAAATTCGCAAAATAATTACATAAAAATATAAAAAAAACATCAAATAATTAAATAGTAACCTGTAATGTTGGAATTGTAAAAATGAAAGAAATTATTGAATCAGATATTAAATTAAACTTTTATTTATTAATAATAATGCTGAAAATTAATATTTAATATAATGTCATACAATTTAATTAATTTTGGAATATTTATACTAGCTTTTGGTACTTTAAAAGTCCTGGTTTTTTAAACCCACTTGATCCCGTTGCTTATTGTCACAAGCACTACCACTTTTACAATTGTCTACTGCACATACTTTCCCATTTTAAATGTTTTTTAAACAGTTTTTTATTTAATAAATTTTTTTAACCAAATCGTGTACTTCAAAATGATCACTTCAAAATAAAAATAGTTACTTGGCTTACTTCACTTCTATTTATTATACTATATTCACTTTGGTAAGGATGAGTATCTATCAAAAACTTGCGACCCTAGCGGCATAAAAAGTAAATATAACTTCTCCCATTTCGTTGCCATATTTTGTCAATTTTCCCGTATGACTTATATCTCCTTTATATAGCCTCCATGTGTTCAATAATCACTGCAGTCAGCTACTGAAACAACTCACACGCATAGTGTACCGTGCACATCATTGCATCAAACATAAATACAATCATGTTAATGGCGGTTTATTACAATCTTCTTCATGGCTGATCATTTCAATAATATCATTTATTGTGGATCGAAAATTACAATTACAATTTAATCAATAAATACATATTTTAACACAACAGTGTTAAAATATGTATTTATTGTCAGTGTCAAAAAATATAAAGCAATTAATTATATATCAAATCAACAAATTCATTGTCAATACATCAACAACTATAAAATCAAATACAACTTAAATTCGATATTCATCATTCAACAAAATTCAACGCAAATACAACTTAAATTAGATATTCATCATTCAACATCATTCAAAACAAATACAACTTAAATGGATATTCAACACATCAATAAATAATTATATTCAATATAAAGATTTGGAAGGTGCAACATATTCAGGTGATTACATTTAATTAAAGTGATAATCTTTTCTTTATAATTAAAATTTCTTTACATATCTTCTTTTTTTATGAATTTAAAATTATACCGTATAATTCTATATAAGAATTCCATTTAATATTAATTAATGAGCAATAATCTTGTATATATATTAATTGTTATAATCGGGATTCGAATCCATAACCTCCTAGTCTCCAAATATGCATACTGCACAGACATAACGCCTTGACCGCTCGGATACATACCCATGTTAGAAGTTCTATAGAAGTAACCACGAGTAATTATAATATATGAAAAGTTGTTCATGACCAAACAATTGTTTGGTCCCTCTGTATCCAGAACAAAAAATTTTGTGATGTTAGTTCACACTTAAATGAGAAAAATTTATGTCATCTAACATGAGTATCTATCTATCTATTTATAACTAGTACGTACCACTTTGCTCGAGCAATGTGATACTCTAACACTGTATATAACTGAATCTTTGATTATGTTTGGTGACCTGGTTTTCTATTTTATACTTCTTCCTCTACCATTCTGACACAACCTCATACTAAATTTCTGTGATTGTGGTGATGCTGTGCGCTGTGTGGCGCTGATACAGGATGATCTTATATTTAAATGGTGGATATTATCTCATGAGAGAATTGTGAGTACTTATATATATATATATATATATATATATATATATATATATATGACGAAATTGTTCTTATATGTGAAGGAATTATAATATTTGCCGCAAAGAATATGGGAAAGACAGGAAATCGAAGATAATAATCACACAAACATTTTAATCAATATATTTATGTATGTATATATATATATATATATATATATATATATATATCTTATAGTTTCTTTTTTGTACTGTTTATATACCAAAGTATTTTTTGTAATCTAAAAACAAGTAAAAATAACAACTAAATGAGTTAATTGCTTAAATACCCGATGTATACTAAATTTATGAAAAAAATTTCCCAACAAAAGTTACGTCGCTTTTATTTTTAAATAAGGATTATTTTTTGTCTTTAAATTTTTGTTCTATCTCTTACAGTTTCAAAGATAAGCAGTTTTTTCCATTTTGCTCATTTAAACTTGACCTTACTTTTTAGCTCTAGAACACATAAACAAAATTTCAGTTCGCTATGTCTTTTCGTTTTTGAGTTATCGTGTTGACGGACGGAGAGACCTATTTGCTGAAATGGACTATTTCGGTCATTTTATGAACACCTATACCAAATTTTTTTATGAACACCTATACCAAAGTAATACTGTCAATGATATGAAAAAAACAACTCAACAAGATAATCATCTGTGGTGTAAGCGTTAGCACGTCTAGATGTCCAGGTTTCGTTCCCTGAAGGATGATCTAGTTTTTTCATGTTAATATCTCTACTATTATAAAACTGTAATTGTCTGTTTGTTGGGCATCACCCAAAAACCATTGGACCGATTTTGATGAGCGAAAAATATTTTATGCTAGTTAATTAATAAAGTTATAAAAATTTAAGAAATATGAATGTAAGCGTAGTTATCATATATCGAATGCTTTCAATATAAAAAATTAACTACGATGTATAACATTATTTTGCACAACAAGGACGTTAAAGAGGAAAAACTTCTAAGTAAGAGACTACAAGTGAGTTGTAAGTTGCCTCCAGACATATTTGTACAACATTCAAACATTATTATATAATAGATACTTCCGTTTTATAAATGCAAACGATTGATTTGTTTGCTTTTAAATGTTAAAATTATCGGAAAGTATTTGAAATTCTGTTGAAATTAATTTTCTATAAAAATTGTTTTGCACTGACTTTGCATTCCTTTATGAAAACTGTTTACATTTATGAAGTTATGGAAATGAAGTTTCTTTTGGCAAATAATGGCGTGAAAATAAATTAAAATTTAAGGCAACCCGTGCAATACCAAAATATTTTGTTGGTTTGCAAATCTTATAAATCTTAGTGAAATAGTATTTTGAATAGTATTATTCTCTTTTGAAAGTTCGTTAAGGGTCTAATTATAGAGAATTGACTTTCGCATTCCATTTCATCTATGTGACTAGACAATAGGGAGGAGAGAGGGAGAATAACGTACATTGATGAACAAGAATAACCGGCCGATATGTCTATTTGGGAAGCATGCCTACTTATGTCATAAGAGCTTTTTACGAGTTATGAACTTTTCGGAATCAATTTTAATACGCTTTAATAAGTAAACTGCTTGACGAATCCTTTCAAAATGGTTTCGCACGAAATGTGGTCTATATGGAGTTATTTATGAGTATCTATTTTGGGATCTTTTTTCTTTGTTTAAAAAGAAACTCTCTGCATCGGCGGTGCTACCTTTTATATTATATCTGACGTCATTCTGGCCACTTGAACTTGGAGTGATTCAAACGCGCTCTGCTTGGAACTGGAAGGTTGCGGGTTCCATTTCCAACGATGCCAGTTTGTCAATTAAAATTAATGGGGTGGTTAATTTACAAAACTGTTGGCGTAATAACAAGAACAGAGTAACCGGCTATGCTTATGAAGGTTTTCTGAAGTTTTCCTTTTCGAACTCCCAATGAATATCGACATAAATCCGATTAAAGTCGGGTGCAGCCACACAACTTACCAATTCCTAGTCTGCATAGCGCCCACATGATTATTGTATGGTAAAAAATAATGAAGTGGCTAGTTTCTGTTATAGACCATGGTGTCCTAGAAACGGAGGTTAAACGCCCCTGATTCTGGTACTAATTTGGATAAGGCTTTGTTACCGTAATTTTTCGATTTAACAAATCTGGATCAAGTTAGAAAGGCAAAATCAGGAAAAGAACTCCACCAACTGAATGCTGTTGTTACGAATTGTTGGAAATATTTCTCTGTTTTTGCGTTTCTTTGCTTGAACTAGAGTTAATGTGCTAAGTCGAAGAATTTCGGTAGATAGATAGATTGTAGAGGATGCCCTGTACAGGCTACACCTCGATGATAAGGCCCATTGTGATGCCTAAGGATGTGAGTGGAGTGGAAGGAATTTTTGTGTATAGACTAGAAATTGACAGGATATGCGGTTGCAGCCAACTATGATAGGAACTATGCCGATATTCATCTGGAGTTCGTGAAGAAAACTGCAGAAAATCTTCTCAAGAATAGCCGGTTACTTCGTTCTTGTCCATACGCCAACAGTTTAGTCAATTAACCGCCCCTTTTTTTCTTAATAATTGACAAACTACCGATGTCGGGATTCGAACCCATAACCTCCTAGTTTCCAAGTATTACGCAGACATAAAGCCTTAGACCGCTCGGCTACTTGGACTGGTAAGAATTACAAAACTTTTAAATCATACTGTAGTAAAAGGTCATTAGACGTTTTCACTGTAAGATTACAACTGTGCTAATGTAAAAAAAAGATATATAGTAAGTATAATATAATGCTTGAAATAGAACTTGCCTTTTACACCATACATACATACATACAACGCTGTTGTTTCAGTTCATATCTTCGTCTTGAACTGAACTTGCTGCAGTGAAGACGAAATCTTGTACTACAAAAAGTACATACAGATGTAGAAGAGTATCGTTATACAATGAATGGGGATAGTAGAGATATATAAATCAGTGTTATATGTTGGAAAAGCAGTCATTGAAGGAAACGAACAAAATAAGATTGTGTTGTTGTGTTGGAGAGGAAAAAATGTATATAAATTTTAAAGGGAAGTTCGTTTGTTCTCTTTGCAACTGCAGAACAGTTGCGTTCAGTATAATTCCATACCATTGTATACAAAATTCTGAGTATCTACTTTTATGATGGATTTGCAAAACAACTTTAGAAAACATCTAATTTTATGGTTGTACTTAATTCATTTTTATCCTTGTGGTATGTTTCAATCTTAACTACCATTTTCAAACTGTGTTTCACAAAAGTATTTAGATTTTTTGATAAAATACGGTTTTTAGAACATATAGAGGACAAATATATATACATTTTAAGGGTAGATCGAATGTTGTCTCTGCAACTGCATTGAATTTCATCCCCCTGGATAAAAAAATCAGGTGCCTACTTTTTGATTGTTTTGATAAAATGTTTTCCAAACCAACTAATTTTACTATATTCATTGTTTCGATCTTAACGGTCATTTTCAATCTGTGTTTCACAAATTTTCGAAATTTTCGCTTAGAATATGCTTAAATTAATAAAAATGAAGAATGCATTAAGAAATGCAAATATTGTCTAGCAAAAATTTGCAACTGCAACTTCGTTGGCGAGTTTTACGAAAATATGCTTTTTCAAATAGAATTTTTGAAATTGATCGTAGCTCAAAGGCAGAGCGTTTGTTTAGAATGCCAGAGGTCATAAAAATAATACATTTTCACTGGGTATGTGAGTTGACCAAGAGGTTGACACACGTATCGTTATGCGACATGTTAATAGTGGCGAAAATAAATTATTTGACTAGCAAAATAAAAGTTGAATCTAACTTTTTGAACTGTTGATCCTTAATTAATTGCTGTATGTAAATTTTTTATATAAATATTCAAATTGTTATTAAAATGCGTGAATAATTTCAGGTTGAGTAATTTTTTAATGAATTCAACTGTACATAATTTCTTCTACTCATATTTCTGTGAGAGCATTATCATTCTTTGCAGTTGTTATTGTGTTGTTGTTGTTCTAGAATTGTTAGATGATAAAGAAACGTGGTTTTGATTGAAACAAAGTGGAATGAATGAGAAATGAATACGATTTTATGTATTGTTATTTTTTTTTTTTGATACACGTAACCGCACGTATTATATACGAGCACAGTTTTATGAATGTAAGATAAAAAAAATACACGTATTCACAAAATGCTCATGTTACATTCATGTACTTACATAACTATATATTTCGTTGAAAATTTTGATAAGATCATCCGTGGTTGTGATGGTGAAGATAAATCCATGGTGGAGCCCAGATTTAGTTTTTGATAAATGATTTTTTTGACTTACAAATTTAGAAATATTTACATATATTTAATCCTGGTATATGCGATCTAAAATCTACGCTATAAAAATTAAATAAAAGACAATAATTGGGACTTTCAATCAAATGTTTATTTTCCTGAATATTTAATCATTAATAATGAGTTTGTTGGTAGTTACTTGGTAATTCAGGGAAACATATACTAACTATAATCCCAAATATTGAAGAAATTTAAGATTGAAAACATTTAGAATCGAGTAAATTAGATACCCATAAAATAGTGGGTGTCAAAAGGGCCTGTCTTGTTTGATTTATATTTATGCTCGAATATTCTGTATCCGTTCCATTAATAGTTTTTGAATCCCATTTAATATATAACCAAAGAGCTTGAATATCTCCTGTACTATGAATCACAAAATAAGCGCTCTTTTTTTAATGTTTTAAGGTCATTTAGTGCCTTAAAGGCGTTTTGGCGACGAGGTCTGTGTAAGAGATACTCTCTTTTTATTTCGAGATTCACATGGCCACATAAACTGGTCAGTTGGTCAGTTGATCTTATTTATTCGGTATCGAAAAATTGCTTTGCAAAAAAGTTGTTCATTATAAAAAACTGACAACTTTTTTCGAAACACTTTCCCGAAAACCGAATGAATAAGATACTGATCAGCTATAAAATTTTGAAAAAAAGTACTCTACTTTTTTGGCCATGTGAATCTCTAAACAAGAAAGGAATATCTCTTACACAGACTTCGTCGCCAAAGTAACAAAACTATGAAAATAACTCAAATTACTACGAAAACATTGCGGCAGTGTTTTGTATTCGCCTTTGGTAATAAGTATTTATAACAATATTTGCTGAAGTAAATTCCAAAATCTTCAAAGAATTGATAGCTACACGACAGTAAGGGAAAATCTGCAGGAGGTGATGAAATAAACACAAAAAGGAGAATGTTATGTTCGTAGTAGCTAAATGGTAAACACATATAAAATAATATGTCTAACTAAACAGACAGTCACAAAGTTTTCCACTACATTAAAAATCATTGAAGAACAAAAATTATTCATTATGTGTACATCTATTTTTTTTTCCTCTCCAGTATTTAGTTCCAGTCTTTTTATATTGCCATTTTGTAGTCACACGCTACTCTGATCAAAAGTTGTATCTAATGACTTTCTTTATGAAAATAAAAAAAAGTTATGATCGTTTTTATACTCTGTATACCGTGTGTTCATGTGCAAAGTTTCCATCTATAGACTAGTAAAGAAGTGCCTTTTTTCCACTTCGCCTTCTCTGAAAATTATTACTAAGGTGTCATTCGATTCGTAATTGCATGAAAGTTTTCGAAAAAGTTCTAGAAAGTTTTTGAAAAAGTTCAAGTCCTGCGTAAAAAAATTGCAAAAGGTATAAACAATTTAGTTAGAAAAAAGAGGGTTTTGTTTTTTGGAAATATCTCAAAAACTATTGTAAATATCGGAAATCGAATAAAATATTCTTAAAGAGTAGGAAATTTCCTAAAAAAAAATCATGACTCTCGAAACTGTACCACTAATATTTATTTAGGTATTGAAAACGAGTGATTCGGCTGAGCTTGATTCCGACTCTTGAACAAAAAAATTTTTTTCAACCTATTAAATATGGATATTAAGGAAAGAAAAAATTTATATACTTTTGTTAATTAAAAAATTTTTCCAATCTAGATAACCCCGATTATTTTAAAATTGAAAGTCTGGAATTTTTTTTACTTCTGGGAGCTATTCTTTGAAGGATTTAAAAAAGATCTCCGTTGGAAAATTTAAAAATATAAGATCAGAATGAAATTTGGCATACTGCATAAGGAGAAAGAAAGGCTTAGAGGGAGGAAAATAAATAAAATTGTAGAAAATAAATATCACTACAACAGAAATATTATTACATACTTAATTCCATTATGATGCTTTCCTCTGCGAAAATTCGTTTCGTCTACGTAGCTCCTACGTGACGAATTTTGAAACACTTGATCTAGAATCGAATTTTTAGTTATGATGATGTTTTCTAAAAAGTTTCCCAATCATTATCACAAATTTTGTGTATGATTACAATAACTATCTCGCTAGCTTGTGAAGAGTCCCTTCATTATGCTTTTATTGTTGTTCAGTTCGTTCTGAACGACAACTAAATGGTATATCTGCTGAAATTAACAACCATTTTTCTTTATGCTGTTTTTTTTTTGTGTTTTTTTTGTTTATGTATGTAATCTACCTGTAAGAGGAAATCTACAAATCACAAGGAGAAGAGGAATGAAAAAGTATGTCAGATAAAGTTTTTCTCTCTTTACTTACTGGAATGTAATTATTTTCATTTAAAATTGTAAATAGAGTAATATAAAATAAAAAAAAACATATAAAATAAATTTTATAAAAATAAAGTTTAAATTTCTTCATCTTTTGAGCCAAGCATCATGATACAATTTTACAACAAGTTTGTATAAATAATATTAGAAAAGTTTATAATAAATAAAATATCTTAGAATGACTTTCTGATGAGTTTGAAGACGTTTTGCGGGTGTGAGTTGTGTTGCTAACGCTGTTGCTAGGTTGCTGGGCAAGTGAAAACTGTATAAAGTAATTTAAATGTAAACTTTATAGTTTATATTTAATTACATTGGAGATTTTATTTTTGTAGTTTTTTTTTATGATAGTGATGTGAGTACTTCTGTGAGCTGGTGATGATGGAATTCATTAAAATGAGATAAAACCTATTGATAGATAAGTGAGTGGTGTTATAAGTTTGAATAGAAGTCACAAATCAATTAGTATGAATCGACGATCATTTTAGCGAATTTCCTACAGAGGAAATGTAGCTATTATTTTAAATACAACCGCGATTTTGGAATACTCTCCACATTGAGGAAAATATATTCAATATCTTCAAAAAATTGACGTTGGACGTTTTTATACCTGCAACACTCTTTAACAAACAAAATAAATCATTTATTATTCTTATTTATAGTTTAATCTAGAGTGAATCGGCGCATCAGTAGCGGAAACTATTCGGCCAACATTTTTTTCCACAATTCTCTTCAATATGTAAGATTGATTATAAGATTGCATGTTGCCAGGGGGTAAATTGGTGCTATACTTTTTGAAACAAAATTTTTGAACCAATTAAAATAAACAAATGGAATTTCTGACAGGCTGGATCCCCGATAGAGCCCCGAAGAATGTCGGCCCTGACTCTTATGCCTATTTACATAGGCGTGAGTTTATGATTAATTTTTGTATGCTTAACGTAAATATCCAAAAATTCTTTAGTTTATCTTTGTACTTTGAAACTTAAATGAACGCCACCATGCTTAAAAAAAACATACATTATATTCCATATGTTGAGTACACTTTACATTTTACACTTCATATATTTATCGATGTAGACTGGTTCTCCCAGCAGAACATGTAGTTATTAATATCACACCGAACATTACCATGTTGATACCTAATTATACATTATGAAGTGTCGGTTCATTGAATTTATTATTACAACACTCGTTGGGGGTGTCTTCATTATCATTATCTCATATGCTAGAGCTCTAATTATGATATTAAGGTAGAACGACTACGGAAGCATCTATTCATTGATTTTTTGACTAACGACTAGCTAAAGCTTTGCACGGATGCTATCTACTAATGTAGCGTCATTTAGATTTAATAAGTTATTCGTGACACCAAATTCCAAAATGGCGGCTTTAGTCAGGTTACGATTAAACAATTAGTTATATTATGATAAAAAAATGAGTATCATTAACAAAATAATAATTTTTTATTAATTTTATTAATGTAACTCGAGTAACACATATATAACTATCTCAGTTGAGCCTCACTACGCTGTTTCTAATTATTGCTACCAGATGTCATGATGTATCATGTAAGCCATGCCAGCGCTCTATAAGTGCCTTTTTACGACTTGATTACAACGAGATTTCATTATGCCCCTTTTAAAACTCAGTTTAACAATTTTTGTGTCGTTACGGCCAACTTTTCTAAACTCTTCTCTGCCGTATATCACGAGAGCTTTGGGCCTACGTAAATTTTGTATAATACTTTTTTGTTTAGTAACAAATTTAATAATAACCTAGGTTTACGTTACACCAATAGTTTACGAGATATTTGAGAAAAACTGATTTTTGGAACTTTTTGCTTCACATAACTTCTTTTGCAAGCACGATTTTGTTATGGATTTTTTGCCATGTTTTCATAATGCCATCACGAAGATAATTCCAATGGATAATCTCCGCTTGTATTTATTAAGAGGTAAGCTGTTTGTTACTATTTCACTGGGCTATGAATATGCAAAATTTTTTTACAGCTCGGTGAAATAGTTTATCTCCACCAGTAGCACGTGGCTGTACTACCTTAAACGATAATAATTACTCAAGTGTCGTTTGTTTTTGTCTGTCATTGACTGAGTATAATATACTCAGCGACTGTGATAAAATAGTTTATTAAAAATAAAAACAATTATATCATATTTTATGACGTTTTTGGTTTTGAGTTGTACAATTTAAAATGGTGTACATCATTCATACAACCTCTAAAGATTGGGTAATTAGTTTTTGAAATATATTCAAGCAACTTTAGTTCGAAACATTAAAATCTAATAGATTTCGTAAATCTAATAGATTTGAAATAAAATTTAAACAAAAACATAAAATTTAAATCTATACTAATATTGTAAAGTTGGAGAGTTTGTATGTTTGAACGCGTTAATCTCGAGAACAATCCGCCCAATCTGAAAAAATCGGCGTATGCCGCGTGGCAACTACGCTTAAATCCTGACTTTTAAACGGTGCAAGTTAGAGGAAATCCTTAAGGATAAAAATGTTTATCTAATAAAATCAAACAACTTTTGTATGAAACATTTTTTCATGCGACAAATTAAGTACAATTTCAGTGAGAAGCCTGCGTGATCAGCTAGTTTGGTATAAAGTGGATTTTTTAATTAATGGGCAACTTGTTTATTTGCAGGACCGTTCAGAATTAAAATAATATCGTAAATTTTGTAACGCCGCTTTGTGTTACAATTATCGGATTTCCGAGGATCAAGTAAATTACGAATGAATCGATTGCAATTTCATTTTTTTATACTCTGAATCAAACTCTTCCAAATTTTAGAAAATTATATTGAAAATAATGTTCAAATTTTTATTCCAAAAACGTTTTTACTTTTGAATAAATTTTATATAAACTGAAATATTTTTTGGTTGAATATTTCATAAATATTGATAAATTTGTAAAAGAAGAAAAAGAACCATTTTGATGTTGTTTTCTTCCATCAGTTAAATTGAAAAAAATAACATAAAATAAAACTTACAAATTCTTAAATTTTGTAAAACAAAAAATAAAGTATATTCTTAATATTTAATAGTCTTACAAGGTGATTCGTTTATTTTGATGTAAGCAAGAAATACTTTTATCAAGTTTCATTGTCTTCTTCATAAAACTTTTATTTCCACTCCGTATGTGATAGTTAAAATACTATCCGCCATGTTGTGATATCATATATTTTATAGTCAATTTTAGTTTTCCTTAAGTATTGAATAATTAATCTAAGCTTTACCTCTAATACAAAGTCGTACATGAAAATTACATTACAAATCATTACAAAATAATCGTTTACCAATGAAAAGATAATTAATTACAAGCTTCAGAACTGCTGAAAAATCAGTATGAATACTAGTGCATAACGACCCCTTTGCTCAACCCCATGTTAAATAATCCAATTAAAAAAAAGCTCTGAGCCCGGGACTCAAGCATGATGTGAAAACATACCCTTCATACAATAGTTATGAATATTTATAATATTTATATACAATGTTCAATTCTCATTTAAAACACGAATGCCAAAGATTGACGATTGTCATAAAAGCAGATCGTTACATAAAAAACGTGACGGTCTTATTTGACATTTCATTTCACTCCCAATATAAAATATTACTTGTATAGTCTCGCTAAAGATGTTTTCACATCAAAAACTATATGAATGGCTTAACGTTTCGTAGAAATAGAAATATTTCCGAATTTATACTAATAAAACTTCTCGAGACCTGTATTCTCTAAGGCATATATTTTCATCTCGATGACTTTAAAAAGATTCTTATGGCAATCAAAGAAAACTCTAGGTTTTTTGAAATAAAATTTCAAATATTGCCCCAATTCCTAGAACTATTTATATTTTACAAATACGTATTTCGACTATAAAGTAGTCATCATCAGTATGAATTAGCTAATCGTAACTATCTCCAGGAAATGGTATCAAAGATATGTTACTCGTTGCTAATTTGGTGCGTGTATCTCGATGACTGTTTCATGTATGTAGAATCATCTTGTACTTTTAGTTTTTATTCCCTTAAGCAACACATAAATGTTTGACTTGAATAAAAAGACAGTGAATAAAAATATGTGACACAAGATGCCATTTCATTTCCCCAAGAATCCTGTTGTAGCAGTCTGTATTTTAAATTGACAGAAAAATATTGATTTAGTTTTTCATGCTTGGCTCAAACACACACTCACAAATAATTTTGAATTTTCGTTGTTGTTTTTCCTAATATGACATTTTTTGTTTGTTTCAGAATTGTGTCATCGTTTTTTATTTGGTTGAATTGACAACAGTATTGTGAGTAGTAAATTTTAATGTTTTTTGTTGTTGTTGTTGTGTTTATGTGCTTTTTTTTCGTGTGTGTCAATCAGAATGTTTTATAAATTGTCAACATTTTTTGAACATATAAAAAAAAAAACACATAACACATAACATATAACATATAAAATTAAAAAGGTTCAATTTTTATGTGTCCGTACTACCTTTTCTTCCCAATTAAAACGAACGGAATAAATTTGTTAAAAGTCTGTTTCAAATACGTTTTTCAAATGTATTAATAAATTATGTGAGATGTAAAATCGAGCACTGATATGAGTTTGTTTACAATCGGATAAGAAAGTACTTTAAATAAGAAATAACAAAAAATGTATACAAGTTTTGGCAGGGAATGTACCTTTAGTTTAAATCAACAAAAACATATATCCCTTTTCTTTCCCCTACCCAATATTTATAAGTAACAAAGATATATTTTTTAAAATTTCGGTTTATAATTTTTTGCTCAACAACCGTTTAGTGAATGTTAATAAAATTGTGCAAAATTTTCTATAGAGTTCAAGTTATACAGTTTGACAATTTGGGAAGTTTTGTAACTTTTTAAATGGTAATTGAAATGATTTTAATCTATTGAGTCCACAAAAACACTCTCCATGTTAAATTACAGTTTAAAAATAATTGAAATTACTTTTATTCGCCTTAGTAGATCGTTTTCACAGTAGCTTTAGAATTTTTGTACGTTTCTTAGCATTTTCGATGCACCTCTCATCTCCCATCCTTTAGATCTAGAGAGGATATTCAATTTTTTGTAAATACTTTCATATTTTAAAGTTCTACACTACTGAATATCATTACGCATAATAAATATTGAATATAAAAATGGTGGAAGCGTCGATTAGTTAGTTTTTACTTTTAACAATTCCATGTATTGCATCCTTCCCATTGCTTCCACAAATGAGTTGTTTTGATGTAATTATCACCCGCAGTGGTGACGTTATCTTTTTCAAATTTTATAGTTGATACGAATAAAAATTTTTAATTGAAATACTACAAATTTTATTCAAAAATTTTTTCACACAAATTGACTGTAATATTTTGACAAAAAAACGCCTCTTTTTTGCTATATAAAAAAATCAATCAATCAAATTTTGTAGGGTTTGTACTGCGGGACTTTATTTACGTAACGAGAAAAAAATCCTGGTGAACGGAGTTTCATGTTATTAATATAATGAGAGCTATGAAATATTGCTGAGATATCTTCAAAATTACTTAAAACTGTAAAATTCTGTAGAATTATCTGTAAAATTCTGTAATTCTGTTCATTAATAATGTTAAATATTTCAAAATCTGAAAAACTTCTTTAGAAAATTTAGCTTCAACAAAAATAAATTCGGTTTCGTTTTCATTGTTTTTAGATTAATAAAACTTAAATTCGAACTCAAAATTATATACCAATCAAAAATTTTCGATTTTCGGGCATTTATTTATTTTTAAGAATAATATTTATTTAGAAGCTCTATCAGGGGCTGCTGTGTTCTATAGGTTATATTTGACATCATTCTGGATCTACTTCGACTAAGGCCTCCTGATTAGGAATTTGTGGAAATCCAAATGTTAGTACCTTGTTTAGTCTAATATAGAATATGCTATTGATGTTTTTTTTTTTTTATAAACGCAATGATTAATTAGTGATAATTATTTATTAAATTATAAAATACTATTTTATATTTAATTATGCTTTGAAATATATATATAAATATATTTATTTGCATGTGTTACCAACAACAACATCGATTACCACTTGCCAAACACAATTTATCATAATTTCATAATTATCATTTGTAATCATTATTATAATCATTAATTATTTTATGTGAGTTACTATATATATTATGAATATTAGTAGGACACGTACAATGTGTCCCAAAAGTAGCTTACTTTTGTATTCATTAATTTTAATCATTGATTTGTGTTTTATTCAGTCGATTTTTGGCGAAAATAATTTATATAATTGTTCTTAGTATATTTTTAATGAACAAAAATTGAGATGGCTCAATTCTTTCAATCAGTTACTTAAACTATTATTATTATTATTAACTATTTTGTATAGAAAATATGCATTGCCACCTATGAATGAGTTTTTGAACCTGTATATGTACTGCCATCTATCAGCATCTTTTTTTAAACTGATTTGTTATATGTAATATCACCTATGAACAATTTGCTGTGATTTTGTGTTCTACAGAATTCAAAATTGGTGATTTAAAACTTTCAAATGCTTATGATAAAGAAAAAGTGAAAATCGCATGAGAACATATGAGTTTTTTTGCATTATGAACACGAGTATAATACACACCTGGAGTTGGGTCCGTTCCTCCCGACTCACCCTGTATATGAATATTTTAAAATGCATAATGAAATGTTTGTTAATTTAATATCGTATGCAAGTGAACTAAATTATGATTGGCTGTCAATTTGATATATAAATTAGTAATTATCAGTTTGTGTGTTGCATGGTAAAAATCAAATTAAATCGTTTCATAACATTGCATGTTATTTGCAACATACGTATACATGATGTGTATATAAAATTCAAATTACAATAATAATAACAACTAGAAACGTATTAGAAGTCATTTGCCTGATAGTCCAATGGTTTTATATGGACCTTAATGGGTCGACTCCGACTGCACGGGTTCCACGTCAGCGAAAATAAAATTTAGTGATGCATGAGATGTAAATATGGGTCTACGTGAGTGAATCCTATTTTTGCGTTAAATTTTGGTATTTCGTAAATGTCATACGCCTAGATTAGGTTAGGTTGTAGTGGCTGTCCTTATTCTTTAGTGGTCGTATACCTGAAAAGGGGGACGTCTCACAGGGAGCCAGTATTCCTTAAATCATTTGGAGCTGTTCACGAAGAGAGATTTGACGTCGACCGACTTTAGCCAGAAAAGGTCGTCAAAGAAAAAAAGAATTATCAAAATCGGACTACTCTGTAAAAAGTTCTGCGTGATCATACATAATATATATATATATATATATATATATACATTTATATATACATGTATATATATATATATATATATATATATATATATATATATATATATATATATATATATGGTTGAATTGAGTACCTCCTTCTTTCGTCGGTAAAAAAGACAAGCCCAAGTGTGTCAGTCTTCTCCTAGCAAGAGCTGGGCAGTAGCAGAGACGGTGGGCCATCATTTCTTCTTCCTATTCATTGTGAGAGCCCTAACAATAATTGTGGTGCACTGGTAGGCTCAGTAAATTTTCCAAAACACTGTAAAAATAAATTTTGTGTCATTCAATTAATTATGAATAAAAAAGGCGTAGCTTGAGGCTATGAAAGGTTTTTATGGCTTGTATATTGTGACATATTCAAATTTTTCAGTCGCACGATCAAAAATTCCTGCCACCAGCTGTTATTTCTGTGTAAAAAATAGAGAGTTCAAATATGCTCCAAGATTGAATACTCTGTAAATTAAATACATCGTTTTGATCTCACTTGAGGAGTTACTTTGTTTAATAAATGTGTAATAAGCCAAAATGTAAATTAATTTCATGTTCTGTGTTACTTTTCAGAAAATTTACAGCTAACCAAACACAAAATTTACATTTAGAAATTTCGAAAAGTAGAACAACATAATATAGAAATACTACCAATATATATATATATATATATATATATATATATATATATATATATATATATATATATATATATATATATATATATATATATAATTATTATACATTTGTATCATAGTAAACAAATCCTGGAATTGATATATACCTTAAAGCTTTTCAATGAATTATCTCATCATTTAATATGAATAGGTAGGAGTGTTTTTCTTTCAAGAAAAGGATAATAATTTTATCCTGTTGCTTTTAAAATTCCAATAAAATATTTCGAATTAAAATAATTATTAATTTTCAATAAATTATTGAGAAGTAAAATCAACATTTGTAGAAGAGGAATTACCGTTTTTGTGTCATCAGATTCTTTTTTGGGGAAGGTAAAATCAATGTAAGAGTTTTATATTCCGTAAATCCGTTTCTTATTTTCATATTTCTGAATTGTGACACTCAATTACGGATTAATTCACTCAATTAAGGAGATAACGATCTGAAATTGTGTCTATTCTAGACCTCAAAAGTAAGGTTAAGTTCGTGAATGGGCAAAACGGGCATAATTATCCATTTTTATTTGAAAATTTTATCATTTATGCAATATATACCCGGTATTTGAGCAATTAAATCAGTTACTTGTTATTGTCACTTGTTAATATTAATTTAAACACAAATATTAGTTTTTTTTCCCTTACGTATGACGACACTTGGTAAACTTTTCGACAAAGTTTACTATATACAACATAAAACAAGTCTTCAGATACACTTTTAGCATTTTCTAAAACGTTTAACTGATAACAGTTAAAACAAACCGCTTCTATAATCATATATACACAAAATACGTATAAATAAATATAACTTTATATATACATAACTGGGTTTATATTATATTTGTTAAACTCAGAGAACTACAAATATTATATATATATATATATATATATATATATATATATATATATATATATATATTTATATATATATATATATATATATATATATATATATATATATATATATTTATAAAATGCCCAGTGGGTAATTTAGAGGAAAATTTACGGATCTCGCTTATGCATATTTATTAAGTCATCTGGATGTATCTCTAACAACTTAAAGGAACTTTCTTGTACGTTGTATTCCACTGTTATGTAAGAGGGTACAGATTGATTTATTATGTTTCATAAATAAGACATTCGAATCTCGAAAAATTAGCGGAAATCTGGATTATTCCTGTAAACGTTAATGTTATTGTTTTGAACACGTTGATAGATGCTCTAATCGAACTTCCTTTTTTTATAAAGCATAGTACTTGGTGAACAAATGTCTCCATGTAAGTTTACCAAACCTATAGAGCTTGTCTCTACACGACCGTTTGCTAAAGGATTTTCACATGCTCATAAAACTTTTTACTTTCAAATATTTATTTTAAAAATCTGACATAGATTATTGACCGAAGCTCTAAATAGTGACTGTCAAAAATGGTTCTAGAAATTTTTCATCTAGGACCTCGTTCTAGATGAAAAATACTGCAAAATTGTTCACAGTCGACAATGTGCCTTTTTGGTCTACCAAATATTTTTGATAATAGAATACACGACATGATAACCGTAAGTAGTTTCACCAGTTTAATAAAAGCTTCATTTATATAAGCTAAAACTTGCTGGAATCTAATTTGTCCAAAATTAATCTAAAAATGAACTCTTAAAAGTTCAGTTAAGTAACCTAATATTTGCAATAAGAATATAATAGTTTACTTGCCAAAATGGTTAACTTGTGTACGTCTGTCAATCTATCTACTGCCCATCTGCCCCTCTGTACGTCTGCTTGTCAGCCTGTCTGGTCCTCTGTCGATTTGTCCGCCCGTCCGTCCATTTGTAGACACGAAAACCCAAAATCGAAAAGACATAACCAGCTGAAATTTTGTGTGTGTTTTCTGGAGCTAAAAAGTAAGTTCAAGTTTGTGAGTTGAAAAATCGGACCGTGCTACCCCCCATCTGGTGGAAAAATATCCATCTTAAAACGGTGAGAAATAGAAAAAGATAAAAATTGTTTTGTTTTAAACCATTTTCGTACACTCAGTATATAGCGGGAATTTAGGCAATTAACTCAGTTAGTTGTTCTTACTTGGAAATTGGGAGGTTATGGGTTCGAATCCTGACATAGACAGTTTGTCGATTATTAAGAAAAAAAGGGGGCGGTTAATTGACTAAACTGTCCGCGTATGGACAAGAACGAAGTAATCGGCTATGCTTGAGAAGGTTTTCTGCAGTTTCCTTCCCAAACTCCAGATGAATATCGGCATAGTTCCTATCATAGTCGGCTGCAGCCGCATATACTACCAATTCCTAGCCCATACACAAAAATTCCTTCCACTCCACTCACTCCTCACATCCTTAGACATCACAACATCACAATGGACCTTATGGTGGAAGTGCAGCCCGTCGAGGGCAGCCTCTACAATCTATCTATCTATCTAGTTGTTATTATCCCTGTTTTTTCGATCAAAGAAAATCAATCATTCTGTTATATAAATGAACAAAAGATATAAACGGAAAGCAAATAGAAGAGTTCGGAAAACTTTTAGTTGTGAGTGGGAGAGATAACAATGGAACAAATTAGTAACCTTTTTTTTTTATGATATAATAAACGCCTATTTCGAACTAATTCATTAGATGTTATATATATATAAAATTTGTAAAATAAACATTGTTTCTGTATAACGTTGTACGTTGAACATAAAGAGCCTTGATCCGTTTTTTGTCCTCCGTCTACTTTGCCTCTTTTATATAATAATAAAAAGTAATAAAATCATTTAACTAAAACATCATTTTGAAACATTGTTTTGGGTGAGAGTATAGACACATGCCTAGCCTAGGCCTCTGGGTTATGTAACTTTTTATCCATCTTGTTTGTTATATTAATTTATTTAAAATAACATTTTTATTCTATAGTTTTGTAAAGAGTTTGTTTTTATATTTTTTATTATATGCAAGAGAAAATGGGGTAATTGCGATCATTTACTAAATATATACAGTCTGTTTTCAAAAGCATTTCTAATAAGGAATCAATGTTAAATAAATAAATAAAATATTTACTATAAAACCATACATACATACACATACTTACAAACATTCTGCTTGTGGTATGATATTGATGTCATTCAAGAGTGGGGATTTAGTGATGCCCACTTAATTTATAATATTATTATTATTCATTACATATGCACACACGCTACAGACTACCCTCACTATTTTTATTTCTTTATGAAGCATTGTGTAGTTACTATAGTAAATAATATTTAACATTGATTCTCTATTGGCAAAGCTGTCCAAAACAGACGGTATATATATATATAAATATAAATATATATATATATAAATATATATATAAATATATATATATAATTTATATATATATATATATATATATATATATATATATATATATATATATATATTTTGCTGACGCAGAATTTCATTTATAGAATAAACATTGAACGTATCTTCGATATCAGTAGGATTCTTATCGACTTCAAAAGTGACGTTCTATTGTCACATTTCGATGAAAAGTTGTTTTTTCGAAAATTGAATCAATTCGACAACAATAAATTTACAAAGTTTTAATAGATCTATAATAATAAAGCTTTTCTATATCATATTCGTAAAATAGTCAATAATAAATAGAAACCTTTTTGTGTGACATCGAGTTCGAAATTAGTGGTCTATTACGGATTTCGAGAAAAAGTTGATTTTGTCGAACATTGAATTGGATTCAGCACAAATAAATTGCAAAATTTTGTAAAAAGAGTCGATAGTAATAAAGCTCTTTTAATCATATTCATAAAATTAGTCAATTATAAATATGCCCCTTCTTGTATTAGGAGTGGGCAGCCCTTTGCAGTACAGATTTGCATTTTTTCCTCGGCTAAAACAACTTTTATTCGAAAAATTTTCCACCAAAACCAAATGAATAAGGTACATATCAACTAACAAAACTTTGAAAAAAGAACGCTTTTTTTGTGGCCATATGTACAAAGTTTTTTAAAGTATATGACTAAATTGCCTTTAAAAAAATTCCTTGTTATTCCTTTTTTTTTTCATAAATATGGTTAATTTAAAATGTTTCATTATTCTTATGTCAACTTTAATGTTTGTACATTTTTTTTATGTCTTAGTGCTTTTAAAAGTTTAATTTGACTTTTTAATAGTATTTTTGTGTATATTTGTCTGTT
Organism: Nineta flava; assembly: GCA_963920215.1. Classification (NCBI taxonomy): domain Eukaryota; kingdom Metazoa; phylum Arthropoda; class Insecta; order Neuroptera; family Chrysopidae; genus Nineta; species Nineta flava. The sequence goes on along the minus strand of OY986045.1, from coordinate 59,313,494 downwards.
TTTTTTTTCTTCTGTACGACGTAATTATATAAAATTAAATGGTTTAATTACATATTATTTTCATAAAAGTATGATTTTTTCTATGTCATTATTATTCTCAAGCCATTCAAATATCGGTCAAGGTTAAATATTTTGAAAGTAGGAGGCAAAATTGTGATAACTGAGATTAATGTTTAATCCCAGGAGTTAGACACTTGATAATTTTCAATAAAATAATTTAAATTAGAAATTAATTTGACACAATCTTGCTAATGTTGGAGATTGAAGAAAATCACATTGTAACTAATTGACAAATCAATAACGGTTTTTATGATAAAGGAGAAAAATTAAATTTTCAAAAACTATATTTTGCTATACCACTTTTTTATTTATATTTGTATTAGTGACATGTTTCAACGAATATAGCTATTTTCAAACTGTTTGAAATACAACAGTTTGAACAGTTTGAAAATAGCTCTATTACCTGAAACATGTCACTAATACAAATAGATAAATAAAGATTTGAGATGTATAAAGATTTAAACTTGTGACCGTAATGAAAATATTTGATTATACTTTATTGAAATGTTGTCTGAATAAGGCCAGTTAAACGATATGACATTTCTATAATTGTTTCAATTATATAGATGTATAATCTCATTATATATAAAAATTATTTCGTATATAATAATGGATAAATATGTACTTTTAATTTTATATGTACTATAATAATTATACAGTATAATAAAATTATAATTGCAAATTATTTTGGTGGTAGTTAGTGTATACACTGGAATAAAATTAAACAAAAAGGAATTTTTCGTATTATAGCTAGAAAATTAAATTTGTTTTACAGTTATAAAAAAGGTTTCAAAAATATTAAAGGTTGAATACAATTTGTTTGCATTCAGAAAATTGAAAATCTAGATAATCTTTCCAAACAAGAATTACGACGTTAAAGAAATATAAGAGTTTTGTATGGAATTAATTCACAATAGTTTAATTTTTTAACCGATTTTGATTTATTTTTCATGTATTTTAAGTGGAATATCAACCCACAAAACTATATCTGGGTGTAAATTTGGTAATCCTTTTAACTATACTTGTGAAACCTTGGCTAGGGTTTGTAAGGCTATGAAATTAGACGGTTGGAAGTGTTAAGTATTTGTTGGCGTGAAAACATTTAGTCATCTGCTACGCTGGTGGTTGGTCGATCATTTTAGTGTGACAAAATATTGTCAGATTTCACTACGGATAGATGATTCTTTTACGTGTATGTCACGCTGTATTTGTTTTGCCTGTATCGTCATCGTACCATCGTACACGTGTGCGTAAATGATTACGAATTAGCTTCTTATAAATTGGTGCAGCGTGGACACGCGTTTAGCCAATACAGTGATTCTGGTCATTGTGAAGAACTTGCGAAGCACTACTCGAAGGCATAGTAAGATAGAAAAAATATTTGCCGGAATATATGTGAAAATAGCTATTAAATTGAAAATTATTAGAAAATTGAAGATTTGGTCTCGTTTAAATGGTAAATATGCTCGGAATTATATAAAACGCTTATCAAATTAAAGCTCGCGTCCAAAAGAATCTAACGAGCGTAAGAAGCTCGTAAGCTTTATTATTATTTTTATTAAGATTAAAAACCGATACGATTTCATTTCTTTCTGGATGATTACAAAATAAAGCTCGCGTCCAAATAACCCAACGAGCTTTAAAAGCGCGTAAGCTTTAATTTTAATTAAAATTAAAAACCGATTCAAATTCATTTCTTTCTGGATGATTACTTTAAGGTATGAGTATCCTAAGACAAAAGAACATAATTATTTAATTTATAGACATGCCAATTTGTGTTCCAGACCTTAAAATATTCATTTAAAAATATTCTTTTGTTATCCTCTGTTAACTAATACAATTATTTTCCAATTTAAATTTTACTTACAGTATTTTAATAATTAAGTGATTCAACTTTTTAAGGAATCAATAATTAAATTATACTGTTTTAAATACTAATTTGAGTATAAAAATTTGGATAATTAAACATACCAATTACTTTTAATTTTTATTCGTTGATGATATTTTATGAATACTAAATGTATTTAATTATTTAATCAAATATACGAATATATAGTATTATTAATTAATAAATATATTTTTAATTAATTAATTTTCTGTTATTATCGATTTCAAAAACCATTGAAACCTAATATATTACATACCAATTTTAGACGTAAATATAACATTTTGGGAACAATTCTAAACAAGCCGAAAAGTTGATTTGTCTTACATTTCTAAGTGCTCACATTTTAAACAAATAAGGATATCAAAAATTTCAACCTAAATTTCCAACATTCAAATCATAGGTCTACAATTTGTACATGTTGGTCAAATATTCTATGTTACCTAGACTATACATAGAGGTAGGTACACGATTAGCGCCCATTTTTCTAAATTGTATTGTTACACTTTTTGTTTTATTAATTTTGAGGAACATAAAAATATTTTTACAAAAAATTGAATCTTCGAAAAAAGAAAGGTACTGAAAAGCAAAAAAAACAAAAAAGAAGCTTTTTAGTCTAATTAAGTCCTATACTAATCTAAATACCTAAATAATTTTGAGTCGGCGCCATACAAACTCTATGTCATTATAAAATGCTATTAGATCAACTAATTAATATAAGCTGTTTGATCAAATACGTGCTTGTTTGTTTGTTTGTTTCAAAAATGGATACTATCACACTCGGCGGGGGAATGCGTGGTCCTATTTTATCCATTTACGAGCTTGAAGGAACATTTAACTCTAGAACACACTCAGAAAATTCACGTCGTTATCTTTTTTCGTTTTTGAGTTATCGTGGACGGATGAACATGTGAAAATAGACTAATATTTCGATGAATATTTTCAAGCGTTGGGATTAAAGTTACAATACCCTTGAATATATTATATGTGTACTTAATTTGAATATTAGTATTCAAACTCACAGTACACAAAAATTATACAAATGGATAATTTTACTTTCAATAGTTTACAAACTCTCTGTAGTCTAATGTGTGTTCAGATATACAAATATTATAATTTGTATTTTACAATATAATTCATGTAAAATAAAATATATATATATATATATATATATATATATGTATATATATATATATATATATATATATATATATATATATATATATATATATATATATATATATATATATATATATATATATATATGTATTACTGCTAAATACATTATGAAAATTAAGACATTAACTTAGAGGTTTATATACTTTATACGAATTTGGTTACGGGTACTCGAGGTACATAAATATCTATATATATGTATGTATGTATGTTTGTATGTACGTATATTAAATACTATACACTACTAAGGTTAATATAACAACCTACTAATACTTATAGTCTACTCGACAGAGTTAAAAACTTTCGTTATGATATTATAATGAGTTTAAACACTGATTACAATGCGTTTCAAATATCTTAATTGATTTTTGTAAATTAGCGTCGATTTATTGTATCCATTGTTAGTATGATTGCCTTTCGGTTATATTATACCAACGAAAGTGACACGCGTTTACTAAATTAGACATTTATGTAATATGTTTAAACATTGATAGCAGTCATTGACATCAAATGCTTGATATGACAAATCATATACATCTAGGATGGAAATCGACCCCACGAGCTCTAGCATTCTAGACCGACCAATGCTCGACCGCTAAGCTACCTGAGATGTTATGGTAGTACAAAGCATATGATCTTTCATTGTAGCCAGCTATCATTTGTTTAGCTTGTATAAATAAACAGTACTTGTACTGATAAAGTAATCAGTATGCATATGGTATTTAAACAAGTAATTAAGTTAGTTGTTACATTTCTTGTTCAACAAAACGACTTTTCTTAAATATTTTGTAGCAATGGAACCTACACATTCCCACAGGAATAATTTTCTTTTTCAAAATTCAATTTGCTTCATCTTAGAGAAGAATATTTATCAAAGAGCACTTTACCGTAATTAATGAAATACCCTGTAGACGTATTATATTTACAAGTCTTGGTATATACATCATGCTTTTAATACACCAGTGAGTGTAGAAGTATAATAAACAGTACAAGCACTGATAACGAAATAAGTATATACATGGTATTTTAACAAGTACTTAAGTTAGTTGTTACATTTCTTGTTCAACAAAACGACTTATCTTAAATATTTTGTAGCAATGGAATCTACACAATCCCACAGGAACGATTTTCTGATTAAAAATTCAATTTACTTCATCGTTTGAAGATATTTATCAAAGAGCACTTTATCGTAATTAATGAAATACCCTGTAGACGTATTATATTTATAAGAAGATAGTTTAGTACTATATATATATAAATATATATATATATATATATATATATATATATATATATATATATATATATATTTATATATATATATATATATATATATATATATATATATATATACACTATGTTTAATTTACATCTTCGTATCATAGATCCCACGAGTATGAGAGAGTACATATGTACATATACATTAAGCAATGTGTATGAGAAGGAGGTCTTATGTTTGATGAACAAGCATATTTTTCATAACTGTTCGAGTGGTCACCAACCACTCAAACCTATAAGACCTCCTTCCCATACGCATTGCTAAATGTATACGTATGTACTCTGTCATACTCGTTATGAATATTATTTACTATTTTGAAAAATATTCTTGTTTATCAAACATATAAGACCTCCTTCGCATACACATTGCTTAATGTATATGTACATAATATGTACTCTCTCATACTCGTGGGATCTATGATACGAAGATGTAAATTAAACATAGTGTATAATGTATATAACTTTAAATACTAATTTTAAGTTAAAGTTATCCCCTCCCTCTTACTTATACGAGTATATAAGAGTGTGTGGTATGTATATGAGAATAGTACAGATATTTTGAAGATATTTTATAACTGAAAATACTCAAACCAAGCAAGCAAGGATGATGATGTTGTATCTTGTTACTAAAAACTTGAATTAGACATTCATACATATACTATATTGTACATATACAACGGTATTTTAACTGTGGTTTCAAGTTTTCAGTTTATGAGTAGGTATACCTACATTTATTCTCCTGTTACAAATTCATTGAATATTTTAGTTTACAGAATGCTACCGACATGAGATATGATGTTGAGTTTGTAATATTTATTCTATGGAAAAGTATTGATTTAGAAATATAGTCTTAGAAAGAAGAACCGTTTATGTACATATCTTAAACCAATTGATTATGTACACAGGAACTATTTTTATACGCTTTTTATTAGTTTGACCTGTATGTATGTTTGTATGTATGTATGTAATTAACCGACCCTTTTGGGCTCGATTTTCTCCCACTTTGAACGATCAGATTTAATTCAAATTTTGCATACCTGTCAAAGACCGATGACAATGCAATAATTCGATTAAAATATCCGATTATCCTGATTAGATTGGCCAGGATTCATCAATTTCCCAGATAAGTTACTGACTTAAAAAAAAAAAATGTGTGTGTGTGCAAGTCACACACGGTAGAAGTGAAACTTCTGAACAGTCCTTGATTAAAAATACTTATTGAAAAGTATTGAAAAAATAAATAATAGTTTCAAAAATTATTGTTTAAAAAACTAAAAAACACGCTTTTATAGAAAATTCAACTAAAAAATGAAAAATAAATAATAGTTTAAAAAAACTACAAAAACACGCTTTTATAGAAAATCCAACTAAAAAATAGAAAATAAAATTTAATAAATTTGGATTAAGAAAAGTGTAAATAAGAAACAAATGTATATTAATGGAATAACTATTGACACTATACACCCCACGCTTTTTTCCATTAATATACATTTGTTTCTTATTTACACTTTTCTTAATCCAAATTTATTAAATTTTATTTTCTATTTTTCAGTTGGATTTTCTATAAAAGCGTGTTTTTTTAGTTTTTTAAAACTGTTAGTTATTTGATATTTAATCAGTGAAAAATTTTAACATTAAAGTGTAATATAAAACTTACCAGTCCAAGCCGAGCGGTCTAAGGCGTTATGTCTGCGCAGTATGTCTACTTGGAAACTGGGAAGATGTGGGTTCGAACCCCGACATCGGCAGTTTGTCAATTATTAGGAAAAAAAAAGTGGGGTGGTTAATTGACTAAACTATCGACGTATGGACAATCAATCTGCAATCTATCTATCTATAAACTACTGTTCAAGAACCATGAGATAAATTTTAAATACGACCTGTGTGGATGATTTTACAGTATTAAATCCGTAACTGAAGAACGAAGTGTCAAAAATTGTATTTATGACCCAAAATATCTCATTTGGGTTGTTTGTTCACAATAACATGACAAATTGGTTTAATTAGTTTCCACTTTTTAAATTGTAAGTGGTCAGTGAATTTTATTCATTTTTTTTGGACGTTTCAAATTGGCGTTTATCGACAAACAATCTGTAACATCCTGTTAACTTAATGATAAGGATACTGATGTCTCTCAACTCAAAGAGAATACTCTGATATGTTAACCATAACCCCTTTAATATTTAACTGATGTCAAGTGAGGTTGAGTATTCACCAAAGGTATAATATTATATATTGATGTATTAATTTATTAAATTATATTAATAATTATAAATAATATTACGGTTGATGTTTCCTGTTGACACTAGGGATTGTAATTTTCTTTTTTCTTTTTTTTTTTCTTTTTATAATTTAAGGATAAGGGTTCATAATATTATGTTCATTGACCCTGAAATTTCGACTCTCAGTAATAATGATTAGAGTCAATAACGTGTCAACAGTTATTTTGAATTTACATTTGAATCCCGTTATTTTGAATTTACAGACAGAAAATTGGTTATGAGGCTATTATTAATAAACGAAGAAATGCGTATTTCCGCTTAAAAAAAACTCAAAAGAGTGAAATAGGAGAGTTTGTATGGGGGTTCCATTTTGTTTGAAGTTAGAGACATGAAATTTGGTATCTGGATAATCTATATACTAATATATCTATCTATTTATATATATATATATATATATATATATATATATATATACCATTTATATATATATATATATATATATATATATATATATATATATATATATATATATATATATATATAAAACCATAGTCGGAAATACTATAGCTATAAACACGAAATATAGATGCCATCCACTTTTGAAGGAAGGATTTTTGGAAATTCACCTCTTATTAGGGGAAAAGGATAAAAATTATTATTTGGACATTCAAAATCTGTTATTTACAGTCGGTTACATGCGTGGTGATTCGTAACAGCTTCTTCATATATACGTATTCTGGTTAAATTACTAAACACAATTTGGGCACAGAATAATATTAATGGTAATGGAATAATTAATGGTAATTTATGTCTAACATTTACTTAATTTGACATTTAAGTAATATGCTTGATTATTTGTAACATTTATTGATACTAATGTTTTGAATCAGAAAAATCAGGCATCTCATGGCTGGAAATGGAAACTAAGACCTCTAGCATTCCAGACCAGTGCTCAGCTACCCAGAAGCTGTGATAGAACGTGTATAATTTCCCACTATCTGATGTACATGTGGTCTTGTTACTTGTTGTTTTACTATTTATCATAGCATCTGGGTAGTCTTAAAACTTTGATGTCAAAATAATGATTAAAATGCATCATTTATAATTTGGCGTTTCGTAACATCCGTGCATGTATTGTGCAAACACTGTATTTTAGTATTTTAAATATTAAAATTAATTGTCCCCATGGAATTTGTTATAATTTAATATGTTTATTTAAATTATGAAATATATATATATATATATATATATATATATATATATATATATATATATATATATGTGTACACTCCCGTTCAAAAAAAATGAACAGGCCTGAATCAAATCAGTCTCTAACAATTTTGATTATTCTTGGAGTAACAGATACAACATTTTATTTAATTTTTACACGTAAGAGTAAGATATAACACTTAACATGTATTATTATTACATATATTTTTTAAATTTTCACTCTGTCACTGACACCGTATATACAAATAAAAAGTATAAATTCAGTTTATACTTCTATTTCTTTTTTACACACTTAAAAAATATACTACTTATCTTTGTTTATAAATAAATAAAATTATACATTATACAGAGAGTTACAAAAGTGAGAAGTTTTATGAAATGTAAGATAATTAACATTTCAGATCTGTTCAGTTTTTTTTTGAACGGGAGTGTATATAAATACAAATAGAAACACACACGTTTTAGTTCAAGTACCATCATCATTCCATATTAACATCCCACTAAAACCACTCATTCTCACCATCCTACCTAAACTAGAATTCATAATTATAAAAACGGATATAAACAAATAATATACAATATAATATAATATGTAATATAATATGCAAACAAATACACGTTTACAACACGTATGTATATGGCATGGCATCCGTACAACATACATACATTATATATTATTTTATATACTTGAATAACTTAACTATATTATATCAAATATAATATACAGGTTGTGTTGTTTAAAACGAATCAGGAGTAGTAATGAAGAGCAAAAGAGGACCAGAATCAATGTATCCTCTACGTTTATAAAACAAGTGAAAATAACAACCAGAGTGTTTTACAAAGCTTTGAAGTTTGGAACATCTGATAGTTTTTCTGTAATAGTAAAAATAATTTATCTTTGATCTTTTCTCATTATTATTTCGCTAATTTCGCTATGTTTCAAGATTTAGATTTTCCCAAATAATTGTTTCTTTTTTGGCTACCAGACGTCGTCAGTTATCAATATCAATGTTTTCTTTCTGAGGTCATTATTTCCAACCATTACAAAGTTGGGACTAAACTTAATATTTATATATATATACAGCAGAGTCTCACTAATCTAATGACACTTCCATAGTTCGGCACGTCCAATAGTTCGTCCATAGTCCATAGTTCGGCACGCATTTATTTATTTTATTTTATTTATTATGAATTGTTCTATATAATCCAGTAATTCGAACATTCCAACAATCCGGCACCCTCTTGTTTTTAACTAGTGCCGGATTAATGAGATTCTACTATATATATATATATATATATATATATATATTATATATAACCATTATATATACATATATATATATATATATATATATATATATATATATATATATATATATATATATATATAATGGTTCTTTTTAAATATATCAAAATATAAATAAATGGTTTAATCGATTTAGTTTTTGTTACAAACAAACAAAACAATATTGAATATAAAAATGTCCCTGTTACGATATAAATAAATTACTTACCTGATTAAACACCTAACAGAAAAAAATACAGGTATTTCTTTTAAATATAGTTTTTATGATATACGAAAATTGATTCTTGCATTTTTTATTAAAGGATTGAGCATTGCTACCCACGTTCATTAAACCTTACTCTTTAATTATCGAATAGGATGTGGTGCCTATTCGCGTCTATTTAGAAGGGATGTTGGATTTTCAAATTCCAATTGGGTTATGATAGCCTTGTACCTATATATTACATTTATACCGGATATTACCCATGTTTACTCAATAAATACGCATAAAAAAATATTAATATCACATGCTGCAAACAAAAAAAAAAAACTTTCTTATTGGATGTTTAAAGTAAACACCATGTATATATGATAAAAATAATATTGTCATGTATAAAAATATGTATAAACTTCCGTTTACAGTAAAAACATCCGTTGAGATTTAGCTATAATTTTAATAAACAATGAAAATTTTTGATGTTGACAGAGAATATTTTAATAATATTTAAATTATATATTGAGTGGATTAATAATATATTACAAATAATTGGTGCAATTAACCTTTGAATGTGATTGGGATCAAATGCTTAACTTTATAAATATTGATAAAAAAAATTTTCATAAATATATTTTTATGCTCGGTACACATATAATATAACTCAAAAACTTGAGTTGAAATTTTATGTGTGTGTTTTAGAGCTTCAAACGTTAATTAAAGTTCGTGAATCGAACTTTAAAATTAAAAGATTCGAACACGGTTCGAATTGAATTCTTTCTATCTTTCAAATCCTAAGATATTGAAGAATAGCTTAAAAATATAAAACTATTCTTTGAAACTTCTTTTCATAAAGTGGATAGTTTTCTACACTTTCAGCTTAAACATTTGTAATTACTCTTGATTACAAAAGCGAATATGTATAGCATCTTCGAAAAAGCAGATACCTTAGCAAAGAAGGGAGTCGAAATACCCTTCATTGGCCCAGAGCTTATTTATAAATTCTAAAGAAGCTAGCCATCGATGAACTGAAACTGAACAGAAATCGATTTATATATATATATATATATATATATATATATATATATATATATATATATATATATATATATATATATATATATGTATATATATATTATAAATATATTTGTGTTCTGAAATTCATTCATTAATTCTAGAAAATAAAGTTCTTCGAGGGGTCGCCCTACTCCACTACCGTGGCTCCACCTTCTTACACTATGCGCTCTGTGATTGGTGGAGTAGTGTAGTGATACCCAAAAATGCAAATGTGATTAGTTGAATTTATTATTAATGTTAAATTAAAAACTAAGCGTCAAATCAAAAAACTTTATGAAACTTTTTTGTTTGTTTTTTCCTGCTCTACACCGTGGTATAGTTTTCTGGAATGAATTTGAGAACAGCCTGTATAATATGTTTATTCATGTTAAAAAAAAGTAATAAAACAAAGGTCCCTTGTTAAACTGAGGAAAAATAGGGATAAACTAAAAATCTAAATCACTATAATTATTTTTATGGTGTTTAATTATGAAAACATGTATTCGTGTTTCTGTTGTTTTGTTTTTATGTTTATATATTTTTTCTACAAGAGTAATTTTTACTTAAACTTTTTTTTAGTTGTAATTTTTGTATAGTTTATTTATTCTACCGAAAATTATATCATACAAACAAGAGTAATGGTTCTGGATAGTATGAAGCTAACGGCCAGTGTGTTTTAGGTATGTTTGTTCTTTTATTTTGTTTTCATGCAATGCCTTTCTGGCCGTATAATGGTCTTGGGTTTCGATTTTCATCCATGATTTGTATGATTTTTTATATCAAACAGTGATATCAAAATAATGCTACTATTTTCCAAACATACTTAAATGTAATGGTTAAGTAAAGTCTAGTATCACCTCCGTTAGTAAAACATAGTAGTATTAGTAGCGGGGAAAAATCAAAGCCAGGCAAGTAGACCTCTTTTTAACCAACTCAAAATCGAAGAAATTTGTATGAAGACTTGGAATTGATAGGTCGACTGCAGCCGATTTTGACCAGAACTATACCGATATTCAACTAGAGTTTGTGAAACAAAACTGCAGATTACCTTCACAAACATATCCGGCTACTTCCTTCTTGTCCATAAGCCGACAGTTTATTAATTAATCAGCCCATTAGTTTTCTTTAAATAATGAATTTAACTAACAAAGTGCCACCGTTGGGAATTGGTAGAACGAAATCCAGACTGCCTCTGTTATTGTTTTATAATTTGATGTAAATCAAAGTAACAATTCCTCTTTCTGAGTTTGCCAATACAAGGGTGAAATCACCTCTTCGGAAATGGCGTTATTTTTCGGGGTTTTTTAATTTTTTCAAATGGAGTTCTACTTTTTTTTATACCCGATTTGGTTCGAAATTTTTTTTCGTAAACTGGATTCAATTTTTTAGAACGATAGTGTTTATATATAAAATGGTATTTTTGGTATTTGGTGACTCCATCACGTAAAGATCTAGTAAAAGTTCAATACTGAACACATCACACTCTAATTGATGGTCAAAAATGGTCAAAAAATAGATCCTTATTAATATTAACTCAACATAGATTTCGAGAAGGCATACGTTGCTTATGTATTATACTGTGTGTGTTAGACAGCTTTTCCTATAGAGAATCAATGTTAAATATTATTTATTACTGTCTGGCCGTGTGGTACTGTTTGAAGTCTGTCAGTACACATGTGATGAGAGTCCACTTTAGAACCACTCTTAAATGACAAACAAACAACCATACGCATACAGTATAGCTGCTATGAGATGACTGACTGACTTTATTTACATGTGTACTGACTGACTTCATACAGTACCACACGACCAGCCAATAATAAATAATATTTAACATTGATTCTCTATAGGAAAAGCTGTCCAACACATACTGTATAGTACCGTGTGTGTTGGAAAGCTTTTCCAATAGAGAATCAATGTTAAATATTATTTATTACTGAATGGCCGTGTGGGTACTGTGTGAAGTCACTCAGTACACATGTAATGAGAGTGGGTTAAATATGTTCATTGGATTCTTAACTTTAGTATGTCCATCACAAAATCCTTACTATTAAATGACAAACAACCAAACGCATACAGTATACCTATACACTATTCCAGATGTTTGTATGTATGTGTATTGTATAGGTGTACTGTATAGTTTTATAATTAATATTTTATTTATTTATTAAACATTGATTCTCTATTAGAAATGCTTTTGAAAACGGTCTGTATAATTGGTAGTGTCTATCAACAGAGGTTAAACAAACAGACGTTACTGAATACTATAAAAAACACAGAATCTACACTAAAAAGTTTTATACCCCATATAATACCAACCATACCGTATATGTTTATCACTGTATAACATTTAGTTTGAGCAGTAATTTTATATAACATACAGGTGTATACATAGATGTTTATATAGTAAGTAGTATGTACCTCCACTAGTTACTGGTTTGTGTATAATATTAAACATTTCCACGTTCTTGTTCTATATGTAATATTATGGTGATGATAGCTAACAAAAACATAAACAATAACATTAACAACAACAACAACAAAAACAGCACCGTAGTCGAGTAATAACAACAAAAAGTTAACATATTCATATGATATTATGAAATAAGACTGACTATTCAGAAAACCTTTTTATGAATGAATGCATTTAGATTTTAGACTACTAAGGTAATAGCTTCTTAGTGTCTTACATTAAAGTGAGTGAGAGAGCCGATAAAGTGAGACAAAGACAGAGAGATCTTTCACCACACACCAAAAACATTATTTTAACATTTGTGACTAATATTATTATTATGATAATCATATAATACTTATATAAGACCACCATATATATATAATAAGTATTATTATGTTTTTTAGTATTTATAATTTACATGTTATAGTCGAGTTTGTTTATTTATATCTTGTAGAACGTCTGTTTCTTATACAGCTTGTATTTTAAAATACGTGTGAAACTGTCACCAAATTAGCAACGAATAACATATCCCGAGACAATATAAGAGTTATTTTAATAAGAGGGATGTTAACAAGAGTAAATTGAATGAAGTAATTTTAACAAGAGTAATTTCAATAAAACTTATTATATTTTAATTTATTTTGTTTAATTTTTTATTTGTTTTTATTTTTGTACGACTAATAAATTTCGAATTTTGCCCCAATTTCCTAGATCAAAATTTTTTGTATTTTATAAATACGTATTTCGACTACAGAGTAGTCATCATCAGTATGCATTAGCTAATTGTAATTATTCTCCGAGGAGATGTCTAATTCATACTGATGATGACTACTTTGTAGTCGAAATACGTATTTATAAAATACAAAAAATTTTGATCTAGAAAATTGGGGCAAAAATTGAAATTTATTTCGAAAAATCCTAGAGTTCTCTTTAATATTATTTATTTTAAATTACGACTAGCTAATTTATACTGATGATGACTACTTTATAGTCGAAATACTTATTTATAATACAAAAACTGATCTAGGTATTGGGGCGAATTTGAAATTTGAAATTTCAAAAACCTAGAGTTCTCATTAAGTATCATTTGATAATCTAATATTTAATGTATAGTGTATCGTTGTCTATATGCAGTGTACTATGATATGGTGTAAAAAGAGGAAAAAAATTATTTGAGGAGCTAATTGAACATTTATGTAAATAATCCAAAATTAAAGCTTTAAAAAATGTTTGGATATTTCACTTTTGTATTATAAAGAATATCTGTTTCTGATGAAATTTCTTATAGAATTGTTAATGGAGTCAATAAACAAGTATATAAAGTGATGAGATTCTTGTGGGTGATGTTACAGCGAATACAACGAATAGTAATAAAATATATGATTTTTCGTAGAACGCATAGTTGAGACAAAGATAATCATTTATTATTGTAACCAAAATAATATTAAACTTTATATAGTATAACGTAACTAACTAGATTTTAGTTTGCATTTACCTACCTATCATCTACCTACCTATAACACGTAATAACATTTTGTGTATACATTGTGCTTTCATCATATACTGGAAAGCTATAAAGAATGAGTTTAGTGTTCGTTCATATAGGTACTTATTACTAAAAGTAAAGTTTATTTCAAATGATCCCATTTTTTCTTAAACACTTTTCAATAATTCTTTAAAAAAATAGATGGATAAAAAAAAACTAAAGTAATATGTTTATTTATCCTTTTGAATCCTTGTTTGCATCTATTGATATAAATCCGAAAAGTTTACTGTTCTTCCATTTACAAGAATGTTAGTTCGAAAATGTATTTGAAATATATAAGTTTTCAATATTAATACTAATCATTTTCTAGGGTAATTTTGACCCGAATAGAACGAAAATCAGGTCCTTTTTAACGTCCAACGAACATATTTCAAAATTTTCACTTCTCAATTCATACAGTTTTGAATTTTAGCACCATTGGGTCTGATATCTTGAAAACCGTTAATCGTATTGTATTTTAACTGACGCCATCGTTTTCGCCAGGTCCAAATTAGCTTAACACGAAGTTTTTATCAAAATTGGAGACATAAAATTTTCCTCCAATTTTAGTAATTTTTTTAAGCGAACCTGATTTTTGAACTTTTTGGGTCAAAATTACCCTAGAAAATGATTATTATTAAAATCGAGAACAAAAATTTTCTTAATTTTTGTTCTCGATTTTAATAATAATCATTTTCTAGGGTAATTTTGACCCAAAAAGTTCAAAAATCAGGTTCAATCAAACGTCCAACCAACACATTTCAAAATTTTCTCTCCTCAAGTCATATAGTTTTTAATTTCAGGACTATGGATCTGATAAAAAATCGCAAAAATTGGAGCAAAATTTTATGTCTCCGCTACCCCTTAGTACCCCTTGAAAAAAATGCGAAAAAAATTAAGAAAATTTTTGTTCTCAATTTTAATAATAATCATTTTCTAGGGTAATTTTGACCCAAAAAGTTCAAAAATCAGGTTCAATCAAACGTCCAACCAACACATTTCAAAATTTTCTCTCCTCAAGTCATATACTTTTTAATTTCAGGACTATGGATCTGATATCTTGTAAACCGTTAATCGTATCATATTTTAACCAACGCCATCGTTTTCGCTAGGTCCAAATTAGCTTAAAACGAAGTTTTTATCAAAATCGGAGACATAAAATTTTGCTCCAATTTTTGCGATTTTGTTAAGGGGTACCCCTTGGAAAAAATGCGAAAAAAGTTAAGAAAATTTTTGTTCTCGATTTTATTAATCATTTTCTAAGGTAATTTTACCCAAACAGTACGAAAATCAGGTTCATTTTAACGTCCGACCAACACATTTCAAAATTTTCGCTTCTCAATTCTTATATTTTTGTCAATCGCCATGCAACTAGACTTTTTACTCCTTTAATTGCATTAAAAACTTTTAAATCATTTTTATATTCCTTAAAATTGCAATGTTATAACTTGATCGTGTGAATTAACATTAAACATTTGATAAGGCTCTCTCGTACTAACGATGTCACCTATCATTATTAACATATCATACATTGGAGGTAGGTAACTAAATTAAAACTTGAATTTATAATTTAACGCAACGTTAAATATTTCTCTTATTAACTTAGCGTGAATCATACGTCGCTTTATTTTATTTTCTATCCTTGTTATATGAAAACTGAGTTTATTAAATATTGAAAGAGGTTTATTAATGATAAAACAAGTGAAAGATAGAAATTATTTATAATATCCTTTATCTCTATAGTTTTATGAACACCTATACCAAAATTTTGTTACTTAGTTCAATATTTTAATGCTCAAATCTATCTCTGAATTAATTTAAATAGATTCTATGTAAGGATCAATTTTTTATTTAACCCTTCTAATTATTAATGTTTTGTGGACATGGCAGAAATGATTTTGTCCATAGTAGTCGAAAACAATTTATGTTATTGTAAATTCTACCTTCAATAATAATTAATTCGTAGGAAATAGGACTCGGAGAATAAATGCATTAATTTAAATAAATTGAACGTTTCGTCATTTACTTATGACTTCCTCAGCAACTAAAATTAAAACCAATAAAATATTTTACAATATTTTTTTTGAAATATTTTATAATTCAAATGTCTAACATATAAAAACTATGGAGAAAGACCTTATATATTAATTTTATATAAGGTCTTCCTCCATAGTTTTTATATGTTAGGTATTTGAATTATAAAAATAAGGTATACACTCTAACCTAACTTATGTCTTATTAATTATCTTTTTTTTTTCATTGTAAAATATTTTATTGGTTTTAATTTTCGTTGCTGAGGAAGTCATAAATAAATGACGAAACGTTCAATTTAATTTAATTAATTAATTTATTCTCCGAGTCCTATTTCCTATGAATTAGTTATTATTATATATTATGGATACGAATATTGAAACATTATCTACCTTCCATATTTTATAAATTCATTGTATGTATACACAAATATCAAAATAAGTTTTTGGAAATAGAATAATGTACGATTTAAATTGTACACAAAATGCGTTAGATTGAAATTATTATTATTTCCTTTCAAAATATACTTAAATTTAAAGGTATCCTGACAGAATACCTTGTTATCTATTATATATGCAATATGAATTCTGTTGACAACAGATTGATGATGTTGAATTATTTACATAAATCTTGTTCACATTTTTTTTTGAGAACATGTACCTACAATAGGGAATATGCATGAAAATTTTTGTCCACATTTATTTTCAGAGTATGAAAATACTGTTAATTAAAATCCGACAAATATCAAGGAAGCTATAAGCTTTTAAAGATTATTATCTGTCTCTTTCTTGCAAAAATACTAAAAACGGAGTTTTACGTGTACTTTAAATGGTGAAAGTGTAATATGACGTCACATAACATATCAGAGGGCTATCATCCTCTTTGTCTAATCGGGAATTTCAATCATTCATATCTCGCTTATTTTTAAAGTTATTTAAAAAGTAATTTTACCTTGATATTTGTCAAGTAAACATGCTTCAATTCAAGTGAAAAAAAATTTTCATGCATATTCCCTATTACATACTTAAGAAACTATTATACCACAGTGTTACGGAAATTTATTGATGCAATAAAACCGGTTTTGTTTTATTCATCAAAATATGAAAAAAAAGCTCAAATAAATAATAATTAATTCGTAGGAAATAGGATTAGAAGAATAAATGAATTAATTTAAATAAATTGAATGTTTCGTCATTTATTGATGACTTGTCTTAATAATTATGATTTTTTCATTGTAAAATATTTCATTGTTTTAATTTTTAGTTGCTGAGGAAGTCATAAATAAATGACGAAACGTTCAATTTATTAAAATTAATTCATTTATTCTTCTAATCCTATTTCCTACGAATTAATTATTATTATACATTATTGATACGAATATTGAAACATTAGTTCAAATAAATTTTTAGTATCCACAAAGAACATTAAAAAAGGATGTTATGTTGCATAGTACATAATATAAATAATTTATATAGGAATTTGGTCAATTTCTTTCTGTTTGATTATTTCTTTGAGAATGTTTATGCATCGTAAAACTATGTTATATTCAAACACATCCTGTATATAATATATTCATACACAAGGTATAATTATTAAGAGAATTCCAAATGAAATATCAGACAAACAGAGTATCACACTTATCTATCCTTACAAAGGATATCAGATGAATATTTCTGTAAATTAATCCTTTGTAATAAATAAAATTGAACCGTAAAATTATCATCTTTGTAAATGTGTGCAGCATACCTTAAAGATTTACATAAAATATCCTAGTTAGGAATTTATAATGTCACAAATAAGGGAAATTTATTTTAATCCTTTACAATTATGTTCGAATCACAGTCGAAAGGGTTATTCGCTTTTTTAGTATACGCCAGTTAAATTTTGATTGTAGGTCTAAATAAATTTTCGTTAGCTGGATTTGTACAAAGATCATCTCTTTGGTGTTCTAGTAGTAGTAACAGCGGATCGGAGGTCGTAGCCTGGTACTTAGGCCATTCTGCGCCTTTTTTACCGACCTTTAAAGGACAATGAATTAGTAGGTATGTAGACTAGGAACTGGTAACCAGTCCAAGTGGCCGAGCGGCGTTATGTCTGCGCAGTATGCCTACTTGGAAACTTGGAGGTTATGGGTTCGAATCCCGACATCGGCAGTTTGTCCATTATTAGGAAAAAAAGGCGGCGGTTAATTGACTAAACTGTCGGCGTATGGACATGAAGTAACCGACTATGCTTGAAAAGGTTTTCTGCAGTTTCCTTAACGAACTCCCGATGAATATCGGCATAGTTCCTTATCATAGGGATCTATGCCGGCTACAGCTGCGTATCTTACCAATTCCTAGTCTGTACTCAAAAATTCCTTCCACCTCACTCTCATTCTCACACCCCATTATTATTTCTTTAACTGATTAATTTAATTGAAAAACTGCCAGTGTTGGGAATCGAACCAGCAACCTCTTAGTTCCGAGCAGAGAGCTTTTAACAACTGGAATACACGGACTGGAAGCGTGTTAGTGTTTGATCAACTGCAATTTTGACGCATATATGTTTGCATCAATTTTGATTATTGTAGTTTACTTTATGTTAAACTTTGATTATGAAGAACTTTAGAATCTATATTTATAGGAACTTTAAACCGGGTTTAAGAACATACGTTTAAATCTTTTGTAACAAACTATATTCAATAGATAATATCCGTTTAGTGTTCGACGGTTCAAAATTGTTACATGTTCTTAACTCACTTATCAATGTATGTTTTTCGAAACAAATTATAGAAAGACAAAACTCTAACTTACTGTACAAAGGATGAGTTTCACTAACACATTTATGTAACGCTGTTTGTTACTGTTATTAAGTAATCTCAGATCAATTTACATAAAATATCAAATGAGAAAGTATTAAATAAATTTATGTTATACTGAGTTACATTGCTATATTATTATTATAGTTCGCATATCATATATCAACGCCATCATATTTATACACCTACACTCACCACATAGTTATTATAAATGATATACCGAGTGTATTTTAGAGATTGAGGGAAACGCACCTCGAATATAGTTCCGAACTGTATTTTTGTTGGAAATTTAACGTCAATTTAATTACAATTGGATGCCATTCGTACAATTTACTTTTATATTTAGACAGATTACCTTTGCGGAATCACTATGTATGCCCTCTGCTATTTAAGTAACTATATGTTTGTTACTATCAATAAACATAATCAGATATTTTTTATCAGGAAAATATCTTTTTTGATTTGTTTTGAAAAATATAAATAAGTTTTTTATCTGCTGATACGTAATTTATATAAATTCCCACAAAATAGCTCCGCCGAAATAGCAAAAAAAATTGTACTAATTTTTTTTTGTTTTCTGCTTTTAATTCAATCTTATTCTAAATAGATCCCAGTTGGGAAAAACTTATATCAGATTCGTGATTTTCCATTGGGTTTTCCCAATCATATACTAAATTGATCCCAATTGGGCCAAACTGATACCAAATTGTTAATTTTTATGTTGGGTTTTCCCAATAATTTCCCGAAATAATCCCAGTTAGGCAAAATTAATGTCAGGTAATTGATTTTTACATTAGGATATCCAAGTTGGGTTTTTATTGGGTCCCGATTGGGATAGCCTTACTTGGCATGCCCTCTTGAGTCTCTATTGGGTCTGGACATATGTGTAGGGGCGATTTCTAGTCGCATAAACCAAAAATCAGACTTTGTATGTCACGACTTCTTTTGCCGCTTCTTTTACGGACCTTTAAGTATGTTTACCTATCGAAGAGTTCCGAAATTTTAGCTGTGCTGATAATTTCATCTATACTCCCGTATTCGTTGGCTAATTTCTGAACATTTTCAGATAAACACCATGTATTTATATAAAAGTTGACACGAGTCACAAAGTCATTATGGTTAACAGACTATAATCTTTATATCACAATTTCATATACTTGAATAAGTATATACATAGTTATTTTCGAGGTATATATTATTTTACGTAGACAAGAGGTTGCTATACGTAGACAAGAGGTTGTATATACTATATACTATATATATACTTTGTGCTTAAATGTAATATGTTTAACCTATTCTTCATAGTAGTTTTCATCTTCTTAGGATATATACTCCAACTATTCGGTAAGAAGAATATTATTATTACTATTAGTTTAAATTAAAGATTGTACTACCTATACCGTAGTACTACGATGAAGTAACTGTTATATAACATTGTATACGTTATTTTAACTATTGTATACGTTTAAATCATGTGTAGAAGAGAGTTTAAGGTAAATAGTTATTAAACCAACATGATAACAATTCATAAGTTATACAATCAGTCTTTTTAGATGGCTAATTTCATTATTTAAGTGTGTATGTTTGGCTTCCACTTGTTGGACCTGTATGGAGGACGATGAAACCTCCATACATGCTATTTTCACATGCAGAAATTTGCAAGGTGTCAGGTATAGAATGTGTCAGGGTCCGAAACCTTGGATCCATCAATCGTGGGAGCAATCATGGCCGGGAAGTTGTGGGTCTTCTGTGTGGCGTTTGGCCTCAACAGAATCCTATAGCTTCATCTGCTTAAAATAGCATCTCTTACCCAGAGACGTATCGCCTTCGGGTGACAGGTTATTCTCAAGGAAGGCAGAGAGGACCCCTTGGTCTAGGTACTAGGGACCCATTTGCGGTACCCCTCTTTCTGATTATTATTATTATTAAGTGTGTATGTCAACATCTTTTAAGGGCACTCAGCATAGATTTTGCAGTATACTGAAAATAATTATTAATAAAAGGATCTTTGTCGTCAATATTCACAAGATTAAGGGTAATTCTCGAGGAGAAATCCATTTTATCTGATGAATGAACGTTAGTTAAGATTTGGGCAGTGTTCCTTTACTACTTTTAGATAATGAAAGGCCTAAAGCCATTTTTTAGAGTGCCGAAAAGCACAATAAAATATACAATATAATAATGGGCGGTACAACCGTTTTTAGGTAAATGTTCATGGCCAAGATCATGCAAAGGTATTTATGGAAAGCCTCTCATGGAAAAAAGCCCTTGATTGTTGACAACTAGGAAAAAACTGAGAACTTTGATTGTCGCTACCTCTACTGTGACCGCCCTACTCCACTACTGTGGCCCCACCTCCTTACACTATGTGCTCTGTTATTGGTGGAGTAGGGCGGCCATATTAGAGCATAGTAGAGTAGAGACAATCAGAGTTTTCAATAAGAGTAGCGACACTCAATTGCAAATGTGATTGGTTGAATTTATTAATAATGTTTAATTTATTATATCTCAAAAACTAAGCATCAAATGGAAAAACTTAATTAAACTTTTAAACTTTTTTGTTTGTTTTTTGCAGCTTTACACCGTGTTTTCCTGAATGAATTTTAGAACAGCCTGTATAATTGATATTGATAAGAGAGTCATTTCTCTGTTTTTATACCACTTACCATATGGTCTAGCCAGAGGATTATTTGTCTGAAGTTGATTATGACTTTCTTGTATACCTACATGTCATTGTTAATACGATATACCATTTACTGAGATTTCAAAATGTTCATATGCTATATGTAAACTGAATATTACAAGTTAGGTACACACGCCCACAAAAATAGCGTTCATTTTTCAAAAGTTCAGAATAGATTTAGGTCTGATTCACTCGGTTTTCGAAAAAAATACTTCGAATAAAAGTTATTCATTATAAATGCACTAAAAACTTTCGTTCGAATCTTTTTCCCAAAAATCGAATGAATATGGTACATATCAACTATACAATTTTGAAAACAAGAATGCCATTTTTGTGGCACATAGTACGAGAGTAGAAGTATTTACATACAAAGAGTAGTTTCATTTATGTAAACTAATTTCCGTAAAACTATTTACCTTGTGCAAAGAAATGGAACGCTTGTAATGCTAAAATTAACATTAAAAAGTCAGACAAATAAGTTTACCAAAACCCTTTTTACTGGGCTGTGTTTGCGTTAGTAACCAACAGCCATTCAGGTATAATTTGTAAAAAAAAATTATTTCTCTATTCCCGCTGGGTCTGAATAAGAAAAATATTTGAATAAGGTGAAAAAATTGAAAATTACGAAACATAGAATAGTACAATTTTTTTTAGGTTAAAAGAATGGATATTTTCGAACACCCTTTTCTATTTGTTCTACCGGTTGCCGAAACACCCTGTCAATATAGTTTTAATATGATATGATGAAACCTTGTTCTAATTTTTAGTGTAGAAATAATTGACTATTATACATCGATATCATCGATTACCTTCAACTTATTGATGGTGTAATCATTGACCATCAACTGATAATATATAATCTCTATCGAATGAAGTTTCTATATAAAGATTAAATTAAAATAGCATATCATTTTTTTAGGGTTCCGTACCTAAAAAAAGTTTCCACGGAGGTTTATTGCATTTCGAACTCTATCGGAACACTCCTCATTTTCAATTTGTTAAAAAAAAGGATAAGCTAAGTTGATTAATGTCTCCACTATAATGTAAAAAATTTTCATTTGTTTTGATGTTTTCTATAAACCTATTGCAAGGGTCCTTCATTTTATTGTCATTTTCTCTGAAAGTTATAACCTTCAGAAACGGGCTATAATCTTCCTTAATAAACGGGCTACCTAATGCTTCCAAATGTCCAAATGTTAGACAAAGATTTCTTTGCTGTTCACGCTTAAATAGATTTTTGGTGTCTGGACACTAGCCAGACACAAATGTACGGAACTAGTGTCCGAGCTGTCCACACACAAAATAACTTATTGCTGCTTATATTGTAATTAAACAACGACGGAAACGCTATATTTATTACTATATCATAAGTAAATGGAATGTATGAAAAAATGTCGAATTTGTTTGAAAACCTGAACAAACACTTGGACACTTGGACACAAGGTGTTTACACAGCCGCTGCTGCGATACTAATTATACTAATTAGGCACTCGAGTGTACGGTGTACGGTTAAATTCGGACTGGTAGCTCCTGACATTAGCGCGTTCAAACATATAAACCTCCAGCTTTATAATATTACTATAGATTCAGGCAAAATTAAAGTTTAGTTTAAGGTCCACAAATGTCTTTTTGTCTTTTATTACCATAGATCTTAGGTTGAATATTTTAGGATATCAAGGTATATTCTAACAAGGTCTTTGCATATGAATGCATTTAAAGAAATATTTTCCCGTGATAACCAGTCCAAGTGGTCGAGCGGTCTAAGACGTTATGTCTGCGCAGTATTCCTACTTGGAATCTGGGAGTTTATGGGTTCGAATTCCGACATCGGCAGCCTGTCAATAATTAAGAAAAAAAAAAGAGCGCTTAATTGACTAAACCGTCGGCGTATGGACAAGAACTAAGTAACCGGCTATGCTTGAGAATGTTTTCTGCAGTTTCCTTCACGAGCTCCAGATGAATAGCGGCATAGTTCCTATCATAGTCGGTTGCATCCGTATATCCTACCAAATCCTAGTCTATACACAAAAATTCCTTCCACTCCACTCACATCCTCAGGCATCACAATGGACCTTATGGTCGAAATGCAGCCGGTACAGAGTAGCCTCTACAATCTCTCAATCTTCCCGTGATATATTTTGGCCACGGCTAACATCAGAGAATGGTAGAAGAAGAACATTTGCATCATAATGAAATACTTCGAAACCCTCAATGAGGTAGTTATCCTCGTACGTATGTCGATGTGTTTTTTTTTCATTTTTATTTCGAACATAAACATAACTCAAGAAGTTTAATAACTTTTTTTTTCTCTCTTTAATAAATAATATTATTAAGTTTCCAAAAAAATAAAAAAGCTGCATGTATATATAAAAAAAAAGCGTATATAAATACTATAAAAAAAAGCCTAATAATATTAACATATTCTTAAATCTAAAAAGGAAAAAAAAAATAGAATCATTTAAATTTTTATGTTTTTGTCACAGAAAGTAAATACGGGTAGAGTGCGATGAAAGAAAATAAGAATTAATTTTATTAAAAAGTTTTTAACAAGAGGGAGGAATTATAAGTTTTATTCACAGCAAAAAAATTTATATTCTGTTTGGAATATTTGAAGAAATGTTTTCTAATATCATACATAAATAATTTTTTTCTGTAGAAGAACTGTTAAGCACGTTGGGTCATTTGATAAAAAATGATTAAAATTCAGTCAAACCTATAAAAAGTGATTTAGAAAGTTGAATGGGAAGAATGGGAGTCCCATTGTGTGCAAATGCTTCCGCAGGGGATAATGCCCGGTAATGAAATAAATCTTCAAAATTTGGACACCATGAGTTATCATTTCAAAATTTTATAATTGATTTGTGCCTTATGTATTCTGATTTCAGAAAAATTATTCGAATAAAAGTTGTTAGTATAGTCATAATGAACAACTATTATCCAAAGTATTTTCGAAAACCGAAAAAATAAGGCACAAATCAATCATTAAATTTTGAAATGATAGCTCGCCTTTTGACACTGTTTGTACATGTTGCCCTGAGTTACTTGTTAAATATTTCGGAAAAATAAACGTTTGGCCCCAAATCATTGCTTTTAACATTTATAGCGTAGGTTTCAGGATATCGTGATTTTTACAACTTCAATAAAAACTTGAAGATATTCTCAGTGAAACCTGATAATTGCTATAATTGCTTGATTGGAAAAATTTTAGGTAAAACAAATACAAATTCGTTAACAAAACCGTCGCATTCGTTCGACGTGAATATTAGGAGATGTATAGACGCATAGATATGTTAAAAAGGGGAATGTATTTGTGATTTCTTAGTGATAGAATAAAAAAGCATACATTTAAATGATTTCGACCTCCAATAGTTATTTGTGACTTGCAAGTGATATGAAATGAATAAACTAAACATGACAACGTAAGAATACAACGCCCTTAAATAACTTTGGATTATGTTTCTTCATTTGTAGCTTCGTCTGTATCAAGTTTTGCATTGGGGGAATACAGTTTAAAATCGTATAAACGTGAATATTTTAAATTTGATGTCCTTTATTTGTTTTTTTCCAGAAGTATTTAGCAAGAACAAACAATTGCCTTGACAGTCAATTACCCGTTGTGAGATATGCGAATACAAAAAAGTATCTTATTTATTATAATTCCTAGTAAGTAGATATTTTTAATACGACCTATTCTACAGAGATTAAGTCAATTTCTCGAATGTCAGAAGCCATAAGTGGTATTCAATTCAGCATTAATACATATAAAATTATTAAAATAAAAAAAAACCTGCAAGCATAATTCAAAATGTAATCGAAGGCTTGTTTATATTTACAGATTCACAAATTACATTACTTTATAATTCCACCATTTTGTCCTATGATTGATAACAAATTGATAAGCAATAATTGAAATCGAAGAGATTATAAAGTAATCCATAAAATGTTATAAAGTAATCCAGACAAGCGGTTTTCAGTTTCAAAACATTTAGTACATCTTTTTCCTTAAATATAATCCTATTTAAATACAAATTAAAATATCAAGTTTTGAGGTGTGAGCTTTCGAGAGGTGATTAATAAACTTGTTACAAAGTAAAATCATACTCTTTTGTATTCCATTCTCAGAGTGCTACTCGTATTACAAAGAAACCACTTCTCAGTGGTTCCTAGTCCGAATATCATAGGAGTTGAATCTACAAACATAATAACTTTTTACCTTACATATTCACAATATTCAGTAGATGTTTTACCTCCCAAAATTATTTCTAGGATGATTACGAAGTTCTAATTGAAATAATTTCAAAAAGTATCAAAATTGACAGACTTGAGTAAAAAATCGTGCGTTTTGAGTTACGCTTACGATTTCAATTACAATTTTCGACCTAATTTTAAGACTTAGGCCCAAGTCTTCATACACTATTCGAAGTACTTGAACAGGGTACAATATCAAATTTGTATAAACTTTTTCCCTGTCTGTATTCGTGTTTCTAGTTCTATTCTAGTAAATCTAACATTCAAATAATGCGTAGCACAACTTGAACACTGAATAGAAAACATTGAACACGTTGTATAAAAATAGTATATGCTTTTGTTATGAACATCGAACATCACATAGCTTTCCATTAACTGATTATATGGTAGTGGGTACCTACTTCAAGTAGCTATAGTAACCCAGGTATGTAGATGCCTGGTATCATGAGGATCATCAGAATCTTCAAGTTCTTTATCAACATTTTACTAACTGCATGGTGTCACGATGTGAATTCCAACTACTAGACACGTATCTTTAAACATATCTTTATCACACAAAGATATAGTTGTTTTCAAGGATATTGAACCTTCACAAACTGTATTCTTTAAAAGGAGAGTTAGAAGAAACATATAAGGGACACAAATTTAGAAACAATAAATCGCTTGTAAAATTTGGCGGGCACAAAATATTTCTTTAGCAAGAAATAGAATCAATAATTGCGACCTGTATTAATATCCTCTCATACACTGATAAGCGGAATTTCTGGATCCAAGTAAATATGTTTTCTTCAAAATATGATACTCTGAGAAAGAAATCCTTGTTTTCATTCAAGAATTTGTTTACTTGAATAAGTATCTTCAAGTAAACAAATTCTTGAATGAAAACAAGGATTTCTTTCTCAGAGTATCATATTTTGAAGAAAACATATTTACTTGGTTCAAGAATTTCCTTCTGTCAGTGTATACAATGGGCATGCTTCCATGGGTCTGTTGAGGATAAGAGAAAATTGCAAATAGATCTAAAACCTGATCTAATAATAATTTAAATTAAAGAGTGACTTTAAAGAGGCGATCGAGCCAACCTGAAACTCTCGAAAAAAATACTGCTAACAAGAACGACCAAGCTGAAAATATATAAGACACTTGTTTGACCTGTGATGACCTATGGTACCATTTTTGGACATGATCTGTGAAAACGTTAAATCGAAGGAAAAAAAGAGGTACAACATTGACAGAATACTTACAACATTGACAGAATAAAAAAAAAACTTGGCGAAATGCTCAATAGAACGTTCAAAAGGGATAAAAAGAAATTATTTTTGTACCCTGCTTATTTCATTGTATGCAGGTAGGCGGCACCTTTATTATTAGAATTTTGCGTCAGTTAGGAATTATGGGGCGCCAAAGGTGTGAACAAATATCTTGACTTATCCCATATTTTACTGTTACAATTCATTAGTACCTGTGGGTGCAAGAAAGCAGTTTAGACAAGATAGTATTATGTTGGCTTTCTATTTAAGGCTATATAGGGTTCATTATTGATGAAATGATCTATAGATACATACATATATAGAAATTCAGACTGATATAGATTGTGTTGAAGTTTGTTCTTGTACATATTATATTTAGAAGTATGTGTACCCTTATTACCTGATGTAAGTAGTCGGTTACCATTAACTATTTTATTTCTTAATGAGTGTTCGTAAAATATTGGAGCAATAATATTTAAATTATAACAAAGTTCTCATTTACATGGAAACGTAAATACAATGTGTTTGTAGTGCTTATTCTTCTAGATCTTCAATCTCTAGACACCTGTGTAGTGCAATGAATATGTCCCTAAGTTACGCCTCGTAACTACCAACAAACATATATTTGATTAAATATTGAGACTAAAAAAACATTGGCTTTAAGTCCACAAATTCGTGTTTAATTAATCATTCGTTTTAGATAAGATTTTAGATTGAATATCCTAAGATATCTTGGTATATTTAAACATGCTCATTTATAGCTACGAACGTTCTCGTTGGTATATTTTTAAAGCAAACAATCATCAAAGCCGCTGCATCACGTACACTCCCGTTCATAAAAATTGAACCAGTAAGTCACATTCTAAATGTATATATATATATTATTAAATATGTGTATAATATTACATATAGTAGCACTCAGAATGTTTTGATTGGTTCAATTTTTATGAACGGGAGTGTAAATCATTTTTGGCAACTCTGTTTAACTTGTAATTTCTGCAATTTATGTACCAAATAAAACACCAATCCCATAAATGTCAGTCAAAACATGCAAATTCGTACGTTGGTTTACCCGATCATCAATCATTTACATATTGAGGACACAACTCAGGTTCCTTTATGTCGGGTGTTAAAAACAAATAATATGGTACGGAATTACAAGTGGTGTAACACTGTTGAAATTTACAGTCGATTTGTGTCAAATCCACTGAGGATTTAAAAGAGATATTTCGAACAAAAATTGTTCCTTATATAAAAACTAACAACTACTTCCTACACAGTAAATTGCTATAATTACGAACTTATGGAATCTACAAAATTTCGTAAAGTTTCTGTATAAATGTCATATTATACGAACTCATGTAGAAAATATAAAAATATATTTATTTTATATAACTAGACATTTAATATAACATTATTACCACTTGCATGAAAAGAAAAACTCTTATGAATATTTATATACATAATATTTTTAATAAATATTATGTACATAATGTTCATTAAAAGTTAAGTATATGGGTAATAATATTTAAACAAACTAATCAGTCCTAGTAACATAATATACCCTCATTTTATTACTAGATCTGGATACACTCAACATATCGGGTGTTAAACACTTTTATGTCTTAAAGTTATAAGAGGATGTATAATCCTTTTATATCACAGATAAAATATGAAATACGTTAATGGTTAGGTGATTCTTTAGGATATCTTGGTATTCACGCTAAAGACAAATCCGGTGGTCTAGTTGGTGCCGGTTTCGCCAGCCAAGTAGCCGCGCTTGTAAAGGCGTTGTGTGTACTTGGAAGTGAGTATGGTTATTAATGGCAGAAACCTTCCCGGACACACTACAACTCACAGGCTGATAAAAATAAAATAAATTTATATATAGCATGGCAACAATCAGAGTTCTTAATAAGTGTAGCGACACCCACAAAATGGTTGAATTGATTAATGTTTAATTATATCTCAAAAAAACTAAGCGTCAAATCGAAAAACTTTGTAAAACTTTTTTGTTTGTTTTTCTCAGCTCTACACCGTGGTATAGTTGTCTCGAGTTCTGAGTGAGCGAACTCCGAATATTGGTTAAGATTATTTGAACCCGTATTCATTATAACTGAAGCATTCTGTATATTTGTCTGTATAAATTTACTCTATATAAAAATATACATTTTTGTAAAAAAAATATACTTAAAATTCTTGAAAGTTGCATTCAAAGCACTGTAAATTGCATTGCACACTTTAATGAATATAAAAATTTATAGTATTTATTTGTGAAGAATGAACTTTAGTTAGTTTTTTTTTTGCCAAGGTAATTTTTATGAGAATTTATTATCTAAAGCTTTAATTTTTCAAGTAATAAAAAAAAAAAAACAGCACTTTACACCAGACAGTTTTAATAAATTATTTAAAAAATAGAAAAAAAACTTGTAAATGGTATTCTCATAATATTTGATTTACATAAATTAATTTGCATAGTTTTACATAATTTTTACATATTCTTTAGGTGAGTAAGTACAATGATACCACACCAATTGTTGTTGAGATTAAGTGTTTAGTGTAAAAATATTTTCTTTTTAAAGAACCTGAAAACGTCTATTCGGTCGTTACACATTGATCGGTTGACAAATATTATGTGACGAGATACCGTAAGATTTCAGTCGCTATTAACTACGTCACTAATAATGCGCTTACAATGGTTGAACCTGTAGTGGACTCGCTACTAAATCTCAATATACTTTAATATTTAGATACCTTTGCGGAATCACTACGTATGCCCTCTGTTATTTAGATAACTACATGTTGTTACCTCAGTAACTATCAACAAACTGATTTTGACATTATTTATTAGGAAAAATAAAGTTTGGTTTAAATCCTAAAATTCTGTCAATTAGATCATTGTAGAAATAGGTTATAGGTTATTGGAATCATCAACAACAGATAGATTATGGCTGTGGCGCTGTGATAGTTTTGCTTGTGACGTCATCGCACATGCGCGTAAATGGTTACCAATTACTTTTATGTAATGTTATAAATTGGTGAAGTGTGAAAACGCGTTTAGCTAGGAATTTGATTCGGGTGTTTTTGTGAAGAGCAAAAGTGGGACAGGTAATTGAAAATAGGTATTAAATTGAAAATTACAAAAAAATTTAAGATTTTGTCCAATAGGACGATAGGAAGTAGAAGGCTCATAGAACATACAAGGGTCAGCGACAGTCCAAACGTCTACGTACCATGTACCATGTGGACGAAATATCTACGGCGCGAACCCGATTTACTCTGTTTTGCTAGTTACATACTTATGCAAAAGTTGTTTCACTCTTTTGTATGGTTTTAAACGCAACAAACGTTTTTTTTTTACAATATTATAATAATCTCTCTATATTACGACCAAATTTATTTTTTAAAGCTTAAAAATCGCAATAATGTGATTAAAATAAATTTATAAAAAAATAGCATTTAAAATATAGCTTTTTTTTTTGCTAAACCAAACAATAGCAAATTTATTTATTTAGTTATTTTTTCACATAAAATATTTAAAAAAAAAAAAAACAAAAAACACGATTTATATATTTAAAATGTGCATTTTGTATTCATTATTATTATTTTTTATAATATTTAAATATATACTTTTATTTTTTTAATACAATATTTATTCTGTTTGTATGTATTTGTAAATAAAAAAGCGTTGTACAACAAACATATCCACACGTTATCGGTATATACATATACAGGGTTTCCCACATTATAATCCGAAAATTTCGTAGGCGATACATCTCTTAAAAATAAGAAGAAAAGCTAAGAAATTACTAATACTGTGGCCGCCCTACTCCACCAATCACAGAGCGCATAGTGATTGTGGAGCCACATTAGGGGAGTAGGGCGGCCACAATAGAGCATGCTAGAGTAGCGACAATCAGAGTTCTCAATAAGTGTAGCGACACCCACAAAAATAAAAAATGCAAATGTGATTGGTTCAATTTATTAATGTTTAATTAATTATGTCTCAAAAACTAAGCGTCAAATCGAAAAACTTTATGAAACTTTCTTGTTTGTTTTTTGCAGCTTTACACAGTGGTATACTTTTCTTGAATGAATTTCAGAACACTCTGTATATGCATAACACGAACAATGAATAATCCATTCATGCTTGAGAGAGATCGTTTGAAAATAAATTGACCGACATGCATGCAAAAAAAAAGTGTTTGCTTTTACAAAAGCATTATTATATATTGTGCGCTGCTGTTATGTTATCCAGAATGGAAAAAACAGGCTTTACAGTCAACCGACACTAATTCGAGTTTGATGTTTTTCATATATATATATTTTTTAGATATATTTTCATAAATATCTATTTAAGTTTTTTTTTATATCGTTTTTTTATACCAAAAAAAAAAAAATTGTATCAAAAAAAATATTTCTTTGATCAAGTTTTAATTAACGTTGTGATTGAACAAATTCCGATTCTTTGTTTATTCAACCTGAGAAATAAGAACCTGAGAAATAAGAAGGGGACACAAATTAGTGAATTTCTCGCTTAATGTTAGTAAATACTACCAAAAACATAAATAAGGAAGAAGTTTACGCATACTTCACAAATAAAGTAGTCAAAAGTAGCTTAAGCCATTGCAAAGTTTTCCTAAGTAAATATTTTACCATGGAAGTTTATTTATCTGGAATTTTGTCCAATTATATATGAAATAATATTATCGAAAAACCTTTCAATGGACCCGTACTCATATAGAGAATATCACTGATTTTTTCGGAGAATATTCCAGAACTTGGTTCCTTTCTCATTTACGTTTTTTGGTGGAATGTCATAATTTTATATTTAAATAAACATATAGCATGGCATTGCGATGGACCAAGTTTAAGCGTGGACACCTATCGTACGATGTTGTATGCATTATTACTATAAAATATATTATTGTCTATATAATGGCTTTAATATGAAAGATTTTATTTGAGGTCTTGAGGAATTTTTGATTTTGTAAACAATCCTTTCAGTAATTTTCCTATACTTGTACTCTGAGATCTACATGTCTACCAAATTTCGAATTTCTAGCTTTTCCTGGAGTTATCTAGATGTTTTTATGAGTGACGTAGCTACAAATTTTGATATTGAACTTATCTTTTATCATTAAAGATAGAATCTTGCTATTTAGAATAATCAAATACTTGACGTAACCTCGAATCAGGAAACTCAGTAAACGCTGGAGTTGCGGTAAATGACTTTGGGATGGATATAAATGAGGTTGAAGTTTCCTTGAACTGGATCTAGTCTTTCTTAGTGCAACATATGTGTCGCCAGGTTATACTCAGGTAATCAAACTTTGTATTCGTTATTAAATCAACAAAAATTAAGATTGGTTTCCAGTCAGAAAATTTCCTTTTTAATTTCTTAATTAAAGTGTCTTGACTGAATATACCAGGAATATACCTACAAGGTAGTTGAATCCATCAAGCATCACGTGTTTTCGAAGATTTAGTGAACAGTTTTCGACATATCGTCTCATATCTTTAAACAGGGGGGAAGGGGTTATATAATATTATAATACGGGCATACCCTAGAAAATATCCATCAAATCATCAATATAATGGATTTTTGTATACTTTGAATCCAATTTAGAGTATAAAGTAAAACTCATTTAAATCACTAGAATGTTTTTGTAACACAAAGTAGAAAAAAATTTTATGTTTGCGTCCTGATAAATTATTTCAAAACAGAAACAAGTATACAATGAAAATAGTAATACAACACAATATTTAATTAAAATATCGTAGTAAAGTTTAATAGTAATTATTATACTATAACTTTGTGGGGAATGTTTATGTAGAGAAGCCATCATCATCAGCAAAGTATCACCGTACCGCATTAAACTGGCGACGAGGATGTGAGAGGGTAGTTAGTGAGTCACTTGGTATGATCATTATGTTCTATTCATTATCATTATTTTAACTAAGAAGTAAAATGAAGAACTCAACTGATAAACATATATATATATATATATATATATATATATATATATATATATATATATATATATATATATATATATATATATATATATATATATATTGATACATATACCACAGAGTTTTACAAAGCAGACGAATACAGCTTTAAACACAACAACAAACAAAAGTTGTATCGTAATTATTACAAGAACTTTCATTTCATATAATTACATTTCAATATAGTGTATAGTTCAAATATTAATGCGTGGGCAATAGCCAAAAAGAAATAAGAATTACGATATGTCAGTGGGGCTCATTAGGTACTGTTGCCTAACAACGTATGCAAAATGATTATCAAAATAAGTTGGGTAAATTGGGTAAACAAAAATAAATAGAAATTTAGTTGAAACATTGAATATTGAGGCATCCGATATTCGAAAAATATCATCACAATTTGTTAAGTTTCCATGACAAAAACGATAATTTTATATAATCCTCGATTGTGGTTCTTATTAGCAACCGGGTCTATTAATAAGACCCATTACAAAACTTTGTGTATTAGAGTCAAATTAAAGTATATCAATACTACTCACTCTGATCGCAAGAGTAAACCACCACATTGATCCCAAGGGTGGCCTTCGGCCTTGACCGCGCACCCTTCGCATTATGCAAAAAACCGCATCCTTCTAGCATGATTAGAAGTAAAAAGGTAATTTTAGTTTTCATTGAGACAATTAAAGTTTTTCGATTTTTCTCATAAGTTTGAAGCGATTCCACGTTGAATACAAAAAACCGCATCCTACTAGCATGTCTAGTATTGGGTCCGAATTTGTATACGTGTGAGTCAGTCAGTGAGTTATACAAAGGGCTGTTTATATTCTAGGATTCATTAAACAGTCATTAAAATTCGTGTATTTCGCACAAAAATTCAGCCAAAAATAGGTTAGGCCTTATTAGATCTATTAAAAACAAACTGCTTTAAAACAAATAACTACCATTCTATTTTAAAATATCTTCATTTCTCTGATACTATTTTCGTAACAATCATTTAATTTTGACAATAGTTTCGAAACACAGTTTATATAATCATATATTTTCGAAATTGTGTTACGAATTTATAATCAAATGAATAATATTGTTACGAAAATCTCAAATATTTGTTTTGTTTAATAATTATAATACATTTTCGTCAAACCTATTCAATACATGATATATTATAATGTTTATTTTGTGTAATAAGATTGTCCATATTATAATGTTTCAACTTCAACGATAAAATGAATACCTGTTTATACACAAAAACATTCACTTATACCTATACCTATATGTATATTGAAATTTTAATATATATATTAAATATTGTATTTCTGTTTGTTATTTATCAATAATTTCTTATTATTATGATATTTTCAATAGAATTTCAATTGTATTCCTAGAATATTCATTTAATGGAATACTTATTATTTACATAATGATAATTGTCTATTCAATTAGTTATTTCAATTAAGATAATAGCTTTTCGGTAGAATAACAAATTATTATTGCATCTAACATGAGGAGGTCATGCCATAGGAAATTCAATTCGGAATGAGACTCGTTTGTTATATACCTAACGATTGTTTATCCGTACAAATATGAATTTTTTCGTTCAATGTTTCAATCGCACCATACATATTAATAAATTATCACTCCCGAGTAAATATAAAGCGGTTAGGCGTGCTTACAAACAGGTCAGATAGGTCAGCTTTTGATCCAATCATTGGAGAGTTTTTTTCATCAAGGTAGTTCCAATATTGTCTTAGATAATCAGGAAAAAAGACCGGTTTGCTTTTAGTGAATGATGAATGAGAGAGAATGATTACTTTGTTGTTAATTATCTCGCGTTGTAAACGGTCAAAAATTCTGAAACTTCAGGATTTATTAGAAAACGTTATTTTTAGCCTATGAAAAAAAATGAGCAAAATCTTAACCACTTTAATTATAAAAATTAACAGTTTACAAATATAAATTAATCTACGATTCCATGATTCATCTAATAAAGTTGCCTTTTTGGGTAAAAAGAATACTTTCAGTCTATTTGTATGGCCCTCGGTGGAATCATCGGAATTTATATTATGTTAATAAATCATTATACATTACTTTTGACAAAAATATTTTTTCGATCAAAACTTATAAACAGACCTTCGACTTATTAATTTGTAAAAATTTCATCCATGCTCGATGGATGAATGGAATAATTGCGTGTCAGGTCAGGTCGTGCAATCCCGAAAGCCCTGCGAGCATGGTTTTATTGTGCTACACCTGAATTCTTCATTCTTCGAGCAGCATTCTTTAAGCAGTTTGGTGTTTTCGAGGAGGTTAACCATTCTGCTAATCAACCTCAACCACTCCTGGTTGAGTTTCTCATAAAACCGGCATCTTTTATATGCCAGGATCTGGCATTCAAAGATAAAGTGATGAGTGTCCTCTTTGTCCTTTCTACATGTCTGTATGATGGCTTACCGTTGAAGATTCCCTTGCGCTTTAAATCCAGCCTCAGGCGACTCTTTCAAGTAATTCCAATAGTTGCTATTTTGAGCATTGGTCTGCTGAGGTTCAGGAGTTGGTTTGCAAATTTTTCGCTTAGAGTGCCTTTCATCTGCTTTGCGCTAATTACCCTGGAATGTTAAATCATATCATACGATGATCAATTGTTCTCCACTTTGAAATTTCTGCTCGCGTATTATATTCACCAGCTACGGTACGGTCCTTTTAGGTATAGTGGACGTTCTTTGCTTGGCTAATCTGCCAGTCTCAAAATTTCCTAGAACACCCTGGTGTTCTGCGACCTAGACCATGAAAATTACAATGTTCTGTTCACCAATATTGAGACGTTATCAATAACGTTACCTTTGAATATAAAATATATTCTTAATATTATTGAAAATCATTTAGAATATTTTTATATAAATGAAGAAATTTATTTATTTGCAATACTAAAAAAATAAAAGATTAAAATTACAGTCATTCACGATATCCAGAGATATTTCTAGTAAAAATACCAATTCGAATGAAAATTCCAATCTATAAAAAGAAGAAGAAAAAAAAACGAACGAAAATATAATCTTATGTAGGGAAATGTTTATTATATCTACTGCAAAAATGCTTGTTAAATCTTATGGATTTGATAGTAATACACATTCAGAGTACATAGAATACACATCGAAAAAAAGAAATGAAACATTGATTTTATTTTTAGTATTTATCCATATATATA
The DNA here is from genome assembly GCA_963920215.1 of Nineta flava. Lineage (NCBI taxonomy): Eukaryota > Metazoa > Arthropoda > Insecta > Neuroptera > Chrysopidae > Nineta > Nineta flava. The sequence goes on along the minus strand of OY986045.1, from coordinate 59,276,882 downwards.
CTGAAAAACATATAAAGTGAGTCTTTTTTAGAAGAACATATAAACCAATTATTACAAGTCAATATTAAACTCCTTTACCCTTAAGATATCAAAATGAAATTTGACATAGCTTTAGATTTTTCATGGCAGTACAATTTGATAATCGTATACAACTTCAAGATGACATTTTTAATTTCAAATACTTATTTAATGTAAATATTTCTTATAAGACACAAGAGAAAATAACAACTAACTGAGTTGCTTCAATACCCCTGTATATACTGAATTTATGATAAAAAGTTTCAAAGTAATGATGTTTATTTTTAAAAAGAAATATTTTATGTCTTTTAAATTTTTGTTCTATCTCTTACGGTTTCAAAGATAGATAGTTTTGTCCATTTTGCCCAAACATGGTCCGATTTTGACCATTCACGAATTTGACTTAGCTCTTGAGCACATTCTAAATATGTGTTTTTATACCCGGTACATAATCTTCCAGGGAAGCTATAGTCCCGTTTTTGTAATTGTTGAAAATATTGATCGCAGAAAAAAGATGTTAACATATGTATTTATAAAATGACCTAATTAGCTCATTTCCGCAAAGTTGTCTGGGCACCCGTCTGTACGAAAACACGATAATTCAAAAACGAAAAAGATAGCGAGCTGATTTCATATGTGTGTTTTAGAGTGAAAAAGTAAGGTTAAATAGGCAAAATCGGACCATGTTTTGGCAAAATGGGCTAAACTGTTTATCTCCAAAACCGTAAGAGATAGAAGAAAAATTTAAAGACACAAAATGTTTCTCTGTTAAAAATGAACAACTTTTATTCAAACTATTTTTGTTCATTTTCAGTATATACCGGGTAATCAACTCAGTTAGCTGTTATTTTCACATGTTTTTCAATACACTTTTTTCCGAGTTTTGTTTTTGCACTTTTACTACTTTTCTGAAATCCAAACGTTTGAGAAAGAGTGTTCATATTTCGAAAAATATATTGTATAATACTTTATGAACAATTTTTTTGTGTCGATATGTTTCGGTGTGTTAAACCATTTACATAAACTGAATGTTAAAGTGCATACCAATTTCGTTACCTGTTAGTGTATAAAAGGGCAGAGAAAAAACTGGGATTTTTATCTGAACTGTGTAAGTACTTTCAAAATACATCAGAGCAAATTTTTATATTTCTAGAGGTATGTATGACGCTATTTGGTGTTGAGTTAAGATAGATTTTATTGAACTGAATGCAAGTATTTATATTCAAATTCCATTATGATGATAGCAAGAAGAGACTTTATTGGGATATATATTTTTTACAAAAAAAAACCAACTCATTTTTAACCCGACTTCAAAAAGGAGGATGGTTCTCAATTCGTCTGTATTTTTTTAATTTTTTTTTTAATGTGTGTCACCTCAGAACTCCGTCATTTATGAACCGATTTTGTTTTTTGTTTTAAAGGATTTGGTTTCCCATTGGTCCCATTGGCACCAAATCTCATTCTGATGATGGAATCCCCGGGAAATCGAGGAAAACCCTCATTTTTTGTGTGATAACCGATTTCTGCGAAATTTTTTTTTTTTTGAAATGATATACTCATTCATAATGGGGAAAATAAAAAATTTTTTTTTAAAACCGACTTAAAAAAAAACCGACCCCAAAAAACAAAAATTTTTACAAAAAAAAAAAAAATGCTTGTAAAAAAAATTGAAAATCTGTTATGAAAAAATGCACTAAAAATTAAAAAAAAAAAAAACCGGATAAAAAAAATGTGTTATAAAAAAATGCACGAAAAATTAGTAGGTCGTTTAGGTAGACCTACCCATATTTAGACAAATAAAATCAGTTAGAACTTCAAAGCCACTAAAAAGCAAATAAACCATATTTTGACAAAATGGAAACCCGACTTCAAAAATCAAATATTCTATAACAAAAAATGCACTAAAAAGCAAAAAAAAATAATTGCATATTCTTGTGCCAATTTTAGTTCACCTAAGCAAAAATTTTTAAATATATATGTACAATTATTGTTATTTTTGGAGGCGGTGTCCAAAAGTTATGTGAATTTTTCTATGCTGACACCGCCTCCAAAAATAACAATAATTGTACATATATATTAAAAAATTTTTGCTTAGGTGAACTAAAATTGGCACAAGAATATGCAATTATTTTTTTTTACTTTTTAGTGCATTTTTTGTTATAGAATATTTGATTTTTGAAGTCGGGTTTCCATTTTGTCAAAATATGGTTTATAATAACAACACAATGTGTGTTGATAGAGAGAATCTTTCATCTCATCCAATACGACAATAGATTTCTATTTTTATTTGAGTATTCTCACATATTTGAAAAATATTTTCATTATTATTATGATAATCGCATATTCGAAGTTTTCTTTTCCTGAGTTTAATAGCGAGATTTGATCTGAACGAATTGTAACAGACTCAAACAATGAATTGAACTTTGTATACAATTTGTTCATGTAAGATGATAATAAGTTATTATAATAAAATTTGAAATCGAAATCGATTTTATATCCGCGTTATTTCATGGTTATTTTTATAGGATTATTTTTGTAGTAGAGTTTTACTATAGGACACAAAAGTAGTGTTCTAGGTAAAACTACCAAATGATCAGAACTAGTGGTCATCAGAATTTATTACCCCTTTAATCATCATAATTCTGCATAAGTAACGCATAAGGTGGCGCATAAGTAACGTTGCGCATGACTATTAAAACTTGGGAAATTTATGATGGAAAGACCAAAGTTGTTCAATTTTATTTTAAAAGTCAACATTCAATTACTCAGACACAAAGATCATATCGAATTCTCTTTCATATTAGAAATGCACCTAGCGCTCCAGCAATTTACCGATTAATTCAGCATTGTCGGCAACATGGGGCTGTCTGTGATCTTCAGCGTGCTGGAAGACTTCTTTCAGTTTGAAATGATGTGAACATTGCTCGGCTGCAAGCAAATGTTCAGGAAAACCCCGAAACTTCTACCTGGCGACGTTCTCAGCAGTTGGTGATGAATAGGCGGTCTTTGCAAAGAATTTTACATACGTTACGCCTTTTCCCCTATATGATTCAATAGGGAATATGCATGGAAATTTTTTTTCACATTTATTTTCAGAATATGGAAATACTGTTAATACTGTAATAATATTTAAAAACGAAATTAAAATCCGACAAATATCAAGGTAGCTATAAGCTTTTAAAGATTATTATCTGTCTCTTTCTTGCAAAAATACTAAAAACGGAGTTTTATGTGTATATTAAATGGTGAAAGTGTAATATGACGTCACATAACATATCAAGAGGGCTATCACCCTCTTTGTCTAATCGAGAATTTCAATCATTCATATCTCGCTTTTTTTTAAAGTTATTTAAAAAGTAATTTTACCTTGATATTTGTCAAGTAAACATGCTTCAATTCAAGTGAAAAAAAATTTTCATGCATATTCCCTATTGGTTCACGAGTTAAAACCAAATTATGCATAAATTCGCATTCAATAATCACGTTTACAACGTTACTTATGCGCCACCCTTTACTATCACCATTCTATTACAGTATTTATTAACTCAAATATCCGTTCAATTTTTGACAGACTTTCCCTATATAGCGATTGATAGACAGGGTAGCTTTATATAGTATACAATATTTCAATATATATATATAAAAGGTTGTAAAATTTTTTATATAAAAATAGATACCGACAATTATTTTTATATTTTCCGTAGTAAAATCAGTCAAAGCTATATCATATGATCGCATACTGTAAAAAAATTAGAATAAAACCATAAAAAAAAATTTTTTTTCATAAAAATATATATTGCAGAGGTTTTATATACAAACACGTTTCCCATTATTCGAATTCAAAAACTCTGTGTGTGTGTAAATTACTCAATTGACTTCTATACATAGACACCAGTTGCCGAGCGGTCTATAGCGTTATGACTACGCTGTATGCCTACTTGGAAACTGGGAGGTTATGGGTTCGAATCCCGAAATCGGCATAGAAAAAAGTAGGACGGTTAATTGACTAAACTGTCAGCGTATGGACAAGAACAAAGTAACCGGCTATGATTGAGAACGATTTCTGTAGTTTCCTTCACGAACTCGCCAAGTAGCCGAGCGGTCTAAGGCGTCATGTCTGCGCAGTATGCAGTACTTGGTAACTGGAAGGTTATGGGTTCGAATCCCGACATCGGCAGTTTGTCACTGATTAAAAACAAAAAAAAGGGGCGGTTGATTCACTAAACTGTCGGCGTATGGACAAGAACGAAGTAACCGGCTATGCTTGAGAAGATTTTCTGCAGTTTCCTTCACAAACACGTAGGCCGTCCAAGGCAGCCGTTACAATCTACATCTCTTCCTTCACGAACTCCCGATGAATATCGGCCTAGTTCCTATCATAGTCGGCTGCAGCCGCATATCCTACCAATTCCTAGTCTACTCACAAATTCCTTCCACTCCACTCACATCCTGAGGCATCACAATAGACCTTATGGTCGAAGTGTAGCCCGTTCAGGGCAGCCTCTACAATCTATCTATCTATCTTTTTACACGACCGACTCAAATTCACAAAATAATTTTTAAAACTGCGACATTTTTGACTGTTCAAATGATAACTTTGTATGATACAAGTCACAATCTTTTTGAAATAAAAGTTTAAGATCCTAACATGAAAACTCACGACCGATTGTGTAATTTTTTTGGATTTCTTAGGACTGAAACCAATCTTATCTATTTCTCGATAGATGCGCAATATATTATTTACACGAATTTTCTTACATGTATTCTTCTGGAACGTATCTGTCGTGTAGAATTTGGCAGAATTTGGTGTTACTCTGGAATACTCTGACGATGGGTTTTCAATTTTGAATTCAAAGCTTTATGTTTGTTTCTCTATTGAAAACAAATCTATTAGGAGCTTCTATATCGAGGTATAAAAACTAAATATAACCCCAAATGAATGCAATTGTTTGTACGATTATGTAAGTGTTTATATATATATATCTATATATATATATATATATATATATATATATATATATATATATATATATGAATGCATATTACAAATGTAATAATATTTGTGCTTTTGACAAAAAACTATAAAACGTGTTTTTCTCACAATGAAAACGATAGTCCCGGAGCTAGAGATGAATTGCATATGTCCAAATATTCAGTTAATGTTCTGTGATAGTTTAAAAGAGTATCTTTACGATTATAAAATTGGAAATGTCTGTTTATTTGTTTGGGAATCACGAAAAAACAAGTACACCGATTTTGATAAAAGTTTCTTGTTTAAAAACTTATTATTATGCTTAAAAACTGGTATGTATGTGTTATCTCGCTACGAGAGATAGAATTTGAAAATATTCGCTGAAATCAAAATTTAGTGGAAGTGTCTAAGGCGTTATACCTGCGCATTATATCTACTTTGAAGGTGGGAGGTTATGGGTTCGAATCGCGACATCGCCAGTTTGTGAATTATTAAGAAAAAAAAAGAGGCCGTTAATTGACTAAACTGTCGGCGTATGGACAAGAATGAAGTAACCGGCTATGCCTGAGGTTTTCTGCAATTTCCTTCACGAACGTCAGATGAATATCGGCATAGTTCCTACATAGTCGGCAGCAGCCGCACATCCTACCAATTCCTAGTCTATACACAAAAATTCCTTCCACTCCACTCACATCCTTAGACATAACAAAAGACCTTATGGTCGAAGTGTAGCCCGTTCAGGCCAGCCTCTACAATCTATCTATCTATCTATCTACAACTGGCATCAAAAGTCGAGCTATCATTTCAAAACTTTATACTTGATTTGTGCCGTATTTGTTCGGTATTCGGAAAAATGTTTCGAATAAAATTTGTTAGTATAGTTATAATGAACAATTTTTATTCGAAGCATTTTTCCCAAAAGTGTATAAATATGGCAAAAATCAATTATAAAATTTTGAGATGATAGCTCAATTTTTGACTTTATTCATGCACATAGTTGGCAAAACTTTTGCTACATTTAAGCTAGCATATTTACCTTTATAGCATATTTTCAGAGCATATTCAAATACATTATGCACTACGGGAATTCTATTCCATGTAACTTGAATTATTTACTCCCGGGATATGTTTTGTGTTTATATAATATACAAACAGTGAAAAACAACACATATAAACAAGCATAATTATTATAAAATAGGCGAGCTTTTGTGTTTACATACATTCCATATATATATATATATATATATATATATATATATATATATATATATATATATATATATATATATATTATGTCGAATACTAGAAAACTACTAGATAACATAACAATTTTATATTAAAAATTCAAATAATTGTGCTCATTTTTATTAAAAAAAACTGGCTTTTATTCCCAGCTTTGTAAATTGTAAATTTTTCAAGTGAGACGGTTTAGAAAATAAATAAAAATAATATAAATTAAAAATTCATATAGTACTGATTTTAACAACAAATGGAACAACTAACTTTTAGTTGTGTGGTTTAAATTGTTTATTCATTTTCGAACTATCGTGCTATCAGACAAATAAACAGTTGACATTTTGTGACAGATGTCATTTTATCAATATCCGAAACAAACTTTTTTAACCATGAGCTATATTTTCGAGCATTAAAAAATCATTCACTATTTAAAGTCAGATACCAATTTATATATTCACTATCCTTACTGGTTACAGTTAAACGTGGGTGAGCAAGAACTGGATAAGCGAGTAAACTCAAGTGAGAGTAATGGCCAAGTCCCGATGAACCCTCGAAAACCTCTACAAACGAGAAACAGAAACCTCTAAATGAGAGAGTCGTTTTTCGTGCCTGGATCTCAATATCTGTGCCAAATTCAAATAAAATATATATTTACACCTCTATAAGTGGTTAAGAGAAAAACCTCCATAAGCGAAAAAACAATCCGGTCCCTTGAATTCTCGGTTATCCAGGATTGACTGTAAAGTCACCCCGAAGCGTTGATTTGAACGTGCCAATCTCGATAGTGCTTAATCGATAAAGTTTTAGCAATAGATTGTCTCTCGAAGGAGGTTTATGTCAAATACTTCCTTATGTACGCCAAAATTTTCGGGACGAGAAAACAAGTTGACTGTAAAGTTTTATCTCGCGGACGGCTATGGGCTAGTACTGGATAATATAAAAAATTAAAAATTTGTTGTGAAAGCAAAGCAAAATTCAATATTTTAACCACCAACACCTTTCACTCTCTAAACCCATACCTTAGCCCAACTCTCTAACACAGGAAGCCCAAACCCTATGTCCACGGGTGACATGATGCCCCCGGACTGTTTTATGTGTACCCGCAGCTCTGCGATATCAACAGCAAAGGGGATTTCTTTTTTTCAAAATTGCACCATTGATTTGTGCCGAATCCATTGGATTTTCCAAAGATGCTTAGGAAAAGTTGTTAGTCTTTTTAAGGCAATCCAATTTTACTCGACAATTTTTTTTTGAAACCCAAATGCATTCGACACAAATCATCTGTTAAATTTTTATAATAGGACACCAATTTAACAGTTGTTTGAACACCAATTCGGCCTAAAATATTGACATTTATTAAAAAAAACAGTTTGAACAAAAAATTTGAGAATTTTTTTCCTACAAAATTGCTTTGAACAAACTTTCTCAGGGTATGTTCCAAAATTTTCTGACAGCGCTGTGAGTGTTAACGCCATGAATCACGCTGCGAACAGCGTTCCAAAATTGCAAGCACACTGCTATTGCTACAGCAGCCGTGAAAATTGGAACGCGGTTTACAGCACTTAGAGCTCGCCACCATGTTCATTGCTTTCACTGCTTCACCTTTTCAGCGGCTGCAGTCACAGCACAAAATGCATGACGTCATTTTTTTGCACAGTACTGCTGCCGCGTGCTGTCATGAATTCGAGAACGCGCGGTAAAGCACTGCCAGCGCTCGCAGCAAATTTTGGAACATACCCTCAATAAACTGATAGTTGGGGAGATATCACGGAAACAAAAATTTAAACTCCAGTAAAATAAAATGCAGTAAAATAAAATACGATCCCACAAGAGCCCATCGACTTTTAAATTATTTTAAAGCAAAACACTAACTACCCTACACTACCTCAGGTACAAATAGATTGGTACAATAGGGTTGAGACAATAATACATTACTATTTTCCATAGATTTATCCATATTTGATGCCATACTCACCAATTCTGAACTACCTTATCTATATATTGTCACGTTGTCAATTATATGAAAATCTAATAATATTCGAAGTTTTCATCAATTTTCTCGATGATGTAAATTTTCAAGTAAATTAAGTTACTTCAAAACATAATAATATATTTAAACTTTATTATCTTATATCGTATCTGTGAGTAGTATCTTGTTCTTCTGCGTATCTCTCGATATGTTCTTCGTGAAAATAGACTATCAAATCCAATTTACATTTCGAATATTTTCCAATAAAATTTATATACCCATTTAAAAACATGGTATGGAAACCACCAACAACAAAAACAGCATAAACATACGAGTGGTACATTCGGCGTCAAAAGTTGATGTTAGTTTTTAAAATTTTCTAGTTGATTTGTGCCTTATTGATTCGGTTTTCGAAAAAAATTCCTCGGATACAAGTTAAAAAATATAGTAACAACTTTTATTCGAAAATTTTTTCGAATGAATAGGGCACCAATCAATTATAAAATTTTAAAAGCTGACATCAACTTTTGACGCCTATTATACATGAGTATGAGAACATCATATATTTATAAACATAAATAGGATATTCTACATACATACATACGTTTTGTGCATTGTTTTTGTCGAAAACCGAAAATTGTTTTGTAAAATTTCTACAGATATTCTGTTTTGCAAATGTATCTTTTAAAAAATTGAATTCCATTGTATGTTCCGAAATAAACATTTATATATTGGGTGAGTTGAGAAGAATGCGCTCACTAGCGGTTAGGAATGTATTCTACAAAAGCTTCAAAAACTCAGATTTTTGTTCGTTTCCAAGAGGGTATAGCCCAAGAAGTAAGGAATTTGAATCTACAAGCTACCATTGTTAAGAATACTCATTATAATACGAAATTTGCAAAATTTGTCGGTAAGAATTCATTTATTTGTCGAGAGAAAATCAGCTATATGTAAAAACCGTAAAAACTCTGCGATGCTTTTTTCGTAGTATTAGTCTACAGTACAGCACCGGTTTTTTTTTAATGAGTAGTAACAGGCTAAATTTTTGTCAGTAGTTTCCTTTCGACGAGACGCCCAACTTTTCTCTCGCGAAAATTCTCGATCAGTCCTAGGCTCTGAACATGTCAATGCAAAATTTTCATTTATTAATTAGAAAAATGATTTTTTATTTCAATGACACAGAACGTTTATACATATTGTAGGTCTCATTTCTTCATCCTCCAGTTCATAAAAGATTCCTAATATTGTTTTATCATATCATGAATGCACTCAATCGCGCCAAGTAACGGTTATTTAAGTAGCGCCAAGTACTATGTATACCCCGTTATATGAACATTTTGGGGTGGGAACCTGCGTGTCAGACCATCCATTTTGTAGGACTACTCTTTTTTTGATTCTTTATTACAAAATCTCTCAATTTAACTAACAAATTAACTGTTACTGATAAAATATTTGCTGTCAAACAAACAAATTACTCCCTTACGCGTTTCGTTAGTCACTATCATCGAAAATTTAGCCTGTACTAATTATTAAAAAATTCGTTACGCAGGAGCTGCTTCAACTTAGCGAATTTCCTTAAAATACATAAATCACTTTCTAGCGGTCGCAATTTTAGTCTGATCAAAATGTTGAATATGATTTGCAAAGCCAATTGTATTAATAAATAACATACGTCAAGGGGAAATGGGGGCCTAAAGAAAGAAGAAAACACAAAATATAAAATATCTCTATTAATATTAGAAAAATCAAAAAATACGTAAGGAATAAAGTTGGAGAAAATCATGTTGGCTACAATTCATCACCTTATCATGTTTCCTCAAACTCTAATGTGTACAGAGATAGTGAGGAATTTAATTTTCAATCTTAAGCCGTCAATATTTCTGTAAATATTAGGGTAACAGAAAAAATGATAAGAAACAAAATTACAGTAAAACTTAATACCTACAACTTTATTTCTTATAATTTTTTCGATTTTTCGAATATTAAGGGAGATATGTGAAATTTTGTGTTTACCCCTCCCTCTAAACCCCCTTTCCCCTTGTCCAATTTTACTCATTAACGAACTTGACCTTTTGAATACCAAAAGCGCCTCAAATACCAAATTTCATTCCGATAAAATGAAAACCGTGACCGCTAGAGTGATTACAGACACACATATATATATATATATATATATATATATATATATATATATATATATGTCCATAGATATATATATATAAATTTTACAGATGGTGATTTTTGACATCTACTAGGTAGGATCGATGGACATTTGAAGAAATTTTTGCGAAATTTTGACTTCGGTACGGGACCAATAGCTCTATTTCCTTTCAGGAAATTCGCTAAAAACAACCTTCTTTATATCTATGGTAAAAATCAATATGAAAATTTATTCAATTTTAATAACTTAAAAACTTTTTCATCTCTAATTTCCTTTTAATTTGAACTTTCGTGTTCTAATTTAACTTTTTTTGTTTGTTTGTTTGTGTGTGTGTGTGTATGTTCATACGTCAATCGATGTGGTTGGTTCTCTCATGTCAATAGCTACTGTATTGTGTTAAACGTTTAAAACAAATACGTTCAGTAAATTGCAGCACCCACATTGATAAAGTAATTTTCCTATCTAGTGATTCTCCAATTGTGTACGAAAGTATTATTGTGTTATTTGATTACAAAGTTAACTAGCTTTTGAAAAACTTTCTAAGTTAAACGAACAACTTTGTGTTGGTAGTTGTTGTTGTATATATTGGGTGCTCTCTAAAAAGGTACCAGAGTCTATTCTTATGCTAATGAGGAATATGCATGAAAATTTTTTTTCACATTTATTTTCAGGATATGAAAATACTGTTAATACTGTAATAATATTTAGAAACAAAATTAAAATGCGACAAATATCAAGGAAGCTATAAGCTTTTAAAGATTATTATCTGTCTCTTTCTTGCAAAAATACTAAAAACAGAGTTTTACGTGTCTTTTAAATGGTGAAAGTGTAATATGACGTCACATAACATATCAAGAGGGCTATCACCCTCTTTGTCTAATCGGGAATTTCAATCATTCATATCTCTCTTATTTGTAAAGTTATTTGAAAAGTAATTTTACCTTTGTGTTTGTCAAGTAAACATGCTTCAATTCAAGTGAAAAAAAATTTTCATGCATATTCCCTATTATATACATAGCTCCGTTACCGAGATATACGGTGCCAAAGTTGACACAGTTTAATCTTTACTTTTTTGAAAATCTAAAAATTTTTCACAAATGTCTAATAGAACCTGATAGTCAAAATCAGTTATCATAATGTTACATATAAACAAACAACTAACTTAATATTAATCGCTTAATACTTGGTATATACTGAGTTCATTATTAATGAACTGTTTATTTTGGTTTTTGAGAAATTGTGGCAAACTATTCAGGTTATGAACAACTTATCTACCTTAAGAGTTGTAATGCATATATTTTCCTTCAAAAAACTCTCAAAACACTTTTAAGAGTTGTATCCAAAATTTTCAATGAAGGCTTCTTCCAAAATTAGATTATTCTTGGAAAATAAGTTTTCTGTAAAAACATTCTAAAAATTTGAATCTATACTTTTATTTCGAAATTCTAAAATATGTTTCGAATTTTGTGTGAAAAACTTTTCGATTATCGTACCGGTTTCGTTTAGACAAAATGAATTTTTACTTTGATATTTCGAAAAAGAAATAAAATCAGTTTAGATACATTGTACTCACAGCCGGTATATAACATACTTATGGACTATGGCGCATCTGTAAGCAGTGAACAATGTTAAACTTGAAATTGTGGGTTTAATATAAGATGTTTGATACAGCTTGTATAAAAATATTATTCTATAGTTTAAACTGATTATAACGAAATCATTTTCATAATCCATCCAGCTATTTGGATGTTTCGAGGAAATAAAGACTTCCATTTATATACAAGCAAAAATGTAAACAATCTTTGTGTTGCTGGTAAAGATATAAGATTATCAGAAGCTTCTTGAATACTGCCAATGTTAAAATTAGATATAATATTCGGGTTATTCTCTCTATTTTAATATAACCTCTAAAAGTGCTGTATAACCTTTAAAATGTCGAATAATATTTTGTTTATCCAGTATATGTAGATGTAATATATTGCCGGGATATTGTTGGGAAGTTATTCTATTTCCTTTCTATATCGTGAAAGAGAAGACGATCTTTATGTGTGTACATTTAGAAAACTTAAGAACATGGTGGAGAATTGTTCGAGGTCAAATGGAATACACTTAAGCTGACTGTATCTTCTTTCACTACTTGGTTATAACCAGTTTCTTGTAAGTGTTTTGTATCTAAATATTGAGATACAATCTACATATATATATATGTATATATATATATGTATATATATATATATATATATATATATATATATATATATATATATATATATATATATATATATATATATATATAATGTTTGATACAGAAGATTTGGCGTCAAAAGTCGATCTATCGTTTCAAAATTTTATAATTGATTTTCACCTTCTTTAGTCGGTATTTGAAAAAATGCTTCGGGTAAAAGTTGTTCCTTATAACTATACTAACAACTTTTATTCGAAACATTTTTTTCGAAATTCGAATAAGTAAGGAACAAATTAATTATAAAATTTTGAACTGATAGCTCGACTTTTGACGCCATTTGTACATCTGTATGGATGGATAGATGAAACAATACTCTTATAGTTTATATACTAGTTTGATGAGCTTTGTACTTAGACTGCTGACAGGAAGATTTGAAAATGACGAGACTTGAATGTAGCTTCTTCAAACGTAAGGTATATTATTGGTTACATGGATTATTGTAGTGTGAATGATATTTTAAATACGGTAATTGAATATATTTATTTGCTACAGCTGTTTATTTTCCGTACATTTAGTCCTTACGCCGTTAGACGAATTTATTCATATTTGCTTCCTTAAGCCAATTTAAACCCAGATTGATTTTCGGAAAAATATGTTGGATACTTTCGTATACAGTTTTGGTTACCATAGATCCCCAATCTATTTTATTTTTTATTGTAAAATATAAAGAATTGAAGTTTTTGAAGAATTTATTATTCTTAACAAATAGTCTTAACAAATTTTTATCCAATTTCATTGAATTTTTTTCGAAAACATACTCATTTCGGGGCATATTTTCTATTTTTGCATTAGTTATTCCTTTATGTTTCTTCCATAAATGGTTTATGGCATTGTATTATCAAAATCTGTAAGATATCTTAAATTTAACTAAAAATTTGTAAAAACATATGATCCAAATCTGGTATAATTACATTCCAAATTGATTAATATCGGATATAATTTGAGTATGATTGAGCAAAATTAATATTTTTAAATTTGATAACGGCACAAAGTAAAACAAAACTTACTTCACCGATTTTGCCCATTAATGATGAAGTTGGCATTTCTTGTGGTCCTTACCGAGTGGTCCAGTTGTTAAAGGCGCTCTACTCAGAACTGACAGGTTGCTGGTTCGATTCCTAACGGCGGCATTCTTATTGATGCCATTTAGTGGATTTTATCCAACCAAGTAGCCGAGCGGTCTATGTCTATTTGGGAACTACGAGGTTATGGGTTCGAATCCTGACATCGACAGTTTGTCAATTAATAAGAAAAAAATAAAAAAAGGAGTGATTAATCGACAAAACTGTCGGTATATGGAAAAGAACGAAAGTAACCGGATATGCTTGTGAAGGTTTTCTGCAGTTTCCTTTACAAACTCCAGATGAATATCGGTATAGTTCCTATCGACTGCAGTCGCCCAACCTACGAATTCCTAGTCGACATACAAATTCCTTGTCCTTTAGGAGTCGGTAAAAAAGACCTACTATCCCGACAGGACCGATAGACAAGAAAAGAGATTTTTACATGTCGTAAATACATTAAAACTTTCCTTATACTGAAGCACGTTTTAAAAGTTCATATACAAACTATTCAGACAGTACCCTACAACACGTCACAGAGCCATAATAACATTCGTAAAAGTAAAGTAAAATTCATTATATTATGTTTATTATTTATGTTTTTCTATAATATTGCTTCTATACATGTAAATAATGTTCTTTGTTTTCCATTCTCTTAAAGTAAGTTTATCTTTTGTGTATAAAATAATATAAAGTTAAATAAAAAGATATATTATGTGCTAGACAAAACTTTTGTACTCAAAGAAAGTAAAGTTGTAGTTGTATAAGCAGTAACTTCTTAATTTTATATTATTTATAATAAGATGTAATAATAATACTTTTCTTACATCATTCATAAATTATTCTATTCAGCATGTTTGATGCATTTGAGTTCAACAACTATTGTTTTTATATTCTGAATGTATGTAATATAAATAAATGTACTCTCCCGTTCAATAAAATTGAACAGACCTGATGTGCTAATTTTCTTACATTTCATAAAACTCCTCACTTTTGTGACTCTCTGTATAATTATTCATTTATAAGTAAAGATAAGTAGTATATATTTTAAGTGTGAAAAAAGAAATGGAAGTATAGTGAAAAACATTTACTACATGAATAATCAAAATTGTAAGAGACTGATTTGGTTCAGATCTGTTCCATTTTATTGAACGGGGGTGTACACTGCTAGAAGTAATTCCTTGCAGTAAGAAATAAATTTTTAAACCAAGAATTTCTGACTCTCATATACAGGGAAGAAAAATTTATATTTGGTATAAGAAAATAAGTATCTTGACGTCTATAGTTTTGACTTGAGAAAATTATCATAACGAAAGATAAACTGACTCTTGACTGAAGAATCTCGAAATTCTTTAACTGAAATGATGATTTCTTTGGACCAAGATGCTAGAATTTCGGACCAAAATAAACATTTGTTTAATCCAAACAAATGAAACTTTTTAAAAAAGCAATGATATACTTTAGTTAAATATATTTCACTTAAATATATATACTTCAGTTAAAAAAAGCTGTATACACTTTCTCTTCTTGCGTTTTTATATCCAGTATATGTAAATATACAAGGTATATTAAGTTTAGTCCCGGCTTTGTAACGCTTGAAACTATTAATCGTTGACAAAAATGGTTCACAATGGTATTTATAAAATGGTCTAATTCGGCCATTTCCGCATGTCCGTCCGTCTGTGAACATGATAACTCGATTTTTACTTATTTTCACATGATAACTTGATGTTCACTTATTTTGTTCGATTTCGAAATTCGAAATCCTTGTCGATTCCATGACTTTGGGTTCAATCACGTATATTGCTAATTATTTTGAAAATCATATAACGAATCAAATTTTTAAGGCAATTTTCATAATTTGTGGATCAAAATACCCTAGAAATACGATTTTAAACAGAATCGAAGAAACAAATTTTTTTTCGATTTTCTAGTTTTTTTTTTTTTTATCGGGCACAAGTAAAATACGAAAACCCTGCACCTGAGAAACTTATCCAATCAATATTTACCAACCATTTTCTCAGATTGTTAAAAAACTAGACCCTTACATAGATTTTGGAAACATTTTTCGGTTCAGGAATTTGTCTGTGTTTTTGTCCATTTGTTTATTATCGGGCATAGGATCTAAATCTAGAATCCAGAGCAGTCCATGTAGACAAGCGTTCTAATGCGTTGTTCTTTTTTCGAATTGGAAGGTTGCGGATTCGAATCCCGGCGGTGGCAGGTTGTCAATTAAAATTAGACAGTTAATAGAATGACTTAGCCGTCGGCATATGGACTAATACAAAGTAACCGTCTATGCTCACCAGTCCAAGTGCCCGAGCGGTCTAAGGCGTTATGTCTGCGCAGTATGCTTATCTGAAAACTGGGAGGTTATGGGTTCGAATTCCGACATCGGCAGTTTGTTAATTATTAAGAAAAAAAAAGGGGCAGTTAATTGACTAAACTGTCGGCGTATGGACAAGAACCAAGTAACTGGCTATGCTTGAGAAGGCTTTCTGCAGTTTCCTTCACAAACTCCAGATGAATATCGGCATAGTTCCTATCGTAGTCGGCTGCAGCCGCATATCCTACCATATCCTAGTCTATACACAAAAATTCCTTCCACTTCACTCACTTCTTCACATCCTTAAGCATCACAATAGACCTTATGGTCGAAGGGTAGCCCGGCCAGGACAGCCTGTACAATCTATCTATCTGTCTATCTAGTCTGTGAAGTTTTTCTGCAGTAAATGTCTACTACAGATAAATATCGGCATGATTCCTATCAAAGTTGGCCGCACAACCTACCAATTCCTAGTCTGCATACAAATTCCTTGTTCTACACTCACATCATTAATGTATCGTTGAAAATCAATAAAGGTTAAAAAAAATAATGATTTGAACGAAGGTAAACCCCCATTATAATTATTATTATCTAGAATTTATGGAAATCTATCCATTTGTTTTGACAAAATAATTTGAAAGAATTTGAAATTTGTGAAAAAATAAAACAAGTCGTTGAACTCAATAATAATATTTTGCGTCGTTAAAAATAAATTTTTTTCCCCTATTTTTTAAAATATAAAAATGTTTCAAGTGAGATTAATATCATAATGTACAGATAAATCAAATGATTGAAGTGTCAATAGATATATAAGACAGAAAATCCTCTCATACTAAAAAAAGTAACAAATAAAATAAAAGTATTTTCCAAATAAAAATCTACTTCTTCGAATAAAATGAATAAAATTCAATTGAAACTTGTTCTTCGATGTATTAGAAAATACGAAAGACAAACAAAAAAAAAATTGCATGATGCTGCTGCTGCTGCTGTCATAAGACAAACAAGAACTAGTAAAGAAAATTTTTTAAATCTATATGTGCTTGCAGCTAGCTCATGCACATGTGTGTGCGGTTAAAGGATAAAATGTTCAACATTTCATACATATGAAATACAAGAAGTTTGGAAAATATCGAAAGTAATATAATTATAAAATTTCTAATTCGTCCCCTTTACCTAGATCAGTACGTATTTCGATTACAAAGTAGTCATCATCAGTATAAATTAGCTAGTCGTAATTTACTCTTTGACAATTAGAAATAGATAGAAAGTCGAGATCAATAGACAAAAATAAAAATAAATAGAAAATTAACTAAAATAAATTAAAATTAAAATCTAATAAATTTTTAATTAAGTTGCTAACTTGGTGACAGTTTCGTGAAATAAGTGAAGTTAACAACGAGTAACATATCCTGAGACATTATATGACAATATGAGACAATAAACACCAATTTTGATATTTATATTTTTGGATTATTTGTGAATAGTATTACTATCATGAATATCAATAATATTAGATATGCTGACGATGCAGTGCTCATGAGCGACGATCGGGACGAATTGCAGAACATGATTAATAAAATAGTACAAGAGAGTGAAGTTCTTGGTTTAAAAATTAACACAGATAAAACAGAGTGCCTTATTGTGACAAACAGTAAAACAAAGACAGACACACTATGTTCAGTTCACTATGTACAATAAATGAATAAAAAATATCGATCAAGCTAAATACCTAGGTGTTATTTTAACAAAAGACGGGAAATGTGACATCGAAATCAAACACAGGATTAATCTCGCGAAACTAAACTTTAACAAACTAAAGTCAATCTTAACCAACAAGAATATAAGCCTAAGAACCGAATCCAGAATATTAAAATGTTATATTAAAATGTTATGTTTGGTCAACAATGCTGTATCGTGTTGAAAGCTGGGCAATTAGCAATGCGATGTAGAAGAGAATAGAAGCAGCAGAAATGTGGTTTTGGCGTAAAATTCTAAAAATTTCCTGGACAAGTAAAATAAAAAATGTGAAAGTTCTACAGATTGCGCATACATCGCGACAACTAGTTAACAATATAAAAAAAAGGCAGCTTGATTTCTTAGGTTACATAATACGTAAGGGAAGTGTTGAAAGTACAGTGTTAACTGGAAGCATGGAGGAAAGAAGAAAAAGGGGTCGCAGAAGAAATAATTTCCTTCAAACAATTAAAAGTTTCACTTTTAAAAACTGTCATGAACTTGTACGCTTGGCATATAACAGGAGTGCGTGGAAAGCCGTGGTAGTCTACGCCTGTTCTCAGGCATGACACTCTTATCATCATCATTACTATCAAAATTTTATGAACTTTCTATATATGTATAATTTCTTATATATGTATAATATATGTTTTAAAAACTGCTGTGTGGCACAAGTGTTGACTAGAAGATATAGAGCTTATCCATCTTAAAACTTGACTCATTTTCTAGATATCAGATTATTTTACAGACTGGACAGACTTCAGATCAATCTTCTAAAGTTTACTTTGCAACAGAAACTCATAGCGTCCGTCATATATACAAGTATATATGCATTTATGTATACTCAATGTATATGATATTTTATATTTTAATGTTACACTGACGTATTTATTTCAGAAGTTTTCAATCTAATGTTTTTTTTCAGCTAACGAAGTGAACATGGACCTTTTCTCAGAGAACGAAAATGTTGTATAAAAACGTGATAACGTTTCTGAGAAATCAGAAATTTCTTATTGAAGATTGCAAGATTTTTTTGTTTTATACACTAACCTTGCAAATTTGGGAGGGACGCGTATGTTGCCGAAAACTCGCTGACTCACTCACTCACCCATTGTACTCCACCTTCTACTTCACTCTGACGAGTTTCACTTCTCTTATATCTTGGCAATGGCCAGAAACTTTGGCAAGTTTTCTTGAAGATTCATATATTTGGCGTGAGATGCACCGAATATCTTGTATCTGCTATAAGTGAGAGATTCGTAGTTAAAGATAATGTGGGTGGATGTTTCATCCTCCTTTCCCCACAGTCTGCACATATTGGATCCATTGTGGAGTCCTATTGTGTGCAGATGCTTTCGTTGGTATGTGAGGTTCAGTACATCGAAATATAACCCATTGGATTCATTCCTAAACAATATTTTCTTGAGTTTTGATTGCAGTATATTTTCCCAGTGACCATGGTGTTTAACGTTCATCCACTTGTTGATCACGTGTTTTCATGCTGTTTTTGGTATTCCCAAAATAGGTTCTGGGTCTATGACAGGTATTGCGACTCACTTCTTTGTTAAGGCTCCCTTCATTGTTCCGTCTTGCCAGCTTCAGTTCCTCTCGGCAATCCCTGAATATCTGATAATACTCGAGTAAAAGTAGGCTTGTCATCAAAGAAAAATCATCAGTAAAATCCCTTAATGTTGCAGTAAAATTAATAATCAAAAATAACTTTTTGTTTAAAGACTGAATTAAGTATTCATAAAAGTGAGAAAGGGGGTGTAAAGCAATTTGAATTTTTGGACCTTTGAAGAATTGTATAAACAAACTCTAATTATTTTCCAATTTGAAAGGTTTTATAAAAATGCTTAAATTTGAAATATTTTTCATACAATTGCTGTGTAATAAATTTTTCTTGGAAAAACATTACATATAGTTCAATGTACTGTAACTGTTTTGCTGAAGAGAAGAAAACTCTTCTGTTCTTTTACTGTCTGTTTTTCTCAGAGAATATTTTTCACAGAGAAACCATTCGTACGTTCGTACAGACACCGTATGTACACTTCGCCACAAAAGTTGATGTCATTTTTTTTTAAATTTTATAGTTAATTTGTACCTGAATCATTCGGTTTTCGAAAAAAAAAAACATTTCGAATAAATGTTGTTAATATGTTTCTAATATACAACTTTTATACGAAACATTTTTTTTGATAACCGAATCAATAAGGCAAAAGTCGGTTAAAATATTTAAAAATTTCCTTAGAATACATAAATCACTCTCTAGTCACAATTTAAGTCTGATCAAAATGAAATGTCGTATCTGATATCGTTTTAGTATTTTCAAGGTCAATTTTATTAATAAATGGCATACGTCAAGGGGAAAGGGGGAAAAAAGATAGAAGAAAACACAAAATATAATATATCTCTCTTAATATTATAATAATCGAAAAATATATAAGGAGTAAAGTTGTAGAAAATTAAGTTTGCTACAATTCATTACCTGATCATTTTTCTCAAACTCTAATGTGAACAGAGACATTGAGAATTTTAACTTTCAGTTTTTAATTGTAAATATTTCTGTAAATATTAGTGAAACAGAATAATGATAAGAAAAAAAATTACAGTAAAACTTAGTACCTACAACTTAATTTCTGATAAATTTTTCGATTTTTCAAATATTAAGGGAGATATACCAAATTTTGGGTTTCCCCCTCCTTCTAAACCCCCTTCCCCTTTCCGATTTTACTTAGTAACGAATTTGACCTTTAAAATACCAAAAGCGCTTCAAATTCCAAATACTACTGTGACCGCTAGAGAGTCCACAGACACATACATATATATTTATGTACATACATATATATTTATATATATATATATATATGTATACAAATTTTTGATCGATTTTTACGAAAAATTTTTACGAAACTCCAACATTGGTACAAAAAACTGCATTTCCTTTGGAGAAAATTCGCTAAAAATTGACATCAACTTTTGTGGTCCATAGTTACATATACATATTTTTACATTTTATTTTTAGGAAAAAAAATTGTAAAAAATTTTCATTTTATTGTATGTAATAATATAACAGTGAAAATTATACATTTTCTTTTCTACTATCGATGCAGTACAATCGTAAAACCATAAAGTTCTACTGCTGCTGCTTACGGTACATGATTTAATTTCTTTAACATATTCAATGAGTTCTTTTTATCTTCTTTTCAATAATAATATCTTAGAAAAATTCTTGGAATTGATTGAATGAACTTTTCCTATGCTTTGATAATATAACAATCACATTGATTTCAATGGATGGAAAATTGTACCAAATTAGAATATGTTAGATATAATTTTTAGTTTTTTTCTTTTTCGAATTAAATTTTATTCGTATCGTTTTTTACATCTATCTATAGACTACAACGTAAGTAAGTAATATAGAGATATGGTTTTCGATATCGAAAAAAGATGTTAAGATATCACAAAGTTTATTGTTCAGGAGTTAATAATAATAATAATAAGAAAGAGAGGTACCGCTAATGGGTCCCTAGTACCTGGACCAAGGTGTCCTTGTAGAAGTGATTGATTGATATATTAAATAATTATTATTTAAATAAATAATATATATATGTGAAAGATATAATTGATCTTTATTAGTTTGATTTATGAAATATTATATTTATTTATATGTAAATTATCAAGGTTGTTAACATTCAAAGCAACCGTGATAATAGGGGGAAGTTATAGTTGTTATGCAACAACTAAAAATTATGAACAAAATTATAATAATAATTTAATGAAGAAGCGATACCGCTACATACTCTATGCCGTATTTGAGAACAACCTGTCACCCGTAGGCAAGATGTCTCCGCTTAAGAGGTGCTATTTTAAATAGATGAAGCTATAAAGATTGCCCGGCATTGCTCCCAGGATTGATGGATCCAAGGTTTCGGACCCAAACAATCTATACCTGGCACCCTGCAAGTTTCTGCAGGTGCAAATAACATGTATGGAGGTTTCATCGTCCTACATACAGGCCCTAAAAGTGGAATCATCAGAGATGCCCAAGTTATGAATGTTGGTAGTTCAATCGATAGTGTCCTGTCAAGAGTTCTACCGGGACTTTCTTGTTTAGAAGTTTCTTGATTCTTAAATTATCATTTTTGGCTGTAAATTTGTGTGAATAGATCAATATGACTTATCAGTGAAATCTTAACAGGATATCTAAACAGCAAAAATCGTTAGAATACTTCAAATCATGGACATGTGTCACTAAACTGAATTTACACCGAATTATTTCCGAATCGACAATAAAGATGAGCAACTACCAGTCCGATTTGAAAATCTTTTCACGTTTGATAGCCCGTTTATTGAGGAAGGCTATAGGCTATAAAAGGCTATAGGTTTAAATTTCATGCAGCTGTGCCGCGTGGCATCTACGCTAAAAACTTTTAAACGGTGCGAAATAGAAAAATGCTTTAAATATGAAAAATGTTTATCTAATAAAAACAAACCATTTTTTTTTTATGAAACATTTTTTCAAACAACAATAAGCTTAGGCACAATTTTAGTATGAAGTTTGAATGCCATACAACCTCTATATGAATTTGGTATTTACAATTCAGTTGCTTTGACTAAACTCAATTCCAGAGACATCCATAATTAATTCTAGGTACTGACTATCGAGTTGCTTTGACTAAAATCAATTCCAGGAATATCCACAAGCAAATTATAATTTTATTACAATTCGTATTTTTTATTAAAACATCCTCTTTTAAATTTTTTTAAAAGGTTTTTATAAAAAATACGTATGTACAGAATGTTCCAGAAAAATTGATCCAAAAGTTCAGTAGTCATGGATAAAAAAAATTATAAGCATAATTAATGGATCGGGGGTCGTGAAAGAGAGGACTCTCAAAGTTTGATTAGTTAAGCCAGGTATAATTATGAGCAGTCCAAGTAGCCAATCGGTCTAAGGCGGTATGTCTGCGTAGTATGCCTACTTGGAAACTGGGAGGTTATGGGTTCGAATCCCGACATCGGCAGTTTGTCAATTCGTTCTTGTCGGCGTATGGACAAAAACGAAGTAACCGGCTATGCTTCAGAAAGTTTTCTGCAGTTTTTCATTGTCGGCTGCAGCCGTGTATCCTACCAATTCCTAATCACATAAATTACTTCCACTCCACACACATCCTCACATCCTTAGGCATCACAATGGACCTTATGGTCCAAGTGTAGCCCGGCAAAGGCAGCCTCTACAATCTATCTACCTATCTATAATAATGTAAGGGCAGAAGCTTATGATAAACGAGAATCCATATCATTCCATACCGAGAAAGCCTTCCTGGATTTATAATTAATGTTTATAACTAAATTCACAGAATTGCGCGTCCGAAGTTATAGTTTTTTTTGGCGGAATTGGAAACGAAAGTTTAATGTTAATAATTTCAACTATTAAACTAATAAAAGGGGTTCTGGAAGATATTACGATTGATGAAACTTTTATATACAGCGATAAAGAAAGTTCTTATCAAATTTTTTCAGTTCGTAATTTGGCAATTCTCTGTATACAGTTTAAAATTGGATTAATATTAATGTGTTAACGTATATTTGCACCCAAAAACAAACGTAAAAAACGTGTTAAAACTAAAACTTATTACATATCACGTACTCCAACCTATCTATATATGTTCAAAAAAATTTAATTCCCTGAAGGCTTTTTATGAATATAAAATTTTTATACATATTTTTTTTTTTTATATTCAAAATGTGAAAAAATTGAAGAAATCTGCATTGTATTAAATATATATATTTTTGAAAAATTTTGTGTTGGTGGTATATAGAAACTACCGCATGTGTAATAAAAAATATAATATATTACATATTAAAATGATTACGTGAGAGATGGAAAACCCGTTGAAAAATTATCGGTCCTTGTTACTTATGATCGAAACTCTTTGCATATACGTGATGAAATTTTAATTATTTATTTGTATGATGAGCAAAACCTATTAGTCTATTTAAAAAGGTTAAAGGGCTTCATTTTTCAAAAAAAAACATCCAGAAAAAAACGTGTGTGTACTTATGTACGCACGTAAAAAGTCATAGTTGAACAATAGGGAATATGCATGAAAATTTTTTTTCACATTTATTTTTAGAATATGAAAATTCTGTTAATACTGTCATAATATTTAAAAACGAAATTATAATCCGACAAATATCAAGGAAGCTATAAGCTTTTAAAGATTATTATTTGTCTTTTTCTTGCAAAAATACTAAAAACGGAGTTTTACGTGTATTTTAAATAGTGAAAGTGTAATATGACGTCACATAACATATCATGAGGACTATCACCCTCTTTGTCTAAACGGGAATTTCAATCATTCATATCTCGCTTATTTTTAAAGTTATTTAAAAAGTAATTTTACCTTGATATTTGTCAAGTAAACATGCTTCAATTCATGTGAAAAAAAATTTTCATGCATATTCCCTATTAATTAAAATAATATTAAATAAGTTGAACATTACTATTTAGATACAAAAGTATAATAAAATGATATAGTCGTGATTCAACAATGATTCAACATTTTATCATGATTGAACAGAATCAGCGTGACACTATCCGTTAAAATTAGAGTTTAGACTGGCATTAGATTCATTGTTTACATTAGAATCAGAGTTAGTAAATTTTATCAAGACCAGGCAAGGTTTATTAATGTATACAGGGTGCTCGTAAGTCACAGACACAACTGAAGATATAGATTGAAAATTTAATTCTGAGACGAAAAGTCCTTTACCATTTTTTAATCAGACGTACAGGTGATTAGTTATGAATTAAAATAAGTAACCAATCAGAGCCGCGCACTGGGTTACAACAGACACACGTACATGCATTCCCCACTAACTTACTTACAAACACTCCACTCACACACTCTATTGGGCGCCTCTGATTGGTTACTTATTTTAATTAATAACTAATTACCTGTACGTCTGATTAAAAAATTGTAAAGGAATTTTCGTCCCAGAATTCAATTTTCTATCCATACCTTCAGTTGTGTCCGTGACTTAGGATCCTTTAAAAATTAAATAATCATTGGTAACGTATTTTCATCAGAAACCATAACTCGCCAAAAGAAGTGTAACTTCAAAAATATTTATTTCCAGCGGCTTTTCTCTAACACGTAATGGACTATAAAATTAGTAAAATATCCTCTATAATGCATTCGTAAATATTGTATTTTCTTAAAAACGATTTCTCCTAATGTTTGTTCCTTAAGAATGGATTTTTCTTGATATGAAACAGGAGATAACTATTCCTTTAGGATTTACTTTGTTAAAAATACTTCTTTCAGATAATATCTGATGACTGCGTGCTAAATTTTCTAGTTGTTATAGTTTTTTAACAATACGAAAAAAGACAGAACACACCGGACATTGGACTAACAACAAAGCTATGAATTGCAAATATGTACTTTGTAACAAAAATACAATTTTGAAATTTTATCTATGAATTTTTTAATTATATTTCTATTTTTAAAAGTTCAAAAATTTTTTTTATTTAATTTAAAACTAAAAAATATAATGTCGAAAATATAATGATGAAAATGGTAGACATTTTAAGGATACTATAAAAATTCCCTATAATACGGTCAAATAGAAATTTTATTGATATAAACAACCCGCATTACATTTATGTTGTTTTATTATATAACTGTAAAAACTAATTTTACTGCAAAAAAAAAAAATTAAATTGTTTATATTTAACAATTGATGGTGCTGGAAGTTTTCTATTCTGATAATTTTGGTTCAATCCAGACATATTTCCTACAATGTTCATCAATTTCCTGCAATGTTCACGATTTTGAGTTTTAAAATTTGAATTTCAAACCTAAAATGCTCCGACCTGTTTTTTTTTTCCTCAAAACGATCTACACAATTGGTTATCGAGATCCCATTCTAGATGTGTATGCATTTGATGTCAAAGAATGTTGTCAAAGTTCAGACATATTACATAAATGTCAAAATAAGTAAACGTGAGTCACTTCCGTGGGTATAATATAACCGAAAGGTAACTATACTAACCATTGACGCTAGTTTACAAAAACAAAAAACAAATATATATTTCTTGTTGCAATTTTTCTTAAAAAAAAGCTCCCTGTTGAGGAGAAGCATATTCGCATCTTAAATATTTTTCTTTGCTTCTTTGAACTTTAACTTAGAAATATGTGTGGAGTTCAGAAAAATTATTCTTAATAATTTTCAATACAACTATTTATATATATAATATTATTTATAAAATGTTAACATATTTTGTTTGGTCGAATTATTTTAACTTGTTCTGGAAAATAGTTTAAAAATCATTGATCTCAGATGATCATGTTCCATATATTGGATATATTTATTATTTTATTGAACTGTATTGAAATAAACTACAATAACACGAACAATATCTATCACATCATCCTGGTTATTCCGTTTATGTTCCTTTTGTAACATACACCGTAAAATTCATTCATAAAAAGCTGGATGATGCTGCTGGTATTCATATATATATATATATATATATATATATATATATATATATATATATATATATATATAAATATATATATGTTTTGTCAGGATAATAAAATATAAAAATTTTTATGTAATATTTATTTCTGAAACGACACAATTCACAGTAATGTATTAGACAGTTTTCATAAATTATTTATATTGCTGTTTTTGTTACGCGTCTGGAGCTATATTATTTTATGCTCGGTGTAGGTACTAGGTTATTTTTTCTGTTTGCTATACTTCTATATATATATACTTCTAGGTTGCAACATTGTATGTCATATCGAAAATTTGAATGTTTTCTAGATCCAAAATCGATGTTTTATAGGATGATTACGTTTTGAATTCTTTTGATATCAAAAGTACCATTTATTGGTCTGTGTTTATACACAGACCAATAAAGCAAGTAGTTTCGAATTACTACTTGCAAAAGTGAGCTTTTGCGTGAAATAACCTCAGTGAAACTGGGGCTTTGCGTATTTCTTCAGTTTTGCTGGAGTTTTTTTGAAAACCTACACAGTGATTTTCGAATACGTACTTTAGTGCTTTAAACCCTTTAGAGGATGTAAGCTCCTTTGGTATTATCGAATTTTACTCTGTAGCGGTCTCGCTACTAAAGTTAAATATGCTTTCTTTATTTAATAAATCTTTGCATATCCACTACCTACTCCCCCTGCTATTACGGTAATTATTTATGCTTATTACCTTAGTAACTATCAACAACTATCTCATTATGACTTTATTAACAAACTTCATTTACGAGGTATAAGCCTATAAAGGTGTAATGTTTATTTGTATAGAGGTTATATTTTCCAAAATCAATGTTTCATCGAGTCCTTACGTTTTGGGATCCCAAAATCAACATTTTTGGCCATAAATCTATGTGTGTGAATGAGACCGTTTTGAATTATAGGAAGATTTTGGTTCATATGGCTCCATTGAAAGTAGTGCTCGAGAGTTTTGTCAGTTTGTTTAGATTTACTCGAAGACTGCTGCTACGATTTTTTAAATTGCGTATATCAATTCGTGAGATCCTTTAGATAATATTCGCTTTACTTTGCTGTTTTTCACATTTGGTTTCCAAAACCAGATCATTATGGTGAAAAAAATAATTATTGACCTCTATATATTTCGATTACCATAGATACCCAACTTTTTAATTATATTTGTAATCTAATATAATACATTCATTGATGTTTTGATGATTTCAAATAGTATGTATGTGGTAAAAATAAATCTGTTGTGAACATCCCTAAAACCGCTCCAACACAGCCGTGAGTACTTCACTAAATAACGAAAGTCCTAACTATAGGCCACAAAAGTAACGTTTTTCTTAAATAAATTTTTGTAGTTGATTTGTGTCTTATTCATTCGGTTTCGAATAAAAGTGAATCAATCGAAGTCACAAATAAATTATAAAATTTTGTAAAAAGAACGCTAGTTTTGTAGTCAAATGTACTGATCATTTGAAATGTCTGCAAGATCATCAAATCTACAATGAACCCAAGGCCAAACTGGCGTAGCCTGTATATAGAGGTTTCGTGACTGTTCATACGAGATTATTTTGTGTTTTTTTTCTTCTTGTTTTTAACCAAATGTGTGAGTGTTTTCGACATTATAAATATATACATAAACGGAAACAGACGGACAGAGACAGCAACATTTAAAAATTTGAACTCAAGTTTATTATTATTAAAATATGCTTTATAACTCACTTGTGTGTGTGTGTGTGTGTGTGTACATTTTTAATCTGTCAAAATAAAATGGTTTATTTTTTATTACTTTCTATATGTAATACTACGTACATCAATGTGCTAAATTCGTTAAGTGTGGATCAACCACACATCAAATGTTGGATTTATTTGGTTGAGATAATATGTTCAAGAGAGATGGCTTTAAATTCAATGAATGTTGTAAACTGGATGTAAACGGTTTAGTTTATTGGCTTAGTTAATGACGTTCATTCGTGAAACTTGATATTAGATAAAACTATTAATTATATTCCCTCAAAAATTCTAAACCTCGTATCAATCATTAAAAACAGCTATCAACGATTTATAACCAAATTCTTTTATTTAGGAAAACATAATTTTTATATTTAAATTTGTAG
Organism: Nineta flava; assembly: GCA_963920215.1. Taxonomy (NCBI): domain Eukaryota; kingdom Metazoa; phylum Arthropoda; class Insecta; order Neuroptera; family Chrysopidae; genus Nineta; species Nineta flava. The sequence goes on along the minus strand of OY986045.1, from coordinate 59,248,512 downwards.
GTTATGTGGCTGTATGGGGTACTGGGGATACGTCTCACAGGGAGCCATTATTCCCTAAACCATTTGGAGATCAGCAAGAGAGATTTGACCTCAACCAGTTCGGATAAAGAAGGGCTGACCCGGGTGTGTCATTCTTCTCCTAGTAAGAGCTGGACAGTGACATAGAATGTGGGGCATCGTTCCTTCTTCATCCTCATTGGGACAGCTTCTGCAAAAGTCGTGGTGCACTGGTTGGCCCATACGCTCAGATTGACGGCCATCGACTACCCCGTAATGGCTGGTACTGTATTGCTTACGGAGGGCTTTTGAAGGGATATAATATCTTCGGAACACCCCGATTGTACTCTGGCTATATCTATCTTGCAGGACCCCAAGTTCGTTCCTCTCTCCACTTAATAGTGGCAATTCTCAGAAAATGGTTTTATTCAGGAGTAGCTTGCAGTTCACAAAGGATACACCTGGATGTTTAGACACTCTTGTGTTCGATAGCTTTGTGCCATATTTAGCGAGCTAGCCGTCGATGTTGTTTAAATTTGTAACAACTATGTCAATAAATAAGACACTGGAACAAATATTGTTCGAACTGTACAGTTTCATCTTTATACAGTAATTGTTGTACCGTACGAATTTCTTGATTTGCCAGTTTTGATCACTAAGATGCATGATGGTATTGTTTGACTATAATGTTAATAAGGCATAAAATAAGTTCATCAATATATTATTAACTTTAAAGCTTCAACAGCTTTATATTTAGTTGAAGAACATTAAAAGTCTAAGAAGAATGTCTTTTTTTTCTCATTTTTTGTATTTGTTGTAGCTTCAGAGATCTACACTCATCAAAGCCGCTAATATTCTAAAAATAAAATGTAACTTTTTCGTTTTTTCAAAACCTTTTTTTTTGTACATTCTTTGCCTAGAAATTGAGAATATTTGACCAAAAATGAATATCAATATTAACAAATGATGAAATAATTTTGAAATTTGATACGGAATACTATAAACGTCTTTTGACTGTTATTACGTGCATTTTTTTGTGTGTGTGTCATTTTATACAAAACTCTCATATTTAAGAACTGCATCATCTCAGGTGATAAACGTAAAATTTATAGTTATCATGGGACAATAATATATGCTTTAAAGGTTTTGTTATATGTAAAAGATAACCTGCAGTGGACGGAATAGACAACGACACATTCATGGGGTTATACATAGAGAAGTTTTTCAAAAAGGGTTCAGAGTACATGTTGATAACCTTTTAATAATGACCTTTATTGTTTACGATATCTCAATTGAGATAGTCTATATACGATTATTAAGTCTTCGACATATTTTTTAGATTTATAGACTTTATTCATATGTTAAAAATAATGTCATTGAGAACTTTGGTTAACATTTTATCATGATCAGATTGATTATTCGAACAAACTCTAGTCTACGCAGAACCCTAATTATTTCCTAAAGTTGCAAATACCTTTTGGTATCGTTATTCTTAAATTTGGAGGGAAAATTTTAAAAACGCTTCTGTAAATTAATGCGTTGAAGCAAACTCTAAAACAATACAACTTTTCATCGAGATAAACTATACTGTTTTGCTAGGTTAACATCTGCTCAAGTACACAGAAGATGGCTCAGTGTCGGCTATGTAAAAAGGAAGTAGTGGCTTTTTCCTGTGAAATTTTTTTTAAGATAATAGCTAGATAAGGTATATTGTGATGCCTAAGGATGTGAGGATGTGATAGGAACTAGGACTATGATAGGAACTATGCCGATATTCATCTGGAGTTCGTGAAGAAAACTGCAGAAAACCTTCTCAAGCATAGCCGGTTACTTCGTTCTTGTCCATACGCCGACAGTTTTGTCAATTAACCGCCCTTTTTTTGTTTTTTTCTTAATAATTGACAAACTGCTGATGTCGGGATTCGAACCCGTAACCTCGCAGCTTCCAAGTAGGCATACTGCGCAGACATTACGCCTTAGTCCGCTCGGCCACTTGGATTGGTAAGATAATAGCTAACTGAACAGTGTTTTCGACGACTGACCTCTCGGTTGGATAAACATTTTTCTTACGAGGGGAAGGCACGTGTTCGCTACCCATTGTCTCACTTGGCCGATGCAATATTGAATAAAATTTATAATAGCTATTTTTGTCAGATTTTTTCTCGGCATTGACTAGCTAGTGAGATTTTTTACTTTCACAATCGCTGACTCTTAGGAGGTACTACTTTCCTGCAAAGGCCCATCCTGAAGACAATTTCCCTTCCGTTTGTTAGTTGTCTAAATAGAACGGAAATATTGATTGAATTATTCAATGCTATTTGTTTAATATCGTTGAAATAGGAAATAAACCTTTTTTTGAATGATGGAAGTACAGTGATAACTCTGTTTAAATATTATTGTTTTTGTTTCAGTCGAGCTATGTACAGAAATAACCCTAGTATTTAGTTTTTTCCTGTTTTTAATACAAAAGTATGCACTTGAAAAGAACAACAGTTTTTGAATATATCAAATAACCAAAGTATCTCGTACATGTTTTTCTACATGCAAATATGTAAATGCATATGTCTGCATTTTATCCAATCCTAAAATGTTTTCTAATAGCGCCACAGCGTGTCCTACTTCTAGGTTTGACTACCCAAATTTTTACAGATATCGTGGTGAATATTGATGGCTTGAAACTATTTCTCTTCAAATTCATATTTCATAGCAGAGGATTCGCAAGATCTTGTTGCCCAAATCTGGGAAAACTTTGGGGGGATTTGTAGATGTGGAAGTTCCAACAATAGTATATTTGGTCTTGCATGGTCTAAAATTGTTGCTATACTTTTTCCCAATAACGTTATTATTATATCAAAGATAATTGATTATTTCTCACAATAAAATTGACCTAAATACAATCGTATTGCGATAAATAGGACATCCTTTATCCTTTGAAATGTTTTCATATAGGTTATACGTGTTGTCATCATATACGCACACAGTTTTCGTTCAGTAAAAGCCTGTTAAAATTAAAATATATTTTTCGTTTTAATTGAAAGTTGTTGTTAATGGGTTCTAATAATATGGTTTGAGTGGGTGTTTAATGTTTGGATAAAACATAATGATACCAAAGTGTTTCATTTTGAAAGGGTTTTATTATGGACATTTGTTTGGTACTCAAACACACACACACACACACACACACACACACACATCCAAACACACACCCACGCAAGTACTATCAACTACTAAAGAGGTGTTCAGTTTTTTTAAAAAATTTTTGCTGTCAATTTGCAACGAATTCACTTGGTTTGAAAAAGAAATGTTTTTATTATAAGTTGGTTGTCTTAAAAATACCAAAAACTTATGTTTGACACATTTTTTCGACAAGCGAATGGATTTGACACAAACTCTACTATGAAATTAAGAAAAAATGAACGCCATTTTTGGGTCATATGTACTGATCGATTCTATGATAGTATTTGAAATACATTTATGTAATACAAATACAGATATATCATTTTTTAAGTGATCCATTAGATAAATATATAAAAAAAAAAATTGGAACAAAAAACATGTAAAAACATTTAAAAATGTACTTATTAAAAAGCTTTGTTCTCCACATGCCTACAGAAATTTTAGTTTTTAAACAAGTGGTTTTCGTTCGATAGTTTGTTCCATGATTACGAACAGATGTTGTTTATTACAAAACGAGAAAATTACTCGTTGAAAAGTCAACTAAAGGATGATCTTCTGACGACATATTATGTAAAAAGTTGGCCGGGCAGAATGTTATCCTTTAAATGGAAGCATAAATGTTGTTAACTTTGTTATAAAGTATCTCGAGATCTGAACGATAAAAAATTATGAAGTATAATTTGTAAATATTATTCTCAGCCTATAAACAAGCATTTAAAATTATCTATCGGAAAGTGTTTGTACGTCGGAACTACCTTAAATGGAGTATTATTTAAGGTAGTATATTAAATAACGTATTATTATACCGTTGTAAATGGGGAACTTTGCGGAAATGGTCTAATCAGGTCACTTTAACTGCGATCAATATGTTTAACCGTTACAATGTCTGGACTAAACCCGCGATTATAATTATACTGGGTTTAATAATACATATCGTGTTTCATAAAATATATTCATTATAAATTTTTATTTGAAAATCAAATAAATTATAAAATTTTGACATGATGGATCGACTTTAGACGCTAAGAGCTTGTTTACGCACGGGTTTCTAAGATAATAAATGATTATATTTGAATCATTAATAATTTTAATTCATTTAATAATTAGAAGACAAGTATAGACAAGATATAAATTGATTATTTATTGAAAATATAGAATGAGTGTCTTATTATGTTTGTTGATAGTTACCAAGGTAATTAACAATAACAATTACCGTGGTAACTTGGGGAGGATATAGTTAAGGAGCAATGGTTTCTAAAAGAGAGCATAATTGATTTTAGGAGCGTACCGCTACAGGTTCTTTTAGGGTATTTGTAGAGGTAATAGAATACAGACAGTTTCATTGAATATTTCGATAAAGGAAGCATTTGATATAGATATATAGATAGAGGTCCGTTTTAGTTCTTTAAGGGTTGACATCATTGTATCAAACATTCTATACATTATATATACACAGGTTAAAAATATATCATTTGCATTTATATCACAAACATTCAATAATAATGTTATTCGCTATTAAAACACATTAAATAAATATCATTTGCACACACTAATGGAATATTCGTTAATACCTATAATTACTATTAAAATTTTCATATCTATAGCATAAATGACAATAATCATAATAAAACCAATCTACGTATGAGTCTAATGAAGGTGAACTTTTAAACAGGGTGTTCATTCTAAACAATTCACCTGAATAGTTTTTTCAAGAAAAAATATACCGGAATAAAAGTTGTTTTGTTCGTAGAATAAGACATTTGTACTGATGTTGATTTTCATTCTCATCATAGCCTTGATTTTCACCTTGGCATATATATATATATATATATATATAAACTGTTCAAATATCAACTGTTTGATACTACTTCAGCTTGTAAATATATGCAAGTAAATATTTTGATGACAAATAGTAGAAAATAGTCGCTGAAATATAAATTTGGTGGAGGTGTCGATAAATATTTGATTAAGTAGTGGAAGGGGTGGGAAATTACAATTTCAGTTTTTAGCCTTAAAAAAAAAATATTAATTAATTTAATATAATAGATTTTTCCCGAATCAATTATGAACCAGAGCTTGGGATATTCATCAAAACATAACCAGAACGTCCACAGCTTTTGTTTATAGTCACATATTAGTGATTCACTAATTCATTAAATAAAAGCATGTTTGAAAAAATAATTTATATCTATTATTTTTTATTTTAAGTCTAAATTACCCAATTTCCCACCGCTTCCACTACTTCAAATATTTATCAACACTTCGTACATATTTCTATTTCAACGAATATTTTCGAATATATATAAAACGATATTCGATAAACTATAGAGCATTGTCACTTGACTTTAAACCTAGTCGAAATTTCCATTGCGAGATTTCGCCTCAACTAAACATACAAACATTGCGATGTTAAATAAAAGCTTGTAAAAAGGTGATAATTGTACACCACCATACAAGTGTAAATTTTATACATTCCATAATTATTCAAATATTTATATTCATGTTTAATTAAACCATGTATTATTCATATACATATCAACAACCAACCAACATACTAAAGCCTAGCTCACACGATGCTGGTTCAGCTGCTGGATTGCTTGCTCGATTTTATAGCTGGGTCCTAAGCTAGCGGTCGAGCTGGGTGTTGTGATGGCTTCTATATGATGTTCGCTTCACACGATGCATGGTTGGTATTAGGCCGGCAGCGTGCAAAGTGATGGTTTGGTAAAATGGACGCGGTTATATCAGATTCATCGTAGACGTTTTCTAACGACAGATAGTCAATAAAATAAAAAAATAGAAATAACTTTTTACTTTAATCGTATAATGTTAATAATAAGATTAATGAAATGTTATACGCATACCTGTGGTCTATAAATTGATTGGCTTTATTTAAGTTATTGAATTTTTTATTATTATTTATTATAAATCAGTTTAAAAAAATTTCCCTTATGATGAAAATAACTTTTTCTTAAAAATCACTTCAATAATAATATAAAAATCACAAAAGAACGCTACTGATAAAACAAGCCCATGTGACTAAATAAGACGTTCTAATTGGTTAACATGAAAAACGGGCAGAGGAAAATAGGACATAAACTATCGCCAAATTCTAGCAAGCGCCTACGCAACAGAGCACTGACGTCATTTTCCATCACAACTATCATAGCTACCATCACAGCAGGCCGCAAGTAATCCAGCAAGCAAACCTGCATCGTGGGAGCCAGGCTTAATTTAATGTTTTTGTGTCTAACTAAAACAATATGTCGGTTGCTTAGCTGGTTGTTTGGTTTGCTGGTCGGTTGGTCTCTGCTTCTGTGAATAAACAAATGTTTTCACAATATTTTATAAAACTTTTGCATAATTATATTATCATACAATATAAATTATAAAAACAATAAAAATAAAAATGATAAACTCACGTGACTTTTTTTTATAATAACTATTATGAATATTTTATTAATAAAACTTTAGTTTTAGTTATTTGTGACACAACGTACGTGACACAACACGTACGTCGCGACGCCGCTTGAAAATACCCATCTTGAATATGTTAATAGGGTGCTTAAATTATTCTCTTTATTGGCTAGAAATGATTATTATTGGTTTTCAATAGATTGCATTTTATTTATTGTCTATTGATAAATTAACACTCGAACTGTTAGCTATAATTGACTTTTATATATGCAAGTCAAAGTATCTTCTACTGTATAGATGACATCGGCATTTTGTCAATTATTAAGAAAAAAAAAAGGGGCGGTTAATTGACTAAACTGTCGGCGTATGGACAAGAACGAAGTAACCGGCTATGCTTGAGCAGGTTTTCTACAGTTTTCTTCACGAACTCCAGATGAATATCGGCATAGTTCCTGCATAGTCGGCTACAGCCGCATATCCTACCAATTCCTAGTCTATACACAAAAATTCCATCCACTCCACTCACATCGTCCCATCCTTAGGCATCACAATGGACCTTATGGTTGAAGTGTAGACCATCGAGGGCAGCCTCTACAATCTATCTATCTCCTATTGTAGCGATAGCATACCAATGGCACGCGACAAAATAATTCGGGCACGAGATTGATAATGAAAATTTAAGTATATGATCGAAACAATTTGTTTTTCCGTCTATAGTACCAAAGTTCATTGTAAAGAGGGCTACCGTTGCCTGAACGGCAGATTGCGAGGCAGATATAGATGGATTTCGCGCGTGTTTCTGACCGAACAGACGGGAGTGAGCTGTTGAGTGGCGAATTGCGAACGACGCGGGTGGGACAGGAATTCTTCAAATCTCCTTATACCTGGTTGACTCAAATGCAATCATTGCTCTATAAATTATTCCTCGAAATTTGTCCTAAATGTCTTTACTGACTCAGCTCGATTTAAGATTATAGGTGGATATGATAACTCAAGGTCAAAATTTTAAAGGATGGTTATATCCTCGAAATATCATGACCAGTTCACCTCAGAATTACCAAAATTTAACTTTCTAAAGTGACTTGGGACACGGTTTGGGTTGTTTATTACCCTACACGGACCTATATAATAAAGGGGTCCAGTCTCCCTCCCGTTAGCCTACGCGAAAACGTTAATATTCGCCGAATATCCATCTTCCGTTGGCTCGAAGCTTTACTTGAGTGTGATAGGGATGATGTAATTTTCAATTGATTGTTTTCATTGAAAAACTGGTTAACTTTTATGCATTGTTGGACCTCCCCTCATCAAAATTATAGCTACGCCCGTGATACCCTACCAACGTGAAGATGGATGAAGAAATCAACAATAGTTGCATCTCGACCTTTAAGGCTAATCTTCGAAACAGTCAAAATTCACAATGGATCACCTATATCGAATTTATCGATCGTGAATTTTCACCTTCTAAGCCATGAGGTAGAGGTAGATTGTAGAGGCTGCCCTGAACGGGCTACACTTCGACCATAAGGTAGGTCCATTGTGATGCCTTAGGATGTGAGGGTGTGAAAGGAATTTGTGAGTAGACTAGGAATTGGTAGGATATGCGGCTGCAGCCGACTATGATAGGAACTATGCCGATATTCATCTGGAGTTCGTGAAGGAAAATGCAGAAAACCTTTTCAAGCATAGCCGGTTACTTCGTTCTTGTCCATACGCCAACAGTTTAGTCAATCAATCGCCCCTTTTTTCTTAATTTTTATAATTGACAAATTGCTGATGTCGGGATTCGAACCCATAACCTCCCAGTTTCCAAGTACTACATACTGCGCAGACATGACGCCTTAGACCGCTCGGCTACTTGGCTGGTTTCTAGGCCATTCCGAAGTATATATAAAACCATTTTTGACAAACGCTATTTAGCAGATCTATGACCTCTTTAGACGAGATTCTACTTAAAATAATTTAATTTGTCATAAATTCACTCATATTTTTCTTAACCATTAAAAAATAAAAACCATATTATGGTGTAATTTATATGGAATATTATCTATCGTAAATATTAGCTTTTAGAGATCAATAACATATTCTGTGTCAGGATTATAACATTAAAATATATTAGATGATAAACGTACAAGTTATAGTACATATTGAAAGCCTTTTTAAAAGATATAAATTGGATTTTTATATCAATTTATTATAGTTTTTTAAAGAAAAATATCTGCTATTGGTTTTAAAATACATATATATTTGGCTGACTCAGAACGTCGAGATGTAAGTAAACTTCGTTTTAAACGACAAATATATGTATTTTTGAAAAAAAAAAAAAATTTACTCCTTATTCATGGAAAATCATTAATATATGACTATACGACTAGATACGACTACTATCTTGATAGATTTTCCTATTGGGAAAACAATTGAACTATGTGAAAAACTATTTTTAGAATAAAATATATATGATCGTAAAATATTTTTTAAACAGCATTAATATGCATTATATCGTAATGCATATATGTCAGATTTTTTTAGCTCTATTCGAGGTAGAAATTTAGCTTGTATAGAGATTTCGTTTAAATGGATTTCAAACAAGAAATGAAACAACGGAGTTAACTGTTTAGCAGCCAAGTAGCCGAGCGGTCTAACGCGCTTTGTCTACTTGGAGACTGTGAGGTTATGGGTTCGAATCCCGACATCGACAGTTTGTCAATTATTTAAAAAAATTCTTAATATTAGAACAATCGAAAAATGCGTAAGGAATAAAGTTGTAGATAAAGTTTTCTGCAATAGGGAATATGCATGAAAATTTTTTTTTCACATTTATTTTCAGAATATGAAAATACTGTTAATGCTGTAATAATATTTAAAAACGAAATTAAAATCCGACAAATATCAAGGAAGCTATAAGCTTTTAAAGATTATTATCTGTCTCTTTCTTGCAAAAATACTAAAAACGGAGTTTTACGTGTATTTTAAATGGTAAAAGTGTAATATGACGTCACATAACATATCAAGAGGGCTATCACCCTCTTTGTCTAATCGGGAATTTCAATCATTCATATCTCGCTTATTTTTAAAGTTATTTAAAAAGTAATTTTACCTTGAAATTTGTCAAGTAAACATGCTTCAATTCAAGTGAAAAAAAATTTTCATGCATATTCCCTATTAATCACCTTATAATTTTTGTTCAAACTTTAATGTGTACAGAGATATTAAGGAATTTAATTTTCAATCTCAAACCGTCAATATTTCTGTAAATATTAATGTAACAGAAAAATTATAAAAAACAAAATTACAGTAAAACTTCGTACCTACAACTTAACTCCTGATAAATTTTTCGCTTTTTCAAATATTAAGGGAGATATGCCAAATTTTGTGTTTCCCCCTTCCATTGAACCCTCCTTTCCCCTTGCCCATTTTACCCATTAACGAATTTAACCTTTAGAATACCAAAATACCTCAAATACCAAATTCCATTCATTCAATTGGAATAAAACTGTGTCCACTAGAGAGTCCACAGACACATAAACTTATAGGTGCTTTTTTATATAATATATATAAATATATATATATATATATATATATATATGTATTAATTTAAAAGATTGTGATTTTTGACATCTAATAGGTAGCATCGATGGACATTTGAGAAATTTTTACAAAATTTTAAGATTGGTACAAAAACAATAGCTGATTTCCTTTGGGCAAATTCGCAAAAAAACTTCACATATCCATCTAGAAACATAATTGAAATTGTATTAAAACTATTTCACATATAAGTATTTAAAATACATTCTCTAAGTACACCTGATCGGGGATAAAACGTTTTTAAAATGCTTTTTAAAAAGCATTTTACACTTAAAATTGATTACAACATAATATGCATTATATAGTAATTTATTTCTTTTTGTTACAGATACACATATAAACACACCCCATTATATTCTCTCTGGAAAAACACACCCTGAAAAACTATATATATACATATATAAATAGTGGTTTCTCTACTTGTGTTGGTGTGCATTAAATAATAGTTGGAAAAATCTAACTTAAAAATACATACATCTGCATTATTATCAAATATGAGAAAGAGATTGCAGTGGGGGCTTCTTGCAGTATTTATATGTGTCGTCACTAGAGGCGACAAGAGTTTTGTGGACACTGCACCAGTAGGTGAAGTACCAGCAACATCAGGTAATAGACATTTTATTTTCTCTATTAAACTTTCATTGAAAAAAATGGTCATCATTTTTTTAAGGTATACACGAAATATTTGTTATGCTTTTAATATTTATTATACTTTTTTTGGTGAGAATTTTTTTGTATTCAAAGTCAAAAGCGTTTGTTTTTGTTGACAAAAAAAAAATTCGTTACGCAGGAGCTGCTTCAACTTGGCGAATTTCCTTAAAATACATAAATCACTTTCTAGCGGTCACACTGTTATTTTAATAAATGACATACGTCAAGGGGAAATGGAGGCATAAAGAAAGAAGAAAACACAAAATATCTCTCTTAATATTAGAACAATCAAAAAATGTGTAAGGAATAAAGTTGTAGAAAATCATATTGCTACAATTCATCACCTTATCATTTTTGCTCAAACTCTAATATGTACAGAGATAGTGAGGAATTAAATTTTCAATCTTAAACCGTCAATATTTCTGTAAATATTAGCGTAACAGAAAAAATGATAAGAAACAAAATTACAGTAAAACTTAATACCTACAAGTTTATTTATCAATTTTTCGATTTTTCGAATACTAAGGGAGATATGTGAAATTTTGTGTTTACCCCTCCCTTTAAACCCCCCTTTCCCCTTGTCCGATTTTACCCATTAACGAACTTGACCTTTTGAATACCAAAAGCGCCTCAAATACCAAATTTCATTCCGTTCCGATAAAATGAAAACTGTGACCGCTAGAGTGATTACAGACACACACATATATATATATATATATATATATATATATATATATATATATATATAAATTTTACAGATGGTGATTTTTAACTTCGGTACGGGACCAATAGCTCTATTTCCTTTACTTTCTAGCGGTCACACTGTTAGTCTGATCAAAATGAAATGTTGTATATGATTTTAGTATTTGCAAGGCCAATTTTTTAATAAATGACATACGTCAAGGGAAAATGGGGGCATAAAGAAAGAAGAAAACACAAAATATCTCTCTTAATATTAGAAGAATCAAAAAATGTGTAAGGAATAAAGTTGTAGAAAATCATGTTTGCTACAATTCATCACCTTATCATTTTTGTTCAAACTCTAATATGCACAGAGATAGTGAGGAATTTAATTTTCAATCTTAAACCGTCAATATTTCTGTAAATATTAGCGTAACAGAAAAAATGATAAGAAACAAAATTACAGTAAAACTTAATACCTACAAGTTTATTTATCATTTTTTCGATTTTTCGAATATTAAGGAAGATATGTGAAATTTTGTGTTTAGCCCTCCCTTTAAACCCCCCTTTCCCCTTGTCCGATTTTACCCATTAACGAACTTGACCTTTTGAATACCAAAAGCGCCTCAAATACCAAATTTCATTCCGTTCCTATAAAATGAAAACTGTGACCGCTAGAGTGATTACAGACACACACATATATATATATATATATATATATATATATATATATATATATATATAAATTTTACAGATGGTGATTTTTAACTTCGGTACGGGACCAATAGCTCTATTTCCTTTCAGGAAATTCGCTAAAAATGTGCAGTTTTGTGACAATATAGTCGAAAGCCTGCCGAACAAGAAATATTTTATATTGAGCGAAAATGGTTACAATATATTTTTAGCAATGAACATTGTCTGCTAGGTTTTTGTTGCATATTATGTGGATTACACTAAACCTTATATCGAAATAGTGGATAGTTTCAGACATCAGATGGTAGATTTTATGATGCTTTCAAAAAAATTCTCGAAAGATCACGTATAACAAATTGTTTGATCGTTTGAATATTTACAGGATACTCAACATTACTTTTGGCACTAACATTTTGTTTTGAATTTCAATTTGCTAAAAAGCTGGCCCCATTTTTATCCTTTAAAAATCAAATGATATGTGAACAGTAAATAAAACGACGTATAGAATTTAAATGCATTGAATATAAATAAAATATTCCTCATTTTTGGCTGGTGTTGTCTATAGTGTTAGCAAGTACATTGTCAATAAAAGCAGTCAATAAACTAAAAATAACTCTAACAAGGACAGTCTCATCATCATCATTCAACGAATATAATACAGGATGTATCATAAACAGATCGAAAAAATCTGGATGATTCTGAGGAGACGATTAATTTCGCTTATCAAGTTCATATTTTATAATACCTTCTATTTAAGAAATAGAGGAAGTTATAGTTTTCGCGTACTCGCTATTGATGTTTGTGCATTAGGAGTATGACCTCTGATGGCAATAATTAGAAACAAAGTAGTCAAATTCAACTGTGATAGTAACATATGCGTTACGTAAATGTAGCCTTACTAAAGCCATTATTTTGGAATATGACGTCATGATTAAATTGATAATTTGCGACCTTTCCAATTAGTTACGAAGCTCGAAACAAAATTTCGTTTTGGCCGTAAGATATGATTTACTTGGGGCAAGATGTTTGCATAAAACGATAGGTTTTTACTAATTTCGATGTTTTGGTTAATAATCTAATAACAGTTATTTCAACTATGACCAACAATTTGTAAGTAAAAACAGCAGAAATAAAGTCGAGCACTTGCCGAGTACAAAGAGCTTTTACATCGGAAGGAACCGTGATCCGAAGCATTTAACAATGCGATCCAGGAATTCCAGCATTTTTGGTTAACAATTTAAAATAAAATGTTATTTTATTTATTCAATTAGGTTGAATAGTTGGGGGCTTCACCACTCCGAGGCCAGTTTATTGATTTGTGTGGCCAGTTTATACAATGTACTGTGGATTATTATGGGGGCATGGAACGACATTTTAACATGTTATCGCTTTAATTTTTCTCGTGAATTCATATTATCTTGATGAAAAAAAAAAACTTTGTAATATTGTAGAAGTAAATGATAACCAAAAAAGGCCCAATATACCAAATTTTTGATATGAAAAATCGAATCCACGATCTCTGGTATTTTAAACAAGTGCTCTACCTCACCAGATGCAATATTGGTGGTATAGAATAACATCTATTTATTCTATACGAGCTGTGATCAACTTGTATAGGATAAATCCTTACGATCATCTTTTACTCCCAAGGCTTCTACATGAGTTATGCCGTGATTTTGGTTGTTTTCTGATATATTATTACATGGACTGTTTGATAAATCAATGCAAACATCTTTGATCAAAATTACACATCAAAAGCCTTTATAGATGCAGAAGCTGGGGCTTTTATTCGTACTTGTATCATTTTGGGTCGTAGATTCGGCAAAAATATATTAAAAAAGGTGATGATATGAAATGAAGCCCCATTCAAAGTCCACTCTGTATACAAAACATTATGTTGGGACTGATATCACGTTTATTACTATATAGATGAAATAAACGACGGACTATTCGAGGCGACATGCTGATCATACAATTGAAAATTCAATGTTGGTTTTTCTCTCACCCACATAGATATACCTATATATAGATATATATATATATATATATATATATATATATATATATATATATATATATATATATATATATATATATATACATGTTTTTGATTTACAACCGACATTATTTGAAAAGGAGAGATCATGTCCTACCTACAGTTCTGGTAACATGGTAATAAAAAAAAATTTAGTTCCACCTATTTTTTTAACGATAATATTATCGTTGAAACAAACAAAAAATTCTTTAAATGAGTTTCTATATTTTTTTTAGGGTTAGAATGTGACTAAAATCCTGATTTTAATATCTTCGTTACTTTTTTAAATAACGTTTATTATACTACTTTTGTAGACATTACATGCGTTGAATACTTGATTTATTTATTTAAATTAAAACTTATCCTTATTAAAAGGATATAATCGAAGTAACAACTATTCTATTTACTATGTAGATATTATGAAAGATCTACGAAAAAGAAGATACCATAGCAAAGAAGAGAGTCGGAAGACCATTCATTGGTAGCTCAGAGCCTATCTTAGGAATTCCAAGGACTGCATGTAAACAGGTGATCAACGAGTGAGCAAATGCTAAACACCGTGATCACTGGGAAAAAGTACCGTGGCAGGAGCTCGGGAAGGTACTGCTTCAGAGTGCAATCAAGAAGCTATCTGTCGATGCACTCAGGTTGAACATGATGCAACTGCGGACGCTTACCGGATTCATTACCCGGCACTATCTCCTGCGGAAGGATCTGCACACAATGGACTCCATAACGGGTCCATTATTGGATTCCCGACATCGGCAGTTCGTCAATTATTTAATAAAAAAGGGGGTGGTTAATTGACTAAACTGTCGGCGTATGGACAAGAACAAAGAAACCGGCTATACTTTTGAAGGTTTTCTGCAGTTTCCTTCACGAACTTCAAATGAGTATCGGCTTAGTTCCTATCAAAGTCGGCTGAAGCCGCTCATCCTACCAATTCCTAGCCTATACACTAAAATTCCTTATCCTCCACTCACATCCTTCGATATCATAATGGACCTTATGGTCGAAGTACGTCCCTTCCAGAACAACCTCTACAATCTCTCTATCTATCTATCTATGACCTTAAGTCGTGTCTAGAAATTTGTATTTTTACCAATTTTGAAATTAGCATTTTGACCACAACCTTTTCGCATGCATTTTTTGTGGTGAACCATGTGACCACACTCTAATACCAATATTATTATAAGGGAATGTACGAACACTAAATATAAAATGTAATTTAGACGATCTAATTAAATTGATATATGGTACACGTTTGTAATATTCGTCCAGGGGGATACATTTTTATTTTATTTTATGGCGATTTATAGGCAATTATTAGTGATTTGTATGCTAAAGTTTTTATTGTACTCATGTTTTTATATAGAAAATATAATGATTTCTTTGATTAATTTTTATAGTTATTTGATTTTTTTTTCTTCTTTAAATACAAAAATTATTAGTTGAAATCGTTTTTTTTAATAACATTTTGTTCTTTGTATTTGATGTTCAATAGATTAGGACTTACTCAAGTTTCGATTCTCAATCGTCCCGGCAATAATTTATAAACCCCTATCATTGGGTATTATTTGAAATTCTTAGATTCATTTTTTAGGCATAACAAAAGAACCATTTTTTTTTATTGAATAGGTCGTTACTTAACTAAAATCTATTGTAAGATAAATATTTATTAAATAAATTTAAAATATCGCGTTTTACTGTTTTGTTTTCGAAATATAATAGTTTAAAATTTATATTTATTTCAAAATTATATAAATTTTGTCGCGGTATCTTGGATCTCATTTTAATTACCAAAAAGGAGCACTGTCGAATCTATACAGATTCAGACACTCGAAACAAAAAAAAATTTAATTTTCTTCAATGATTTTTTTTATTTATACTCGAACAATACTAATTGTTAACAATGATCAATTTAACAATGGTAACTTCAAACCGTACTACTGTTCCTTTCGGACTGAATTTAAGAACTGACTTAAATTGGGTTAGGCACCGGCTTTATATACCGTCGCAACAACATGTTTAGACGATTCAAAAGAAAACATTTATAAAAAAACAAATCTTGTTTATCCCAATAAAGTTAGTAACCCAATTTAAAACTTACATAAGTTATACAATAATAAGCGTTTATGTTAAAAAAAATAATAGTTTTGCAAATTATATCTTCTTTTTTTTTTGAAATAGAATAATTTTTGATCTAGAACTATTTTCCTTATTATTTTCTTTTTGCAATTAGATTTTGTGTTGAGGTCTCAATTTGTATGTGTGTTGTATGTATGTGTGTATATGTATTTGTTTTATAATAAAAGCAAACCGGTTTTTTGACAAGGCAATTACCTTAATATCTCTTAAACGATGAAAAATTTATAGATAATAGAGGAGTCCGAACGGTATACGTTTTTTACTGTAGTTTTTCATGATAGTTTATTTTTTAGAAGAAACCGTTTATGGTAACTTTCTATTTAACACACACCCACGGAGGTTCTGTTTATCGCACTTTCCCCCACTCAGTGTGATTTGCTGTGGGTCCCACACAGTGTGTCACAAACTCCGTTGCTTTATGTTTAATAGGAAAGCAGTCAACATTATTAGTACTTTCTTGAGAAGTAGCGCAATCTATTGACTTAAATCGATACTTCTTCATCTGTTTCTCAAATTGAAGCCACATTACAGAGGGACTCCTTCATATGGGTTACGTTTATGACCCGACCCATAGTATTTAGATATATATTGTAGAGGCTGCTCAGGACGGGCTACATTTCGACCATAAGGTCCATTGTGATGCCTAAGGATGTGAGGATGTTAGTGGAGTGGAAGGAATTTTTGTGTATAGACTAGGAATTGGTAGGATATGCGACTGCAGCCGACTATAATATTGATTATACCGATATTCATCTGGAGTTCGTGACGAAAACTGCAGAAAACCTTCTGAAGCATAGCCGGTTACTTCGTTCTTGTCCATACGCCGACAGTTTAGTAAATTCACCGCCCCCTTTTTTTGTCTTAATAATTGACAAACTGCCGATGTCGGGATTCGAATAATGGATCCGTTATGGAGTCCTTTGTGGGCAGATGCTTCCGCAGGAGATAATGCCCGGTAATGAATCCGGCAACCCTCCGCAGTTGCATCCTGTTTAGGTCTCAGTGCATCGACAGATAGCTTCTTGATTGCACTCTGAAGCAGTACCTCCCCGAGCTCCTGTCGCAGCTCCTGTTTAGCATTTGACCACTCGTTGATCGCCGGTTACTTCGTTCTTGTCCAAACGCCGACAGTTTTAGTCAATTAACCGCCCCTTTTTTATTCTTAATAATTGACAAACTGCCGATGTCGGGATTCGAACCCATAACCTTCCAGTTTCCAACTAGGCATACTGCACAGACATAACGCCTTAGACCGCGCGGCCACTTGGGCTGGTGACCCATTGTAAATCAAATTATAACTTTAAAAATGAAAAATTTCTCAAAATTCAAAAAAAAAAAAATATTCAAATGCAATTTATTCAAAAGATAAATAAGCATGAAATACAATATATGCGTATATAGAAAACGTACACACGTTTATATTGTTTACAAGACAGCTTAAATTGTTCTTTCGAAAAATTTATCTAACATAATATTTTATATTTTTTTTTGTACTAAGATATTTGTTTTTTGTTCAATATTTTTCATGTAAGACAAAAATAATACCCGTACGAGAGCAGAAAAAAAAACCAATAAAATATAACCAGAAACACAACATACACAACACAACAATTGTTATAATATATATTTCGAGATAATTTTCGGATGACATAGAAATTTTTTTTTCAATATTTTTTTACGAAGTGTATGATAGTTGTCGAATAAAGATAGCAGCAGCATAGGTGGATATCATGTGTGTTTTGTATGTGAAACCTAATACCTATTAAAAACTGAGTTAGTTTGATTAAAAACGAGTTTGATTTTTGTTGTTTTTTTTTCTTTGCTCTATTTTGTTTTATGAAAATGTTGTTACTTTACTTCGTTCCAGGCTATTGAAATAAATAATAGTGTAGCAACAATGTTTGGTTCTATTTTGTTTTTCGATTGTTCCGTAGGTAAAAACATCTAGCAAATCAATGTTTTAAACGATTTAAGGTAGTTTCAGCATTGTCTTGTATAATCAGGACAAAAAAACTGGTTTGTTTTTCTTATAGAACAAATACATATACAAGTATATATACCAACAAACATATATTTGTGTACAAATTAATTTAATTTTTTAAATAATTTGTTTAAGAAATATTTATCTTTACTCTCCTAGTTTTTTTTTTTAAATTCTGATGAGTATTTTTTTAAATACAACAGATAATAGTTCGGCGGGTATGAAGTTTTACATGCTTTTTTAAATTTATGAATGAGCGAGAATTATTACTTTGTTATTAATTATCTCGCATTCTAAACGGTCAAAAAATATGGAACTTCGGGATTTATTCGAAAACGTTATTTTTTGACTGTGAAAAAAAAATGAGCAAAATCTGTCGAAAATTGATTTTTTGCTGGAACTCCCTTAAATACGAAAAAAAAATTTGTTTTCAACCCTGTAGATTTGAATTCGGGTTCCTTTAGTAGTGGCCAAGAAAGTTATCTATCTCAGTTAACTACCTTCTTTAAGAAGCAATATTCGAAAGACGTGCTAATTTTCCGAAACATACTATGCTGTAGTATGTATACCCACGTTCATAAAAATTGAAGCAGTAAGTCACATTCTAAGCATATATATTACTAAATTTATGTATAGTATTACATATGTTTTAACTGTTCAATTTTTATGAACAGGAGTGTATATAGAGGTTTAAAATGAACATAGAAATGAACATAAAAGTACGAATCCCTAAATCAAGTGGTTTACCTTCTATTCTTGATGAATGCTTTTCTATTTATTTTTTTCTAGTTACTTCGATGGTATAATACGGTAGTAGACCATTCTCTTTTTTTCTCATAATATTTTCTAGTCATATAAACAATGTTTATGAGTACAGTTTACGACTTGTATTCACGTTGGTGATGTTTTGTACGTGACTCATATTCACTCGTACGTTATATTATTACACCGAGAGAGAGCATATATATATATATATATATATATATATATATATATATATATATATATATATATATATATATATATATATATATATATATATATATATATGTATATATACATATGGCATGTTACGGTAGATACACTGGATATCCATTTAGTAGTCATTGTAACATAACATCTATCTATCTTTTACTGTTCAGCGTGTATCACAAAGATAGATACACGGAGAAGAATTTTTGAACGGATTTATAACACAGTAAAGTATTTAAGTTTTATAATGGATTGCTAACCACAAATTGTAACGGGTCGTATAAACTATGAATCGTCATACTTAAATGAACACCATGGGCTCTAGACGCGAATGTAGTCTTATTCACAAAACAGTATTTCTTTGTGACTTTTTTCTTGGTCTATAAAAAATAAAGATTTTCAAGTATTATCACTTTCTTCATTAATAAAGATTATTATAAACCTGACAAGAAAGGGCAAAACAGTCCTAAAATTTGTCCTAAAATGATGATTGATATAAAATTAAAAAAATACCACCTTAGGTGACTTTTTGATGGAAATTTGTTCAGCCGTTTAAAGATCATCAGTTCTTTCCTATCTGGTGTTGGGATCTATAAAAAGTGGAAGAGCTGGGAAGAGTTATGTAGTGTTAATAGACTATAATATATAATTACTTACCAACGCTTCCACTTTTTAACCCATCATACTTCGAGCGTTTTTTTTCAATTTTCACTTGTTTTTCATGTTATTGAGAACTGATCTGAGGGTGGGGCCTAAAAACTTTTTTATTTTTGACATTTTGTAATGTCAATTTTTTATTATTTTAAATTTATTGTCAAATAATTTATCTCAAAAATTTGCTTAATGCAGGTATAGAAACTAAAATAAAAAAAATATCACCTTAGGTGACTTTTTTTCAACAACTTTTTCAGGATTGTTCTGAACTATGTTTGATGGTAATTTGTACAGCCGTTTAAAGATCATCAGTTCTTTCCTATTTGGTGTTGAGATCTATAAAAGGTGGAAGAGCTGGGAAGAGTTATGTAGTGTTAATAGACTATAATATATGACTTACCAACGCTTCCACTTTTTAACCCATCATACTTCAAGCGTTTTTTTCAATTTTTACTTGTTTTTCATGTTATTGAGAACTGATCTGAGGGTGGGTCCTAAAAACTTTTTTATTTTTGACATTTCGAAATATCAATTTTTTATATTTTAAATTTATTGCCAAATCATTTATTTCCAAAATTTGCTTAATGCAGGTATAGAAACTATAAATTATAAAAGAGGTCTGGGGCCTGGCTATAATTTATACTGTACACTAAAGTAGTTTCTGTTTTGGTCACCAGATGTCGTGATCAAAGTGATCAATTATCATTATCAGATATTATTCTGGACCAATTTTAACTAATGCATATATGTTAGTAATTTGTGGAAATCTCTATGCTAGTTTCTTGCATGCCGCAATATCTTTTGTTACCAGCAAAATATCTCCGTGTATCTTTGACTGTTCAACATGTATTACATCTATACCCTAGTGAGAGACTTATTCCTGTATTGCTGCCTGGTAAGTATACGTTTTTCATCATATAATGGTTTTTTCCTATGTAGGTGAATGTATATGTTATTTCTGGTACCAACAAGAATTTCTGGATATAAAACATCATATCTCTATCATATACAGAGTGTCCCCGTAAGTAATCGAGTTCCATAAGAGGGTATGTAGAGGATACGATTTTGGAGCGAAAAGTCCTGAGACATTTTTTTATTAGACGTACCGTTAATTTATTATTTATTAATTAAGGAAACTAGGTTGAAACCAGTGTTACAAAAAGTGAATTTTTTTGATAATTCATTTTTGATTTAATTATCAATTTTTGGAAAAATGTATTGCTTAAATTTTTCAAATTATTAATTCCTTGAAAAGTGCATTAATCAAATTTTTTTAGTTTTTGAAATATGTAATAAATAAATTGTTTTAATAATAAATTAAAAAAAAAAAAAATGGGTAACTTAAATTCGTTAAATTATAAAGTTTTCTCGAAAGCACATTAATAAAATTATTTTATTGATTAATGCAAGAATTAAATTTTTGGAATGATTAATTTTTAGAAAATTGTAAGACATGCGCCACCATAAAACAAAGATCCCACCCCTTAAATTTTACTTTCCTGTTTCTGTGGATACGAGCGACAGATAAAATTAATGAATTAATTAATTTTATTAATCAATTTGTTAGTTTCCTTAATTAATTAATAATTAATTAACGGTGCGTCTAATAAAAAAATGTCTCAGGACTTTTCGTTCCAAAATCGTACCATCTACCTAGCCTCTTATGGAACTCGACTACTTACGGCCACCCTGTATGTGTACACTTACCTACCTGATGGATATGTCAAATAGTTTCTAGTTGCTATATTTTTTAGTTTTTGTGTGTGAATATAACAATTTACAAACCTTTTAACTATATTAGAAACAAGATATAGTTTTTATATTTAATTAAAAAGTTGATATCGTAAAATTATGTGTTTTACGTGATTAAGCCGTTGGCTTCCTTGCCAGAGTTATTTTAAATTGAAGATGATATTATGTACATGTGAAATGTTTTAGAATTACCGTTATACAGATAGTTGGAAATGATATCATGCGGAAATGAATACACTTATTTATATTCTTATAGCTGCAAGGCTTTATTATTATTATTATTCCTTTATTTCTCCATTTTGGGGAATAGTTTATTTAGGATATATTATTATCTTTAGTCATACGTTATTTGATTATTTTGTACGTAGGTATCTCAAATAGAGCAGTCTATATAGATATGTTAGGATGAGAAAAATTTCTTAGTGCTTTGTTGTTTGTAACTAGTAAAAAGTTAAAATTTCTTCCTAAAATCTGAAACCTGATTTCTTCCTGAAATATAGAAAGAGTGGAAATGGATATGGATCATTTTGGATGTTCATTTATATCTCGTAACTATACGAAAAGTTCAAATTTTTTCCTGAAATCTGAAACCTGATTTCTTCCTGAAATCGGAAACCTGATTTCTTCTTGAAATCTGAAACCTGATATCTTTCTGAAATCTCAAACCTGATTTCTTTCTGAAATCTGAAACCTGATTTCTTACTAAAATCTGAAACCTGATTTCTTCCTAAAATGTAGTAAGAGTGGAAATTGATCACTTATATCTCGAGACCAAAGCGAGGTCGAAACTGTTATGTATAACGAGCCGTATATTTAACTCGCAGAAAAAGATTCAAAGCATTCAAAATAACATGAAAATATGAAATAAAAATGAAATATTATTTCTACCCATAAAACGAATTATCGCAAATTAAAGCTTTGTACGATGGGCCACAAAAGTTGAGTCCTTTTTTCAAAATTGTATAGTCATTTTGTGCCATATTCATTCGGTTTTTGGGAAAACGATAATATCAGTTTGAAAAAACTACACAACTTCTATGGGTCATAATTTAAAAGGTTTTTAAAACATAAGTTATAATTTAAGAGATTATTAAAACATAAGTTTTAGTTTAAGAGATTATTTTGGACAGTAGGTCTATCGAAATTAGTGGACACGACGTCAGAGTATTTTAAAAAAAGTAATATTGACCTCCAAAATGGTGATCTAGTTTAATCTTTTGTTCTGAACATATGAATACATTTAAGAGTGCTCTGTACAATCGTCCTTACATAGTATAAAATAAAGCATCCATTCGCGTCTGTCTGTTCGCGAGTTACTCAAAAACTACTGCCCCGATTTTCATGTTGTTTTTATCAATGGATAGAGTGGTTCTCGAGGAAGGTTTTAGTATATAATTTGTCAAGTTTTTGTATAAATTGGTCCTTACATATTATAAAAAAAGTATAGATGTATAATTTATTGATGTATAGGTGTATAATCTATCAGTGCATAGTAACAGATGTTCGTTGCTTAGGTTCTGTGTGTTATACATTGTCTGCCAGGAGTGGGGCTGTAGACATTTTGACTGTTATTTATATAAGCATGCAACAGACAGCAGTCTGCATAAAGTGATTGCTATGTAACAGTGGATCATATATTAATACAGTCCATTGTTCATATGCAGACGTATAGGTGTATAATTTATCAGTCCTTGACGGGAGAAAATATTATGTTACTTGGTTATAAGGGCGTTACAAAATTTTTGCGGGCGAAGCCGCGACGGGTAATACTAGTATTATCTAAAATGTGTTAAGGTACCACCGTTGTCATTTCAACGGGTCTCATCTTAATAAGTAAAGGATATAATAATATTTGATGGAGTTTATGAGATATACCATAACAAATTCATTGAAATTGTTTTTGACTTAATATACATTATAACACATAAAATATGAAAAAAAAAAGATTAATGTTCATTTTATTTTTGTTGACAAGAAAATATACATTCATAGTAAATTAAATGGCATTCATAAAAAAAACATGCGTTTTGTTGACATGTTCCATGGGTACAGAGGATTCATAATAATTTGCAGACATATTGGCAGAATCCATGCGTATTGGCTGGCGGACATTAACATTTTATCTAATAGTTAATTTAAAACTGATCATATATAATAACAGAAACCTCAGGAATAATAAATTAGATAAAATATTATTAGTTAGACCATTACAGCTCGTTATTTCTTTTCATTTATTAGTATCGTATTGACGGACGGACAGTCGGACGGATATTCGGAAATAAGAGCTAAGTTTATGAACCGCATTACCAAGATTTATTTTCTGCGTTCTACCAAGCCCCGGCTAAATTTTATATACTCCGGTATATAATATATACCGGGTATAAAAAGTACCTTGGCGATTTGTACTCAAAATATTTTTAAATTATATTTATGTACATAGTCAATGTAATGTTCCCAGATCTTCGCAACCAAAAATATCGGAGGTTAGGAATTTTCGAAATCTATTAAAGTGTTTGAAAAACTTTCAACAATAATATTTTATAAATTCTCCGTATAAACTACATATGTTCTACATGATTCGCATTCCGAAAAAGAAGAAGTTCATATCATGTATAAAATATTAAACAAAAAAACCGATGAAAAACAGAAAAAATAAAATTAAAAAACTTTTATATTGACAAAGTATACATTTTATATGAAGTATGTTTTTTAAACCCTTCTATTATTTATAGTATACTCCTTCTAAAATAATATACTTCTGTTACGTTAGATGCGACAACACTATGCACATACATAACTTAATCATAAATCGTTTAAAATAACGTGATGTCGACTTACACGTTAACGTAAAAAATTGATTTTAACAGTTATTTATATGATAATAATAATCATGGTATAAAAACAGTTGTAAAATGATTTTTACCCTCTATGCCACTAGCAACGCAATAAGATGTACAACAGAAGCAGAACTGATCGTTGGAAAGGAAATTTCATTTGGCTATGGATTTGGCAATGGTATTCATTTCAATTTGTCATACGGCAAATTTAATTGTTTGCCGACAATGTTTGTCAAGCAGGAAGACAGGCGTTTATAGCAAGGACACACCTTAAAATGCTTTTCGAAAAATGATTTGATTTTCCAAAAATTGAGTTCAACTTTTTATACAAATTTGTAATAATTGAATCTGTCGATTTTCCAATTCTATATGTATATACATTCCGTTGTATGAAATAATATTAGAATGAATGAAGATGTCTTGATATCTTTTTGTCTTGTTATAAACATCTTTCTTTAATATTCTTTCATATAAAATCAATTTTTTATTTTTTCCATTTTTTAACAAATTAACAAAATTTTTTTAATATACAGCTATTTCTATAGAAACAATAAAAACAATATTATTAACTTTTTGTACATATATGACGTAATCTATATCTATTATATTCTAAATCGACCCAAACCTAAAAAAGTAATAGTATAATCAACACAAGTTTTCATCCCTATTTTCATTCGTTGATTTAAAAAAGCTACCTGCCCTTTCCCAGCGTTCTTGCTATCTTTATACCAAACTTCAGCCTTGGAAACTTAAAAGATAGACAGTAGACCTGATAACTTCCGCATTTACATCGTAGTATGGATAATTAGGCGAACAAAATCACCATTTGACATCACTTAAAACTAAATTTTCATTTTAACTGAAATGTTGGAATATTTGTACACCCGCTAGCATGTAAATGAACATACAACGTTAAAAAACATAAAACCAACAACGTTTCATATCTTGGACAACAGTTATATAAAATAATAAAATTTTATTTTTACGTTAAAAAGTCACGTAATGTAATATTTTTGATAACCGATTATATATCTAATTTAATAGTGTTATTATACACATTGTTGTAGTAATAGACATTGTTGTTTTTTTGTGTTTTTTAATACTCTTTTATAACAATGTATATTAAAAATAATTTATATGCATTACAAGCTGCATAAAACCATAAAATTTAACGAGTTCAATGACGTCTTTATCATTTTTAATATTCTCATGTGTAGCTAGCAGCGAATAACTGATACTTTAGTTATGTGGAATGACATTATTTAACACATACAAAGCTGCCTAAGTCATTCGATTTCGATTACAGTGTTTCGTATATATTTTTTACTGAACAGTTTTTCGAAAACCGAATGTATTCGGCACACATCGATAAAAAAATAAAATAAATGAACTGGGACTATTGGAATCGATAGTACTTCGCTAAGAGTAAATCATTTTTTAATTAATTCCATAGATTCTGTTGTGTTATACTATGAGTACTAACCTAACCTAAATAGTTAATGATCGATCTGTCACTGCTTATAGGATGCAGAGTTTGGTCACTGGACCACAAAGGTTGATGTCATTTTTTTTAAATTTTATAATTGATTTGGGCCGTATTGATTCGGTTTTCGAAAAAAGGCAACGGGTACAAGTTGTTCATTAGAAAAAATAAATTTTTTTTACGAAAACCGAGTGAATAAGGCACAAATCAACTATAGAATTTAAAAAATTACATTAACTTTTGTGGCCAACTTTACAAAGGTTTATTTTATACAGTTAAAAATATTTACTTCCACTGAAAAAATAATATTGAAAATATATATGTATATACATATTTATATATGTATATAAATATATATATATATATATATATATTTATACATTTATATATATTTATATATATATATATATATATATATATATATATATATATATATATATATATATATATATATGTATATATATATATATATATATATATATATATATATATATATATATATATATATATAATATATATACTATATATACGTATATAATACTATATATACGTATGCATTAAAAAATGATCTACTTAATATACATCTATCTTCTTTAAAATTGACAGAAAAATTTATCAACACAAAAAAATGAATTCTCAGCCATCAAGAGATTGCATACGAAAGATTAATGACCATATACTATATACCATTTGATACCACAATAATATATATATATATATACATATATATATATATATATATATATATATATATATATATATATATATATATATATATATATATATATATATATATATTATATATATATATATATATATATATATATAGTAAATATTTTTGGTATATTTATTATTCTATATTATAAACAGACAAGTTGTTGCAAAATTGAATTTCTATAATAGAGTTCATCAAAATGAGGAAAACATTTAATGTGTTTAGCATTTCAGGATCGATAATATTAATCAAGATTCAACAAAGTTCATGTGAACTAGGATCCAGCTATATTTGTATGGTGAACATTTTCTTTCTTTCACATTTTGTATCTTGCAAAACAATATCAATAGTCGGATTTTTGTTTACGTGAAGTTTGTTTTCTTAGTTTGATGAGCTTTAGAAGACTCTTGACGTTTAATGTACTTGAATACTCGAACCCTGGTATATATTATATACCGGGTAAAAATTATATTTTCCCAACGCCTCCCATCTGTTTTGTAACTTCAGTTTTGTGCCATATTTACGGCATCAGACATGTTTCATGAATTCCATCAATTATCATCTTGATAACATATTTTGTTACGACATTAAAACTTACACAAAATTCAATAAAAATCGATCCTGTTGCAAGTAGCTGTGTTTTCTCCAAGAGAAATAATTTTGCAACACTTTGTATATGTATGTATACATATATATATATATATATATATATATATATATATATATATATATATGTATATATATATATATATATATATATATATATGTATATATGGTAAATGGAAAAGCTTACAGTGTTTTCTTGACATCGCAATCATCAGCATCAGCATTGAATGAGTTGATGACATTTTGTCAGTAATGGAGTGGATTTATCATTTATATAGAAAAATTGACAAAAATATTATTTTAAATATATTTATACGATTTTAGGTTTTTTAAGGCATCAGATGGCAGTCAAGGAGGTACTTCATTAATTATCCTACATTTTTAACGCTTAGAAGAAATATTCGAGGAAAAATTGTATTTAAATTTTGTTAATTAAATGCGATATTTGAATATTGATAGAGAAAAGTTTTGTCAAATGTGGCGTCATTTAGATTTAGGTATCAAATGAATGTTCGTCAAAAATCCTTAGAAGATAGACATATGCAATCCCGGAATTTTCTGTAGGCCTGTTGAAGACCTAAAATTTTGTAATACATTAATAGCAGTCATAAGCTAGCGTGAGCTATGTGTTAGGACTCTAAACGATAATTGGAAAAAAATCAGGTTTATTTTGTTCGCCGTTTATTTATAAATTAGGAGTCACAAAATTATTCGAGGCGATACGATATGATAATACAAATTTATAAAAATATAATAATTATATCATTGATTTTGTCCGTTGATTTTTCAATAGGTTTCATCTTCCAATATTGTTAGCCATTGATTTATTTAATTAGAATAAGTCATTCAATACGAATAAAATCCCTGGAGATAATAAATAATGCTTATATCATTACTATTCGTTCGGTAGTAACCTAGTTATCAAAACTTCATTTCAGGAATATTTAAATTTAAATGATACAAACAAAAGCCGTTATTTTATTTTTTTTCAATTATCTTAATTTAAAAACTTGTGATATGAAAGCTTCACAACGTCTATGTACACGGAAGGCGATAGAATTCATTCTAATCAATGTTTGAAAGCTTTACTCGTTTGTTTTTTTTCTAGGAAGCATTGAATAAATCGCATAAAATACGATTTTAGTTCTTGATTTAAATAAAGCCCATACTGTAAATTAGATTCACAGGAAATTAATTTTTATTTGAGGAGTATGTTTTGAATCAGTCCAAGTTGCCCTGCGGTCTAAGGCATTATGTCTGTGCAGTATGCCTACTTGGAAACTGGGAGGTTATGGGTTCGAATCCCAATATCGGCAGTTTGTCAATTTTAAGAAACAAAAAAGGGGGTGGTTAACTGACTAAACTGTCGGCGTATCCTGTATGATTGACGATTTCGTTCCTCCATCGTTTAAACTGTCAACCCCTCTTTATTTTACGGCCATAAGGAGTCCAAGCAGTGAATCGTAGCTTCCAGCTTTTGTTCGTTAAATTTGCTACGGGCCCAGCCCAGCTCCAATTAAGTCTTTTGATTTGCACTCACACGTCACTAATTATTGTGCCGTTTCGAATATATTTATATTTTATTTTATCCTTTTTTTTTTAGCAAGCTTCGATACATACTTATCTGGCAAGCACAGAATTTTCGCAAATATTCTGCTTTTGTGATGAAGCTTGGGATGGGTGCGTTAGCACTGGTAGCACACATGATTCTATAACTTAAGCTTTCATGTTAATAGGGATATCGCTTTTAATCATATGTTTTGAACACCAAAATTTTTTACACCCGTTTGATAATTTTTCTGTTACATTACCGCTGTAATCGGAAAAAAGTTTTCTTTCTGGAATAAAATAACCATCAAATTAAAAATATCCATTTAAAATCATTTAAGTTTTGAAGGTATTTTTTCGTTTTCCCTAAATTAGTGACTTTCCATAATCTAATTTTCCTTAATCTCGAAATTTTCAGAGTTTTCAGTTTTGAAGATCACTAGATCTATTAAGTACGATTGAACGCATCTCCGAAGAAATTTTTACTAAATCTTTTCATCGGTATAACCTTAATATCTACATTTTTTTCAAAAATTAGCTAACAGCAAGTTTCAAAAACTTTCGAAAGGCAGTAATTCCAAACGCTTGCATACATTGAAAGCCCATATTATTCATATTTTTGGAGCATCAAGGAACTTCCAATTGTAAAGATCTATTGAAAACTGAATATCGATTTTGGACCTCGAAAACTTATTGTCTATATTGCATGTCTAAATAGTGTTCATGAAATAACTTTTGCCCCAGTTCCTAGGACAATTATTTAGTAATTTATAAATAGGTATTTCGATCACAAAGTAGTCATAATCAGTATGAATTAACTAGCCGTTATTATTCTCGTAGCTAATTTATACTTTAAAGTCGAAATACGTATATATCTTAGAGAATAATTTCTGTATATGGAGGTAAAAAAAACTTTTATTGAAATAAATTTAAATTCTGATTACTTGTTGTGTGTCATCGTTATCAACAACTCTTTAAAAAAAAAAAACAGATATAGAGCTTTATAGAATGACGATTTTTTTTCTCTGTTCTGTTTTCCGTAAACATTTATAGGAAATTCTGTATTGTGAAATATAGTTTTACGTCTACAAAACAAGAACGACAATGAAAAAAAAACCCGGAACGAGCTTATCAAGTTCATTTACTACTCGAACTTGATGTAAATTGTATATACTGAGAAGAGAAAATAATCCAATTATAATCCAATAATAACGATTCCAATTGTTATATGGGCTCTACTGCTGAATCTCTCATTTTTATGTATTCAATTTTTATGTGAATTGGATTTTTAGTGTATTTCTTCTGTGAAAAGTCTATTTATAGAATTGCATTTTACTTATTTTCTATTCAAAAATTATTGCATTTTAAAATAAGAGGAGGATAACAAAGTTTATTGCTTATTATTTGTCGTTGCCACACATTCAAATCTGCTTTATTATAATATATCGATGAAATCCATTGAAAAATCATCGATACAATCATAGCTTTTGGATAAAAAAGTATACTTTTTTCAAAAAAAAAAGGGGGTGGTTAATTGACTAAACTTTCGGCGTATGGACAAGAACGAAGTAACCGGCTATGCTTGAGAAGGTTTTCTGTAGTTTCCTTCGGCACTCCAAATGGATATCGGCATAGTTCCTATCATATTCGGCTGCAGCCCCATATCCTACCAATTCCTAGTCTATACACAGTAATTCCTTCCACTCCACTCACATCCTCACATCCTTTGGCATCACAATGGACCTTATGGTCGAAGTGTAGCCCGCCCAGGGCACCCTCTACAATCTATCTATCTATCTATACTTTTTTCACTCTCCTGTTTCCAAAATCGTTAGATTAATAAATTAATCTTTTGAATTCGGACTGTAAAAATCAATAATATATTTTCAATATAAATCAACACATGAGTAAAGTATCAATAAACAATATCTGCTAAAAAATGAAGAATAAACACATTTTTTACTTTTGAAATTTCTATTCGAATTATTTGGAAAGTCTATTTACAACAGTTATAAATATTGTCTGTATGCAATAAAATTTTTGGCAGACCGTTAGTCTAGAATGCCAGAGGTCGTGAGTTCGATTCCCACCCAAGATGTGTATGATTTGTATTATTTAATTTAATTGTACTTATATGAGTTTGTCATTCTTCGTCAATGTCAGAAACAAAAAGCTGGCTATTTGTTTAAAAATTGGTACTAGAGCATCTAGAAGTAGAAGCAGAAGAAATTTCACCGGTGTATCCAAACAGATAACGAAAAATTCAAATTAAATAAATATGTTTTAGAATATTTTACCTTAATTTAAATATTTGAAAGTTGATAAAAACAACTATTTCTAATTATTTTTAATCACTTTTGGATTCATCACATTGAGAAAATATTTATTACCTGTATACTAAAGTTTGCCTTTTTTTTGGGCTCAAGCATTATTTTAGCTTAATTAAAAATAAAAATGACTATTTAAATAGCGGACTTGAATGTATTTCATGCACAGTTAACAATTAGCATTAATTAATGATTTCAAACAAATCGAAATATATTTTATTGAATAAATAAAAAATACATAAAACTATAAATTGTTGATATTTTAATGCGTCCACATTAAACATATATATATATATATATATATATATATATATATATATATATATATATATATATATATATATATATTCGTTGAATTGAATTTTCCATTAAAATTAATAATTTGTTATGAAAATCATTTGTATATATAATTTATTATTCGTTGAATAATAATTTATATGTAAATTATTAATTAACATTTATATTACAACTTTGTTGAAATATTTTATTAGTTCTGTAATTCTATAAATAAATAATTATAAACTTGAGGAAGAAAATTTTTGGTTCAGGATAATAAACTCGATAGATCAGAAAAAGGGTTTTTCCTGTTTAAAAGAACGAAACGGTTTACTATCAAAATTTGAACGAATTTTCGGTTTAAGAAAATATAGCAATTGTGATTGTACCGATGAAAAACATTCTTCAAATTTTCATCAAGCCTACCTAAGAGAATGTCGATAATGACTGATTTATGTATATATCTACCTGAAAAAGGGTTTTCCTGTTTAAACGAACGAAACGGTTTACAAAAACTCTAAAAAGTGTCCCTATCGAACCTATTCACTATCAAAATTTGAACGAGTTTTCGGTTTAAGAAAATATAGCAATTGCAATTGTACCGATGAAAAACATTCTTCAAATTTTCATCAAGCCTACCTAAGAGAATGTCGATAATGACTGATTTATGTATATATCTACCTATCCAACTAGCAATACGTCTGTAACGCTCTACAGGCCACAAATTGTAGTCTTATACGAATGCAATTTTAATCCGAATGAAATCCAAGTTCAATATATCATGGTGACAGAAAATCTGTCTATAGAAAAGGGGGAGCTTAGAGAATGGGTGAACCATAAAATGAATAAATATGTAGGTCAGATTGATGAAAATAAATTTTGCTATAGTTTATTGACCATATTGTCTGTTATTCTAATATTACCCAAAATATTTGAAATTTTAGTATTGTAATACTTAATTAAGTATTATTATAACTTAATTTAACTAACTAACCCTTAACTAACTTAATTGGATATCTACTACATGACGAACTTTTTTTAAATCCTTTTTGTGTCTTAAGTGCCGAAATCAAATGTACATTTTTCCCGTGCACGTATGCAAGTTTGGCATTTTAGCGTAGTTTAACATTTTTCTTTTCACTCAGACAAATTGAATTTTCATAATTTCACAATTTTCAAATTTTTCTTTTTTCGATTCATTAATTTTTTGTGTAAAATAATATAAAAAACGAATAAGCATTTTTCATTTAAATATATGAAATTTGAATCAAACCTTTTTAACGGAGGTGAGTAGACGTCATATAATGGCTAGTGTCCAATTGTCCACAAGTCACGTATTATATATGATAGCTTTTCCTTGCCATCAACAAAAAAGGTAATTCATCTGAGCCAGCGCATGTTGAACACAGAATACGTGACAATAAATTTTTTATTTATAAATGGGTACAGATACTTTGAAGAATATTAAGAAAAAATAACAGCTCGATTGAATAATTATTCACTTTAGCAGAAGATTGATCACAAATTTGTTTGGAAGTAAAATTTGTCCGTAGTAATGCATAAGGCGAGACGATATGTTAATAGTTTGTCTCTTGTATTGTATTGACTTGTGAATATTCTATCGCCTCGTCTCGGTTTAGCAGTTGAATTTAAATGATTACCACCCAAAATGAATTTGTTGTTGAAAGAGAAATCTAATTTTCATCTCTTGGTGACTTATTCTCGTTTCGTTACCACTAAGTCGTCGTCTCTCGCGGCATCACTAATTTTCCGTTCCGCTTTGGTTCAGTTTAAAATTGTATGCGTTCGTAAGAAAAACACTGACAGGCATAAGAATTGACACTATAAAAAGATTACTCGCTCTGCTCGCAAGGGCGGCTGCCCCCTTGACCCCCAAGGCGGCCTTTGGCCTTAGCTCTGCGTCACAGAAAATAACATTGCATGAATTGTAAAAAAAGTTTTTGGGGGAGTTTTCCTATTTTCCGGGGGGTTGCAATGAAAAAGTTGAAGTTTACCGAGATTGTTCTCGTCGGTTTCAAGCAATTTCGCGTCGAATGCAAAAAACCGCATCTTTCTAGCATGTCTAGAACTGAATTAGGTTTTTTTATAGATCAGTGAGTGTGTCAGCTTCACATCTAGCTTTAAAGTATATTAGATTAAGATAATCTATAAGAACTCTAGGTTTTTTAAAATTAAATTTCAAATTGTTTGCCCCAATTCCTAGATCAACATCTTTCGACTGCAAAGTAGTCCTCAGTATACATTCGTTGTGAGACACGGACCAAATTCGATTTCATATCTCGGAGATAATTACGATTAGCTAATTCATACTTATGATGGCTACTTTGTAGTCGAAATACATATTTATAAAATACACTAGGGATTCACACTATGTTTTATTTATTTGTACGGTTGATTTGTGTAACAAAACAGGAGATTACTGTATAGCCTTCATTTTTTCGCAGGTATAATAAATCTGAATTAAAATTTCGTTAATATAGATATTCTTTCCTCTGTAAATATTGGCATTAAATTGTTATAAGCTTTATTGATTTGAAATAAATTGCCTGAAATGCGTTTATTATCAGTATAAGAACATACTTTTTTTTTAAATTTAAATATAGGATATATGATGCCACAAATTTACAAGTAAAATTAAATAATATTTGCACCCTTTGAAATAATGAACATTTAATTGTAATTAATGTGTTTTTAACCCCCACCAAAAAAAAAAAAACCAGAGAAAGAATGGAATAATCAAAAATCGTTTAAAGTATTATAAATTATAGTTTAAATAGTCAATTTCATCTCATGTCTTTTTGTGGCGGTACTTAATGCGATCGTTGTCGCAATCATGTTTTTTGTATGGAACTATCATGTTGTTTATACATATACATATATTTGCATAAATTAAGTTTTGTTTAGGTCATATAGAAGATTATTTTCTCAAGATAATTATTTATGCATGAAAAAAGTACCGAATATAATTTTGTATAAAATGTTAATTTTCAATTATGGCTGTGAAATTTAAGCCAATCCAAAAGCTAATGATTTAACGTAATTATGGAGTCACTAATTTGGTAAAGTATTTGTGAATCAGAAAAAATAAATTTCCGATGCAAATGAAACTTACAAACACTCGACGGACCACTCCTCGCTGGAGTAATGTATAACGCAATTTGTTAATTTAATATAATTTAATTAGTTGATGAATAATAAGTTTATATAGATTGTATATAATATTTAATAATATGGCGTGTAAAGGATGAAACGATGAATTTGCACTTAACAACCGCTATTCACTGTACATAGCCACGATGTGATAGATTTATATATGTATGGTGACCAAACTGTGTGACTGGAGAAGTTAAACTCAACTAGTGTTGATCGAAAGCACTGTTGATCAAAAGCAAATTAGTGGCAATTAGTTTTCATTCACAGCGGATTATGTTTGTATAATGTTGAAAACTGTGTTATGATTAAAATTACAATATTTTGAGGTCTTTCAGTTTGACAGCTCCTTAGGGAGTGAGACACTATATATGACGCTATAAAAGAACTAACAAGTTACAAACTAAATTAATTAATATAATATATGAGTCTAATATTGTCAGTGGGCATATTTTTCATAATCATTCATTCATAATCCCACTGTTTATGCAAAATTTTATTTATTTTTAGCACGTCATATATATATATATATATATATATATATATATATATATAGTTGGTAAAACAGTTATCATATTCATACCTATACCCATATAATTCATTGTATGTAGACATTTTATAAAGTGATGTCATATTATGAAAACAAATGGTAATATAACATGGAAAATATGATTTTTGTAATAGAAATTTCTTAAAGGTTCATAGTTTAAAATCTAATTCTGTGCAATTTTTACCCGTCTACGGAGGTTTATGTGTTTAGCTATGTGCGTCTGGATGTCTGCAAGAATCTGTTCCCGTGTCGCTCTTAGCTACTTATCATATATTGATAAATGTTTTGTCGTTAGGTTTGTCTTAGAGTTCTCTTGTAATAGGCTATGTGACGTCATATAAAATCAAACATGGAGGTTATGGCTTGCATAATATGCTAAGCAACAAAAAAATTCTCAAATGTTTCGAATATGGTATCAAATTAATGGTTTTAATTCACAGATTCCGAAAATGCATAATTTATTACCCGACTTCAGTTACCCACCTATGTAATGTTCAACTGTTCCCGAGTAGCCCCTAAGCTACTTATCATATTTTGACAAATGAGATGAAATTCACAGATTCTTAATATTGTACTACGAGAAATATTTACAAGGCTCTTAAAACTTGTGTCGTGCTGTTTTCGTAGTCGGGTTTTATTTTTCGAAACTTATTATTTATTAACATATATTTTATTATATTTTAACATAAAAGAGAGAGATCTTGTTTGAAATTTAAAAGTGTAAACTTATATAACATATTTTGGTCACGTATGCCGGGGTAACGGCTATCATCCGGGAAAGATAGAAGGATAACGTGGAATTGGACGTTGTTGAATCTCTTAGTTGTGAAATCTTCGAGAGTGGTTTGGTGTGTCCTCGGTTAAACTATTATATGCGTGATAATTCAACCATCAAATATTATAAACCCTCTGTATACTATGATAGAAACAAATTTAGATAGAACATTGAAAATATGATCTTTGTTTTATGTCAGAGTCATATTATAGCAATGTAACAGAATTGTAAATCTATCTATTCAAATATTTATACATATATATATATATATATATATATATATATATATATATATACTTCTATAGTGGTTGTTGGTATTACATAACTGCTATTCCACCTATTTATATGTGTCCTTACCTTTTTCTCCTTTGGTTTGGTAGAAGTATATAATATGTCAACATATGTTTGAAGTGTTTGTGGGGCTAACAACATATTATGATTGTAGGCATATATAATATATTTACCCTATAATATGGTGGCATGGATAGATAAAGGGTACATATAACTTATTGTATTATATGTATTATAGTTTTCCGGGAATATATTTCGATCTATGTCTATTTTATTTTTGAAAAAAATATCAAATAACATCCTGTTTTTAGGGTTCCGTAGTCAAATCAAGAACCGTTTGAATGGTTTCATGTAAAAGTGGGGGTGCATTTTTTTAATTAGCGTATTCTATCGCATGGGGTATTGTTGAATAGATCTATCATGTATATAGTTTAATGTAGTTGTCATATATGTCATACAGTGTATTCATTTGAAAGGTTTAAATATTTTTAAAAATATGCGTTTGAAAGAAAAATGTTTCATACAAAAGTTTCACAGTTTAAAGAAGGAAACATAATATATAAATTACATTTTTGGTATATGCATCCGTGATCGAGTGGTATAACTTATCTTTTAAACGATGCAAGATAGGGGAAAAATCTTCAAACGCAAAAACTTTACATATTACGGTAATTCGACACGTGAAATTTATATAAATCAAATTCAGTACGTTACAACTATATATGTATGGGTGTTATAAAAAGCTTATGACACAAGATGCTTTAAAAGATTATACATCATATAAACAGGATTTTTTTGTTATAATTATTTAAAAATATTATAAAGATTATCCGCAGTTAAGACCATACGTAGGTACCTACACATACGTACCTACCTACACTCTACATCATAGATGAAAAATAAATTATGTGATAAATTATATAAAATAAAGTGAATTATTAATAATGTCAGTTAATATTATAAATATAAAATATATTTTTTGCAACATAGGATAAAATTATAATTGAAAAATGAAAAAGAAAACTTATAAATCCCTGAATTGGCTGATTATTTTCTTTATTAAATTAGAGCATCATCTACGTGTTTTATAATATATATATATATTATTATGTATAACATGTAACTATATACTTGAAGCAATATAATATATTTATCTATTAATATTATTAAAAAAACATATTTTATACAGAGTGAAGCATGAAATGTGGACAAAATCTTTCAACGATTTTCGGAACTTACAAAAACTGCATAGGGATTCTTTTCAGTATCCTGCATTCTAACTTCAGTTATAAAAACCGATTATGCGCTGAACAATTTTTGAATCGGGTCATTGGTTCTGGCAGTTTTTTTAATTTACAACCCCTATTTTAAAGATAGAGGACAAAAATTACATAAAGATCCTTTCCATTATTCAATATTCTAACTTAGTTGAAAAAAACAAATTATTAGTTTAAAATGTTTCACTTTGCTTTATCCTTCACAAATATATAATATCCTTCACTGATATTCACAAATGTTCAATATACAACGCCTCGTTTTTGAGACACCCTATATTCAGAATAATGATTAAATACTACAATAATCCAATTTACATATTTTTTTTCTTTTATTTAACCTTTAATGCTAAATTATGATATCTTTAAAGTATGAATAATCATTTTTCGTAAGTGGTTATTAATTGCAAAAAAAAAAAATTAAAGTTTAATTTAAATACTGTAATTTTTAAATAATTATTAGAGTTTAATTTATTTAAAGCATGATAGAACAAGAAAGATAAAACAAGATCTAGCATACTTTAAGAAAAGGGCCATGGTTATTTGGCTTTTTATATCCATACTATTCTTTTTAAATTAAACCATTTCCAAAAAATCTAATACCTGAATATCTAGGTAAGCTTTGATATCCTCACTTTAGTGACAAAAACAACGCCGCATGGTCACAAAGGGAGACCGTCAATAAATAGGTGGGGCTCTTCACACACCGTTAGTCAGTCAACTCAAATAATCCTCAGATCAGATCATACCCTCAGTCAAATCGTATAAAAGATAGAACTTTTTAATATATCATTGTGAGACACGCACCAAATTAGCAACAAGCAACATATCTCTGAATCCATATCCTAGAGATAGTTACTATTAGCAAATTCATACTGATGATGACTACATTGTAGTCGAAATATGTATTTATAAAATACAAACAAGTGTTCTAGGAATCGGGGCAAATTTTTAAATGTAATTTCAAAAAATCTAGAGTTCTCTTTGATTATTTTAATAATCTTTAAAGCTAATATTTATTCACCCATCTGATTATTCTACAAAGGATTCTGGGAGTATACGAGTGGCATTTGTAACAAGGTAAATGGTTCTTTATACTTACAGTTTACATAAAAAAAATGAAAAAATAATATAAAATACCATAATATATATATATATATATATATATATATATATATATATATATATATATATATATATATATATATATATATATATATACATGACGTCATATCACTATACAAAAGAGAGTGCAGGTAGCTATATCATGGATGTCAATAATAATATTATGTCAATACATAATCCTCCAAGTCATTTCCTTTAAAAATTGAAATTCTACAGAAAAAATTCTAATAAAAATAAATGTATATGAATTGAATAGTGTCACG
This sequence comes from Nineta flava, assembly GCA_963920215.1. NCBI lineage: Eukaryota > Metazoa > Arthropoda > Insecta > Neuroptera > Chrysopidae > Nineta > Nineta flava. The sequence goes on along the minus strand of OY986045.1, from coordinate 59,209,531 downwards.
TAATAGAAGGCTTTAACGAAACATTTGGACTCTGGGTTTTTTTCCTTCTATATATATATATTTATATATATATATATATATATATATATATGTATATATATATATATATATATATATATATATATATATATATATATATATATATATCTATATATTACGTTTATCGTTTCATATATAGAATACTCGAGGAAGACATTATTCGCTGTTTTTTTTCCTTCTATTTCTACCATTGTGTATTCACCCCGTTTCATTCATACAGATATGTATGATACTAAACCAGGTCGAATAAACATGTGATACACAGATATATAATCATGGAAGATTGTTACTAGAGTTGATTCAAATATACCTACTATATATATAATATACTTACGTTATAGAGGTTTATTTATGAGAATACGCAGTTTTATACTTTTGTATATGTAAATATACAAGAGTATATTAAGTTTAGTCCAGACTCTTGAACGCTTGAAAATATTGATGGCAGACATAAATGTTTGGTTCATAAAATGGTCTAGGTCGGCCATTTACGCATGTAGGTCCTTCTGTGGACACGATAACTCAAAACCATAATGAGATACGAGCTGAAATTTTGTATGTGTGTTCTAGAGCTGAAAAGTAAGGGCAAGATTGTGAATGGAAAAAATCGGATCATATTTGGGCAAAATGGACAAAAATGTCTATCTTTGAAACCGTAGGCGATGTAACGACAAAAAATGTCTCTTTTTCAAAAATAAACAACTTTTGTTTTAAACTTTTTTACATAATTTCAGTATATACCGGGTATTTGAGCAAATAACTCAGTTTGTGGTTATTTTCACTAGTTATTTATAAGAATACGCTTTTCAAAGTAATCCCATCAAACACAAAAAGTTAAGGTGGCTCTAAAAACAATTGGTTTTTCTTAGCTTCCTTGGTTTCAACAAGGTTTCTCTTAGCCTCTTTTTAAACATGTGATTATTGTTGATAGTTTTAATTGTATCAAAAACAGTTGATGTATCAAAAATTACATAGCTGTTAACACCACTAAATGGCTTGAAAGTGATCAATCGCATGTTTTTTTGAAAGCTATAACACATGATCAAAGTACATATACATATGTACACAATAAAGGAGATTTCACACATGTGACAACACTGCACTTGTTACATGTAAAATTGAATCAAAATAGATCCCTTCTCTATGTTGATATAACTAAAACTTACATCAAACAATAATACTGCACTTTCTCAGTAATAAACGCGATTGAAGACTTTTATCAAAACTTACACGTGAAAAAACTTAGTAGTTATCTTAATAGTTATTTAATATTTTACTTGGCAAGTTTTTCATTTTGCGTGCTATACAAAACTAAAAGCTAAGTAAAGTATTAAATAGATACTAAAGAAAAACCTGCAATGGCTTGATACTTCACGTAGATATCACGACTAACGTTAATATTGTACAATAATTTGTTGATATTTTTGAATCAGCTATACATTCAATTTTCTTATTATATTTCAACTTCAATGTTTTCAACACATTGTTCATTGATATCCGTAAGTACAGATATTACCGTATGCTTCAAAACTTTCAAGTTTCCCTGATCTAATATCTAACATTATCTTTCATCGATGAGTTATCTATTATTCGACATGAATTCTTTGGTGCCAATCTTGTTTAAGACTCATTTTCGAGATAAAACGTTTTCTTTGCGAATTACTTATATTTTAAAGTTGCTTAAAATAATATTTTGTCCTTTACACAAAAGGTATTATAATTGCAACCACCAATTATAATTGCAATTTTTTATACTGTGTTTTAATATTTTACGCAGCATAGAATAAAAGTATCACAGTTCCTTATACGCAGGTTAAGATGGGTAAAACAATTTTGTTACATCTTGTAAAAATCTTATTTCGAATGGTACCTACATCGTTTATCTTCTTTTGCTTGTCGAAAATATTACTTCTATACTATTGTACACAACACCGAAGATCTTCTTCGTTGGTTTCAGTGGTATAACAATTTAATCGATTGGTTGCTATCAGATTAGGTTACCATTTAAATTTGAACTTTTAGAGAAACTGTAAAGGTAAATTGTTATATTAAATTATTATTATTTAAATAAATAATAAATATGTTTAAAAGATATAATTGATCTTTATTGATTTGATTTATGAAATGTTATATGTTTTAATATGTAAATTACCATGGTTGTTAACATTCAAAGCAACCGTAATAATAGAGGGAAGTTATAGTTGTTATGCAACAGATAAAAATGATGAACAAAATTATAATAATAATTTAATGAAGAAGCGATACCGCTACAAAACTAAATGATCTTAAAAGAAGAAATAATTGTGGACGTATCTACTTATATTGAGTGTTTCTTGTTAAATAATTTGAGTTTTCATTTTCAATTATAAATAGTCAACAGCAAAAAAACTAGGAAATTAACAATCGACAATTTTTATCAAAATGTAATGAGTAAAAGCAAATTCTTAAGCCTTATGTTAACTAAACTCTTAAAATGTCTTAATCCGATTTCCTTTGAACACTTTTTATAATGTTCGTGTGTCCGAATAATCTAAAGTTTTGCAGACGTATTAAGAACCGATGACAATACAATAATATAAAAGTTTTTGTCACAAAATAATTAAAAACAATCAAAAATTTAATGTCGAACGATGTTTCATTTCATCACGATGCATGTAAACACAGATGGTATTATGTCAGCCATGTGCAATATGTTATGATGTATGTAATTATTAATTTATGCATAACATTAAAAAATAGTATTTTAATATTACGATATAAATTTTATCTTGTTGAAAACGAATTTAATCGGAACTAATTAAATGATTATATACATAAAACATGGACAAGCATGAATGCGTTTAAATATGCTTAATGAGCATATTTAAACGATCTGTTTACAGGTTTAAAGGATTGTGTTCAAAGGTTTATATATATATATATATATATATATATATATATATATATATATATATATATATATATATATATATATATATATATATATATAAATGATTTATTTAATTACTGACCTTCAATAATTTATTCTAAAAACCTTGACAGTATATTTTAAGTGTTTATAGTAAATATTTAAAAAATGATGAATATATCTTTTACGATTGCTAGAAGTTATACTTCTTTGATGTGACTGAAAGATTAAGACGCCATATGCATGCTAAAAGAAGAGTGGAGCGAGATGGTAAATACAATTGATAAAATGTTAATTAAATTAATGCAGTAAAACAAACACCAATGATTTAATTTTAAATAAACTAGAGTTACTGTAACTGTTACTGTAAGTTACTTTTGTCAGCCATCTTAGTAGTAGAAAGAACTTACCCAATCTCTAGAACGAGGCCATCTATTGTTGAATATACAAATTCAATTGATATTAGTAACATAATGCACTTACGACCGTCAACAAAATGGAAAATTGTACCCTCAACATGCTGTAAGACATACAACTTAAAATAGAACCATAATTTACCTCTTATTTAGTTACTACGATTTCTACCAAAAACGTAATTTTGCCTTCTTTTTTTTTTTTTTTTTTTTTTTTATAACTAATTAACATTGTATTGTCTTTTCAACTACATTGGGTATCCAAACAATACAATAAGTGATAAGTTACACTAATTGGACTAAGTTGTGATCTTCTATATTTGTGGAAGCAGCTTTGTTAGTTTCAGGAACTTGAAAAGTTTTTCCAATGTTTGGGGGTTATCGCCTAGAACTTCTTGAATTGTGGGTGGTAATTCAGTTGACTGTCTTTCATTTTGAAATTGTATACAGTTGGTTAGAATATGTTCAACTGTTATAGGAATATTGCAGTATTGGCAATTTGGTCTCGGGGACTTTTTCATTATATATGTGTGTGTTAATTTGGTATGACCATTTCTCAAACGGGCCAGAACGACTTCATGTTTCCTATTGTTCTGGTTCGATGTTGCCCAATAGTTTGTGGTGTTTTTTATCTTTCTTAATTTGTTGTTGTTTCCAACTATATTTAACCAACTTTCATTTCTCTTTTGTTGTATTTTATTTTTAATGTGAAGTATGAGGTCTTCAAAAGTTATTACGTCTACATCACGCCCATCCTCGTGGGCTAGAGAGGCGACGATGTCGGCCCTTTCATTGCCCTCGATTCCGATATGGCTAGGAACCCAAAGAAAGTCTAAATGTACATTTGTTGTGGCGATGGAATATATCGTATTTTGAATATGTTGTATGATGGCAATTGGTGTTTTACGATTTTCGATGGCTCTTAGGGCACTCATTGAGTCGCTGATTATAACATATTTTTTGTTTTGGATATTAGCTTGGATTTGAATAAACTTAAGAGACTGCCATATAGCAAATGCTTCTTTGTGGGCATAAAAGTAATGTTTCGAATTTATTTGTGTTGCCTCATTCTGCTCGTAAGATATTTGGGTTTGAATCTCGTTTATATTACTTAAGATACTTAATGTATGTTATAGCTACCAAACTTGTTTATTATTTTAAAAAAATAAACAGTTTTAATTTTAAGAATTTGTTATTATTTGATTTTTTATGAAATGAGAACCATGAAAAATTACACAACCTCTTTATACCAGCTCCAATGCATGTCTTTATTCGGAGAATCTTGACAGTGTTGAGACTAAGAAAACATTTGTTTCGGTAGTCTAATATCGTAGCGGTTTCGTAGGAAATTCACAATACATTTTTGTTTATGAATTAAAATCTATTAATTATTCCAATTCAAGCATAAAATGATTTTAACTTCAGAGTTTGGACATGATACATTTATGTACCATACGTCATACTCTATGTCTATGAAACTCGTAGTGAAATAGGTATGTAGAAAGCTTTCATAAATGTACAAAACCACAAGCTACTACTCTCTGGTTTGCTAGAGTGTGAATAATATGCAATAGTGGTTAGTTAGTTCACTGAACAACATTTTCTACCCCCAGAGTAAAATAAAAGAACATATCAACTATACATTTCAAATATCTACAGAATGTAACAAAAACTATCTGGTTGGATTTACATACATATACCAGTCCAAGGGGTCGGAGGGTCGGTAAAAAAGGCCTAGTAAGGCCATCTTGCCAAACGTTGACATTTCCCCTCCGCCAATATTGCTACTAGCTCTAATGGTTAAAATCGCGCTGGAGATAAAGCATTGATTCATTCAAAACGTCGTTCAATTGTCAATTCCATGTAAACTAGATTTGATATTCGTTATGCTTACTTATTATACCAACATTTGCTTAACTGACGTCGCTCCTACGTGAAGTTTTTGTGTGTGTAAAAATATTTTTATTTTGACTATAGTTTCGAAAACACAGTTCCTTATTCGGAAAATGTATAATAATGAAAAAAACGCAAAGTTCTTCCACAGAAAGAGAACCAGTGTATTACGACAAACTGTTACTAAAACACCCTGTATATATATATAATATATATAGATATATACGTTATATACATATATGTGGTGAATTGAACCAGTTTATTACGTTTTGAGGGTTATACAAACGGTACAATGTGAATTATATGTGTCGTTATTACCTGTTGTAGTTGAACAGCGCATATACGATTGAGTATGTGAGCTTTAACAAATCCTACGCTCATTTCCGATCATTCTAAAATATAAAATGATCATTTTGGTTGGTAAATAGATACTTATTTATAGATATCACTTTATATCAGACGGAGGATATACACACAAACATACATATAAAGTTTTAATAACAACATATCACATTCAACTATCATATACAATATCAAATTAATCTTCGTAAAGGTATATATATATATATATATATATATATATATATATATATATATATATAGGTATAGAAACAATAAAATAAATATATACAATAGATTCTAGGATAAAGTTATAATAAAATCCTTATCAAAGTATGATGAAAATGAAATGGCATTATATGTAATTTTAATCATAAGAGATATAATATTTATTTAATTGTTTTTAGCCAAAATTCCTAGAAAATATAGCTGTTTATAAAAAATAATTGTTTTCTACTAAATTTTATGCCACTGGTTTGTTAAAATAAGCGAATTTGGAAAATATGAAAAAAAAGTGAAGAAAATTTTTCTTCTCCATTTTAATAATAATCATTTTATAGGCTAACTTTGACCCAAACAGTACGAAAATCAGGTTCATTTTAACGTCCGACCAACACATTTCAAAACTTTGCCTTCTCAATGCATACAGTTTGGAATTTTAGCACTATGGATTTGATATCTTGAAAACCGTTAATCGTATCGTATTTTAACCAACGCCATCGTTTTCGCTATGTCGAAATTAGCTTAAAACAAAGTTTTTATCAAAATCGCGGACATAAAATTTTCCTCCAGTTTTAGCGATTTTTTTAAGGGGTACCCCTTGGAAAAAATGTGAAAAAAGTGAAGAAAGTTTTTGTTCTCGATTTTAATAATAATCATTTTCTAGGCTAATTTTGACCCAAACAGTACGAAAATCAGGTTCATTTTAACGTCCGACTAACACATTTCAAAATTTTGCCTTCTCAATTCATACAGTTTGGAATTATAGCACTTTGGATCTGATATCTCGAAAACCGTTAATCGTATCGTATTTTAACCAACGCCATCGTGTTCGCTATGTCGAAATTAGCTTAAAACCAAGTTTTTATCAAAATCGGGGACATAAAATTTTCCTCCAATTTTAGCGATTTTTTTAAGGGGTACCCCTTGGAAAAAATGTGAAAAAAGTGAAGAAAGTTTTTGTTCTCGATTTTAATAATAATCAATTTCTAGGCTAATTTTGACCCAAACAGTACGAAAATCAGGTTCATTTTAACCTCCGACCAACACATTTCAATATTTTGCCTTCTCAATTCATACAAATTGGAATTTTAGCACTATGGATCTGATATCTTGAAAACCGTTAATCGTATCGTATTTTAACCAACGCCATCGTTTTCGCTAAGTTATAGCATAGCTTAAAACCACGTTTTTATCAAAATCGCGGACATAAAATTTGTCTCCAATTTTAGCGATTTTTTTAAGGGGTCAAAATATATAAATATTTAAATATATATATATATATATATATATATATATATATATATCACAGTATACCATGATATAATGTACTTTGTTACACCCAAATGGCACCCTACAGGCAGTTGAGCCAGTCCCTTCCGAAGACTGATCTAAAACAGTGCAAAGCATAACTAACAAATATCTGTGGTGAGAACGTATCAGCCCCGCCCACCGATTATAATGCAGTTTAAGTGTAACAATGAATTATCTGTTGACGATATATTGAAAAGATAATTTGACTCTTATTTAGTAGATTATTAGAGATGCTTCCAATATGAGACAGCTTTCAAGCTTTAATACCTGTAAATATTTGTATTGTTTAGTACCATATTGATTACATCGTTCACAAATATATTTAGTATTGAATTGCAGCTGTTACCTGTTTCTATAATAGATAGTAAATAAATATTGAGTGATGAGAAATTTACTTTCATTTGCTCTTTTCAAAAATGGAAGTAAAATTATTCTCCTTACATATTCTGATGGTGTGGGTATTTCCAGATCCATTTACGGGAATACGAAGGTATATGTGTTACTCATTGAGAAAATAGATTTCCTCTTCGTTTGATTTATACTTTAACAAGATTGGAAAAAGGACTATTAGAAGAAACTGCTCTTAGAAACTTCTTCGAAACTGCTTCCTTGCATCCATTAATTCATTGTTGGTATGGATACCTTTTGGTTATATTATACCAACGAAAGTGACTAACATGTACTTAATTTGATATTTAAGAATTATAACTGAACATATTTGATTACATTCTTTGATATCAAATGTTTGATTTGAAAAATCATAAATATCGAGCATGGGGATCGAGCCCACAACCTCTGTCATTCTAAATACGCCTACAATTAAGACGAATCTAACGGTACCTCATATGTTAAAATCCATCAAGCCGTTTAGGCTACAGAAGTAGACATTCATACATACACTCAAAAAACATTACCCTATTTCTGGGGCAGTCGGTTTTTTTCCATCACATTTGTAGTCTGGAAATAATTTGTGTAACGTTCTCACTAGAGAATTTAATAAATAATTACAATTAAATAATATAAACAATAATAACTATATATGTTACATGTAACGCTCTTGCTTATCACATCTATACATCACTAACAATACAATATGTGCTTATAATATATCTATTTATCTGTTTCGTGTCATTGTTGTGTATATAATATACATTTCGAGGTATAAATTAATGAGTTTAATCTCATATTCACCATAAACTACATTATATATATTTAAGATTAGATATACACATGGATATAATTCAGTTAATTCCCTATGTTATAATTGTAATTATTAGATGGTTCTCATTATATAACCAACATAGAATTATATCGAAACAAACAATTATATTTCGAATTGTTATGTATGAATGTATACTATCATCTATGGTATGTTTACAAATTCATAATAGTCGAAGATCTGATAGCAGGTTGCTATTTCAGTAAGGTTCATATTGAGAATACTGTAATTAGATTTACTTGGAAAAATATTTCCAATTCTAAGTATATGTATAATGAACAAATTTTATCCGAAGCTTTTTTTCGAAAATCGAAAATAAGTCACAAACATATTTAAAAAATGTGGTTTCGAAACTAGAACGGTGTTTTTTAGAGGCTTATTTACCATTTCTTAAAAACATTTTCATGGAGTCAGTAAATAAAATGACGATTTAAAATTTTGTACGAAAATTTAATTTATCATAAACAGTTTAGCTATAATAGCTGCTGAAATAAGAAAATAATCAAGATATGAACCATTTTTCCAATTAGGTAGCAAATGGAACACTTATGGACTCACCTCGGTGTTATGTTTTGTTTGTCTGCTATAGGGGTTTTTCTCAAAATCGATTTCACGTAAATGATGAAAATTTATATATGTTTAAGTTATTAAATTAGTTTTGGCGGTTGAAACAGTCCTCCATTCCTTAATATCAGAAGGATCGTAATCATTAAGAAATCGAAGAATCTGACACAAACATTCTTAGTACTGTTCAAAATAGTTTCTACAGTTATAGACAAAACAACATTGATGTATATCGCGTTGCCTATTTCAACAAAATGAGTGTCTAATTCAATATTAATAATTTTAAACTTGACCGATTGTTTAAATAGATGATGGAACTAAAATCGAAAAAAAAAACATTATATTATGATAATGTTTTTGAAAATGCTTTGTTTTCCAAATTTTGTAATCCCATGTAAGAGCCACGATGGGTTTGAAATCCGCATTCTATATGAAAGTATTTCTAATAGAATAACTGAATCAGTATTATGAACTTTAGACTTGTAGACTATATAATAATTACATTTACAAATGAGAATAATAAATTTTCAAATTATCAGATAATCTGTTAATTATTATATCTGATTTGTTTATTAGTTTCGAATTGTAAACAATGGTCTCTTAGCTAATGTTTGTTTATTAACCGATATTGTAGTTCATTAGAGTAGTTCGATTTACTATATACTTTAGAATATCGTAATTCACATATGAATACTAGATAATAAAATAGAATAGACTTGTAACTATAATAATCTAATTAATTACATTGATTTTTACCCCCTTCTAATTATCGTATTGATTTGATTGTTTCCATTATGTATACAATATAATAATATAGTCCAAATTAGTTCAATTGAACGGGTTTTTCGAAAACATACCACAAAAAAGTAATTATAACTTTGATAATCATACAATGTGAGAAATTAAATTAATTGTTTAGTTTTACGTAAATTTACGATTTCCAAAAAACCACTAATATTAGCAAAATATGTTGATGTAATTAGTAATTAAATAAATATTTGAAATTTTGATTATATATATAATACCCGCATCAACCCGAAACAAGACTTAAATGTTGATCCTGTATACAAAGATATACAAAGACCTGAAACACCTGTGCTGATAATTATTATGGTCTTATGAAGTAGACAAACAGACACACTCGTAACGTTTAAGTATTATAAACTATATATGATATGGTATGTACACACGGCGTCAAAAGTCAAGCTATCATTTGAAAATTTTATAATTGATTTATGCCTTATTTATTCGCTTCACGAAAAAATAGTTCGGCTACAAGTTGTTCATTATAACTACATTTCAAATTTTGCCTCAATTCCTAGACCATTTGTTTGAATTTTCATAAATACGTATTTCGACTACAATGTAGTCATCATCAGTATGAATTAGCTAATCGTATCTATCTCTGGGATATGGATTCAGAGATAGGTTGCTTGTTGCTAGTTTGGTGCGTGTCTCACAATCATATTTAAACAGTTAGGTCTTTTTTACGATTTGACTGAGGGTATGATCTGACCTGAGGATTATTTGAGTTAACTGACTAACAGATTAGGTATATGAAAAACCCTATCTATTTATTGTCGGTACCCTTTTGTGACTATGCGGCGTTGTCTTTGTTACTAGAGTGAGGGTATCGAAGCTAACCTTGATATTCAGGTATTAGATTTTATTTTTTGAAAAAAATTCATTTTCTGTTTTCTGAATTTATATATGTGGATAATTTCGTATGCATCTAATTCTGTGGGGTTTTGTATCGATTTCAGTAGTTTTAAATTCGATTTGTCGAGTTCACTTTGATTATTTTAATCATCTTTATTTTTCCGAAAGCCACATAAATAAACAACAAATCTACAATAAAATTTTTAAATGATAGCTAGACTTTTGATGTCGTGTGTACTATATACTTGTAATATTGTTATTATCTTCAAGTATTATCATCGTACAACATTTAAGGACAATAGTAATAATAATTTCACGTTGTTAATTTCTATTGAGACTTAAGTGGAATATTTGCTTTTGATAATAATAATTACAATAATGTGTGTAAAACTGATGCTGTATATAATATTGTTGTCTACTAAAGACGTTGGTTTCGTTTGATTTAAATCATGCAATTAAGTATAACGCGTACTAGATAGATATATATTCAGAACGAGGATTATATTGTTATTTACACTTATAGGATAAAATGTCTATGTTCAGTAATTAATTTTCATTTAAATGAATACACTTAAGTGCATTAGTTCTCTTAATTTATCCTGTAGATAGATCGATTGTAGAGACTATAAGGTCCATTGAGATGTCTAGGGATGTGAGTGGAGTGGATGGAATTTTTGCGTATAGACTAGGAGTTGGTAGGATATGATAGGACTATGATAGGAACTATGCCGATATTCATCTGGAGTTCGTGAAAGAGGCTGCAGAAAACCTTCTCAGACATAGCCGGTTACTTCGTTCGTGTCCATACACCGATAGTTTTAGTCAATTAACCACCCCTTTTTTTTTCTCTTAATAATTGACAAACTATCGATGCCGCGATTCAAACCCATAACCTCCCAGTTTTCAAGTAGGAATACTGCGCAGAGATAACGCCTTAGACCGCTCGACCACTTGGACTGGTAATTTTTTCTGTAACCGGGAGAATAATGTTTTTTTATTAAAAGTAACATAGGTGTGTTTTATTAAGGGGGTTAGTAGTAGCGGAATGACGAGGAGTTAATAGACTAACTTTTATATATATAATTGAACAGATGTATTGAAATTTTTCTAATTGTTGAAACTTGGACTAAACTTCTAATATCCTATTATTATTATTATATTCTATAAATAAGGGTAAAAAAACAAATTATTACATAAAATTTATAGAATATCGACTTTTGTGGGTAAAGCAAGCCAACAATTTTCGTACATTAACAAAATTATCGAAATGTGAGAATTCAATAATATAAAATAACAAATTTTATTAGGTAGAAAATGTATTTTCTTCGTTTGAAAATTCGACAAAAATTTATCATATTAATTTTATATACAAGAAGTTATTGAATTACTCAAGTACGATACGAATCCCATAAAAAATTTGAAAAGGAAAAAGTTTTTGCTGTTCTTCAGCATTTAGCAGTAAAAACCGTTAGGGCTTAACTATTACAAGAAATTCTGAGAACTTTCTAAGTATCAGTACGTTTTTTTGGTATGAATAGTTTTTTTTTTGTTTTTTAGTGCGTAACTATTCAAAGAGTGTTTATTAGTATTTTGAAAAATAAACGTAGGGTTGTTGATTTGGTAACGGTTGAATGTTGCCAAGTGCTTGATAAATAATTTCTTCAAACGAAAACGAAACGCTCTGTATAAATATGATAATATTTTGGTACACAAAATTATAATATTTATAATTTTGAGTATGGTTGGATTAACTAATTTATTCGATGTTGTTGGACAGACAATCCACCACTATCCATAATTTTATAAACATCCAGACCAAGCGAATGCGATGTGCTAAAAATCCCTCTGTCTCTCTCTCTTATTTTTATTCGTTTAATCGGCTTATTGTCAGAGTTCATTATTATTGAGATAAAATGTTTTTATATAATGTAGACATTTTTAATGTAGGCTCATTATTTTCGGTTCACTTATATCATTAATAATATCTGATTACTCCTGAAAAATATTAAAGCTGGCATTCGTCTCGGATGATTAGTCTCTGAAAAATATTTGTTTATTATTTTATTGTAAATTTTAATACGAAACTTATATAAATGGGTCAAAACTTAATGGATTTTTGTTTCATAAGACATCGAGTCCTAAAATCAAGTTCGCCTGCTGCCTACGTTCTTTTATAAGGGGTTTTTACCCCCGTTTCTGAGACATACATACGCCACTCAAAGGCCTATAACAGAGGTCACGCACATTTACATCCTTTTTCATCTTCAGGGCAAGAAATTATATGCAGACTTGGTAGGTTGAGTGACTGCAATCGACTCTGATATGATCTCTGACAATATTCATCTGTACTGGTACTCCACACCGTATATTTGTTGTCCATCGGTGCCCTGCTTCCCAGATTTGATTATTTATGCGCACATTGTTTTGAGTGATTTGGTGTTATGCATGTCTTTGAATCAACCACTAGTGGTCTTCATGTTGTTTCAATTTATCGATTTCTATTGGATGTTGTTGAAGAATGCGAGGATCGTGGAAGGAACTGGAGAGCGTGTGATATATATATATATATATATATATATATATATATATATATATATATATATTCATATAAAAAGCTTTTATTCATGATGTTATTATAACAGGAAAACATTATTGTTATTATTATTGTTATATTATTATTAATAACGTATTATATATGTATTAATATTATTAGGCAGATTATACTGAATAAAATGCTACGAAAAAATATTTAATTGAAAATCTGTATAGATAATATCAAGTAAAAAGGGTGAAATGAAACTCCTACGTATCGGAGTTTTGTGTGAGGGTAATGGTACTTTTATTATTAGTTCATTAGTTAATAGAGTATGAGGTAAAATAAACCGTCGTTGTCCGGGTTTAAAAAAATTATTTTTTTCTAAATTTTGGCATTTCAAAACGTCAATTTTTTATATTTTAAATTTATTGACAAATAATTTACTTCCAATTAATGCAGGTATTTTGATAGAAACTATATTAAAGATCTAACTGTTAGTAAATGTTGTTGACGTCAGATAATCTTAATATGCTAAAATTTTGCAAAAAACGGTTGCAATTTTGCACTTCTGATAGTTTTTAAGGAAAATTTCTCCAAACAATTCGGACAAACATGCATATTTTTATTTTACATATATATATATATATATATATATATATATATATATATATATATATATATATATATATATATATGTAAAATAAAAATATGCATGTTTGTCCGAATTGTTTGGAGAAATTTTCCTTAAAAACTATCAGAAGTGCAAAATTGCAACCGTTTTTTGCAAAATTTTAGCATATTAAGATTATCTGACGTCAACAACATTTACTAACAGTTAGATCTTTAATATAGTTTCTATCAAAATACCTGCATTAATTGGAAGTAAATTATTTGTCAATAAATTTAAAATATAAAAAATTGACGTTTTGAAATGCCAAAATTTAGAAAAAAATAATTTTTTTAAACCCGGACAACGACGGTTTATTTTACCTCATACTCTATTAACTAATGAACTAATAATAAAAGTACCATTACCCTCACACAAAACTCCGATACGTAGGAGTTTCATTTCACCCTTTTTACTTGATATTATCTATACAGATTTTCAATTAAATATTTTTTCGTAGCATTTTATTCAGTATAATCTGCCTAATAATATTAATACATATATAATACGTTATTAATAATAATATAACAATAATAATAACAATAATGTTTTCCTGTTATAATAACATCATGAATAAAAGCTTTTTATATGAATATATATATATATATATATATATATATATATATATATATATATATATATATATATATATATATATATATATATATATATATATATATATATATATACTCAAGCATGAATTAAATTTACATGATAAAAACGTAATTTTATTATATTACAGATATAAAAAAAAAAAACTCAAATTGACTGGTAGTGACTGTCATTTATGACAAAATAATAATATATACAATAAAAATGTATAATAATATATTTTATATGTATGGGGGGCGGGGCATTCTACGACAAAACCTCTTTTCTTCATTTGAAATGCAGAATAATCGATTTGTTAAAATCTCAATTCGTTAGTCATCATTTTTCATTAAAAAATCTAGTAAACATACCGATTTATTTGTGATATCGATGTCCTTTTTTTTAGGTATCTTAAATCGTTTGTCACTTTTTAACTACTTAAAACTTTCCATAGCAACTTTGTTTGTCATTTAGACCATTTAAAAATATATATAATCCAATAAATCGAAATGGGTAAATGCTATTGGTTGAATGGTTCGGCGTAAAATGCCCCATTTATAATTTGAAATTACGATGACTATAAGGTATAACGTATAAGGTATCTTACAAAAAAATTACTTACTAATATTGAGAATGAAAATTGAGAATGAAATATTTAGAGTAAAATATTGAGAGTGCAATTTGTTTAATAATTTGCTTGTGTGAAATCTTTTTTTTAAGTGATTTCTTGAAATTTAAAAAGTATCAAAATAATATTGAAGCACTAATTTGAAACCAACTTTGAAAATATAACAGTTGTTCATTGGTTTTAAAGAATTGTCATTATTTATGACAAAATGGTCCAGCGTTCTTAAAAGGCAATAATACCGCCTTTAGTAATATTTAGAATTCGCTAGAACAGTGATTCTCAACATTTTTTTTATCGCGGCACACTTTTAACGATTTCAAAATTTGACGGCACACAAAGAAAAAGATAAGTTTAAAAGTTGTTGACGTACCTGTAATACACTGTGTAAAATAATTTTGAATGTAAAATAAAATAATATGTACTACAAAAACAACAGTACGTTTATTAAGAAATTAATTACAAGTTAATAATTATAATACTTATAATGATAAATTTGAGCTTGATGTTTTTTGATAATTTCATTTATATTTGGTGGTAAAAATGACAATGCTACTCTCTTTCGTGTTCTACATTTAACAGTCTCGATCTTTTTTTCGTTTTTATATTGGTTAATACTTTACTATATACATTTCTAAAAATTTGACGGCACAATTTAAGAATTAGGCAGCACAGTGGTTGAGAATCACTGCCGTAGACGTTGTATTTATTTTTCACGATTATATTCACGATTTAAAATTAAAATAATTTTATTATTAAATAAAATGATTATGATAAAAACATCAGAGAGAGTCTATTCTTTCTATTCATATATAATATTTTAAAATATTTAGTTTTAGTGTATGAATGAACATAGCAAAACAAAACATATGAACACATACTCCACTTGCTCATAGTATTTATAAATAAATTTTCATTGTGTTTTGTTCATTTTCATAATAAAGATAAATAGACTTCAATAGAGAGAACTATCTAGAGCTAGACTAGGCTAGGAGGCTAGGCTAGGCTAGGCTATGCTAGTGGTGTAGCATCATATAATAAGTCAACTAAATCGTATAATATATTGTCTATACATTGAAAATAAATAATATTGTTGACGGAATAGAAATTTATTATTGTTTTCCTCACAATATGAAAAGAAAAAACTCTCTACAGTTGTTATACCATGCTGAAGCTTTTGTGTGCTATGACTATTGTTCAAAACTATAAATATTTTTATTAGGAACATGGAGAACAAAAAAATGTATGTTAAAAGTTTTTTTTTTTAAATAATATTTTTTATTTTCTTAGCATTCTGTAGCAAACTTGGATAAATGATCGGAAAGGTTCTTGATTTACGAGTTAAAAATATAGTAGTCGCATTCAATTTTCAGACACCGCTGGACACACGCGAACTGACGGACAGCATATTTAAGTTGCTAAATAAAAAAGCGAGTTTGAATATTTATTAATTAAAAATAATTTGCAACAATTTCGAATATTAATCTGTTACCTAGAATAAATTTCTAATGAAATAAAAAAAGCTTTCATGCTTTAAATAGACTGAAAATATTTATATCAATATCTATACACAGTAGTTATTAATTCCAATGAACATAATTAAAGAATCGAATAAAAGTTGTTGGTATATTGCATAACTTTTATTTGAAGTGCATTTCCAAAAACCGAATAAATGAGGCAATCAATTTTTTTTTGATTTTCCAGAACCCTTTGAACCCTTTGCTTTTGTGGCCATATTGTGGTACTTTCTTGTTTGAATGTAGAGACAAGAATAGATGAGTCTAAAATTTCATTTAAACGATAAAATTTCGACTTCTTCAATAACCAGTCCGTGTGGTCCAGTTGTAAAGGCACTCTAATCGGAACTGGGAGGTTGATGGTTCGATTCCCAACGGCGGTAGTTTGTCAATTAAAAAAAAAACAAATTAATACATGGGGCGCTTAATTGACTAAACTTCGGCATATGGACAAGAACGAAAGTAACCGGCTATCCTTGCGAAAGTTTTCTGCAGTTTCCTTTAACAAACTTCAAATGAATATCGGCATAGTTCCTATCTAAATCGACTGCAGTCGCACAATCTACCGATTCCTAGTCTACAAACAATTTTCTTACCCTTAAGAAGTCGGTAAAGAAGGCCTATAAAGGCCTACTTGCCAGGCATCGACCTCCCGTCTGCTACTACTAACCATTCCCTGCTTTCAAGTATTTTCTATTGAAAATCTGAGCTTGCCTTAAAGAAAAACTCTTCCTTATTACTTATTTTCATCCACACATGCAATTCTATAGTACTTGCTTGATCGAAAATTCTTTTTTTTTTTTATAAATAAAATATAATTTATATTTTGATGTTGCAATTTTTTAGCCCAGAAAACTATAAATTTTATTTTGTGTTATTTTTGTATGATTTTGTGTTCACAGTAGAATTTACAATATGAATATGGTCTGTCGGTTTGTTCGTCGTATGTGTGTGTGTGTGTATGTGTATGTAATTGGTGTAAATTCGGCCAGAATTCATACTGTGCAAAAGTTTGTAATCATATTTTATTATTCTGTTCGGTTTTATATATTTTTATAGTTTCTCATTTCTTTATTTCTTTTTAAATATTTTCCGAACTGTTTGGTGCTTGGAACGAATATTTTATCAAATTAAATAAATAACAATTTATTAAGAGACAGTTTGTGTAATCCACATATTTTTGCATACCAAAATTTAACGTATATATAATTTTGTTGAGGGTCTAATGTCTGAAGGTATTTCCAAACTATTATTAGGTTGTCAAGAACTTCACGAAATTTACAATATTAGTAAAATGTATCCTCAAAAATCAGCTTAATTTTTATGAGAATTTATCACCATGGCATTTTTGAGAAAATCGCTATGTAAGTTGGAGAAATTTAACATGCATCTGCATAAACATGGTAAAATAAAATGCACGATTCCGATTGTTTTTACTTCGAACTCTCTCAATATAGTCACGGTTGAAATTCGTCAAATACTTTCCTCAATTCCTTAGAAATATTTTTCCTTAAAAGTTTGGGAGAAAGACCATCGGATTGTTAAGTTTTTTGATAAAATTTGCGTAAAAAAGTGCATTTTTTTCATGTCCGCAGCAGAAGGTTATTTTTTATGGTTAAGTTGGCATCATGAGTACCAGCGCGCTGTTTGAAAATCGTTTGAAATTATATACTAGTATATATGTATGATGACTAGTATATGTATGATATGTTATGTGGCGAATGGGAACACTAACGACAACGGACAGCTGTTTTCAACAATGCGCAAGAGTACCAACATATTTTTTTAACACATTTTTTACACAATTTTTTATATAGTTTATTTCGCGCGGGTACTCGATCAGCTGATATAGTTTGGAAATACCTTAAGTCTAAGTACCTAGAAATGTTAAAATCTCAATGGAAGACTCTCAAACACGTGAATGTTTTTTTAACACTATTTAAACTACAATGAAAATTCCTTCATTTAAAAGGCCATTACAAGTCTCCGACAGTACTACGGTCCACAAATGGAATCTACTTTTTTTCAAAATTTTAAATCATTTCACAAATATTAGATTATCAAATGATAATTAATGAAAACTTTAGGTTTATGAAATAAAATTTCAAATTCTCCCCAATACCTAGATCAGTTTTTATATTATAAATACGTATTTCGACTACAAAGTAGTCATCATCAGTATAAATTAGCTAGTCGTAATTTACTCTTGGACAATTAGAAATAGTTTGAAAACTTTTGTTTGAAACGCATTAACTCAATATAAACCGAGCGTATAAGCAATTAACTCAGTTGTTATTTTCACTTGTTTACTGCAAATTTCTTTTATGTACACTATTTTGTTTTTTTCTACATTTTTCCGGTAATAAAACAAAAAAAAAACAGTTCACGCATTAATAATGAACTCAGTATGTACCGGGTATTAACTTAGTAATTAACTAAGTGGCTATTTTTTCTTTGTTTTAGTATGTTTAATCTATAAAAAACATTGTGGGTATTGTAAGACGGAAATAAACATGCGACGGCCTCATAAATCAATATAATATTCCATTCAAAATTTATACCAACAACATAAATTCTATTTTATTTCATATTGAATACATTTTTATGACTCCAATTGTACCACACACTCTCATAATAAAACTTTAGTATAGTATAGTAATACTCCTTGTATGTTGATAGTTTTGATATAATTTTTATGCATATAAATAAACATTAAAAAAACTTAATAGCATCAATCATATAATTTTGTATAATGTCGTTTCGCTACTGCCTATACATGATATCACTACTATACACAAATATAATATGATGATAGTAAGAAATCTGTAGAAAATATACGATTAATATGATTATGATGATTATTATTATTTGTTATACATAATGTTATGAAAGAAAAAGAGACTGACTGAACTGAAGAACTACTGATGATGGTGTTTTACTTCGCTCTATATGTATGTGAAATATGTATAACTACATTGTGAAGTTTTCCAGGATTTTAGCGGTATTGGCGTCTAGCCAATGATATGTTATTTAGATTGTATTGCAGTAGTTATAATGTTTATAGTAGTCACCATTCATATTGGTGAACAGAGTGTTTCAATAACAAAACTGGACAGATCTCCAGCCGGATGAAATCACTGAAGTGTCACCAAGAGATATCCTGACGTTTATCAAGACTATAGATAGATAGATTGTAGCGGCCGCCTTGGACGGGCTACACTTTGACCATTAGGTTTATTGTGATTCCTAAGGATGTGAGTGGAGTGGATGGAATTTTTGTGTGTAGACTAGGAATTGGTAGGATGTGCGGCTACTGCCGATTCTGATAGGAACTATGGGGATATTCATCTGGAGTTCGTGAAGGAAACTGCAGAAAACCTTCACAAGCATAGTCGGTTACTTCGTTCTTGTCGGTTAATTTAATGAATGGAGGTAATATAGATCAAATTGGTTGCGGTACAAAAGCTCATTATAAGATTTAATTGAATGAATGAATAATAATGGGAGGAATTTGGTGCACTGCGACCTATTAGATCCATTGTGCTCTCCCATCTGATGCTTAACCAAGAATTGGTCTCATCATAGAGCACCACGTCCAGCCATGTTTTCTTCAGGAAGTACAGGATCTGGATAGGGTTAAGGGATTACAGCTTTCCCGAACGTATCTGGTTGAATCTCAGGCATTTTATTACGTTGTGTATGAGGACGTCACAGTCTATTAGGGTTGTTCAAGAGTTTCTTCCACCCTCCACAAAACCTGCAGTTGCACTCATTTCCCAAGCCTAGCTTCCTAAGGTATCCCCTGACTCTTAAATTCCCCCTCAGAGAGTTCGCCAGATTTCGCAGTTTATTTTTTTTCAGGCCAATGCAGGTTTTGTATCTTTTGGGTTATAGTTCCCGAGAAGATTCTTTACCTGCATGAGCTCTAGAAGGTTCCTTCAGAGTGTGGTCCTCTTGGTGCCTTCTTCTTTTCTTAATTTTGAGAAATTACATTGAGGTTTTTAGTTTTAAAATGACGGGAGCCGTAGATATCACAATGAAACACAAGCGAAGCCACGTGTTTAAGCTAGTAATATATATTAAGAGCATATCTTTTAGACCATTCTGTACGTATGGCACAAATATAGTAAAGTAGTTCTTAGTTATATCAATGTATGCACTCATACCCACAATATGCTGGAACTGTAGTAAAATAAATCGATCAAAACATTTTATGGTGTACCAAATAAAAATTTGAACAGTATTTTATACCCACTTAATCGAAAAATTTGAACCTATGTTAATTAACAAAAGTGAAAAAATATTATCATTGGGTTTTTTTTTTAGTAGGTAAGAGTGAAGTTTCTACTCTCTTTTGAACGCGCTATGTCAGTGGCTAATACAGGTATTTTTGATTTTTTAAACTAGCATATATTTATCCATTGGTATGGTTGCCTTTCAGTTATGTTATACCATCGGAAGTGACTACCATTTACGTAATTTGACATTTAAGTAATATATTTGAGCATTGATAACATTTTTTGGTATCAAATGCTTGGTATGAAACATCAGACACATCTAGGGTGGTAATGGAATCCACGGCCTCTGAGATATCTCAGATGTTATGGTATCGAACCAACGTTTTACATATAACATTGTAGTTAGTCTGTAGAGATAGAGATTAATTCATAACGCATCCGATCCTTTTATTATTTCGGGATTATGAAATATATGATTTTGGGATTATAAATTTGTAAAATCTTAATTAAATACAAAATATGCGCTACAGAGCTGTGTGAAAACAACGCTGATTTTCTTCATCGTTTTTAAGGCTTATTATTATATGTATATGATGCTTTTATATAAGCTTATTTTCTCTGGTGTTGATAATCTCATGATCTCAGGTTTTTTTCAAAGTTACCTTCATTTGAAAAAAAAAGTGTGTGTGTACTAATGTACGTACGTAAGAATATGTACTTCTTTTTAAATAATTTATTAAATTAATATTAAATAAGGTCAACGCTACTATTAAGACATAGAAGCTTAATAAAATGATATAGTAGTGAAAAATTACTATCGAAAAATTATATATTGTATCTAAAACCAATGATTCTACATTTTATCATGATTGAACAGGCCCAGCGTCACTTCTCACCATAAAATTCGAGTTAAAAAGATTGGCATTAAATCCATTATTTACATTAGAATCAAAGTTAGTGAAATTTCTCAAGACCAGCTCCGGTTTATCAATACATACATTTAATATACAGCCAAGTTTACGAGCCCATAAAAATGATATCATCGATAATGTGGATCGAAATTCTAATATTCTTCTTTTATCAGAAACATGGAGTAAATGAAATGTCCAAAATAATAACGATCATTCATCTTTCTATTATGTATAATATACCAGTCCAAGTGGCCGAGCTGTCTAAGGCATTACACCTGCGCAGTATGCCTACTTGGAAACTGGGAGGTTATGAGTTCGAATCCCGACATCGGCAGTTTGTCAATTATTAACAAAAAAACAAGAGGCGGTTAATTGACTAAACTGTCGGCGTATGGACAAGAACGAAGTAAACGGCTATGCTTGAGATGGTTTTCTGCAGTTTCATGAATAACGGCATAGTTCCCATCAGAGTCGGCTGCAGCCGCATATCCTACCAATTCCTAGTCTATGCACACAAATTCCTTCCAATCTACTCACATCCTTAGACATCACAATGGACCTTATGGTCGAAGTGTAGCCCATCCAGAGTAGCCTCTACACTCTATCTATATATCTATATATATTATTCTCCTGTCCACTGAACAATAAGGTTGCTCATGTGACAGACTTACTTGTTGAAAGACTAAATTTAGATATACATGTGATATAGAAAAAAATACGTAATATGTGATTATATACGTAATACGTAATATATGATGTAATTCCTTAATACAAATCATTAGAAATTGGTTCAGGTTTTTAAATATGAGTGTACATGTGACTACTATATCCAATGGGGAGAGTATTATGTCTTTTATTCGAAAATATGTATATAAATTTTCACAAAGATAATCATTTAACGTATAACGGTATACGGAAATTTTTATGAATGAATTTATTATGTTCTTGTTGAAAATATATTATTACTACAATAAAAGGCTACAAAATACCGAAATAGTAAAACATTTGTTACAAAATAAGTTCATCAAAATTGTGGAACTTGAATTTATTCCTACAAAAGATTCCCAAAATGGGTTTGAACTACTATTCTTCTTAATAATACGTGTTATTTTTGATACGCTTGTATTTTAGCATGGCTATGGTACAAATGTTATAAATAACCATTTTGAACACATTTTTTGCTGATCTAATAACCTGAAAGAGTCCCTAAATTCGAAACGTTGAAATGAATTAAAGTTTCGTAAAATGGCGATCAAAGTTATTCAATTGTTTGACTCAAAATCGGTATCAAGCGATGCTTACATTCTTTGCATATTGATATAAGTTTGTTCAAATCTTGCACCTAACTTTTTCACCCACTTCTGTCGTAGTAGGAGTAGCAGAGGTTACGTTGAAGCCTAGCAAAGAGACCTTTCTAAGCCTTTTCAACCGAACCCTAAAGGATAAGAAACTTTTACGCAGACTAGGAATTGGAAGGTTCGGACTTTGTTATGAACTATGCCGATATTAATATAGAGTTGGTGAAAGTAAACTGCAGAAACCCTTCACAAGCATAGCCGATTACTTCTGTTCTTGTCCATACGCCGACAGTTTAGTCAATTAACGTCCCTCGTCTAAATATCTACTTGGAAGTTGGAGGTTATTGGTTTGAATCTCGACATCGGCAGTTTGTCAATTTTCAAGAAAAAAAATGAGCGGTAATTGATTAAATTGTCGGCGTATTGTGATGGTTTTCTGCAGTTTCCTTTACGTATATATATTTTTTACAGATGAATAGCGGCGAGATTCGCTTCTCCCATATGTTGGCAATCGCCAGAAGATTTGCTTATCAGGTCTTCCTAAAGGTTTATATATTCGGGGTGAGATGTACCGAATCTCTTGTATCTGCTGTAACCCAGAGGTTCACAGTCAAATATTATGTGGCTGGATGTTTTTTCCTCCTGGCCACATAATCTGCACACAGTGGACCCGTTATAGAGTCCCATTGTGTGTAGATGCTTCCGCAGGAGATAAGCCCCGGTAAAGAATCCGGTAACTTTCCGCAGTTGCATCCTGTTCAAGTTCAGTACATCGAGTGATAGCCTTTTGGTTGCATTCCGAAGCAGAATTTTCCCGAGCTTTTGATGCGGTACACATTTGGTAAATCTCATAGTTGAATAAAATATTGTTTTAAAAAATATTGCATTTACTTGTTATTCTGAAAAACAATATCCCGAATTTGAAACAATACAAAAATTTGTATTATTTGTAAAATGAAATGTATTGTATTCATTGATTCCCAAAATAAATATCCATACAACAACAACAACAACAAAAACTATCACAAAAAGTTTAATAAAAGACTAAAATAATAATAATAATGTTGATTCGTATGTGAAATCAAACCAGAAATGGTGTGACATTTGGTTGGCATCA
Organism: Nineta flava; assembly: GCA_963920215.1. NCBI lineage: Eukaryota > Metazoa > Arthropoda > Insecta > Neuroptera > Chrysopidae > Nineta > Nineta flava. The sequence continues at coordinate 59,185,464 of OY986045.1, read as the reverse complement.
CTTGTGGTATATATAGAGAGATTTTGTTGTTATTAATATTGTTAGTTTTCCCTGCTATCATCCTCTCCCATATTCAATCCTCTCATTCCCTGTAACTATGTATGTAGGTATGTTTGTCTGTCTATTGTGTACATGTTCGGATACCGGAACTGAATTCAATCTATTGCACTGAACCGTATGAGTTAGTACTATCATATTTTTTTTAGTAATGTTTTTTTTTTTTTAAGTTTATGAGTTTCTATTGTTGGTAATGTTTTATTTCTATTTCAAATTGATTAGTCTGGACATTAACGTTCAATATAAATATTGTGTAGTAGGCTAATACCAGAATTTATTTTATTTTAAACGTCTGTATATTCAAATTGTGTGGCCTTCGGATTTTTCCCATATATATTTAAAATCGCAATGTACACTAAATTAAAAAGATTTGGTATCTATGGTAACCAAGATATATATGATGAATACTTTTTTTCTACTGTCAGTTTCAAGTATATCTTTGTTCCTTGGAGCTCAAAAGCCTTGTCTGCAACTGAAGTCTCCTCAGGGTTAGTCAGGGATTTCTTAGAGGAAAAACTAGAGCTGGAAAAATCGAACAATGTTAAAATGAAACGAAAAAGCAGATACCTTAGTAAAGAAGGGAGTTGCAATACCTTCCATAGGCTCCGAACCTATTTTAGAAATTCCAATGACATCATGTGAAGAAGTGATACCTGAGATAAATGGATGAACGTTGAACGCCGTGATCACTGGGAAAATATACCGGAACTGAAACTCGGGAAAATATTGTTTCGGAATGAATTCAAGAGGCACTCTCGATGCACTCAACTGCGAAAGGTTATTGGATTCATCACCGGGCATTATCACCTCCGAAAACATTTGCATGTAATCGGACTCCACAATGGATCCGTTATGTGTAGACTAGCGAAGAGGAAAAAACATACAGCCCCATATGTTTTAACTGGGAATATCTCGGTTGTAGCAGATACAAGATATTCGGTGCATGTCACCCCGAATATATGAACCATAGGAAAAACTTGATAAGCAAGCTCCTGACTAATGCCAACATTCGCTTCTCCATGGGAGAAGCGAATCATGTCAGCCTGAAGTAGAAGGGGGGACACAATGGGCCATAAAGTCGAAGTGAAATATTTTTTATACTCCAAAATATATCTATCTAATCCCTACGAAGATTCCCATTTTTCATAAATGTGTGAAATGATGATATATTTTGTCATTCATCCAATCTATTCCAATCCTTTCATAAAAATAATAAAAAGCTTTATACAAAAAAAAAACCATTCAATGCAGACTCATAAATATATTTTAATAAATAAAATGTATAAAAGATTGTATCATAAAAATGTCTAAGATATTAAAAATGAAAATTATGATTACATCTAAAGATAATGTCAACTTAATGACCAATGAATTAAATTTATTGTACTACACTTAGAATATACAACAACACACTATATGGTGGTGACCCCTTAGTTCAAACAAAAAATAAAACATTATACAATTATATTATGTATGTTTTGTTAACATAAACATTTTAAAATTGTTCGTTCATGTTATTATTTAAAATAATATTTTGTGTACAGGATGATACACAATATTATGTGGTGGATATATAAACCTCCGGGTATGTAACCAAAAAATGTAGGAACCAAGATATCCGGAAACCAAGATACATGAGTTTGTTGTATTAGTTACCAGATAACTCTGGGAAACTTATGTTGGACTCAAAAGTGTCTCGATTTAGAATCGAGTACATGACAAGTTCATACAAGTAGATCGTATATGTAGATTATAAATACAATTTAATTATTAAATAAAACAAATATTTGATTAATTTAATTAAATACTGATATGAAAAAATTAACTCGTCAACCAGGAATCGAACCTCGGGCCTCTGGATAACCGGTCCAGTGTGCATCCTCTACACCAAAGACGATTGTGATGTGACAGCCAACTTTTTCATATTCTAATTTTTTTTATATATATATATATTTTTTTATATATTTATTAGACAGCATAAACTTCTCGTTGAAGTGATATTTTTATTTAATATTTGTTTATTTGTGTATACTTTCGTGTCAACATACAAGTGTTTGTCCAAATTCCTTACGGTTACGTATGACAAACTGTAGAAGACTATAGCGTATACCCGACACATTTCATTGTCATTGAATTTATTAATTAAATTAAATACTGATATGAAAAAATTAACTCGTCAACCAGGAATCGAACCTCGGGCCTCTGGATAACCGGTCCAGTGTGCATCCTCTACACCAAAGACGATTGTGATGTGACAGCCAACTTTTTCATATTATTCTAATTTTTTTATATATATATATTTTTTTTAATATTTATTAGACAGCATAAACTTCTCGTTGAGATTTTCGTAACAACAATTTCATTTTGACTAGATTCGGAACACCGTTCCTTCATCAGAAAATATATGATAATAATTATAATGGATTTTCTTCAGGTAACGACCCATTCAATACAAAAACAATAAATATAGTTGAAATAATACACATCTTTTCTTTTAAAAGTGAAAAATTTTTAATAAAAAATAAAGTGAAAATAACTTCTTACTGAGTTAATTGATTCAATATCCAGTATTTACTGTGTTCATCAGTAAAATGTAAAAGTTACTAAATACATATATGGTTTTGTATTCAAGAGAAAGTTTAGATGTTTGAGCTGAAATTGTAGCAAAACTGTTCAGTTTATGAAAAAAAACTATCAAGCAAAGTTGTTTATTTTTAACGAAAAAACACTTTTTCCCAATTTGCCCATTCACGAACTTCAGCTATTTAGTTCCAAAACAAACACACAAAACGAACAGATATACATAAATAGACTGATTAGGTCATTTTTTATGCGATGAATATTTTCAATCGCTACAAACTTATATTTTCCTTGTATAAATTATATACTAATTGAAAAAGCCGGAGTTTCCTGGGCCTCAAAAAATTCTTAGAGGAAATTTATGTTAAATTTGTATTTTTTTCTAAATTTCGAAAATTCGAAACGTCAATTTTAAATTTATGGACAAATTATTTATTTTCAAAATTTGCAAAATAATACAGCTATTTTTATAGAAACTATAAACTATTAACAGATAATGGCTATAAGTTGCGGTCGGTTTGAAATTTTGGACTTCTAAGTTTTTCTGGAGTCGTACGAAAAATTTATCTAGGGTCTTCTCTCATTATTATTTTCTACAGCTATTTTCTACAGTTTTCTCTAAATAATTCGGACAAACATACACTTAACATATTTCAGGATACTCAAGAGTATATTAAGTTTAGTCCCAACTTTGTAACATATGAATATTAATTATTAGAATACAATGTCTTGGAATGTATACCCGTAAAAAAAAAACAAAATTGAAACTTAAAATTTGGTCCCTCATTTCTGTAACCTCTTGTATATTTATATATAAAACCAGTTTCACATGTTATCCCAAATGTTTTTCCACATATCTATATTCTCTACTATGTATTTATGTAATGGTAATAATGGCTGTAAAATATTTACAACAATTTTCCCGCAGAAATAAATGGTATATTATTAATAATACTGTGTGCCAAATGACTTCATTAAAAATTTAACGCACTGAAATTGTTTTGTGTGTTATGTAATTTAACCATTATTCGTTTGTATTTAAAAAAATAAACAAACAAACAAAAAAACATACAATGCCAAAAAAAGATTTAATATTTTTTGGTTGTTTTATAGTAGAAAATAAAAATAATGTATCCATTTTTTTAAGCCAATTTAAATAATATGCAGAGAATTATTCATTCAACAAGGGTGGGTATGTATACATTTACGTATATGTATGTATGTAATAATATTTTGGCAATTTCCAAGCATAATCTATTCTGTCAAATGTGTCAATTTTGTTTATTCTGGTTTAATTGGCGTATGATACAATAAAGGAAAATTTGAATGTATGAACGATTCATATTATTAAAAAAAGGACATAAATATAATTTTCTTCATTTTAGGAAAAAATTGTTTTTGAGTTTTCATATTGAGTAACAAATAGATCGACCGAAACCCAAATAAGATAATTTTATCATCCACTATAACAAAAATGGGGAAAATATTTACCCTGTTCAAAACACTTTGCATTTTTGGGTTTACAAAGTATCCCGCACAATTTAAATGGAAAATGGCCCTCGGTTAAATTCGCTAATTTTTTGATATGTTGTTGATGTGCTGAACTAATGTTATCTCGGGCACGAGCCTCCAAAATGCTTTCTTGCAAGGTTTTTCAGCAAAAAACGGAAGGAAAATGACGCTTTCATGTCGACCTTTACGACGTATGGAGGTTATACGGCCGTTAAGTATAGTAGAGATGGTAACTAATCATCAGGATCCATTTTTCTTATATTTTGTTAGTAGTTTCGATGTATATATATATATATATATATATATATATATATATATATATATGTATATATATATATATACTAGATATCAAATTTTTTAAATATTATTTTTCAGCCTTGAAAATAAAATTTTGCGTTTTTTCAAACACTAAATTATTTATAACTCGAAAATGGTCAAGTTTACATAAAATTTAAACAAATAAACAAAAGTTGTTTTTAAATTTTTGTCCATTTTTCCCAAACACAGTCCTATTTTGCTCATTCATCTTGTTTACGGATGAAAGGACGGGCGGATATGTGGAAATGGGCTAATTAGGTCATTATATGAACACCTATACAAAGTCGGAACTAAACTTAACATACAGATTGTGTATATAATATATACCAGATATAAAAATTGGGACCAGATTTTCTTAGGGCAAATTCTTTATCCATATTCAGAAAATTTATTTTACCAATGCGAGGTTTTCACCTTGTCTATTTGGTTTTGATTATTTTTAAATAATATTTTGATATAATAAAACGTAATTAAATTTTCAAACCAAGAAATATGAATATTTTAATCCATATCTAGTCTCGTCTGACGTTCATACGAGCTTTGTTTTCTCTATCACAATACTTGTATTTTATTTTTCGGTTGTTATTATGACGATCATTATTTGGATGCTTACAAAATTTTATAATTTATATTTGGTAATAAAAATAATTTTTTTTTTTCATTTTACAACAAGATATAGAATTATGATTCGATATTATTTTATAGGTACAAATATTTACGATTAGGATATAAAATATTGGATTATTTATATTTTATCGATATACTTTAAAAATATATATTCAATATTTTATTACCACCTATACAGCCAAGTTTTCTCATTCAACGTAGTCGTTGTATGTCAGGTTTTTTTTTTTTTTTTGGAATATAATTTTTATTACCTTATTTATTTGTGTGTGATGGAATACAAAATGCTGCTTACCAGCCTCAATTGAATATCGAAACTGAAATGATGATTTCTTTGGCCCAAGATATTAAAATTTCGGAACAAAAAATAATTTGTTTCATCCAAAGAAATGAAACTTTTTAAAGAATGCATAAACTTCTTGGGTTTTATTCTTGAGTTTTTTATTTTTTTAAATAAAAATTAATAACTTTTTTTACAAAAATTTCATTTTCTTGACTAAAGAATCACAAGAGTATTTGGCCAAGAAAGAGTCTCTTAGGCCAAGACTAATGAACTCTACTTTAAAACAATTTTAACACCGTTCAAAAATTTTAGTTTCTTCGCTCAACTAAAATTTTTTGAAGTTTTTGAAATTTTGAAATTTTTTACCTATCAGACTCATAATATATCTAATTAAATATTAATAATAATAATAAACTATTGTTCAAACATTTTGTAAAATAAAGGTATAGTTTTTAATTTATAACACATATAGTCTGTAAAAACATTTTAATAATAATAAATTAATAAAATATACATTAAAATAATTATACAAAACTAAAATAAAACAAAATATAATATTTATGATATTATATTATATGTATTCTAAATAGTAAAATATATATTTGTATACATTTATATAAAGTATAAACTAAAATATTTATATATAGATTAAAATTATTTAATTATATATATTATATATATAAATATATATATTTTATATATATATATATATATATATATATATATATATATATATATATATATATATATATATATATATATATATATATATAACTATATATATATATATATATATATATATATATATATATATATATATATATATATATATATATATATTATATACTATAACTATAGCCGGAACAAAATATAATTATATTAATAATAACACATCACTGAATGGAGTCCTTTCCATTTTAAATTAAATATTGACCAATCTAAAATTTTATTTATTTATTTTAATAATTATGAAACTAAAATAAAAGGGTAATATTTCATCGTTTATTTTGTGAATCAACTAAATTATTAATCCGATTGTTTGATTTAATAATCAATCATTTTATTGATTTTTAATTGTATTATTGATAAATAGTCACTCGTTGAAACCTGTTGAAAAAATCGGTGAAAAAGTCGCGCTTTTTTCTTGATTTAGTTATAAATCACATGTACACTTAGCTACAAAAGTTGATATACTATATTCATTTGTTTTTCGGAAAAAAATTACATTACGAATGATAATTAATGAGAACTCTAGGTTTTTGAAATAAAATTTCAAATTCGCCTCCTTTACCTAGATCAGTTTTTTTTATTATAAATACGTATTTCGACTACAATGTAGTCATCATCAGTATAAATTAGCTAGGCGTACTTTACTCTTTGACAATTAGAAATAGATATAAAGTCGAGATCAATAGACAAAAATAAAAATAAATAGAAAATTAACTAAATTAAAATATACTGGATTTGAAATATAATAAATTTTAAATAATATTGAAATTACTCTTGTTAAATTTTCCTTCATTCACATTTATTCCTGTTAAATTTACTCTTGATGGTAATAATTGAATAGCCAAACAACCATTTCACGCCCGAAAGATCGGGCGCTAAAATAGAACTATTCCCGCATTAGTAAGAAAAAATTGTCGATTACCCACCCACTCGAGCGAATGAGTGGACAATATCGTTCTCGTGCGCAATCGACAACTTAGCGTACTTGTTGCACAAGATACTATAATTTTATTTCATTGAATTTCGAATACTTTTTTCTATAAAATTAACATTTGAATATATGAAAAATTAATTATTGACGTAAACCATGAACCTATCTATAACATCACTCACTGGTGACAATTTCGATTAATAAGGTCATACAATTTGATGGATTACTTAATTTTAAATTCGTGGTATCACACTCTACTTGGTAGAGGTTCGTTCCATTATAATAAATTCAATAGAAAATATTCCAATCTAAAAATAAATTATTCTATTATTACGATAATATTTAATATCGTTACGATATGATATAATTTGATTTTATACTTAGATTTAATGTTATATATAACGGTTATATTAACGTTATTATTATTACCTATATATATATAAGATATATTTACAAATTTAATATTAATAAGTGGGTAATACGTTTTATATTTAATCGATAATATTGATTTTTAATACTTCACTTTACAGAATGTTGGAAGATTATAGTAGAACTCACCAAAGCTCATAATAAAACTTCAAATAAACCTGCTAGTTAGACACAAAATGGGGGGGTCACAGTCTTATAGGTTGATTAAATCGTTCGGTTCAATCTTATATTGAATCCCCCCATTATCATACATTTTTGTGAACCTTTATTTCCATATTTAACACCCTGGAAAATAATGTTAAAAATACTTTTCTTTGTGAAAATGAAAAAAAAACATGTATAGCTAGCAATGCGTGGTTTATGAGATACGAGATTTTCAAAAATCAAAATATAAATTTTGCTTTAAACTGATGAATTCTAATTTTAATTTACGTTTTTCATATTTTGATGTCTATCGATTTTAGACGTTAAGTGAATTTTTATTCACGAAAATGTTGTTCGTTTGACTATTTCGTTTATTTCGAAAACAAAGCTTTTATGGACCAATTTAATGAGTTATATCACTTTTTAAAGCATGCGAGCTTTTGTGATATCCTGTTTATTTTCGTTAGCTTTTATATAGTTTCTGTAATGATTGGTTGATATGAGGTATCTTTTTTTTTAAAATTATTTTGTCGTCAATTTACTTTTTTTCTTTACAATTCCATTCACTAACTAGATATCACATCGTCAGGCATATGACTATATAGAATGTACACTCGGAATCAAGTAAATTTGAACCTATTTGCTATATATTATTCTTTAATTACTCAAATGAGGTTATACTTTCAATGTTCGCTGATACAAGAGTGAAATGTATGCAGTTCTTGAGATATCGGGTAGCAGCTCTATTAACCGAGTACATTAGATATGAGGTTATCGGCGTTTATTAGTGGTCACAAACTTCACACGGTTTTATCGGCTTTTTATAATCCGATGTGTGAATGGCGAAAACGAACAATATACATATAGAAAGTGTTAAAAAATTTGCATAGTCATTTTCGAGTATTTATGTGTAAAGGGATTGACATTGCTCTAGGAAATATAAAAGAAATGTATTGGCATTGATGTTGACCTTAAATGGTATTTCAAGGTCAAACTGTTTTTAAATTCGATTCTGGATTTTTTATGACAACTATGAAAACTTCACCTAGATCCTTATTAACGGCTTAAAGGTTTTAGTGAATCCCAAGGGCTAGTTGTAGAAAATGATCCTTTCCTGGGATAGTTGGATATATAAGCACGAAAGAGAAAAAAACTGTTCTGCCTTCAATAACACATCTTGGATTTATGAAACTTTTTAATTTGTATATAAAAGATTTCTGATTGATCAGATTGTCTAATATCCGCCAAACAGTTTATATAATCGTTTGAACAGTTTTCGAGGGCTATTTATATAGTATTCTTAGTGTTACACGATTAATAAACAAACAAGTTTTGCGTCAGTAACTCAGGCATGATGTGGAACCATAAACGTGATTGGTCAAGCAATATGATTGGTTGACAAACCGATGATTGCCGAATGTCACATAGCCGATCGTTACAAAAAACGTGACATTGTATTATCTACCATTTCATTTTACTCCCCATTTAAAACCTTGTATAGTCTCGCTATAAATATTTTCACATAAAAGAGTATTGAAATGATTAGGTATTAAATTTGAGTACACCTAAGATTTTTTTTTTCTATTTTATTGAACAATATTGTACGATATTATATGTGTGATTCGATTTAGCATTAGTATGCGAACGATATAAAAGCAATCTCAGCAAATGGCGTAATAAAAGTATTTCTTTTTTTTTTTTTTCGTTCTTAACTAAGTAAAATTTCTGTGCCTGTGTTAAATGTGTGTTGTGTATTGAAAGGTCGTTTTTTTCCAGGTTATTGCTTTAAATAAAAGAAGGTATAATGATACTACCAACAATTCTCTGTTTAACTATTTCATTATTTCAATAATTTATCTTCATTTTGAAGGTACAGGGTTATTGATTTGTGATTTGTATTCGCAAGAAAGATTTCGAATGTTAGGGATCATGAGACGACACATGCTGAATACTAATAATCGGGATAACAAAATAAAAAATAAAATTCGATCTATAAAATATTAGGTTTAAAAAAAACATTAAACTTCGGTTAAATTTTCGCTGAGATATGAAAAAGTTTTTTTTTTCTTGTTGAAAATCCAGATAGTTAATTTTTCTGTATCACAACCAAATGATATTCGATTTTAACAGGAGAGGAGTTTTTAGGAAATTTAAGGAACGATTTAAGATAAACGAAAGTGCATAATCGACTTAAATTAAAGATCGAGAAATTAGAGTTTGTAGATCAACCTTCCGGCTATGGTGTTAGCCCGTCATAGGTCCGATTGGAGTGTTAACCGGATGCCCGAGATTTAAGGACAGTGCGACCTACCTTGACTGTACGTAGCGTATGAAACGCCATTTCTATTTCTAGCAGAATATCCTTACATAGCCAGAATGAAGTACCTAGAGTTCTGATCGACCGAAATGGGGGAATTTGAGGTAAAACAATGAAATAGATCTCACCCCAATTCACAAAGCGTAGATTCGGCAATGAACAAAGGGATAGAGGAAACGAAATCCTCTACCCAGGTATGGTAGAGGATAAAAAAAGTTGAGGGGATGTGTTCCTCACGGGTCGGTTTAAAAAGTCTACTTCGGTGTCCCCTCCAGTGCTACTACTAAGGTTTAGAGGGCGGGAAAAACACAAAATGTGGAATAATTCACCTAATATTACTAATATGAAAAAACATTTTATTAGTAAAGTTGTAGAAAATACTGGAACTGGAACTTTAAAATTTACGGATATATTATCAATTTTATTATTAGAATGTTTGGTAATATTAAATATTACAACCGTCATCTTGGTAACTTGATTTTATATCAATTCCTCTTTCTTAAAAAATGCGCTTAATTCCTACGTAGTAGCTTTCACGTGACGATTAATAATTTTCAAGATCTTGTTCCTTTTTCATTCATGCTTTTAATGAGATACATATTATAGTTTTATTTTTACTTTACCCTTCATTTTAACACGAATATAACGAATGATTCATAAAAACAAAAGAGGAGCTTGTGTGTGATTTTTCTTACCAATTACAAAACAGCCTAAAAACACACATACCTACAACAAAACAACAGATCACATAAAACAAAGAATAAAAATTTATTTAAAACATCGTAAGAAAATTTTATGTATATATATTACACAACGTTATAAAATTGTCGACAATTTTCATGAATAATTGTAGGTCATAAAATTTCCTTTTGTATTTATTATATACAAGGTGAGGCGGGAGCAACGGATCAAACTTCAGGAATAAATTTTACACGTAAAATTAATACAAAAAAGTCCGTTATCCATGTTATAATTTATGTCATAAGTTATAACGTAATAGGGAATATGCATGAAAATTTTTTTTCACTTGAATTGAAGCATGTTTACTTGACAAATATCAAGGTAAAATTACTTTTCAAATAACTTCAAAAATAAGCGAGATATGAATGATTGAAATTCCCGATTAGACAAAGAGGGTGATAGCCCTCTTGATATGTTATGTGACGTCATATTACACTTTCACCATTTAAAATACACGGAAAACTCCGTTTTTAGTATTTTTGCAAGAAAGAGACAGATAATAATCTTTAAAAGCTTATAGCTTCCTTGATATTTGTCGGATTTTAATTTCGTTTTTAAATATTATTACAGTATTAACAGTATTTTCATATTCTGAAAATAAATGTGAAAAAAAATTTTCATGCATATTCCCTATTAAAAAGTGTTATCTTGTGTTCTACAGTGTTCAATATTGGTCTTTAAACATCAGTATGCAATGTTTAAGATAAAAAAATTGTGTGACAGTTATTTAACGTTGATAAAAAAGAAAATTAAGCCGACGCGGCGACGCCTAGCCCATGTGAAACACCAAAACTATTTTGTATAGAAAATATGCATGAAAGGATGGTTTATTAAAGCAAATAAATATTGCATAATTAAACACAAAATATTCAGATTTTTTTTAAAGAAAAAAATTATTCTCTATTTAAAAAATACATATTAATTTAATTAAAACCAAAAAATAAAAAATTAAATAATTTCTTAAAAATTGAGACGACTTAATTCTTTCAATTACTTAAACTATTATTATTATTATTATTATTAACTATTTCCTATAGAAAATATGCATTGCAACCTATGAATGAGTTTTTGAACTTGTATATGTACCATCATCTATGAGCATCTTTTTAAAACTGATTTGTTTTATGTAATATCACCTATGACTAACTTGTTGATCATATGATGAGAAAATTTTATCAGGACGTTGTCAGGTAACAAACGGTCTAACTCTCCGCAATAAATGTTTCACATCAAAAATGAGAATTGCAAAAGAACATTTGTTTTTGCATTATTTTCATGTATATAACACAAATAGAGTTTGGCCCGTTCCTTCCGATTCACCCTGTATACACAGACAGGGAGGATAGATGGATTTCCACCAAATTGTTAAATTGTATTTAAAAGAAAATTAAAGTTGGTAATAAACTTTTTGAAATGTTTCAATAATAAAACAATGTGTGTTAAGTAATTATATTTTATTTCAATTTATGTAACCATGAAAATTATATTATATAAAATGTAAACGATAATTTATTTTTGAAACAAATTTTTTTTTTTTTGTACAAATTCTCTGGGAACATTATTATTGTAATTACATTTTATATATCACATCACAATACAACATATATAAATTTGTATTTTATTATACTTATTTTATGTGTTACGACATATTTAATTGTGTTTGAAAAGGTCAAAACTAGGTTAAAATTTATGATAATTGACGTTTTATCACATTTTTTATTGAATTTTCTTTACAAGAAGAAAGCTATAAGTGTTGTTACGAAAATCTTCAAATGTTCATCGGTCCTATATGTATATATATATATATATATATATATATATATATATATATATATATATATATATACATATATGTATATATAGATAGTATGAATCCGATCGGAGTGAAATTTGGATATTAGAAAGGTCGAGTTCGTAAAATCGTAAAAGTAGAAAATTGGTAAAAGGTAAACGGGGATTTTCGAGGGGGAGAGAGTAAGATAAAATTGTGTGTAACTCTCTTAATATTGAAAACAACATCGAAAAGTGTACAAAAAAAGTAAAGTTTTAGAAAATTAATATTACTTCAATTTGGTTTTTTATAATTTTTTTTCTAATTAAGGATTGGAAATGAAAATTCTAAATCCTTTTTACCGATTTTACTAGTTAACGACCATTCAAATACCAAAAACATATCAGATATAAAGTTTCAGGTTGGTCGAACAGAAATTGTGACCACTAGAGATTCTATCAATTCATGGAGAATATATTTGTTTTCCATTATCGAACTTATTCTTAAAAGCACCACACATACCAAATTTCCTTCCAATTGGAAATTTAAATTGTACATATACAATATCAGCGAATTTCCTCTTCAAGGAAATAGACTTATTGTATGCAATATGTGTATCGCATATATGCCACCGAGCAAAATTTATCAAAGAAATTTTTTTTATTTAATTTTTTTAAATTTATTTTATTTATTTAATTTATTTATTTATCTATTCAATAAAAATCACATAAAAATCGGTTCAGCAATTTTAAAATCATGCGAGAATAAACTGTTCGACTAGAAAATATTTTCTATGTACATAATTTATCCTGTGTACAGTAAGCGAATTTCCTCTACAATAGCTTTGGTATTTTTTCTCGCTTAAAATAGTTAAATATAGAATAGTTACTAGATAGTTTTCAACATATTTTACTTGTATATGTAAAGGTAAATGATTGATATATTAAATAATTATTATTTAAATAAATAATAAATATATGTGAAAGATATAATTGATCTTTATTGATTTGATTTATGAAATATTATATATTTTAATATGTAAATTATCAAGGTTGTTAACATTCAAAGCAACCGTGATAATAGGGGGAAGTTATAGTTGTTATGCAACAACTAAAAATGATGAACAAAATTATTATAATAATTTAATGAAGAAGCGATACCGCTACATATAAAACATATTTCAAAACAATTCTCTATATTTTATGCAGATATATATTTATATATTTTAAAAATATCTTACCTGTATTCAATATGGAAAAACTAAAAACCATTCATTTAAATCAATAACCTTTTTCATTGTATAGTTTTCACCGGTACCTGGTGTGTTTATAGTAGAGGTACAATCTTTTTTTTTCCTCACTAACAATGAAAAACCTTCTCATACAGTTAATTGTTCGTGAATATATCTTTGAAAAAAATAAATCATTCAGAGAGATAAAGTATAGATAATAGTAAGTATATGTTGAAATAATCAAAACAATTCTTTATATTTTATTTCAGTAAACCATTAATTAAAACTGATAACAAAAATAAAATACAAAAGAAACAGGCAAGAAAAAAAAAGACAACAAGATACGAACGTGAGGTGGGAGGTTTAACATGATATGAGACAGGAAACTCGTTGAAAAATCAACGGTTTAGGTTAATCATAACTTAGATAGATCGATTGCAGAGGCTACCCTGGACGGGCTACATTTTGACCATAAGGTCCATTGTGATGCCTAAGGATGTGAGGATGTGAGTGGAGTGGAAGGAATTTTTGTGTATAGACTAAGAATCGGTAGGATATGCGGCTGCAGCCGACTATGATGTGACCTTGTAGCGGTGTCGCTTCTTCATTAAATTATTATTATAATTTTGTTCATCATTTTTATCTGTTGCATAACAACTATAACTTCCCTCTATTATCACGGTTGCTTTGAATGTTAACAACCTTGGTAATTTACATATTAAAATAATAACAATTTCATAAATCAAATCAATAAAGATCAATAATATCTTTTATATATATTTATTATTTATTTAAATAATAATTATTTAATATAACTATTATCTACTTTACAACCTAATACCTTGAACACCTACTTAAAATAAGATTTTACTTCATAGATTTTATATTCTTTGAGATATTGGTCATTTTAGACATGAACATTGCACATCAGACTTTCAACAAATTATATATCATTACAAACAGAATTGTGTACGCTATCTACTACAGTAAACACGAAGATTTGTTTATTTATAGGGAGAAAAATTACTAACAAACTACGCCTAATACGTCATTCAATATATATTTCGTTTATTTTTTGCTTTTCGTTTTAAAATTTATGGCAGTTTGTGAAAATTTTTCTTTAAACAATAATATAATGAATATTTGTAAATTCTAAAGAAAAAAACAATAATTAATCCATGGTTTAGCGTCTCAGTGCATTTAAATGTTTATAAAATGAATAACGTGAATAAGAGAAACAAGGAAGTGCCAAAACGTGGAAAGAGATGAAATAAGTCCAGAATATAATTTAAAAACCTGGTGTGAAATATCCATACAACCTCTATATACAGAAGTTATCAAATGCATATGTTAAGGCTAACATACATCTCATTGAATTCTCATAAATAAGTCTAAAAGAAGCAAGGAAGAGTAAAACCTTGGAAAGACTAGGTAAAATCCTTAACAAAAAAGTGTTCGTTGAAATAAGTCTAGAATATAACATTGAAAACCTGGTGTGAAATATAAGTTATCAAATAGCCTTAACATTACCCAGAGTAAAGTATCACTTCTGGATTGTGGATTTCAATCAAAATCTGAATTCGTGGCATGTAAAATTCATAAGGAAAATGCACACAGTTTAAACCAACAAAATGATTGTACCGATGACTGTTCTACCAATATCAAATACTCAAATAATAAATTCAATTTATATAATCTTTTACTTTATTTTCCATGATTTATTCTTCAATTTGAAATTTAAATTTTCAAATATTTTTATTAGAAAATACATAAAGAAAATAGTCAATAAAACATAATGAAATGTAAATTTCCGCACAAAAGTTATCCAATTAAATTATCATGTAAAATACGTTACTCTACTGAAGAGAAACAAAAAAAACAAAAAATTATGGAAATAAAAACAGTCAGCCTGAAAAAAAATTTCCATTTCACAATTTTCTTCATAAGACAATAGGAAATGTTATGAGGCTGTATTATATATATATATATATATATATATATATATATATATATATATATATATATAAACGATAAAGATGATTATATACGAGAGCAACGGAGACTCATAAAGTTTTCTCATAAAATTATTGAGTTTTAAACATCACACATACCTAATATATATTACGGTGAAAAACAAACCAGAAGAAAAAAAAGGAACGAAAATGCTAATGTGTTTAGGAAAACTGTTCCAACAGATTTTCTTAACATAAAACTATTATGTAAAATGCCCTGTTTAAAATTATCTATATAATAAGATCGACCACATACCGGGAAATTCGAAACGAATGATTGCAACGCAGACTGTGTTTGGGGATATTTCATCAAGTATTAAGTAAATGAAAAGTGGAAAATTTAATGATCCGTTTGTGATCATACATTTTTTTATTTTAGCTATTTTATGTTTAACCATTGGGGGGGGGGAGGGTTGAAAATTGTCCTGTGATTAGCTGATGTAATTGTGATATATTGACGAACTAGTTAGATAGATAGATTGTAGAAGCTACCCTGGACCGGCTACACTTCGACCATAAGGTTTATTGTGATGCCTAAGGATGTGAGTGGATTGGAAGGAATTTCTGTGTTTAGACTAGGAGTTGGTAGGATATGCGGCTGTAGCCGATTATGATAGGAAGTATGCCGATATTCATCTGGAGTTCGTGAAGGAAACTGCAGAAAACCTTCTCAAGCATAGCCGGTTACTTCGTTCTTGTCCATACGCCGACATGTTAATCAATTAACCGCCCCTTTTTATTTTCTTAATAATTGAAAAACTGCCGATGTTGGGATTCGATCCCATAACCTGCCTTGATGAATTAATGCATCTAACCTGAACTATATAGAAAATGAAAAATTGAAATTGGTGATATTTTAAACATTACTGTGAATTTGCATAATATACGCGAAACTTGCTAAGCGTACGCCTCTGGTGGTCAAATGATTTAGCTAACAAAAAAAAACAAAAATTCATTTACATGGTATTTATTTCTGTAGGCGTTTGTTTAGCAAATTTCATAATTTAATAATGTCTTGATCTTGTTTAATGGTTTTGCGTTCATCCAATATAAGAAGAAATGCAGAAATTTCGTTTCATTTTTTTTCAAATCTTTGCAAAGAAAAACATTAACATTAAGTGTGGAAATTGAAATGGAATATTGATAAACTAATTCGCAAACATATGAAAGTAGTATTTACTAAATTATTAATATTTACTAACTAACCTAATCTATTTAGTTGAAATATAATACTTTGGCCACAAAATTAAATATCCAAATTATTGAAAGTATCAAAATATTTCTAAAATCAAGTAAGTCAGATTTATATTATAAAATTAATGAATTCCGTAAAATAAATGTTGTATGAGATAATATCAATCATTTAAAATTACTCTGTAGTACCAATGAAGAGTTAACTGGAAAAGCTCTAAACATGAATATATAAACACCTCACTAACGAAATACCCAACTCAAACTATAATGTTATAATATTAGGTTATGAATATTATCAAAATACGATTATAATGGAATTATATTACATATTCACAAGTTTTGGGTTGAATAACAAAATTGTTGGTTTTGTGTGTATGGTAGGTATATACATACATAGATATATATATAGGTATAACAGCAGGTTCTACCTAAGACTCAAAACCTTCACACAAAACCTTCCATCTATTTCCATTAACTTTCGGATGTGGTTATAATATACTTGGTAATATTTCATACAGTATGATATTTAAAATATTTCTATAAACATTAGTCTTATACTAGTCATGTGCCCAATGATGTTTCCCATCGGTAATATCTCAGGAATCGCAACCAAATTTTATCAAATGTAAAAAGTCTAAATACCAACTTCGACGTTTTTAATTAATAAAATTACGTACTTCTCATAAAAACTTTTATGGGAAATTAAAACGCTAATATAACTGACTTATATATAAACAGAAATCTAAGCACCAAATTCCACGTTTCCAACTTAAAAAATGACGCACTTCCCAAACAAACTTTCGTCTCTGTAAATAGTTTCACAAAATAGCGAGTGCCGAAAACAGTTTTAGATATAATTTAAAATGGTCACTTAGGATATATCGACAAAGATGAAATCAACTAAATCAGATGTTAAATTAAAATAAATACTGGAGGAGATCTCTTGAGTAGTTTTTGGATCAGTTGTTGGCATATACCAGGAAAAGTTAAATAAGATAGTTATAGGTATCAAAAAAACCTATCGATTGACGTGTCTTGAATTGAAATTGAATCGGTACTTTTTGAGAAAAACCTTTTTGAGTCAATAAAAGCGATTTTTTGTTTTTACTTGACAAGTTCGAGTTTATCATGAAAAATGTCTAATAATCCACAGAAATGAAGCCCAAAGCAAGCCAAAAAATGATGTTTTTTGAACAATTAAAAAAAATTAATTTTTTGTCGATTTATGACGTTGCTTAACATTGCTGTCAATGAGAAAATCAAAACATATGTACCCTGCACTAGTGCTGCCTCTGGTGGATTTTTAAAAATCTTCAGAGGAAAATGGCTAATTGTAGTGAACTTTCAGGAACCCTTATCTTTTAATGTTTTATCCGAAATGAATAATAGCCAACATGTACCTATTTTTGGTGCAAAACATTTTGAGCAGGCTGTTCGAGAATCATAATTTTGATTACATCCCCTCGGGATGTAATTGTACAATATTATTCATAAGACATCCTATATAAACGTCTGCACTATCCTTTTACTATAGTTTAGATATATTTGTTTTCTTGTACACGACTATGTTAGTATAACAGTCCAGACCAACATTGGATGATGGTATCGGTTCGTTGGTTGGTTGGTTGGTTGATGTTCGTTCGTTACCAGTTACAAAGGATAATCTAGCTTATCAATTAAATTGTCCTCTCTCCTTTTATGTACAATGTAAAGCGATGGATACAATTCTGTTACTGATAGATACAGTTCTGTCTGTGAGATGAATATTATTAAACAATAGAAACGATGAATATATATATATATGAAATGTCCGAAGGCCAGATATCATTCATTCCCATATACCGAAGACCATTCCTGTCAGATTAAAAATTCAAAACCAGGAGCTATATTTTCTTCGAAAATTTTAAAAACGAAATCATTAAGGAGCATAACCAGTATTTGTATTATTCGAAACCATACATTTCCTAATGACGTCTCGTAACTGACGCTAAATGCGTCTAGCCAAAGGATTTTATGCATTGATAATAAACTTGAGATCAATTTAAACAATTTCCAGTACTAGAAAGCAGCGTTGAACTAGGTCTAAGGAGTCTGGATGGCACTATGTTTAAGGCCCGCTACCTACAAAACTAAATCTTTATTTTCAAAGTCCTAAATATAATATAATAAATTTTTATTTTCAAAGTCCTAAATTTTATGCAAAAAGTTCCATTAGTAACTGAAGTCTAGCAAGCGTTAACATTTTCTGTCATAAATAAGAAATTTCAGCTTTCAGACTGTTATTAAATGGCTCCTATAAGCTGATATCCATCATAATATTAGACTATATGTTTAGGCTAATCAACGAGTACAGCAGTTCTTGCCCCAATAGAGAACGAAGCACCGCCTGCAGCACAGAAAATCGTCTGTCGCAAAAACAAACTTGTTACTTCGAGAATAACAAACAACGTTATTTTCTGTCATGATCTTAACCATCCTCGCCAATTTCTTCTTGCTCGTCTCCGTGTTTTGAGTGTAGGTATTAAACCTTGGGAGGAAGGATGAATTTATATATAGTCTGAATTTTTTCCACCCAAACTTTTCTAAAGTTATATCAATTAAGTCACAGAAAATCTTGCATTAAGGTAGATTTAATCTCAAACAAATGCATGCTTTAGGTAGACATGTGATTAAATATTTTGTTTCATATCTGTGATTGTACCGTTATGACTTTTCAACGGGGTTTCAAAACAGTTTAATATAATAATATTTTCATCAAATATATTAAAATGTAACATTTAATTCTATCAAATAAACTGGACGTTTTGTTTTGTAACAATGTTGGTGTTGATAAAATGTATTTAATCTTTCATAATATTTGATATCGTGTAATATTTATTCAAGATAAATGTGGAAATATTTTGACTTTAAACACTTCACATTCTCTCTCTCTCTCTCTCTCTCTCTCTAGCTCTGCCTATCATCAATATTAAAATTTATTAATGAAAACCCGTACCTTACATAATACGATTTAATATCCTATTAAATAATTTCGTATCATAAATCAAATTAAATGTATTATTAAAATATTCAACTATGAATTGCGTTAATTATGCAGTTTGTGGGGGGGGGGGGGGGAAATCGACAGAGTAAAAAATCAGTTTACGAAATCTCCCTTATGGACTCAAAGTTTGGGTGAGTTTAAAACTGAATGACGTCTTCAAGATCAATTTCCAAATATGATATAAAATTTAATATCCTATCTTCAAGTAGAGAACTTTTGTGTAATTATTAAAGCCTTTTAATTTGTTTGGTCGGGCCATCACGTAAAAACCAAAATCACGAGGCTGATTTTGATGGCACTTTTTTGTTTAAAAGCTTATGATTTACTTAAAAAGTATACTGTATAACTGTATATATTTTATCTGGCTCAATAGAATGCGAAAATAGTCGATGAAATAGAAAAATTTGGTGGAAGAGTCGATAAATATTTGAAGTAGTGGAAGCAGTGGGAAATTCTATTGAGATTTTTAGTCTTAAAATGATGGGAGCCGGATATAGAACAATAAAAAGTGAGCGATGCCGGTATCCCGACAAACAAATATATTAACAATAACTTTCCATTACTGAGAAGTTTAAAAGTCGGTATACACAAATACTACTCTACTTTTATAATTTCTATCTCAATATTATTTCTAAAAATAGTCACGAGTGACATTATGACTGCACAAAAACGTGGTAATGTTAACAGTTCTAACAAATAGATAGTATAGTACAAAAATTTCATTAAAATTTTCACAAAACCATTTTTATCATTGAAACAATTTAACAAACACACATAGGATGTGTTTTAGTTTTAGTGAATTTATATTAGAAAATCTCTACATGGACATAAATAAATGTCCGAAAAACAAACATAAACTTATTCTCTGTAAAATTAAATTAAATAATGATTCAAAGTATTTGGTACTATACTTTATCTCGAACGAAACTAGAATCGGTTGGTCGTACTTGTTTTATTCGTGAATTCTGTCCATTTTAGTTAATGTTATTATATTTTAATAGAATTTTGTTATACATAGTTTAAAGTGGACATTCAATATTATTGGGTGATTGATAGTGAATTACTCGAAAGGGCCATAATACTTCGTATGAGTGCAATATATTTAAAGATACTATAAGGTTGGTACTAAGTTTTTAAAAAGTTGGTCATATTGATTGCACATAAAATATTCGAATTACGACAGTTTTGAAAATGAGTGTGTCCGTTTGTTAGAAAATACGGTCAACCTAGCAAAGCGGAAAGAGATAACGAGCCTTCGGGAACTAAAAAGTAAGTTCACGAATGGACAGAACCAATACATGTACCCTCCTCCTCCAAATCTATCTTTTTAACTGCAAGAAAAAGGTAAAAACAAACCTGGTGGACAAGTTAATTTGTTCATATACATGTTCAATTCAATGACTTGTTAGTCAATATAGTATATGCTAGTACTTTCATACATATGCCTTCTTAACCTTAATGAAAACTGACATGGGGTTAGTACTGTGACGTTTAAATTGAACTTTAGCAACTGATACGTATCAGTATCATAGGCATAGGAATTCAGGAACGGAGTGCCGTTTTGAGGTGAGGGAAGGGTAAGCTGTTTTAGGGCATAAATTTTCAAGGGTGAGAGATCACCCAATCCAAAATCTAACTGTCTGTGTATATACGTATCTACAATGTATATACGTACGTATTCTTATGCACATTAGGGCCAATAGCTCAAAAACCGGATGATGGTTTCATCTTCTTTCAACTTGTTTACTCGAGATTAATTCTGTCCAAACGTAGTTACGCATTGAAAGATCCACAAAAGATGATTAAATTTTTTGTTTAAATAATAGGTAAACTGTAAAAATAATTTACATTTTGTTTGTAACATGAAGGTCTTAGATAATTTAGGCGACATCATGAACATTACACGACGGATATGTTACGTCTATGAGTCTATTCACTGCTTGAAGCTTTCTTGTATTCTGCAAAACATATTGGAGTATCATATGTTTAACACGAAATCATTCGATATCCTTACATGAAATGTAGGCAGAAATATACCCAAATAGGTTGAAACATAACCCCTGTCCAAGTTCCAAATGATAATTTTAAAACAATTTTGGATATCTACAATGTTTTCTGTATAAAATTAAGCTAAACTAAAATGATTTTAATAGCACTCATAAATCATTCAGTACATTTCTATCCAATGGTCGTCATCTGTGTACATGAACTTTTGAGTTTGGTGTATACACAAACTATCAGACCACAATGCTTTTGTTATCAGACCACATTTTAACCATTTAAAACGTTTTGTTTACCGATTTATGTTTTATACAAATTTCATTTTATCAACCAACCAACCAACAACACATACGGATATAATTTTATGAAAATGAAAATTGTTTGTATATTATAATAATAATAATAATAATCATAGTAAACAAGTATTATGAGTATTATGTTTTTCCTGGATTTCTTCAATGATATTGTTATTTTCACTGTTCATTATTAATTATTTATTATTATTATTATTTTTGATCATATTTATATATATATATATATATATATATATATATATATATATATATATAATGTTAAAAACAGTTGTATCTATTTTGAGTACAGAGAACATTCAAGGAAACTGTATATTTTATATTACACATAGATGTCGTATATTTTAAAATACAAAAATGAGATGAAAGAAATACACTGTTTTTGCTCCTTTATGGTGTTTACAAACATTCAACAACAGTTATGTGTAAGTGCATGTGGTCTGAATTCGAAAATCTTTTATACTGGTGTGTTTTTAACAAATGATTATGATATTGTTTGTTGAAAAAAAATCTTTAATTAAAAACAGACTCAAAAACTCATTCACATACAGGAAGCTATCGAACAGAGCACAGCAGTTAGCTTTCATCGTCAGGATAAGCATATCTAAACTATCGGTTTTATCGATCAGTGCTGCTGCTTCTTAATAGCAAAAATAGAAAACTAGCAGAATATTATACATTAATTGCTGTGGTTTGATAGATATCTTCGAAGTTTTGTTTGTAGGTTAAAAATAACGTTTACTAATAAATCCACATTAATTTAATCCACAAAACGAAAGTGTCCCATTAATCTTTGAGTTTTTAAAAAAAATTTTTTTATAGACTTTCTAGCATATACTTCGCTCGCGTTTTATTGTTTTATATATGTCCGGCTCACGCCCTTTTAAGACTAAAAACCGCAATGTCATTTCGTACTGCTACTTTAAATATTTATCTTCCCATTGTTTCCACATTTATCGACACTTCCATCAAATTTTTATTTCAGTGAATATTTCCGAATTCTCTCACTCACAAAGTTTCTTACTTTTTTGGTCAGTATAGAAGAATAGATTAGTTTAAAAAATATTTAGTTTGTAGGTTTTTTGAAATTAAATTTCAAACTTTGGCCAATTCCTAGAACAATTATTATTATAGAACAACATTTCCCAGAGATGGTTACGATTAGCTAATTCATACTGATGATGACTACCTTGTAGTCGAAATACGTATTTATAAAATACAAATAATTATTCTAGGAATTATTTTATTATTCATGTTAGATACTAAAGTGGTTAATTTGTAAGAGTAAATAGCCCTAGCAGGTAATAGCGCTCATAATATTTCTTTAAAAAAACAATGTTTGGAGGATATTTGAATGCTAACTTTATTGTCTTTGAGAATCCATAGATTTTGACAGAATCCTTTAGTACGGAAAAAATCCATAAAAACTGGGACTTAAATATTGCTCTTCCCTCCTTTTCGTAACCATTTTCAATGTTTTCTCTTTCGTGGTAAATTTATCTCGATTATAAATAACTCCGCAAATGTTGCTATGCTGACTTGATAATAAAAATAAAAAACATTAATTTATCACAACCGTGTAATACTTATAACAAATTGCTTCAGATTATATTTAAGGATTTTCAATTAAGGATTATAACTATCTATCAATGGCAAAACAAAATTGTTTTTTTATCATCAGCATCATCTCTAGATAGATATTCGTTTTCCACCCCCTAATTTTCGGTACATTTGTGTGTGTGTGTGTGGTATCATTAAATGAAATCGATAAATGCACACCCAAAATAAAATTGTATATTTGTTTCCTTGAAGGATCATTAAACATTTTGTATAGTGTCTTTGTATATCGTTTTTTGTGTGAATTTGACAGATGAGTTTCATATTAACAATTCACTCTTTTTGGGATGAATTAATGGCTATACATTTTCAATGTGACAAGTTACACGTTATCTTTATTGCTTTTTTATTTGTTTCTCTCACGTTAACGGCGTACCTATATGTTACAAATTATTTTTACTATTCGAGTCAATATATGAAAATATTAAACATAATGAGTCAAAATATCACTAAAACCTTTGCGGCGCTAATTTCCAATATTTAACAACATTGATTAGACACTTATCAGAACGATATTAGATATACTTTTTCGTGGCATATACTTGTGTGAAAAATTTCAAAGAACTAACCCAATTAGAACTACGCTGCATATCCAGCGTTTAAATGCTTGTAGTCACCAAGTAAACGCTAAAACGATGTTTGTTATAATGCAAACATCTTAAACGTTTAATTTGAGAACCTTTCAAGTGATTTAATAAAAAATGCGTGCAAGATGTTTTTTCAATGAATACATTTTAAGTGTTTAGTATAATTTATTATTTATATCAATATTTACAAAATAAAAATTGTTGGATTTGATTTGTTTTTAATAATTACGGCTTCGGCAATCCCTCTTCGATGCCTCTCCTACATTCATCTGCCACAGATACATTCCCCAGTGATACTTTAGCCTTGTGTCTATTTTGAGGACATTTTGCTCATCCAATTTAAATCCAATTTTGGCTCATACCATGAAACTGATACATAAATACATTTGAAAGATTTCTTGTGGGTTATACTTTTATGGACTGTACAAAATTTTGTATGATCACACATTTCGTATGTCCTAGATGTCCATATCAAATGACAACCACGTATTTTGAACACCCACTACTTTTTGAGTTTCTACTCTATTGTCCGATAAAGCTGTCCATCGTGTGTGAGAAACCAGAAAACCAGAGATATAATATTTCGCTACCAAGTGATATACATTTTTGGTAACGTTCTATACTGATACACCTAACGTTACTGCTTGTTGTTGGTAGTACTCCAGCTATTTAAAATAATCCTCTTATTTCACTGATGGATAAAATATATAACATTTCATTATTCATTTAATGGCTACTATGTTTCACGGTACGAGCACATTAAATTTACTTTATTCTTTACATTTGTGTTGTTTTAAAAAAGGACTGGTAGTTTTTTTTTTATATATTTTGTTTCATTTTGAATTTTTACGATAATTTATAAAAATTAATGGATATTAAAAAAATTGCTGATTTTTACACGAATACATATTATGAGAAGTACAGAGATTTTATTTCATGTTATTTTATTTTATTTTGTAATTAATGGGTCGTTATTTTACGAAAATCCAATATAATTGTTAAATAAAACAAATAGTTTTGATTTTCAATTTTTATTTTGATAATAGTTTTAGAAACACGATTCCTTCTTCGGTGTGTTTCCTAAACTATAGTTAAAATAAAAATATTCTTATGAAAAACTCAAATATTTACTTTATTTAATTGATATTCAATTGATGTTCGAGCGTCCTCATAATTTCTTTTAACGAGGCGAAGATATATAAAATTTGGAGTATAAAAAGTGGAGCACCACCTTTTGACCCATTGTACTCCCACTTCTATACCAGTCGGACGAGGTTCGCTTCTCCCATGGCTTTAAAATTGCCAGGAGTTTTCTGATCAGGTTTTTGTGAAGGTTTGTATATAAGGAGGCGTAAGTTTCCGCATCTGTCATAGCCGAAACTACCAATTGAACCGTTTATATGGTAAAAATCCAGTGACCGACGTATTTCGAGCTCCTATCTTTTCGGCTATTATATTTATATCTTATAAGAGAATTTCTTAAACTAAAATATATCAAATATTTACAAGATTTTGAGAGTAACCACTGTGATTTAAATTACTCAATTGTTAAGTTATAGATTACTCGTAAAAACAATGAAACAAATTTTGATCGAACGAATACTTAATGATTTTTTTTTTTTCTTATAGGTATGTCTAATGAATTCAAATATATTATTATAGAAGTACGGTCCAACATGCGGTAAGTTTATTAGCTTGCTATTATCTCGTCGCCAAAATGTAACATTTTCAGAAACGGAAAAAAACATTAAAATGAGGTTTTTTAAAGTTATTGGGAAGTCATTAATTTGGAACATATTGAAATTTTCAAATAAAAGCTCCCCAACAACTTTTCAAAACCTAATTTTAATGTTTTCTCCATTTCTTCAAAAGTAAGACCTAGTTCTTACATTTAGACGGGGCGATCTGAAACTATAAAATGTTTCAAAATTCACAAATATTCACAATATTTTTAATTTAATTCAACCTAGTATTTGTTTAATTTAATAATTATAATTGATTTTCAACATGAGACAAAATGTTTTTAATACATTATTTATAAGTATTTGTGTATACTTAAGCGTCAACATAACGATGTTTGTCCAAATTCCTTTCGGTTACGTATGACAAACTGTAGAAGACTTTAGCGTATACTACTCAGACAAATTTCATTGTCATTGAATTTTTAATTAAATTAAATACTGATATGAAAAAATTAACTCGTCAACCAGGAATCGAACCTCGGGCCTCTGGATATCTAGTCCAGTATGCTTCCGCTACACCAAAGACGACTGTGACGTAATAGCCAACTTTTTCATATCATTCTTTTTTTTTTTTAAGGTTTCGCTACAATTTCTATACGATATATAGAACCATTACGTGTAATGGTAATATCAAACTCGATTTTGAAATAAAATAAATAACAAAACTGAACTGTAGTATTTAGCAACGTAAGCTAAATTTTTTTTAAAAACATTTTGCAAAATATAAAATTACATTATTAAAATAAAATAGTAAAACAAAACAAAAAAATATGTTTTCTGTAAATGTGCTGGAGAAGGATAAATATACAAAAAATATGTGATTTGATCGTTACATAACTTCTATACAGATTACTAAACCTCACTTGGTATACAAAAACACTAAATAAATAAATTTAAATGATTTTTTCTCTTGAATGATATTTAATAAATATATATAATAGTGGAGTAACGTTGAATAACCTCTTCTCGAAACATCGTGTTAACAGACTCGAATATACAAATCCGGTGAGAAAAACTAATATCGAGTTGAATCACATACTCGTGTCGTCTGTACATGGAGGTAAAATAGTCGGACTAAAAAATATACAGAAATATAATATACACAGAAACTTATTAATAGTTCCGAAAAAAAAATATTTTTAATTATATATATATACATAGGGAAAAAGTGTTTAAGGACTATAAATGAACACCAAATCACGTGTACAATATTACTTACATACATAATACATAGTTCTAACCCACTTTAGCAATTTTATTTTTTCGAAGTTTTCTGTTAAATACTATTTATATTAGGTATTAAAAGTTGTAAAAAACTTTTTGTTGAATTTCATATACATTATGTTTTGTATGTGAGATATTCTTCGTATTATTTATACTAGATAATTCATTTCATTCGGCTTTTTGAATTATCTTCACGATTGTACATAATATTACAACACCGGAAGAATTAGAGTTTGGTTTGTTCAAGGTCTTAAGTCAGAAATAATTCAGTAAAATATTTGACGGACATCTTATCAAACTTATAGTCCACAGTACAGGCTAAATTTTTGTCTGTAGCTTCCTTTCGACGAGACTTTTCTCTCGCGAAAAATTTCGATTATAGTGACTAACGAAGCGCATAAGAGAGTAACTTGTTTGTTTGACGATAGCAAAAATTTTATCATTAACAGTTAGTTTGTTAGTTAAATTGAGAGATAATGTATCAAAAACTTCAAAAAAACTTGTGTCCTACAAAATGGATGGTGTGACAGGCAGGTCCCCCACCCCCAACATGTTCAAACAACCGGTTATGCTTGAGAAGGTTTTATGCAGTTTCCTTTACGAACTACTGATGAATATCGGCATAGTTCCTATCATAGTCGGCTGCAGCCGCATATCCTACCACTTCCTAGTCCATACACAAAAATTCCTTCCACCCCACTCACATCGTCACATCCTTAGGCATCATAATGGACCTTATGGACGAATTGTAGCCCGTCCAGCCTCTACGATCTATCTGTCTATCTGTCCTTTTGCCAGATCTAGAAAATACTCAGGCAGTTATACAAGCTTGTTTGTCCGCCTTGATTAATTACCACCTTGATGAACAACGCATTAACCCATAGTACTTTAAGTAAACTACTGCCGATTTATATATATTTTTGTATGTTTGAAATTCATGTCAGATATGTGACCATTCTGCGAAAATACAGGCCAAAATTATCAAATCGAAATTATCAATTCACAATATGCTTATTTTCAGTTTTTCGAAATTTCTTCACACTTGTTTTAAGAGTATTGTATTTGTAAATTGGCATGTCCGTTCAAAGTTAGTGGTTTGTTGATTTCAGTGGTACCAATTATAAAATGTCCAACAAACTTAAAATAAATATGCAGGGCAAACCCATGGAGACTACACAAGGAGACCGAACGTAATGTTAGAAGTTATATATAGTTTTTGTGCCACTAGCGTCGCTAGTTGTTCATCCGTACCGAAGTGAATATAGTATAATAAATATAGAAGTGAAGTATATATTTGTCAGTTTGTTAGACTTATTATTAATAAATAAAAGTTTAATTTAATATATGATTCAAGGATCTTTAAATTGATTTTAATAATTTTAATATAATTTATTTTTACTTAATTTATTTGTAATTATTTTGCGAATTTTTAACTATCACTTACTTCAACTAATTACTTTATTTCATTTATTAAAAAAAGTATTTTATTGTAAAAATACTTTGGCTGCAAATAATTTTTATAATACTACATAAATGCATCATGTTTTTTCAATTCAAACTCATGCCTTATACCCTCTCCACTGTTTCCGGCGTAGAAGGAACACTACTGACATCTTATTTTTGTCAATTGTTTGTTTACATGGAGTTCGATCTCCTTGTGTAGTCTCCATGGGTAAACCGATAAGCTCCACTACATTTTGTTGGATTCGGTAAAAGAATAAACAACTTTCCACTTCAGTTCAATGCATGCATTCAGTGAAAAGTTTTTAATTCTGTGGGAATGTTTTATACTTTTATTTTTTGTGTTATAAAACTTTTACATTATCCAAAGATTTTTCAAAAAACCTTACCACACAAAAAAAGGGTTTTAACCAAATTAAATATGTAAAGCCTATATATAGGTATATAAATATATGCAAGAAAACTATTCTCCATGTTGAATCACCCTACGCAAATACGAACGAACGACTATAACAAATTTAATATACTTTTAAATCTATGCTAAAAATAATAAACTTAAGACTTGCCTGCATATAAAGTAGAAAAGTATATATTATGTTCTAGTGTTTCTAGTAACTGGGGAAAAAAACAAGGAATATATGTTTAATAATGTAATACAACAGGAATAGTTAATGTGTGCAGCTGTGGGAGCATCCGATTATACAGGTTGGCCATAAAAACAACGGTGTGACATTAACTCATAAAATATTAAAAATATTCACAATAAATTATTGCTTAACCATCTGAAAACACACTGCAGATTTATATTGTGACTCGTTTTGACAAAAGAAAAACATGACTTACCCATTAGTCAAAAATTCTCGGGGTCTTGAAATGGCCAAAGAGACCATTTCCCTATAGAAAGACTGTTTATAAGGTATTTAGGCAATATTTTCTAAATGTATGGCTTCTTTTAGAAAATTGAAATATTTTACCGTGATGGCTTTGCAATGTCTTTTCGTTAAAATGACATGTATTAAATAACATATGACACTATTGGGACACTCTGTACACATACAAATGTACTTTTGTATGTATGCAATGTACAATATATATCCTATTTAATACTAAAAGAGATTTAGTTAATGTTTGAACGTGAGATAAAATTATTTTAGTTTAAAATACTTTTTATTATCTTATTATTATGATGATAAAAAATTTAAAAGTAGGAAATGATTCGATTTACTACTTAAACAACAAGATCAAAAGATTCATTATTACAGGATAAAAGCTTTTTTAAATTATTAAAATAATCGAGTATATGCACACACACCTATATTTGCATAGTTACCATTTACTTACTTTGTCCTTTCGCCAAAGAAAAAATTATATTTATTGTTAAAATTTTTTTTCGTTTCATTTGTAATTCACTTCTTTTAAAAGATAAAAATTTATCACGTATAACAGTTTCTTGAAAGACAGTAGAAACATTTTTCTTTGTTTCCATTGATTTCCCTTTTTTAAAGATGTTTTGATCATTTACGCAGGCCGTGTCACTTGACGTGTGATCTGTTGCAGCAGGTAACGATATAACCGAGGGTAAGGCAGACAATCTTAGTTACACAGTATACCATCATGTGGAATCCTTTCGGTTTTCGACAAATGTTTTGCACAAAAGTTGTTGATATTTTTATGGTGAACAACATATATCCCCATCCTTATCTCAAAAACCAAATGGATTTGGGATAAAAATCGATATGGCACAAATCAATTATAAAATTTTTAAACAATGACATCTACTTTTGTGGTCCATAGTACATAAATATTATAATCTCTTCAATTTCTTCTCGGCTGACTCTACTATCGGATAGATCTTTTGCACGTTGGTTCAATTTTTTTGAACGTGTCTGTATATGTTTGCATTAAATTAAACGATATTATGCATGAATCATTTGATTCAATGAATATATAATTTCAAGAGAATATTTATAATGTAAGTGTTTTAATTTTATTTAAAATAGATCCGTTGCCATAGTAGGGTTGCCACTCATCTTCATTTAGTAAGAGTTGTTCTCGTATAAAAAATTAAGGAAAGTACAAAAATTTAACTGTACACAAT
The DNA here is from genome assembly GCA_963920215.1 of Nineta flava. Lineage (NCBI taxonomy): Eukaryota > Metazoa > Arthropoda > Insecta > Neuroptera > Chrysopidae > Nineta > Nineta flava. The sequence continues at coordinate 59,154,507 of OY986045.1, read as the reverse complement.
TTTCAAACAAAAATTTAATTATCACTTTTGGGTAGCATCAACAAGTTAAATGAGAAAAATTTTAACACATAAAATATTGAAAAACGTAAAAAAAATATGCTATTACGTTAGTTTTTGGGAAAAATGATATTCATTTTAATTATTTAATACATCTAAAAGTGTTTTTACAAGAATTTATTTCTTTAAGCTGAGGTGTAAAAGACAAATAATTAAATCGAATATAAACGTCCCTAAACGACGAAGGGTGGCAATCCTATTTTATATAGGTACCTGTGTTATACAGTCTTTAATAATATACAACTCAAAACTAATTAACATTCATTAAAAGTTGATAGAAAATGGTTATATACAAAGTATATCAAACATTTAATGTATATATATATATTTATTCTAAAAACTTTTCACATAAATTTGTGTTTATAGAATATACATTTTTATATTAAACAACTTTTCATTTTATATGCAACTTTATTCAAGCAATACATTGTTTGTTAGTAGGGTTGGGTTAAAAATAAGTTTCTATTAAAACAAACATTTTTAAAAACAAGCTTTTTATAGTAAAACTAATTTTCTTCAACTTTACTTCTTATGTGTTTCTCGATTTTTTCAATATTAAAAGAGATATACCAAATTTTGTGTTTCCTAAAAAAAAAAAAAAATAACTCCTGTAATTTAATGCAATGCGGACAAGAGTAACGAGTTTCTCTATTAACTGTACTATAACGCTTCATATTTTGTATACTCAACCCTGTCTGTTCTTGTATATACAGATAGTATAAAATGTAAATATGTAACTTTTCTTTTAATAAAATTTATATTTAAAATTTTTTATTTATATATTTTTTATTATTAGAATCTATAAAATTGTAATTACGTTGAATAAATTTGTACGGTTGATTGAATAACTGTTAAAAGTTATACGATGAAGACACAAATTTTGTTTATATAAACATTATTGAAAATAAAACATTCTTTTTTATCAGATTGTCTATGCGAAATAAATTTAAAATAACGGTTGACATAATATTAAATTGGATTATGGGTAAAATGGTATACTGTACTATACTTGTCTACATACAAATAGTAGGTAACATTTTAATTAGTCCGTCAACGTTGCTTACATTACACCAGTTGATATAGTGTTTGTTTACATGCATGTACTCGAATAGCACAACGTATAGTGACGCACGTGTTGTCAAGCTGTATTTCAGCATGCCCACATGTATATTTCTATATAAAATGCTTCACTTTACGTTGTTATAACTAAACAATGAGACGTTCAGTAATTATAGGTTTTTTTAGATACGCAGAACAAATCTAATAATGTTTAGCTATTTTTGAAAAGATTTTTACTTGATTTTTAAATAAAAAACTGGTAGAAATACTGCTTTAAATAGATACGCTCCCTTACTTCCCATGTAAATAACTTCGAACTTCAATTAAGTTGAAACTTTGATCGAGTTCAAATTTTAAGTGTGAGTTGAGTGAATAATAATACCCTTAATAAGTGTGCAAAAATTTGGAACATTCTATTATTAAGCTCATTAGCACGAATCTCTTGAAAGTGTTAATATATATATATATATATGTAGGGTGAATCGAACCAGGCGCATAATAGCTATACGCCTCTAATAATATATATATATATATATATATATATATATATATATGTGTATTCGTTTATTTTAAACATAAAATGTCACACGTATTATATATTCTTATGGTAATATAAATTTTATTTATTTATACGATTAGTAATTCTTTTAACGAACTTCTTAATTACTTGTGATAGTTTATTTACATTTATAAAGGTGACAGCAAGAGCGGAGATTGTTGTGTGTAGGAAGTTTATGCTGTGCACTAAAGCGGAATAATCTATTAATTATTCGTTATATTACCATGATAATATAATAAATAAATACAAAACAGAGAATGCAACAAAAAAAAAAACGTATTGGAAGTAATAAATAAGTTAATGCCAAGAGTGTATATAAAAGGTTGAAGAATAACACATTAATTTACTTTTACTTTACTTTTCTACAGAAAGTTCGTAAAATAGTGAAGGTTAAACTATGTTAAGTTTTAAGAAAAACAACTTTTAGGAAGTTGTTTGGGTCAAGACAATGAAGTTGGGAAGAAAAATCCATTTTATTAAATCCAGTTATTATACTTATGTACAATATAAGATATTTAGTGATATTTTAATAAAAAATGATATCATCTCTTCGAAGTCAATTGCCGAAAAGGATGTTTTTCTACACAACTAACTCTTCTGCAAGAAATTTTGGGAGTAAATCTGATTCTGACTATCTAACTGACTCTTTAATTAACATGACCGTAGCGAGAAATCTACCCTTAAACATGGAGGTTAGGCTATGTTGCAGTGACTCTCCTTGTTAGTAGACCCATTAATACACCAATAGTAGACCCAGAAGGGTGAGTCTTTTAATAACAAGAGCTTGGTAGTGACATATTATGTAAGGCATAGTTCCCTTCTCTACTTCACTGTAACAGCTCCTTGATGATTCGTGGATCTCAAAATGTTCTGCATTGGACCCCAACATGTTCTGTATACCTAGTCCTGTAAAGACTGCTCTAACGCTTTCTATTGAAGATCAATGTCGAGAGCTACTATCTTCAGAATACTTTGATCTGTACTCTGGCCAGATCTGCTTGGTAGTATCACAAGTACCTTTCTTCCACCACCTTATAGTTGCCTTACATAATATGCTTTCTTTCACGAGTCTAGACCGACTGCTTGGTACCATTTCTGGGTAGCCGTCGTGCCTAAAACTCATATCAGGTGTACATTGAACCTAATTGACAGATTATTTGTAGAAACTCGGCAATCCAGATTTGCCATAGAGGTCAGAATATTGCTGCTTGACTATTGGTGAGGATAGAGATCCGCTCACGAATCCATCAGGAAAAAAAAGTGACTAATTTGTTTATTTATAAAAATATACTTTCACAATCATAGTCATGCTCCGTTTGATATTTTATAAACTCTCTGTACCACATTTTGTTACAACAACTATATACTAATACATATTGACGGTCATATCAATTCAATCGTCCGCTGGCACAGCTGGCTGCCTATTCAATAGGGGGTGGTAAGTTATTTACTCTTGTATTAGTTTTTTTTTTATGTTTCCCAACCCTTACCGTAATAAAGATTTATCTTGAAGAACGAGTTTTGTGGTTGTTTCGTTTGTATGAACCTATAAATTTAAGTATAACCGACTATCTATTCTTGTAAAGATGTTTATGTTTTGTTTTGTTAGTTTTTCCCGAGTATGTTTTTCATAAAAGAACAGTGATTGCACATGGAAAATATACGAAACTATTTCATGGAATAACTTACTGCTTATATTTTGTACTATATTTGTAAGTGGAAGTTTATGATACAATTTCAGAAAGAAAAATCTTTATTTTCTAACCAATTAATATTTCAAGGAATAATATCATCATATGTTTATCTAGATGATGCCATATTAGTCTACTGTCCTCAAATTTGTAAATATTACCATATGTCAGTTTGCTCGAATAATAGGATAATTTAAGTAAACATTTTGAAATGGAAAATCAAGTGAAATTAGACCTCATAAAATTTCCGATTAAATTATACATATTATGGTGAAAATTTCATCAAAACAAACTCCACTAATCTCAGGGCACAGAGAACCCCTTGGTCTAAGTGCTAGGGACTAATTTGCGGTACCCCTTTTTCTAATTATTAACTCCACTACTCGTAGCATTAGCCCGACATACAGAAAGACAGATAGACCAAAATTTTTATTTCGGAACGAGATCATGTACTACAATTAGTATTCCAAGTTTAGAAACTGGGCAAAAACTGTGCCCAGGGGTCAGAACAAAAGTGCATCAAAAGAATATGGACAAATGTTCAATGTTTTTTACTGTCAGCTAAAAATCCCCATCCAACGTTTCTCATTAACATTATAATTGTTTTACAATTTAGAAACTAACATATTTCGAGTTATCTGGTTTTAGAGTCCCAGATCGACAGTTTTCACTCTAATAGGGGGGTCTATAAATACGCTGTTGACTAGTTAAATAGTTTGTTTTAATATACTAGTCCATATTATAAGAATTTTATTAAATTTATATCTTATCAAAGTTTTCTTCTTGGAAATTTATAAAACGTTTATTTTATAAAGTTTTATTTAATTGTTGATTTGACTACTCAAAGATTGACTGGGCTGCTTTAAGTTATCAACTTACCGTAACGCATACACACTATATGAAACGTCAAAATCCCTCGATTTTAAATATATTTTCATAACTGTTGAATGTTTTTGTTCAAATATAACAACACCCTTAATATTTTCTTGAAGAAGAAAGATTTTGTTTGCCCTTGACATTCGAACCCCAAACTAATACATTTATATAAAAAACAAATCTTTCATTTTGATAAATATTTGTTCATGTGGTATGAAATTTTCAGTAAAAATACTATAAAACAATACAAATATAAATGGGATCTATCAAAAGAATAATTCAATTTGTTATAGAACATAAAATATTACCTTTTCAAAACATATACAAGGTAATATCCAATTATTGTACACAATAAATAATAATGTTTCAACAAAGAATAAAAACGAGGGAGGGGATGGAGGATGAAGTTAAAATACATGTAATTTTTCAAAAAAATTGTACATTTTCTTTTATAAATTTCAAATCAAAATCATCCCAAAAAAATAAAAGAAGAATATGTATATGAATTTAATATAAAAATATTCTTTTAAAATAACGTTACCTACTACACTGATCGTCTCTTGTATGTATGCTCTTCGTTGTGTACATAAAATGATTTATTTTTCAGAAAAGTGATTCTATTTTATCAAAATTTCAACAATATAATAAATATATGCTAGAGTTTGTTCAGAAATGTCAACAAATTTTTTATAGCCAGATATTGCAATTCGAATGTATAACAAAAATTCAAATTTATAATTTTTATTTGAATGTTACGGATTTATGGCTTACTATTTCAAGCTACTCGTAATAGTTACTAAGTTGTTCATTAGAAAGCGATCACAAAACTCGTAGGCTGAAGGGCAAGTCACGGGTTTAGATCAAGAAACATAAACCTACTAATTCTAGTTTATAATTTACCCACCAGAGAGAATGTCGAAGTGCTAGAGTTCCCAATACAAGTTGCAAAACAAATTTGAGTATAATGGAAAAAGACTGGTCAAATTTTGTAATCATCATGCGACCTCGGCTAGGTAGTTCAACCACGGATAAATTAAAATTAATCGATACTGTATTTTATGGTAATCAATACTTTGAGCATTTTGACAACGATGGAAAAAGGAGGCTTCTTAACGAGTGAATATTTAAATAAATACATATACACTCCCGTTCAATAAAATTGAACCGACCTGAACCGAATCAGTCTTTCACAATTTTGATTATTCTTGTAGTAAATGTTTTTGACAGATACAACATTTTATTTTATTTTTATACGTAAAAGGGAGGTATAACACTTAACATGTATTTACTTTACATATTCTTACTCTATCACTGACTTGTTTACCTAAATAGAAAAGATAAAACTTCCATTTCTATTTTCACATTTAAAAAATATACTACTTGTCTTTGTTTATAAATAAATGATTTACAGAGAGTTACAAAAGTGAGGAGTTTTAAAAAATATAAGAAAATAAACATTACAGGTTGGTTCAATAGTGTAGTACGCAGAATATTCATGTATTTTATCGATACCCAAATAAGTCTTATACAAGAAAGTGGACCTGAATGGTCAAACTGCTTAAAGAGATATTATTTTGAGGGCTTGAAGTATACACCATTATTAACTATTAAGAATCTGTAGATATTTCTGAATCAACTCTACACTTCCATTATCCGTATGTGATATATGTAATACGTTCAACAACATCACATATTTCTTTCTTAAGGAAGTAAAACTTGTTATCAAATATGATACATACACTCCATGTCTTTGTGCTTGTAAGCACACAATATTTTCATCATATTTTGATTAAATATAAACAAACGGCGTTTTGAACTTGAGAATCTAAACGTTTTAGAGTATGCACAATCCGATGAGCGTAATTGTTTTTAAAGCCGTCTAAAATCGTTAGTGGTGAATTAGAGATGTGATCGGTTAACCCACAGTGTTTTTTGATGAGGTGCAAAAATATCCTACGCCTGATCAATTTCAATTATTTTGCCTAATTTATGTTATTATAATAAAAGTATCAGGGATATTTATGGTCTATTATGCCTTTTTCAAAGTATGGTACTAGAATGAGGTTTTATTTCCGTTATAGAGCAAAAACGACTTCTTTCGACAAATATATTGCTTTTCAATAAAATACTGATATGGAAAAATTAACTCGTCAACCAGGAATCGAACCTCGAGCCTCGAGCGTGCTTACCGCTACACCACAGATGACTCTGACGTAACAGCCAATTTTTGCATATCATTCTTATATTTATTTTGACAGTATTACTTCTGTCGAAGTTATTATTCATATATATTTATTTGTGCATACTTAAGCGTCACCAGTCCAAGTAAGGTGAAGGTTATGGGTTCGAATCCCGACATCGGCAGTTTTTCAATTATTAAGAAAAAAAAAGGGGGGCGGTAAATTGACTAAACTGTCGACGTATGGACAAGAACGAAGTAACCGGCTATGCTTGAGAAGGTTTTTTGCAGTTTCCGTCACGAACTCCAGATGAATATCGGCATAGTTCCTATCATAGTCGTCTGCAGCCGCAAATCCTACCGATTCCTAGTCTATACACAAAAATTCCTTCCACTCGGCTTCTACAATCTATCTATCTATCTACTTAAGCTTCAATATACACGCTTAAGTATACTCAAATAAATAATTACAAATTGCTTTTCAATGTTTAATCATGGTTCTAAATGGAAAAATCAGTTTTTGTATACTTTGGGGATCTACACAATGCATCATCTTTGGTGATAGTGCGCTTCGATTATCTTATTTGATTAAGCAATTTTTTATCCAATTTCTGCATACTCAAAGCAGGCTAAGAGCCACCCATTCTATCTATAAATTGAAAATTGTCTACATAAAAATTTGTTTATCTCATCAAATATGAGTGTAGATCTTTTGTTTTCTGTTCTGTGTATCTCTACACTCTTTATATACAAATATTGTTGTAGGATTGAATTATAATCAATTTATGTAAGAACAATCTTTCTTGTTGTTTTTCTAAATAAAAAAATTTGAATATATTGATTTATTATTGCCTGAAAGCTACATAATAGATTTGATATTTTGTTTGTCGAGAAAACAAATCATCAATGGGTTTATTTATAATACCGGGATGTAAATACATTTCATTTTTTAATATTCTTTACCAATTTTATACGTGGAACCTGGATTTGTTATAACAGTCCAAAAAGCATATTGACCCGAGGTATATGTTGCCCGATCAAGGATGAGCTCTTAAAGGATGTTCCTAAAATAGCAATTTTTATATCCTATATATAGTATGTCCCAAAACTCATCACTTTATTTGTTTTGATTATAACTACTAAAGTAATAGGTTTTTACTTAATTTTTTTCAAGAAGATTAACTGAAAAATTTCTAAAATGAACGATTATTGTACTCTACAACAACGTGCTGAATTAGTCTTGACATACGCAGGACAATTCAGTTAATTGTATCGTGAATAGGCGACAATTTGTGGGATAAAATTCCTCTTAACACAGTAGATGATCTGACGGTGTCCCCGCTTTTTCAAATCGAGCCCTCCATCGCGCAGTTTTCTGTAAAGGGGGATTCCCGGAAATAGCTGACAGAACTCACGTTGCGTTGCAGAATGTAGTATATTTGTTCATTAAAAAAATTTTTAAGATGATTTTCAAAATATTAGAACAATATATATATATATATATATATATATATATATATATATATATATATATATGAGATTTATATAAATAAGACGGAAATTTTATTTCTGTCATCAATATTTTCAACAAGGGCTGATATATATATAATATATATATATGTATATATATATATATCAGCCTTGGTTGAAAATATTGATGACAGAAATAAATTTCCGTCTGTACGTGAAAACGATAACTCCAAAACGAAATAAGTTTATGACTGAGCAAAATCGATCCATACATCTTCCAGGAAAATATCTATATATAAAACGATGAAATAGAAGAAAAATAATATTCCTTTTATTATAAATAAACAATTTTTGTTCATACAGTGAACAATTTCACCACAATTTCAGTTCAAAAATTAGTAATTACTCTTGACTACAAAAACAATTCTATATGTATATAGCACCTTTATACACTACTTTGTGTTTTTCTACATCTTTATATGTGTAAAAAGAAAATAAATCATCATGCTTTGCTCATGATTTCAGTTTATAGGTAGTTTTTGTTCAAAAATTAGTAATTACTCTTGACTACAAAAACAATGCTATATGTATATAGCACCTTTATACACTACTTTGTGTTTTTCTACATCTTTATATGTGTAAAAAGAAAATAAATCATCATGCTTTGCTCATGATTTCAGTTTATAGGTAGTTTTTGTTCAAAAATTAGTAATTACTCTTGACTACAAAAACAATTCTATATGTATATAGCACCTTTATACACTACTTTGTGTTTTTCTACATCTTTATATGTGTAAAAAGAAAATAAATCATCATGCTTTGCTCATGATTTCAGTTTATAGGTAGTTTTTGTTCAAAAATTAGTAATTACTCTTGACTACAAAAACAATGCTATATGTATATAGCACCTTTATACACTACTTTGTGTTTTTCTACATCTTTATATGTGTAAAAAGAAAATAAATCATCATGCTTTGCTCATGATTTCAGTTTATAGGTAGTTTTTAAACAATGAACTCAGTCAGTTGTTATTTTCACATGTTTATTTGATAATTGACTATATTTTAATATTACTATTATAAACCATATGACAATTCGCTACACTGATTCCTCAAAATTTTCCAATATGTTGACATAATTGCTAAAAAATGTCGACAATGTTATATCGAATATTAAATTATAATTTCCTTTTCTTCAAAGAAACTGATTTTAAATCTCTTTAGAATTTATTATCCAGGATACTTTTTATGTTAAATAAATATAATTTGATCAGAGTAATAAAGCATTCTCTTACCGGACCGGCGCATGTACTTGCAGAATTTGTTTAAGATGTATTTTTCTAATGATTGAAGAATAAGAAAACTTTTTTTTTTTTATATAAAACCGTATAAATTTAATGAAAAGACAGATATTTCTATTAATATTCTTTCAAATTACAGAAAATATAACATAAAAGTATCAAAGAAACAGTAAATTCTTTTTATAATAGATTACACATGTCAAAAAGCTGCTGTATTGTCAAAAAAGTTTGGTCATAATCGTACTATAACAGTTTTCTTACTCTAATTTCAATCAAATTATAATCAGTGTTATGTTTGAAGTTATACTTCCTTAGGCACGTTTATATTTTGTCACTGATATTTTTGATTTTATAGATCTAGATAGCGAAGTACAACAAATTTATAAATTTCTATTTAATTTCGAGGTTAAAATAAATATTGCGTTATAGTCTATGAATTCTATAATAATTTATAAGTTTGTTGGTAGGTTACACGGTAACTCAGGGAAAGTGGTAGTGAGCTACGCTATCTAGCTCGGCCATAGAATCGAGTTACACATAGAAAAGTGAAACAGAGTTAGATAGATATATTTTATATACCTGTAAGCTAATTCACTCCTGCTGTGCTAAAAGGTCAAAATTCTACAAATATTAGAACAAACAAGAAAGGGTAAAAGAGGGAGAGATTTCTATAGATTTCTGACTGAAAGGTTTAAATAAAATACACTGTTTTCGGTAAAATTGATCCAAAAAACATAGTAATCGCATTCATTTAAGGATTTGGTTAGCGGTTTCTGAGGTATCGTCTGAAATTGGATATAAAATCCTAAAAAGAGAATATATCTCGAAAACTATCTGTCAAATCGTCAAACCAAGTAGATTTTTGTATTTTATGAGGCCATTTTACCTTATAAACGAATTTTCATTCATATCGAAGACTAAAAATTTTTCGTCATTTTTTCGATTTTTTCTAATACCTTAAAAAAATCGCAGAAAATCGACAAAAAAATTTTGTTCCCGATTTGAATAAAATTCACTACATTAGGTAAAATTGACCCAAAAAACATAATAATCGCATTCATTTAAGTATTTGGTCAGCGGTTTCTGAGATATCGTCTGAAATTTGGTATAAAATCCTAAAAAGAGGACATATCTCGGAAAGTATTCGTCAAATCGTCAAACCAAGTAGATTTTCGTATTTTTTGGGGTCATTTTATTTTATAAACGAATTTTCATTCAAATCGAAGACTAAAAATTTTTCATCATTTCCAAATTTTGCATCGGCACGAGCCAATAGCTCTCTATTTCCCTTGAGGAAATTCGCTAAAATAAAATAAATTAGAAAAATATCCTGGAGTGTTTGTTTTAAACAATTATCTCAAACGAAACCAGATAAGACAATATTGGTTAGGGTGCGTGGCAAGTCCTCCCGTCACTTCGTTCTGAAAGATCGAAAGATCGATTGTGAAATTCTCTTTCTTTATTAGGATCCCCAGATCAGGCGTTGGTTCTTGATGAACAGTATGATTTTACCTGGATTGAGAATTCAGAATTTCGTGAAAGAAAATCGATTTAACTCATTTTACACAATTTCTAACAACAATTTTTCGATCAAACTTTATTAATACTGAATTTTTGCTGCAATGCGGTGAAATGTGATCACTAATTGACAATAAGTATTTTTTTTAATATATTTTCACTATATTTATTGTAAGAAAGTGGCTTTGAATATATATTAGTTACAAAATATATTTCAATATTCAATTGGTATGAGCTCTCATAATATTCCTTTTTTTTATATATTAAAAACTAAGTACTTACTTATCAAAGCTAAAGCACGATCATGCGATTATTCATTCAAGAAAAATCAAATTTCCAGAAAAATATATAAAAAGCGTCAAGGGTACACGTGGCCACAAAAGTTGATATTATTTTTTTGAAGTTTATAGTTGATTTGTGCCATATTCATTCGGTTTTCGAAAACAAATTTCGTTTAAAAGTCGTTACTATATTTCTGATAAACAACTTTCATCTGAAACATTTTATCGAAAATCGAATGAATAAGGCGCAAATCAATAAAAAGTTTTAAAAAATGACATAAACTTTTGTGGTCCATTGTACATCATAATAATAAAATGGTAGAGGGGGAAAAAACAGAAATTTAATAATATTTTATTGAAATTTTTGTTTTCAATAAACAAAAATTTACATCTTTTATATTTTTGTTGTTTTTATATACTCTGTGTATGTCTGTTTTATTTCTTTAGAAAATCGTGTATCTTTGATTTTCGGAGAATAGACAGAATATTCTAAAGGATTATCATCTTTATAAGCACAATTTTAATGTCAAAACATCCAATTATCTTAAACACTCATTTAAAAACTTAAAAAATCAAGAATAAATGAAAAAAAAAGGTTCCCTTTTAACAGCTTGGACAATCAATTTTGTAACACATAGTATCCAATCCAATTATTTAAAAGTTGTTGCATACTTCATTTCTTTTTTCTTCTTTAGTCAGTTTCTGAGTTAGGATTATTGAACACTGACCTGAGGGCGGGGCTTAAAAAGATTGCTGTTTATTGTATGCACCCGAAAGGGTAATCCCTTATGTGTGTTTTTATTTATGTTAAATAATAATTTTTCCTAATTTTTAAAGTGTGAAATATCAATTTTTTTATATTTGAAATTTTGTTGATGGAGGTATTTCTATAGAAACTATAAACTATATTTGAGATATGGAACGGTCAGAAAACTATGAATTAAGAAGAAAATTTAACTAGGGCCGTCTCCTTTAATTATTTCGCTATTTACTATATATTTCTCCAAACAATTGGGACATTGTCTTTTTTTTATATATAAAGAAGATAATTAAGATATTGCTTATATATATTTCAACACCCTCCTTTCCTCTTATAAAATAACAAACTTAAACAAACAAGTGTGGGGAACTCTACTACTTGGATATGCCCTGTGGAGGGTAAATTATAAACTAAACCTAGTCGATTTTTCCTGCCCCAATTCCCGTGATATATTCTTCGGTCTACAAGTTTCATGGTCGCACTCTAGTGAACAACTTCGTACGTATTGCTGGTAGAATACCTATTAAAACAGAAGAAGTAAACATCGTAAGCGGTACATTTTGTCTAGAACCGCATCTGAGTTGAAAGAGTGACTCATTTTAAATTTTAAATTACCAGAACTGTAAATAATATTAATAAAAAAATAATATTAAAATTCTTCAACTGTGCAAAGAATAAACTGAAATAAATTTAATACAAAATAACAATTTATTTCAAGATCATATATTTTCCATATTATAGACAATAGTCTGGGTGCAATTAGGGTTTTAAATAAATAAAATAAATATTGAATGATTCTTTTGATCTTATAAAGATCGATTACTTTTAAAATAACCTTTAACCTTTAAAAATAGTCGATCTTTCTAATCTAAAATTCACTATATTAGGTAAAACTGACCCAAAAAACATAATAATCTCATTCATTTAAAGATTTCGTCAGCGGTTTCTCAGATATCGTCTGAAATTGGATATAAAATCTTAAAAAGAGGCCATATCTCGGAAACTATCCATCAAATCGTCAAACCAAGTAGATTTTTGTAATTTTTGGGTCCATTTTACCTTATAAACGAATTTTCATTCAAATCGAAGACTAAAAATTTTTCGTCATTTTTTCGATTTTTTCCAAGGGGTATACCTTAAAAAAATCGCAAAAAATCGACTAAAAAATTTTGTTCCCGATTTGAATAAAATCCACTATATTAAGTAAAATTGACCCAAAAAACAAAAAAATCGTGTTCATTTAAGGATTTGGTCATCGGTTTCTGAGATATCGTCTGAAATTGGGTATAAAATCCTAAAAAGAGGACATATTTCGGAAACTAACCGTCAAATCGTCAAACCAAGTAAATTTTTGTATTTTTTGGAGCCATTGTACTTTATAAACGAATTTTCATTTAAATCGAAGACTAAACATTTTTTGTTATTTTTTCGATTTTTTCGAAGGACCTTAAAAAAATCACAAAAATCGACAAAAAAAATTTTGCTCCTGATTTGAATAAAATTCACTATGTTAGGTAAAATTTCGGTATAATAACTAGGTTAAACTAGGTAAGATTGATCTTTTTTTCTTTGTAATTGCACTCGACTATAATAATATAACCGACCGACGGACGTATGTGCAAATATCTGTTCTACTTGAGATAAAATATTAAAAAAATTCTATAAAAATATTTATTCTATAAAAATATTGACTTAATCATGTGTACATTTAATCGTCTAAAAATATAATATTGATTGAACTGTAAACGAGAAAAAAACTTGTTGTACAACATTTCTACCCTGTGCATGTGCTTTTGTATCAAGTATAATACATAAGCTGTTTAATCGTGCGTATGTTGGTTATTGGAGATTATCTTTAAAAGAAATATAAGGTAATGTCAGAAAAACTTATTGGCAACCATGTGCTGTGCTGTAGGATGCCACTCCATAACACAGGACGGCCTACGATAATCAAGCTTATAAAATTTTCGAAAGCGAATTTATTTCACGTTTTTTTATACTACGATGTTCTAATGTTAATTTTTACTGTTTACTTTTTCGAAAAACGGAAAATTTAATACAGTCGGTGGCTGTCTGTCACGTTTTTCTTAAAGACTAATTCACGAAAATGATAAAATTTGGCAAAAGGACATGAAGTTTAAACTTTGAATGTTTTTTCTTGAAACCGTCTATAGCGAGACTATACAAGTATGATTTTATATAAATGAGTGAATTTAAATTTCAGATAAGATTATCACCCTTTTTATGTAACAATCGGGGTCGATATGTGACAGTCGGCTATCATCGGCATTCGTATTTTAAATGGTAATTCAACATTGTATATATATATATATATATATATATATATATATATATATATGTATATATATATATATATATATATATATTTATATAATATATATATATATATATATATATATATATATATATATATATATATATATATATATATATATATATATATGCATATGTGCTCGGAACTAAAAAAAACACATATCAGAGGAAAACGCAAACGAAGGAAATTGAACAAGTTTACAAAGTTCAGTGACAAACGAGTCCGCGAGGTACGGTCCAGCCTCAAAAAGGGAATGGAAAAGCAGTGCACAGCTATTCCGTAGCTGGCCTATCAGGCATACAGCTGCCAGCGATAATCCCACTGTCTACGGATCATGTGCAGGACATTTAAAATTTACGGCGCGAAGTCGAACTTCACACTATGTGCAAAATAAAATCATTTCACTAAGATAAATAAATAATTTTATAAAGTCCCAAAATAATTTTACAAAGTATTGTAAAATGATTATATATTATATATATATATTATTATAATTATTATATATATTGTAAAGCTTTCAAAATTCCCTAAACTCTCTGTTTATTCTTAAACTATTATCATGAACGCGTATGTCTATAATTGCGCATTCGAAACAATGTTTAGTACAACAAAAACCAACATTTCAATTCCATTTATCATACATAAAAAGATGATAGTTATAATAATATTTTTTAACTTTTACATTGGCATTTAAATATTGTTGAAGGAGTATTTTAATTTCCTGAAAAATTCATAATTTCCTACATATTTTAATTATAAAAGATAAATTTTATGCTGTTGTTAAAATATTTTTATAATTATTTTCATATTGTATTATTATTTTATTTGATAGAAAATGAGTAAAATGTGTTGAAGCAAATATTCAAAAGAAAAATTAAATGATATCATAATTATATATAAATGCCCGAAGGCGAATGTTCGATGTTAAACAACAACTCAAAAACTATCAAAAAACGATGATTTCAAAACGATTTACCTTTCAGGAAAGATGTATTTTCTCACTCAAGTTTGCACCAAAGCTAATTATATGATAGCCAGTAGGACAAATATTACATTCCAGGTAGAGCCGAAACTAGATTTAAAAATTTTTGTGACATATATTATACTAGATCTTACTAACGATAGAAACTACATTTAAAAATACAGTAGCGTTAAAACTACAGGTTATTCTTGGACCACACGGTCGAAGTGCTATACTTTTTAGGCCCCATGATGTATGTATCTATCTACTAACGGTTGTTCTTTCGAAGGTACAGTGGCAGAAACTCACTCTAGTTAGTACAAAAAATTTTTATTACAATTTAATATCCAAATAATTTTTTTTTAATATTTCGAAATTCCTAGTTTTTTTTAAAAATGAATAATAGGTTTGTTAGTTTTACCTATAAGACTTTTTATTTTCACAAAAAGCTGTGAACTTTGGTTCAAAGTAATGAATAAAGCCATGAATATATTACAACAATAGCCATCGTAGTAAAATAAAAAAATAATTTAATTTTAATTTAACAATTCTGTTGCACTGATTTTACTGGTTGATAACCTAATTTCTTTACCATCGTTTTTCAAATTCCAGAGTTTCATCCAACCTTGATATATTCTACAAATTCGAATATACTTTTGATGTAATTAAAATTTCAATTATACTTGTGCTAAATTAAATGCTTTATGGAATGTTATCAAATAAAATCAAAATGAACAGATGTTTTTTAATTTCGATATATTGTTAAACATTTTATTTGAAGTAAACGGTCTTTTAATAACATGTAAACTTTTATATATTGTACAAAGAGTTTTGTTAATATTAGAGGTAGACTTATCTTTCACTTTAAAATTAACAACACAACATATATTTTTTAAATTTTTGTAAATATGTATTTCATTTAAATAAAACCTAATAGGCCACAAACAACATGGCTACAACTTCAATTCAAAACACTTCCCCAAAACCGAATGGGAAAAAAATATTTTTTTTAAAAACTACGCTACATTTGAAGCCCTTAATACTTAATATTTAAGAAACAACTCAATGTTTCTTACTATATAGACACTTCAAACTAACTCTCGTTCAATGATTGGGTTCCGATGAGAAGGTTTATAAGAATAAAATAAAAAGGTAATATGTGCACTTTAAACCATTTTTTTACCTGAATTTTGAATAATGAATGTCCAAGTTTATTGATAATTACGACGTATAACCTGCCGAAACTTCACTATATGCATTTAAAAAATTGAAATCCAAGATCTAGCCGGAAGTACATTACAAACCCACTACGGCAGCTGGTATACGAATTCGCCTTGGTGGCTAGTTTCGTTTACTCCTCAGGTAGTGGAAAAATTAAATTAATTACCTTAAACGTCCAATAAAACCATTAAGTACAACATAACCTATAACATTTCTTGAATCTTACATATCATTTAAAATAAAAGTTTTATCAAAATCCATGAAATTGTTTTTAAGTAAAATCCGTTCAAATATATACAAAAATACTGTTATAAATAAATATAGATATGATTTCTACCTTCTATATTTTATGAGCTGCCTGTCTTCATATGAAACAGATTATTATTATTAAAGATTTATCTGTCAACATTTTATTTGTCATATTTATATTATAAAACGGGGGTTGTCAACACCTGTGAATATTTATTACCTATCACATACACTAAAATGTTAATATATAATCAATTACTACTATAACTTTATCTCTGTCTATCGCTCTATGTATACCATGTATATCTCTCTGTCTTTGTTGACAAAATAAATTAATTTTATGTCATTCAATGAATATTACATTCCCGGCTTCTGCTATGATGGTGTTAGGTTCTGAAAATGACAATTTATTATATTATATACAATGTAGAAACTAGTAAAGTGAATTGTTTGAATTTTCAAAGTATAATTTCACTTCTACATTTCACAGAAATATGTTAACTATGTTACTTCTGGAATAGATTATACGTCATCGAAAATGTGTGTTTTAATTCAACTAAAATACAGCTTTTAAACTAATCAAATAAACATCCTGTATAAACACCATTAAACATATGTAAATTTGTGTAAAGAAATTGTTAACCCCGTTGTAATTTTCTTTTTTCTTTGATTAGAATTTCAAAAAAATCTCAAGAACCTTTTTCCGCAAGTCCCACATCGAAGTAGAATAGTGATTTCACATTTCATATTTCACACTATTCAGATTTCTCATAGCAGATGATTTTGCAAGCACTATGGATAGAAAATATGTAGCTTAAGTCTACTATCGTTTTTCCTCATTCTTGTGGCACCATACCCTCGGTGCCACAAGTGTACACTGAGCCATAATCAAAAATGATGTTTTTTGAGGTCACAAAACATCTCGATCCGGTAAATACTTTTATTTGGTGTGTCCCGTTTGATCACCAAACAGAATAAAGTAAAAAACAGATCAATTTCCTTTCCCGTTCTTGACTTCATTCATGTTATCCAGAGAAGTGCATTCAAGTATTTCTAACAATTTCTTTGTACTACACCACCTATATAAGGGTTACATGAATATTTCGATCAACTATAAACTTTACGAATGTCACTCACTCACATGGTGGTGATATAATGAATATAGACTTGAAAATAGACTTTTGTATAAAATAATATACTTTATACATACAATATACATACATCCCCATACATAAAACTTCATCCCTTATTCACGCATAAAATAATATAACACAGTTTGAAAAGAAAGTTTATAGTTAAAAGGTTAAATGTTACCACTTTTATATACCGAGAATGTCTTACACATTGAAAGAAGTTAAATTAGGAAATAATACAATACAATACTAATGTCAATTTGCAATAAGGTAGCGAAAGCATAGTATGAAAGAACTCGTGTATACTAAAAAGACAAACATCATTGAATATTTTAATTCATCTGCCAGGTATCGAATTCATCTACCAGGACCTCTCGATTTCTACCCAGTGTGCTACCGTTTCGCCACGGATAATACTGATGAATAAGTGACTTTGTCCATATAATTGGCAGTATAAATTTGAAGTCAACCTTAATTTACTATTCTAACATTATTATTTGTGTATACTTAATCGTCACAATACAATACTAACGTCAATTTCCATTAAGGTCACGAAGACATATGCTAGTTCTTTCATACAATGTTTTTGAAACCTTAATGGAAATTGACTTTGTATAATATAGTGATTTAGATAGATAGATTGTACCGGCTGCCCTGGACAGGCTACACTTTGACCATTTGGTCCATTGTAATGCCTAAGAATATGAGGATGTGAGTGGAGTGAAAGGAATTTTAGTGTGTAGACTAGGAATTGGAATTTTGTATATATTTATTAATAGATGCATGTGTAAACAATAAATACATATATGTAAATGTTTTATGTACACATTGTTCTAAATATTGATCCAATAGTCCCTGTCTGTAGTCACGATTGATATCAAATTTTATTTTAATATATTCGATATAATAAATACATATAAAACAAAATACTCGAAAATTTTACGACTTAGCCTGTCGTTTTTTTCTGACGGTATTATAAAAATTCGGCTCTCATATATTTTTTCACTATTGCCTAAAGAGGTATAATTGTCGTGTCTAAAAAAAATTAGTATCAGCTTAAACAACTTTGAAAGTGCAACACTAACCCTCTCTTAATATTTTACAAACTCCCTTTACAAAAGACTTGAACGATCACCCAACGGATCTTCGTTGAGTAACAAACAAAAAAAAAGCTGACACATATATTACTTACGACGATATTCCCAACGCCAACATCGACAGACAGACAGACAGATAGATATTACGATATTACGAATATAAAGAAAAAAAAAGTAACATTTCCCTTTTAAAAATGTTAAAATGTCATTCAAACACCCCCAGAGAATGGACATTTGAATATTTGCATTTGTTTTCTTCTTTCCTTTTTTATAATATGTACACAGTGCTCCATGAATGATGATAAATGAACTATTTTAATAAAAATATTTTGTATCACACTGTTCATAAGTTCGTGGATGGAAAATATCGAATTATGTTTGGGCACAAAATGGGCCAAACTGTCTATCTTTGAGTAACTGTAAGAGATAGAACAAAAGTTTAAAATCAGAAAATGTTCCCTTTTTTTAAATAAACAACTTGTGTTTCAAGCTTTTTCCCACAAATTCAGTATATACCGGGTATTAAGGCAATTAACTCAGTTAGTTGTTATTTTCACTTGTTTAATATCCCATATATATATATATTTTTTTTGTTTTTGTTTTTTTTTACTCTAACCTTGAGTTTAACAATCTTATTAGGAATGAAATTTGGAATATCCATAGCTGGGGCTTCACACTGCTGACACATTCTGTACCATAGACGGACGTATTTATATTATATAAAACATATAGTGATTTTCTGTTACCCAATCCAATATATTAATACACATACACACACAGTATAATATACTTAAATCACATACTCAATAAACAAAAATAGAGCTATTTTTTAGGGAAAAAACTACCATTTGGCGGAAGTTGAATTTCATTAACCTACATATAAAAATATAGAAACAAATTTTTTTTCCCTTTCTTTTTCAAACTTGTATTGTATTTCTGTTGGTCGATTTATTATTATGACTATCCTTTTTTTTGACCATCTTCCTTCTCCTTTCCTTTTGTGTAATATAATAAATTAGTTTTTATGTAATTTGTGTACAATTTGTACATTATTGCGATTTTTTAGCCAACTACAGAAAGAGCCACGTTAAGAATTGTACTTGAAGCAAGAAAATGAAATCTTGATGGTCACTATTTAGAATAATAGATTTATGTTATAAATGAAAAATTTGAAAAAGATACTGTATATTCACTAGATCTCGAACCATACTGCCGCGATTAGGTAAAAGGTGAAAACAGAGAAATCTTAAGTTTTTGATATTTCTAAACTAAATTAATAATATCATTTTTCATAATAATTATTGAACGACTAATCAATATGTTACATGAAAAGTCATTTAAGTGTGATTTTAGATCACAATTAATCAAAATGTCTAAAATAAGAGATCATTCCACTTTAATTGTTGTAAACTGAAAAGCAGTATCATGCGATTTACTGACTTTATACTCTGTTAAACATGAATTACGGCTTTTTTTTATTATTTATATGTATTATTTTGTAAAAGGTAAAACGCAATAAATTGTTTCTATCAAAATATCTTCAAAAGTACACGTCAAAATTCTTTGTACTATTTTTCAACCTACTGAATTTCAAATATTCAAACGAAACAACTGTTTAGACATGTGCTTGATGTTCCAACCAAAACTCTATCTGACAATCAAATAACTCGGCGTCTTTGCGTAATAAATTTTCTAATTGAACATTATTGAATATAAATACGCATATTTTAAACATAAACAATAAACACATTGATAGATTATGTCAATTACAAGTGAACATCACTATACTAAATTGGATAATACATCTTGTCAATAGCACGTTATATTATCATGCTTGACGTAATTTATTATTAAGTAAATTTCCAGATTAATATACAAAGCTGTAGGAAAACCCGATGAAAATGCAACTATACTCTGTTAATACCCATTATATGTAATATGTGTAATATACATAAAGGTATAAGTATTCTATGTTTGGTCCCAAGTAGAAGTGAAATTTAGTAAATGTGCTCATTCGTTTGTCAACACGATAACTCAAAAATTGTAGTTGAAAATCACTGGTGTATACTAACGTCTGATTATATCCATTGTTTATATGGTTGCCTTTCGGTTATATTGTGCCAACGGATGTAACTAATGTTTACTTAATTTGGCATTTAAGTAATATGTCTGAACAAACACTTGATAGGAAAAAATATACACATCTAGGATGGGAATCGAACCCACGATCATAATATAACAGATAGCACTGCGGTAGAGCATTGGTCTAGAATGCCAAAGGTCGTGGGTTCGAATCCCATCTAAGATGTTTATGATTTTTCATATCAAGCATTTGATGTTAAAGAATGTTATTGTAAAGGTAATTGATAGTTATATTAAATAATTATTATTTAAATAAATAATAAATATGTATGAAAGATATAATTGATATATTTATTGATTTGATTTATGAAATATTATTATTATTTATATGTAAATTACCATGGTTGTAAACATTCAAAGCAACCGTGATAATAGAGGGAAGTTATAGTTGTTATGCAACAAATAAAAATGATGAACAAAGTTATAATAATAATTTAATGAAGAAGCTCTACCGCTACATACTTCCCCCCATCAACTAATAAAGAAAAACGACTAGAAAAAGGTTGTAACATCAAACAACCTTGTTCACGCGGAAAAAACTTTAATAGTTGATGTACATCTTATATTTAAATACAAAGTAAATTAAGAAAAGATTAACATTGAAAAAAGTATGCAGGTTTTAGCCTATCAATTGAAATAGAGGTAGGTTTGTTCGCTTTGAATGTTTACAACCATGGTAATTTACATATAAATAATAATAATATTTCATAAAGAAGCGATACCGCTACATTATCAATGGTCAGGCATATTACATTTTTGTCAAATTCGGCTGTTACTCTCGAAAGGTTGATTTGTTATAGAAGTTTAATAGAGAATAAATATTTTCTTGTGACATCTATCATGTTCAATATAATATCTCATACATTGAAAGGGCAGAGGATATTTTAGAAAATTATATATAACATATACACATATATACATACGAGTATATATGAAATGTTTCGGCATGATGGAGCAAATATGTCAAATTTACGAACTGATAGACATACAGATTACTTCAAGGCATTTGATGTATTTAAATCATACAATAAGAAATAAAATTTATTCACTTCCTTAATCAAATTAAAAAGTCCAATATTTTTAATGTAACATATCAAGATTTTCGGTGGCACTTTTATTCGTTAAGTTTCCTTTTGTTTACTAGACAAATCCAATTTTGAGCCAAAACGACTTTCTCTTTACGCAAATAGTTTTCAATTTCGATAGCCTCGATAGAGAATTTTGGTATCGTCAAATCCACACCATGGATTCAGACTTTGAGAATGGTGATTGACATTTGTGTCATTTACAAAAAAACTTTTGTTGCCATTTACAAAAGTCACAAAACGTTGCCTAAATTTCACATAATTTTTTTATATACACCGTTTAGATTCAACGAAAAACTAATGATTTTATTTATTTTTGTTACAGGTATGTTCAAAAAAAAGACGAATTTATTATGTTAGAAAAAGGATCCAATACTGTACTAACAAAGCGGTAAGTCAATTGACACGAAATGAAATTATTAGATGTTATGTCCGAGCATAATATTTAGAAATTTATCAATTCAAATTCGAGTATTTCGCTTTAAAATGTTTAATTCTGACAGTGGTTTTCTCACTGGAAGTAGTTTTGTCACAAATATTTTATAAAATATTATAAAGACTCTCGTTTCGAAAGTTAGTTTTCACCAATCCAAAAATTTTAGCCATTTTATAGTTAAAATTATAGTTTGATTAATATAAGTATCCATATATCAATGTTAAATTGGTGGAAGCGCCGATTTTATATTAATTATGTTTTTAACATACCGCCATAAGGCTTCCCGGCGCGCCCACCAAATTTATATTATGTTTTCATTACATTGAATTTACATTGCTTAACTATTTCAACTATTGGTGGAAGCGTTGATCTTATATAAATATAGTATTTGAGTTATATCGTTATATTGATTCCCTGCGCGTCCACAAAATTGGTATTGTTTTTACATTGACTTTCCAATATTTTCATCAAGTCTTTTAAAGTTGTTTAAACACACGATTGATTGTAGAAAGCTCAATATAACAAATTTTTAAATAAAATACATAAAATTGTATATATTTCAAGGAAAGTCTCGATTCGAACAGAAATAGACCAACGTTTGACATTTGAAGATTGATATTAAGTGAAAAAAATGAATATTGGCCTGACAAATCATCACACCTAGTTTTGTCTAAGAAAAAACTTAATTTATCATAAAATCATATGTGTACCGACATCAGTAGATAAACATTCATTTCCCATATGAAAACTTATATGTGTCAAGTAACATAAATGAATTATTAGTAGTAAATTCATGTTATGTCTTTGATTCCCTTTCGTCGATGCATTGAAACGTACGAAAAGGGTAAGACAGTTAATCCCTGTAGTGTTTATTTCACATACATACACAATTCCATTCATATTTAAATAGTTTAGTTCCATTGACCGTTTTTCCTATATATATATAGTGAGAATTTCAAAGAATTCAATTCAATATAAAACACAACTTGTTTCTGTTGTGTTTATTTTTAATTTATTTCTCTTTTGTAAAGAATTGTATTATATCGTTTTTGAAACGACTTTTATTTTTTTGTTATCAGTTTGAGCTGCGTGAATTTGTTTTTAATACGTGTAGCTGGTCTAAAATTTTTTTTTTTATAATAATAAGTAAATGAAAAACTTACTCATCTGTATAAACTTTAAATCCGCATCTATCCTTCACGACAAGAGCTTTTTAACATTTTCACTGTACACATAGCTACAGAAGTAACGTTGTTTTTTCAAAATTTTATAATTGATTTGTGCTTTATTCATTTGATTTTCGAAAAAATGCTTCGGATAAAAATTGCTCGTTACAAATATATCAACAACTTTTATTCGAAACATCTTCCGAAAAAACCAATGAATAAGGCTCAAATCAACTATAAAATTTTGAAAAATGAGAGCTTCTCTTGTGGTGGTTAAAGTACATCAGACACTGAGAAATTATATGCCTTCTGTCAATAGCCTCTAGTAGCTCAGTTGATAGTCCACTGGTCTACTAACACAGAAGTATTGTGTTCTCGACGTTAAACGTCGGTCAAACATATATAAATAAGGCAAAACCAAGAAACGTCGTGAAACTGTTACCAAATTAGCAAGGAATAACATATCCTGAGACAATATAAGAGTAGTTTAAATAAGAGTGATGTTAACAAGACTAAATCGAATGAAAGTAATTTTAACAAGTGTAATATCAATAAAATTTATTATATTTTAATTTATTTTGTTTAATTTTTATTTTTATTTTTGTCTATTGATTTCGATTTTCTATCTATTTCTAATTGTCAAAGAGTAAATTACGCCTAGCTAATTTATACTGATGATGACTACTTTGTAGTCGAAATACGTATTTATAATACAAAAAACTGATCTCTAGGTATTGGGGCGAATTTGAAATATTATTTCAAAAACCATTTTAGTTCTCATCAATTTATTCATTTGATAATCTAATAACTATATAAATCTCTTATGTGTTTTTTGTTTTTTTCTAGCAACAAAAAACTATGCCTTTGAACTTCTCAAAACTAACTCAATTTATGTTTATATTGGTTAAATAAAAATGAAATTTTGTAATCCAAACTTTATTTAACATAAAAGAAAATCTCGATAAAATTTTATAAGATCTTCAACTAAGAACACCCACACACATAATATGAATTTTTTGTTTGTTTTGTTTTTCATAAATCTGTATCCCTTCATTTTATTTTATGCCGCTTATGATGAATATTATACTTTATAAAATTACAAAACAAAGTTTTTAAATATAGTTATTTATACTTTAAAAACTTGAAACCTTGAATAAAATATATTATATTAAAATTGTATATTATATAATCTTATATATTATATATATATATATATATATATATATATAATATATATATATATATATATATATATATATATATATATATATATGTATATATATATTATTTTCTTTGAAAAGATGAATATTACTTCAAGATTATACAGGGTGGCTGATTTAAACAATGCAGTAGATAGATAGATAAATTGTAGAGGCTGCCTTGACGGCCTACACTTCGACCTTATGGTTCTTTGTGATGCCTAAGGATGCGAGGATGTAAGTGGAGTGGAAGGAGTTTTTGTGTATAGACTAGGAATTGGTATAGGAACTATGCCGATATTCATCTGGAGTTCGTGAAGGAAACTGTAGAAAATTTCTTGCCGGTTTCTTCGTTCTTCTCCATACGCCGACACTTTAGTCAATTAACCGCCCCTTTTTTTTTCTTAATAATTGTCAAAGTGCCGATGTCGGGATGCGAACCCATAACTTCCCAGTTCCCAGTAGGCATACTGCGCAGACATACTTCTAGGATTTTGGAAAAAATGACCCGGATAAAAGTTGTTTGGTTCGCAGACTAATATTTTATGATTTTCACCTTGGCCTTCTAGGTTATTTGAAAGTTAAATTTTGTTTTTCAAAAGAGAAACCATTTTGATTTTACAGAATTGGATAGCTAAGGAAATCCAAACATTAATTAACTCTATTTTGGTTAATATTTAATTTTATAGCCGTTTTACAATTTTTTTTTTCAAAGATTAGATTGCAAGAAAATTAAGGCACTTGAAAGAAGTTTATCTAGGCTAAAAAGTTTTTTTGTTATTTGTACAATTGATCTCTATGCATTGTCCAAAAATATAAACTTTTTGATTGTGACTTTTTTGAAAATTGATCTAGGTTTTGAAAATCTTTTTCATGGTTATTTATTAAACAAATAAGCTATAATTTCAGTCTTAATGTTCTTTGTCCCTCAGCTATTATTCAAATCTGTCAGAAAAATATTGGTTCCCACTTGGCAAACACAAGTTAATCTTCAAATAACCTTGAAGTCTAAATCAATATAAAAATCAAGGCCATCTTCCAAACGAAACTTAGATGCCTTCTTCCAAACGAAACAAGTTTTACTCGATCATTTTTTCCTATAACGCTTCTTAGAAGAAATATTCAGGTGTATTATTTAAAATGAGCCATCTTGTATATTTCAAAGTGTATACATATAAGTTTATTATTTATAAGAGCGTATGAAACTTTTTCTAAATAATATATGCAAACAAAAAATTGTTTTTTATATGCAATAATATTGTTTGGGAATTTAACAATAAGTATTGTTTATGATATACAATCCTTAATGTTAAAGTTTGTGGAAGAACTTTTATAAACATCCCAGTAAGTGGGTTCACATAAATGGCTTTAATGCGCAAAAGGTCAGGTTTCCGATTTTTTTTCAACTGGTATATTATAAGACTATCACTGAAATTTAAGATTTTCTAATTTCAAAAATTACCAAAGTTTTATACGTTTTCTTGGAGTTTATTTCTGTAGAATCGATTTCAATTTAAAGCCCCCGGTACGACAATTTGATGGGTAGTGAAATCAAGTGTTAAAAAAAGCGTTATGTTTTTTTTTACAAGCTAACACTTAAAACGCTATGATATTCAAATTGAATTTATGATGTTTTACATATCTTTTCAGATTGATTTTACATTCTAAATTTTCTTTGTTCGTAGGTCATTAATTTATTTTAAGAAAAATAATAATAAAATAAACTTTTTATAAAAATTATAATAATATTTTGAATTGTAAATTCAATGTTAGTTTTTAAAATTTTTTTGATTGTCATTTCCACAAAAACTATACTACTGAAAAATAACTATAAAATTATTTTATTAAAATTTTGTTTCAATTTTGAAATGTCATTTTTGATTGTCTTTTCCATAGAAACTATAAACTATACTAGCACACTATAGTTCTTTATATATAAGTTAGAAATATTCAAATTTGTATTTTGGCTATTAATAAATTTAAATTTTTTATAAATGATTTAATGTTAGCGCCATCTCAACAGAATATTTCAAAATTAAATAACTTTTCATAACATAGTAATATATATTCGTACTATAGTAAATAACTTATTAGAGTAAACTCCAACGCGTCGGAGCTGACACGCACACTTTTTAAATATCTCAGTATTGGTTGATTTTAAAGCTTCGGTAGCTATTATCTATTTTAAAGGGGCCAAAATTTTGAACCAATTTGATGATGACAAAGTTTTCTCTAAGCCTAATAATATACTCGCTATCGCTTAATTAAGCGATATATTTTTGAAAATTAGTTTTTAATTTACCATCGATAAAGTAGATATTCAAACTAAAGAAAAAACGTTATTTCTGCTACACACTGTGTACAGAATATTACGGTTAAAAAGTTATAACTGAGTTTAACATTTTTATTCAGAATTTTTCTTATATTCTTTTTTACCTACAGGTGATTTGAAAAATAAAAGTTTAGTATAAATAAATCATGCTTAATAAAGAGATCATTTTTACCATCTTGTCGATCCAAGAATGTTAACTTTAAATGTGGCGTTCTTTCTTCAAAACTTTACAAGTGAATATATATAGAGCAATTTTTTTTTATAACCAGCGGTCTAAGGCATTATGTCTGCGCAGTATGTCTACTTGGAGGTTATGGGTTCGAATCCCGACATCGACAGTTTGTCAATTATTAAGAAAAAATAGGAGCGGTTAATTGACTAAATTGTCGGCGTATAAACAAGAACGAAGTAACCGGCTATGCTTGAGAAGGTTTTCTGCAGTTTCCTTCACGAATTCCAGAAGAATATCGGCATAGTTCCTATCATAGTCGGCTGCAGACGCATATCCTGGCAATTCCTAGTCTTTACACAAAAATTTATTCCACTCCACTCACATCCTTAGGCATCACCTTGGACCTTATGGTCGAAGTGTAGCCCGTCCAGGGCAGCCTCTACAATCTATCTATCTATCTAAGAATACTAAAATCTTTCGAAAATTGTCTTTGTCTTTGGAATTTGATAGAATTTTTTTTCGAGGATTTTTTGTTTTTCAATTGAATCAAATAATTCTTATTACACTCACAATGTTTACGAGAAGAACCATGTAAATATAACTCAATCGATTCGAACCATTCCGTATATACGAGTAAAAGCCTGTCGGAAAGTTTTGCATATATTTTTTCCTACAAAATACACCAATACAACTGTTTTCCTTTTCTTCAAGAATTATACACATAGAAACAAATAAAATACAAAAACTCAGCATGATTCTCAATAACATTTTGTATATCAAAAAAAAAAAAAAATACGACCATCATATACGAGATATTAACGAATATATGTCGAATAAACTTATATATACAAAAATCTACGATTACGAATCTTTCTTCGTATGTCAATAATTCTTTTTAAAAAGAATGGAAAAAACAGAAAGTTTTTTCCCTCTTTTTAAGTGTAGATGTTTATATGTATGTATGTATGTATGTTCAGAAACTATTTGGAATCCAAATATATACATATTTTATCTAAAAAGGAAAATATAATAAAAGCTAATATGTTGGAAAAAAATACAATTCGTAAAGTTTTCTTTTTTTCCTGCTTTTCGATGTCATAAAATCATTTTCAAATAGTTTTAATAGTATGAGGTTTTTTATGAGTATTAATGTTATTTGTTTGAATAATAACTTTTATGTAAGACTAAACTTTTAGTAGACATCTTATATATATATATATATATATATATATATATATATATATATATATATATATGTGTGTGTGTATATATGAATATTATGTAAAATACATATGCGTCAAGTTATAGATGAAAATATCATTATTTTTATTGTAGCTTATGTTGGCTTTGAATATTGCCAATTTGTGCCAATAGTTTATATGCAGAATATTTATATTGCAAGAATTTTGATGTAAACGGAGATTTTTTTCATTCTTATTTCTCGTCATGCTATAAAATTAGTAATCCAAGGACAATTTTATTATTAAACCGAGTATCTCATATAATTTGTACATATAATTTGTACATATAATTTGTGAATATAACTAAGCATAAAGAAAACTAGTGATGCAATGAATAGTCTGACTAGGGAATATGCATGAAAATTTTTTTCACATTTATTTTCATAATATGAAAATACTGTAAATACTGTAATATTTAAAAACGAAATTAAAATCCGACTAATATCAAGGAAGCTATAAGCTTTTAAAGATTATTATCTGTCTCTTACTTGCAAAAATACTAAAAACGGAGTTTTACGTGTATTTTAAATGGTGAAAGTGTAATATGACGTCACATAACATATCAAGAGGGCTATCGCCCTCTTTGTCTAATTGGAAATTTCAATCATTCATATCTCGCTTATTTTTAAAGTTATTTAAAAAGTAATTTTCCCTTGATATTTGTCAAGCAAACATGCTTCAATTCAAGTGAAAAAAAATTTTCATGCATATTCCCTATTAGTATAGTAGTTTAAAAGTACTCCCAAGAATACCACCAAGGACAAATTGACATGAAAAATTAATTTAAAATTAGTTTTTTACGAAAATATTTTTTACGATTTGACGAAAATTTCAAAAATTTTTTTTTATTAAATTAATTAATTTCTCTTTACATATAACTTATCCAACCTTGGAACTTACCCGGAACCGATTAGAAACTGTGGCGAAACTGTCACCAAATTAACAACAAATAACATATCCTGAGACAATATAAGAGTAATTTTAATAAGAGTGATGTTAACAAGAGTAAATCGAATTAAAGCAATTTCACAAGAGTAATTTCAATAAAATTTATTATATTTTAATTTATTTTGTTTAATTTTAATTTTATTTCTATTTTTGTCTATTGATCTATATTTTCTATCTATTTCTAATTGACAAAGAGTAAATTACGACTAGCTAATTTATACTGATGATGACTACTTTGTAGTCGAAATACGTATTTCTAATACAAAAACTGATCTAGGTATTGTGGTGAATTTGAAATTTTAATTCAAGAAAATGAAAAGGAGTTCTTACCTAATTTTTTCAATAAACTATCTTCATGTTCAGGAACTTTTATTATTAAGATGTTTCTACTATCCCTAAAATGTAAATCATTACTACGAAAGCCTAAGTAATATTGACCTAATAAAACTACACAAGTTTCCATTACGTATGTCATTATCTGCCCTTGGATGAATATTACGAGTTTCTCTTGAATAAGGTTCCTGTCAGATTAAAAAAAAAAACAAGGTTATTACTTGTTTTTGTTAAGATAAGATACTGCCAGGATCGTTTTTGTTATGGTTGCAGTAATAGACTTTCACAAAAATTAATTTTTCACAAACACACTTATGGTACATTACACATATGAATGTATGTCTATATACACCACATAAACATATCGTATTTATGTGTGTTAGATTTCCGAGGCAATAAGACATCAGATAAAAACATCTTCCAGACATTTTTATATCTCTTACAAACGATTATAATACATAATTTTTTCTTCTCATCTATGTATATGTATGGATCCATTATCATTTCCTTTAACATTTAAAATGAAATAGATGTCTGTGTATACAGGATGTAAGCAAAATAATATGCTAAAGTTTGTGAGGTGATTTTTCAAAGTAGTTCAATTTAGAAATACAACTTTGACACGTAGTAGCTACGTTGACTAAGCAAATTTTTCGCAATGAATGGAATAAAGAATACCTTGGCGATCATTTAATATTCATAATTATTAAATTAAAAATATTTTTGTAAATATTAGGATTACAGAAAAATGGTCAGATGATAAATTGAGGTAATTTTAATTTCCAACTTTACTGATGTTAACCAATATAAAAAAGATATATTCCATATTTTACAGTGAATACCTAAAAATTCAATGATTTGTTGCCGCTGAGTATATAGTCATTTATAAAACAGAACTTTACAGTTCAATGTTTACACAATAGATGGTGTAGTAAGCGTAATTTAAACTGACAACGTGAAAAACGTACAAAACTTTAATTGCTTAAATACCCAGTCTGTACTGAGTATATAAAATCAACGCCTGTAACTGTTTCGTTTAGTTTTTGAGGTGAAAATGTGACAAAACTATTCAGTTTACGAAAAAAAGTTTCAAGCAAAATTTTTACAAAAAGAAAAATTTTTACTTAAACTTTTTTTTCTATCTCTTTCTAACGGTTTTAAAGATGGATACTACTCCTTCCCTCTTTCCTAGCAGACGGATACACGGTCTACAGACATAGACACGGAACTCCTGGAGCATCTTTGAAGGAGTTGCACTCACAAAGATCGATATAAGATATTCTGCAACTATCATTAAATATGAAATTGAATTGTTTTTTATAAAAAATATCCCACAAAACAATATTTAATTAACAACACGTGAGACCACTCTGTATTGTATGTATAATGCTAACATCTAAATATGTTAGCATTCAAAAATAATTTGTGACAAGAATTTACAACAAAATGTGGATATTCTTATAAACAATATTACTGTTTTTTTGCCCGAGATGCAATTCCGGTTAGTTTTCTCATTACTGATTAGCTGGTGAAGATTGAAATTTAATTATTTCCCTTTCATTCTGTAAATAAAACGATATCTATTTTTAAGTTTATCTGTATCACAGTATAACACATAATTTTGTGCCATCATTTTTAATGGATCGCCCACAAGTCGTTAATCAGTCTTCAATTCACTGAACGATGAAAAAATCACAGTCATTTATATATGGATTTAAATCAAAAGTCATGCTACATAATTTTTTAGTATTTTTCATATATTTTATACGAAAATATGTATTTTTTAGGTTGTTTATTATTGAGAGAGATTGAAGTTTTTTTTTTTTTTTTTTGTTAAAGTAGTCAAATCAGTTAGTGTTTTGTCTTGTCAAAGGAAATTTGCGTCTGCATACACCAGCTGAATGAAGTAAATTGTATCTTAAGGGTAAATTCATAATGTAAGGAAATAATTTAAAAGATGTTTTAATAATTTTACCTTTCAAACTAACGGTAAGAACTCCTTTCATCTCAGTGGCTTTCAGAAAACCTCGACTCGAGGCTATATACAATCTATAGAGTGTATATCAAGAAATTGGTTAATTGACCATCTTGTACAGGGTGTTGCAGGAATTATGATTGAACTGTTGGATGTGATGGAAATCGTCATAATCAGTTCAGTAGAAACATTAGTAAAACCCAAGATGATTAACCCTACCCAATATTAGTGCATTTCAAAAAATATCATTCAAATCAGGCATTTCGCTAGAATAGATTAATTAAGGGACGTCATGAGAACATATAGAAAGAAAACTTTTTCATAGCATAGTCTAATTTTATCCATCTTCAATAAATTTGACCATATTTTTCAAATTTTGTGTCAAATTTAACATATCTGTTTTGGACTTCAAAAATTCGGTATCGTGAACTACTCATTTCATTGATGGTTAACGTAAGCGAATAGGGAATAGAAAAAATGAGCCAAAAAGAGTGGATTCCAAAAAAATTTAATCAGTATCCATAAAAAACTTTGCACGTAATTATACCTACTTAATTTCAAAAGTTGGTTTCATATATTTTAATTCAGTTTTTTCCGATTATTTAAGCAATTAACTCAGTTAGTTATAATTTTTCACTTATATACATTTTAAAAGTTTTTGTGAGCTTATCTGAATACTAAACATAAGTCAATTACAATAGTTTATAATAATATGAATGATAAAATAAAATAGAAATTTAAAGTGCCATTATACGTAAACTTGATTTTTTTAGAAATCCATTATAAATCTAAAGTTTATTAATTAGAATTGATGATCCTTGTATTCTTATATACTCGTCTTATATATAATGCAACATCATATAATGTACTTTTTGTTTTAATAATATTTATTCAATGTTTCAAAAGTTTATAAATAAAATATTAGTGTTTAGGAAAGCAAAAAGTTTTTAGATGACCTTGTGGTGTTTAATAAAACTTTACTATATAAAATATACACCATTATACCACATATATATATATATATATATATATATATATATATATATTTGTACACAAAGTTTTCAAAAAGTTTTTATTTAACTTACTAATTTGAAGTAGAGATAAAAAAATTGACAATAAATTTTATTAGAAATGTAATCCGATAAACTTTTATTTTCATATATTATAAATAATGAAAATCCTTTTAAAATTACTTTCCTTTGGGATTATAAAATGTTTTTAGTTTATATTTTTAGATGCATTTATTCAATTAAACAATTTAATGAAAATGTCATTTACGATTCATTTCTACAATATAGTGCGGGAAAATTACATTGTACCTAAAGATTTTATAGTAGTGGCGATTTAGACCAGCCCGGCTTTGTCGTTTTCTCAAAAG
Source organism: Nineta flava (assembly GCA_963920215.1). Taxonomy (NCBI): domain Eukaryota; kingdom Metazoa; phylum Arthropoda; class Insecta; order Neuroptera; family Chrysopidae; genus Nineta; species Nineta flava. Next base: position 59,121,354 of record OY986045.1, on the reverse strand, counting down.
TGATACGTTTGGATGAATTTTTAAATTATTTATTGATCAACAAAATATATCCGTTTTCTCACAAATACGATATTTATTGGTCATGAAAATAAATCAATCCTCTCACAAATGACACTTTATGTTAAATTTCTGTAAAAGTCAATATAATATTAAATATCTCACAATTGACACGTTTCGATGCATTTTGTCCCTCAAATAATCGCTACCAGAGGTAACCGTCTGATCAGTTTATTGTAAAGAATCTCCAGCATACTTTATATGCCGAAACACATCTTGAAAAATAGCACTTTATCCTGAAATTTCTAATCAAAATTGTCGAATATTATTTCATATTGAAATTCTTATTTCTCAAGGCGGAAAAATACACTAGCGATCTTGAGTAATCTATTCAGTCGTTAAGCCATATAATAAGTCTTCATGTAGTGAATTTTAGAATCGAGGCCATAATCGACTCCAAGATAGTGAACTCCAAGAAAGAGGAACATTTTATTAGTTCCTCTTTCTACAGAATATTGTTTTCTATATTATTTGAAGAAAGAAAACTTTGAACAACCTTATGACAGATAAGTTTTGCAGTTCTGTATAGCATATTATACGAATCATATTAAACATCCTGTGAAAGGCAGAACAGGTGAATGAACATAATAATATTTAAAGCAATTAAGGGGTGATATATTTCACGAATGTCTAGACATATTTGAAAGTCCACCTATTTAAAATAAACGATAATGTCCTTACTTCATAAAGTAAACAAGATAAATTGTAACATAATGACAAAATTATTTTAGGTGTTGTCAAATATACCGGCGTCATAAAGTCTGGCAACATTGATAAACATAATATATGATTTCATCGTTTATATAACACTATTCGAAAATAGAAATAATCAACAACACATTTAGAAGACAAATTTTCAACTATTTACATAAAATATATCCAATATGAAGCTGAAAACAAAAAAAAAACTATTGGGGGAAGAACCCTAGTGTTCCCAAGCGTATTGCGATCTGATTTTCAATCACGAATACTTCCAAGGTCAATTGTACAATTGATCAAGTTTTGCAAATTTCATTTATGAAAGTACAATTAAATTAAAACATAGGTTATGCTTTTGTTAAATGAGATCGTTGGATTGAATTCTTGTCTTCGTGGAAAATAACCTTTTAAATGATTCATACTATTTAAAATGTATTTAAGTTTATTCCAGTTACTATTTGGGCTTTGACGTTTGTAGGGTAAGGTTGGCCGAATGAGTCATAAATATACCGAAGCTTTGAATTTAAACTAGATGTAAGGTGTTTCATGTACAACCGTTTAGTTTTCGTTACGAAATTAGCTCAAATCTATTTGCATTTGTACATATTCTGATATGACACTGATTTTAAAATAAGACCTTCTTGATTGTGAATTTGATAACATCAATCGAAAGCTTAGAACAGACGATGTAGTTTTCTAAAATATTCAAATATACATTTTGGAAAATAGACAAATCAATACTTATGATCCTCATAGTTCGTGGGCCAAAAGGACCTTCAAGCTTAATCTACCCAGCTTGATATTCACACCTATTAATTCGTAAATCATAAAAAATATTTAACTGTAAATTACTGTTTCTTTATGACTGCCTATTTTTGATCCATAATATTTTTGCAATTATTTTTTAAAAAGAAGCTACTTTTCATGAGCTATTTTGAATTTAAAAATGAAATGTTTCTCTCATAATTCCACTATTACCCTATTATGTATATACAGACTTCTGCATTGATCATTAAAGTCAATTATTTAACCTATGGATAAGTTAATTACATTTCCGCACTAAACTATGGGTGATGGGTTTAATAACCTTCAGGCAATTAGATTACATCTCTGAGGAATATTTAGTTACGAAAACATTAACATGTGTGTATATTAATATATTATTAAATGAGAATTAATAAATTGGTAAAATACTTTGGGTAATATACACACAAGATTATTATTATTATTCTTATTAAGGTACTATTATTAAATGTATATTGTATATATAGAGAGTTGAAAACTGTTTCTGACATATTATCTGGTTATTGTATATCATTCCGTATTGTTTGCGTGTATGATGATGTTTTGTGTAAAAATATTGTCGTATCTCTGTGACTGACATTTGTCTGACGTAAATATAAATACGTTAATTTTGTAAACTGATATTCAGTCTGATTTTTTTTACCTGATTTTGTGTATTTACATTCGTTTGATGAACCACAAAAGTTGATATTATTTTTTAGCGAATTTCCGGAAAGGAAATAGAGCTATTGGTCCCGTACCGTCAAAATTTCGCAAAAATTGTCCATCGATCCTACCTAGTAAATGTCAAAAATCACCATGTGTAAAATTTATATATATATATATATATATATATATATATATATATATATATATATATTTATATATATATATAAATATATATATATATATATATATATATATATGTATATATATATATATATATATATATATATATATATATATATATATATATATGTGTGTCTGTAATCACAGTTTTCATTTTATCGGAATGAAATTTGGTATTTGAGGCGCTTTTGGTATTCAAAAGGTCAAGTTCGTTAATGGGTAAAATTGACCGCTAGAAAGTGATTTATATATTTTAAAGAAATTCGCTAAGTTGAAACAGTTCCCGCGTAACGAATTTTTTTTAATTTTATAATTGATTAATGCCTGATTAATTCGGTTTTCGAAAAAATGCTTTGGATAAAAGTTGTTCATTAGAAATGTAGTAGGAATTTAAATTCAAAAAAGAAATCACCTATCAAATTTTAAAAAATGACATCAACTTTAGTGACTAAGTGTGCATTATTTTTGAAACTGTTCACTATTTTTGTATAAACAAAAGAATCCTCTTTTATAAAGTTCATATAAACGGCATTCATATTGTCAACTGAATAATCAAGAGATCTAGAGAATATAACATCTGTTTATAGTATCCTGTTTAAAGATTTTTCAAATGAATTTGATATGTAAGATCATAATTATATGCTGGAATCTTTGATTTATTTAAGCACATAGCAAAGTATTTGTAGACATCAAAATAGCTGATTCAGTTTTTATTAAACATTGTGGTTAAATCCATTTCCAATTGTGTTTTAGAAAGAAAATATCAACAATTTGAATGCAGTTTGGAATACAGTCTCCTCTTTTTTAATTTATTCCCGCGTTCGACTATGCAAAATGCAGTAAATTATTTTTGGAAACAAATGACATTAAAAACATTCACAGTTTATAATTTACATTGTTCTATTCATTCAACTCTTGCGAATCGATTATATTAAATTAAAACCAATCTTCCAATCAATACATGTCATTTATACAAAAACAACCTGCAGATATATAGATTTAATCATAACGGATCACCACCCATTGTGCATTTTAACATAATTACCTGCAATCTGCATAAAGTACATACACACAATATAATAAATGAGTACACCACAACACATATATTTAATCTAAATATCTCTCTCTCTCTCTACCTATATCATGTTAGTTATTTGTGTATAAATTACATTAATTTTTATTTCTTTTTTTACCGAAGAAAAGAAGTAGGTACTCAATTCAAGCTGTATATATATATTTTTTTTTAGTATGATCACGCATAACTTTTTACAGAGTTGTCCGATTTTGATAATTCTTTTTTAGTTTGATAGGGAGTTTTCCAAAGTTGGTCCCATATACATTTGAAAATTTCAAATTTTAGCCACAAAAAAAAACTAACTCCCAACACTAAAGAACAAATATCATAATCGCTAATATATATATATATATGTATACAAAATGTAATATTATGCAATATTGACTTTTAACCGAAATTCAGATTCACCATTCATCCATTTCGATGGGGATTTTTTGGCGCCGACTCAAAATTATGTAGGTATTTACATTAGTGTACGACTTAGTTAGATTAAAAAGGTTCTTTTTTATTTTTTGCTTTTCAGTTACTTTCTTCTTTTGTCGGTTCTATTTTTTGTTAAAAAGTTTTTATTTTTTTTGTAAACTAAACTTTTGTATTGGTTATTTACAGTTAACTGTTTTGTTTATATATATATATATATATATATATATATATATATATATATATATATATATATATATATATATATATATATATATATATACATACACACATACGTGTGTATGTGTAATCTGGAAAAAGTTTTTCCTGTAGAGTGTAGTAGTGTTAACATGTTGACATAGATAAATGACTTGTTTCAAGGGACCTGTGCATTTATTATAGACATTACATGTTAAGTGTATATATTGAGTGACACGCTTAAAAAAGTATATTTATGTGAATACATGCAACTGTACTCATACCATTTTTATTTTTTTGTTAAAATCTCTCGTGCATATTAGTAAAAAAAAAGCCTAACTAAAAATCAAATTGTATATAAAAATCAAATAAATTGTTATCAAAACGAACAAAAATTTTTTTTATCGTGGTGTATCTACTTATGTACGCGCGTTAGAAATCATACCTCTCTGGTGTGATTAACTTTTTTTCAAAGAATATATTAAACTGAGAACTTTGAATACTTTTTGTGGATTTGTTTATAAAAACTATAATTAATAAATTAACGAAAAAACTAATAAATGTCAATAAGAGTGTAATCGTTTTGAGCTATAAAGCGTTGTTTTTAGTGTTCATATTGACGCTGTGCATGCTAACAAAACGCGCTAATTTCGATTGCTCTAAACGATTGGAATTGTTCCAAGCGTCAGAAAAATGAAAACATGACTTGAAAAAATAGCATTTTGGGGATATACATAAATATAACAACCAATATACATACTGATTCATTTATTCTACTCTTTAGACGGATATTATACACCCTCCATTGTAATGGGTTTACATTTAGTTATAATTCACTCACAGTTGAAAGATTGGTCACTTTTCAAATGTGTTTCCATCGTACAAAGTACAGAGTGTACCAGAAGAACAATTATTTATAAAAAAACAACCCTTTTTTACTAATTACTAGTCAAATTAAAAAAATTTCTGCTTAAAAACAGTTTCTTTCAAATTTTTTCAAAACTCAAAACGCAATAATAATATTTCAAAATTTCCTAACAAAATTCTTCAAAAAAATGTGTTATTTTTCTCATAAAATGTTCTGTAACATGCTGTTGTTTTAATTTTATAAACAAATAACATGTTTTTGTAATAATGTTTACTTGAAATAATTGAACAATGGAAAATCCATAATGATATACATATATACTGAGAGGCGAGAAAAATGAAATACCACTTTAAAACAATCCCTTTTTCTTTTTAAAATGGCTTGCATTAGAGTAGATAAAATGTTTGGGTCCGAAATCCTGGATCCATTAATCTGTGCGACGTCTGGCCTCAACAGAATCCCTGAATAGCTTCATCTGGCAAAAATAGCACATCTTACCCGGAGACGTATGGCCTTCGGGTGACAGGAGGTCACAGAGGACCCCTTGATCTAGGTGCCAGGGACCCAATTGCGATACCCCTCTTGCTAATTATTATTATTATATTAGAGTATGTATACCATTCAGATTTGTAGAAAGTAAAATTTGCTCTTCGCACAAAAAGTGATAGTTTTTGGCATTTCCTTTCAAAAAATTAGTCTAATTCATTTTAAAGACTCTTTTTATAATCAATTGTTTATCTACTCAAAATAAACAAATGTCAAATGTTTCGAATAAAAAGTATCTTTTTTTTACTTAAACCGCAATGCTATCCACCTAATTAATACTAATAGTATCATTTTTTACCCGACTACGAAGTGTTATGTGTTTATCAGTCAATGAATGTCTACATGTCTGTGGGCATGAGATTTATTCTCTTGTAGCTCCTAGGCTACAATTTCAAAAATGTTTGGTAGTAAATGAATAGTTTTAATTCAAAGATTGTTTATAATATACTAAAAAATATTAAAATGTCTTAAAAAATAAGTTTAAAAATCTAAAACCCGACTACGAGAAAAGCTCGACACAAGTTTGAAGTGCTTTGTAAATATTTCTCGTAGTTGAAGATCAAAAATTGTTACAGTTTTGCTTTGTACATCGCAGTTGGGCCTTCGACTATTAGAAATATTTACAAGACTCTTCAAACTTCTAATCCCGTGATATCAGATAATCTTAGTCTGAATTAATATTTTTTCTATCACTATCGTGAAAAAATAAAATATTCCCTGTAATATTAACATCAGAACGTAAAGATTTGTTCTATTTCAGACCCCTAAAACTATTGTCTAGAATAATAATCTTAATGGAAGTCAGTATACAAGCGAAAAAATTTAATAATACATTTTTAATTTAATATTGTTTCAGTTTTTGAGCCGATTACTGTATATATTATGTGATTATTATGAAAATCTACGAAATGAAGGAATTTTCGTAATTAACGTCAATATTAGTTGTTATTAAAATATTGATGAGGGTTCAAAAAGGATTCATTTAAATTATTTCAAATCTATTGAAACATAATTATCACATATAATATGGACGCGTATCCCATAATACAAATGTAATTTATTCATAAAAATATTATCAATTCATTAATTAAATGATACTTTATCCAAATTACTTGGGTACTTGCATTATACAACGAAATATTGGCTATTACTTTGATCTATAGGTTTAATCATGAGCATATAATATAATTTGCCCGCATCGCTGCGATATATGAAATTTTTATTGGTGTGAGAATTTGCTAGTAAAAATATATCATTATATTTTTGTATTTGATATATAAGCTAGTCATATTTTTGTCGCTTGAAAATATTCACTCTTATCACACGTGACATGTTGACATCTACGCTAATATATAATTTATACATTTTTGTCCAAAATATTTCCTCATCTCACTAGTGACAAGTTGATATCTACGCTTACATATACTTTATACATTTTTGTCCTAAATATTCACTCATCTCGCTAGTGACAGGTTGACAGGTTAAGTTTGAATTTAGAAATCACTTCTAGCAGCCATATTGATGGCCATATAAGGTAATTGACTGTACCTTGGTATATGAGACATGAGTATCATACAGCTATGGAAGTGTAGATTACTTCTAATATTAATAATATAATATTAATATTAATAATAATATTAATATTAATAATAATATTAATATTAATATTAATAATATTATAATATTAATATTAATATTATTAATAGTACATGCAATAATAATGAACTCAGTATATACAGGGCACCTAAAAATTTCACTCACTTATAACTCGTATATTTTGATATTTGAAAATACAGTGATTGAAACTAAATATTCATCAAAAACAAATTTATGAGAATATTTATGAATGTCGAACATCAGAATATATTTTAGAAACATTAATTTTCGCTAAATATCTAGTTTCAATCACTACGATAACATCACAGTATATCCGAAACAACCTATTCATTTTATACGAACCGAACGAGCAAGCAAGCCTACAGCTAGATATTTTAAAATAACAACATATCATCAACTGTCATTTCCGTTTTACCTATATTATCTTTTGTTTGTTATTGTTGCTGGTAATATAGAAGTTTCACATTAAACAACAACAAGTTGATAAAATTCATGAACAGTGGCGGATTTTATTAATTTTATCATAGAACCAAACTCAGGTATTATAGCTAACTCACGATCTATAAGTTATTTTCTTACCAACTGAAGATTTCTTTATCTATTATTGGTAAAGTTACATATGACGTCATACTCCAAGATGGTGGCTTAAGTCAGGCTACATATCAATAATTAGTTATACCTATATTACTACTATAAATACAAATTTTGAGTAGTAAAAATGGTTTTGAAATTATTTTTGAAATTCACGGATTTGACATTATGTTCTCGGAATTTCATGACAGGCAAAAAATTATTAACTTCAAAAGTAGTTAAACTTATTTTTGTTGTTAAATTTGTAGAAAAGAGATATTGATTATTATTTTTGCACGCTCTGTTGTTCCAATTTCTCCATAAGTATATTTTTTATTTATATGACATTGACCAATTAAAAGAAATTTATGGATGCGAAAAGTGAAATTGTTATTTGCTCTATTTGAAACACTACTAAATGTTCTATCTTTTGTTTTTTTTTGGTTAAAACCTCATACCAGTTATCACTTTTTTTTCTCAAAGAAAAAAAGAGTTTCATTAACAAAATAATAATTTTTTGTTTCTTTTAATAAAGTCATCCCATCAACGCATATGTAATTATCACAGTTTAGCCTGACTACTCTGTTTCTCATTCTTGCCACCAGATGTCATAGTCCTAAAGAACAAAAACCAATACATGTTGAATAATGACTAAAAAAAAGTGTGTCACATAAAATTGAGTTTTGTTTTATTTAATTGTTTTGTTGCATTCACCTGCCATGTAATGAAGGAAATGAAGATTTTCTTCATTTCCGTAGATACAAGAAAATTACTTTTGTTTTAAACACATAAATTTCCTGTTACCAAGGAGGAAATAATATGGTATTCTCAGTTTTATTCAGAATAAATCTGACCCAGTTTGCATACTTGATACTGTAATACACAGCATCTAACTCACTGAGAAATCTGTTGCATGTTTTCATTTTTTATCACCAATAGGGAATATGCATGAAAATTTTTTTTCACTTGAATTGAAGCATGTTTACTTGACAAATATCAAAGTAAAATTACTTTTTAAATAACTTTAAAAATAAGCGAGATATGAATGATTGAAATTCCCGATTAGACAAAGAGGGTGATAGCCCTCTTGATATGTTATGTGACGTCATATTACACTTTCACCATTTAAAATACACGTAAAACTCCGTTTTTAGTATTTTTGCAAGAAAGAGACAGATAATAATCTTTAAAAGCTTATAACTGCCTTGATATTTGTCGGATTTTAATTTCGTTTTTAAATACTATTACAGTATTAACAGTATTTTCATATTCTGAAAATAAATGTGAAAAAAAATTTTCATGCATATTCCCTATTGCTACGCACATTAATTCAATAAATATGCCACTCTTTTAATTATTTCTATAATTTATGTAGAGTAGATTAAGGAGGCGTCTGATATTAAATGGAGAATTATCTTTATCCCAACAGGTCGAATACGGGTCAATAATCTTGGAAGTAATTTGGTTGTTTGAGGTTGTTCTGGACGGGACACACTTCGACCATAAGGTGCATTGTGATGCCTAAGGATGTGAGTGTAGTAGAAGGAATTTTTGTGTATAGACTAGAAATTGGTAGGTTGTGCGACTGCAGCCGATTTTGATAGGAACTATGTCGATATTCATCTGGAGTTCATGAAGGAAACTGCAGGAAACCTTCACAAGCATAGCCGGTTACTTCGTTCTTGTCCATACGCCGACAGTTTAGTCAATTAACCAGCCCCGCCTTTTTTTAAATAATTGACAAACTGCCGATGTTGGGATTCGAACCCATAACCTCCCAGTTTCCAAGTAGACATACTGCACAAACATAACGCTTTAGACCACGCTCGGCCACTTGGACTGATATTTTGATAAAGTATTTTCTTATCATAAACAATAAAACAGTATTATTTTATCAAAAAACTTATAAAACAAGTTTAAAAAGAGATCCTTATAAACATGTTATCAAGTAAGTAAAACATCCCATGAGTAGTTTGACGCCCCAAGCAACTATTAACTGTATGTCATGATTATTAATCCGGTACTGTATGCAGATATGCATGTACCTACATAAATGTATTTACATGACGTGATTTATGTTATCATGGACATGATCTAAATTAACATTATTACTGTATTTGTTTTTTTAAACATATTGAGGTCTACATATACACCCACACACACATATATATACACACACGGCTATCGTTGAGGACTGCCCACTCTACGAACATGAAGGTAAATGATCTATAAAGCTAACTATATTAAACCTCCAAAAGCCAGCCATATTCATTTCAATGTTTAAAGTACAAATTCTATGGAGTCAACATCAGAAGTTTATTTTTGAAAAAAGACTTCAAAATCAAACTTGTTGATCAATGGAAACTTGGCAAATGGAATTCGATCTGTGAATTGCGTTGAAAGATCAAGTTCGTGAATGAGTAAAATCTATAAGAATTGGTAGGATATGCGGTTGCAACCGACTATGATAGGAACTGTGAAGGAAGGAAACTGCAGAAAACCTTCACAAGCATAGCCGGTTACTTCGTTCTTGTCCATACGTCGACAGTTTAGTCACTTACCCGCCCCTTTTCAGCGAATTTCCTGAAAGGAAATAGAGCTATTGGTCCCGTACCGAAGTCAAAATTTCGCAAAAATTTCTTCAAATGTCCATCGATTCTACCTAGTAGATGTCAAAAATCACCATCTGTAAAATTTATATATATATATATCTATGGACATATATATATATATATATATATATATATATATGTGTGTGTCTGTAATCACTCTAGCGGTTTTCATTCTATCGGAATGCAATTTGGTATTTGAGGCGCTTTTGGTATTCAAAAGGTTAAGTTCGTTAATGGGTAAAATCGAACCAGGGGAAAGGGGGGTTTAGAGGGAGGGGGAAACACAAAATTTGACATATCTCCCTTAATATTCGAAAAATCGAAAAATTTATAAGAAGTAAAGTTGTAGGTATTAAGTTTTACTGTAATTTTATTTCTTATCATTTTTTCTGTTACCCTAATATTTACAGAAATATTGACGGTTTAAGATTGAAAATTAAATTCCTCACTATCTCTGTACACATTCGAGTTTGAGCAAAAATGATTAGGTGATGAATTGTAGCAAACATGATTTTCTACAACTTTATTCCTGACGCATTTTTCGATTGTCCTATACATTAAGAGAGATATTTTGTGTTTTCTTCTTTCTTTATGCGCCCATTTCCCCTTGACGTATGTCATTTATTAATAAAATTAGCCTTGCAAATAGTAAAATCATATATGACATTTCATTTTGATCAGACTAAAATTGTGATCGCTAGAAAGTGATTTATACATTTTAAGGAAATTCGCTTTTAAGGAAGTTGAAGCAGCTCCTGCGTAACGAATTTTTATTTTTATATAGAATTGAATAATATTCTGACATTTTTAAAATTTGTTTTTCTTTATAATTGACAAACTGCCGATGTCGGGATTCGAACCCATAACCTCCCAGTTTCCAAGTAGGCATACTGCGCAGACATAACGTCTTAGACCGTTCGACCACTTGGACTGGTATGATGTTAATTAATAGAGACTGGTATCAACCTCCATGATTTCCATAAAAATGAATACTTTGACTTTGAATGGATGATCTTAAATAAATGAAGCAATAAGATATGAAAAATTACATTATCCATTTAGTGGATTTAAGTTTATAGATCCATCGTTGTTATCTAATTCCTCTGTACATAAATAAAAGTTTGTATATATTTTCTTTCGATACCCGCTGTGTTTGTCTATTAATGTGTCAACCACCCACCATATTTTTACACCCAAATGTCATCACATGATATTGACACATATGGATATAAAAAAAAAAAACAAAATGTTTTTGTTATATTATTTTTCCTTTTTCAAGAGAATATTTCCATATTTTAATAGTCTTTTTTTTTTTATTCATAGAATTGGTAATGTGTCTCTATATATTCCAATTTTTTTTTTCTCTGATATTGTCAATTTGTTTTTTTGACCATTTATCTTCTGAAAATAAAATATAATTTATGGGCAGGTGTATATGAACGATACAACTTTCAAAAAAAAAAGGACTTAGTGGTTATTTGAATAGGATATCTATTGGACTTTAAGGATGTTCCAGCATTGTGTTATATAATCAGGACAAAAAACCGGTTTGATTTTGTTATAGAACAAATACATATACACACATACGCAACCCATAGACAAATCTACTGTTCATATATACAAAATAATCTTATTTTGAAAACAATAATAATAATTTTAAAATTTTATAAAAGGTAAAATGCGATTTATTAAAAAAAAATTTATTTAATAAATATTTATCTTTACTATTCTAGTTTTTTTTAAATTCTATCCAGTATTTTTTTTAATACAACATAATAGTTGGGGGGGCATGAAGTTTTACATGTTTTTAATTAGACAGAGTGAGAGAGAATGATAACTTTGCTATTCATTATCTCGCGTTGTAAACGGTCAAAAATTCTGAAACTTCGAGAAAAAAAATGAGCAAAATCTGTCGAAAAGTGGTTTCATGCTGGAACATCCTTAATGTGGTTGTGAACTGGTTCATTTTTTTTTTAACGAGAGTATATATAGTATGAATGTAATGGAATTTTTTTAACGAATTCCAAGTTTTCACCCACCTTCGGGCGTTTTAATAATCTGAAATTCAGGCGTATTAAGCTATAAAAAACTAAAAATTGCAAAAAAAATTGTCTTATTGCATATTTTAATCCCCAATAGGAATTACTACCTAGAATTTATGCTGAATAATGCTAAACTTTTTAAAGCTTGCAAAATAATTTATTTTTAGATATATTTTAAGATTATTTCAATTCATTCCTATTCATGAGAGAAATATTCTGTTATTTAAGCTTCAGTAAATATTTCATAAAGAATAGCTTCTAAATAATATCTTATGAATTCTACAGAAAATTTTAATGCCTTTAAGACATTTTCCTGAATAATAATTATAATAGAATTATTATACCGTGTGTTCCTGTGAAAAGTTTCTAGCTAAATATTTTATATGCATTTTAGAAAACCATGTTTCAAGAAAAGTTTCACACTTTAAAGAGAGGGAAATATAATGCAATAATTATTTTTTTCCATGCATCCGTTTCTGCGTTGTATATTTTATCTTTAAAACAGTGCAAGATAGGGAAAATCTTTAAATACAAAAACTATTGATTGATGAAACTTTTATTTGAATCGTTTTTTCATACATACCCTAGTTTTGTTGTAAATACGGCGTAAATTTTATATTTACGCCAGACATATTGGAGAAATGAAAAAAAATTTCAAACAAAAGTTGTTTGTTCTTTTTATAAATAATATTGTATAAGAACTTATAAAAACAAACAACTTTTGTTTGACTTTTTTGTCATGCATCCAATGTTCTGGTATAAATACAAAATTTACCCCACATTTAAACCAAAGCTAGGAGATGTACGAAAAAATTATTTAAACAAAACTTGTAGAAACTTTACAAATGAACACACTGTATAACTAGATATACATAGCATAGAAATAACAATTTTAATGATGTATATTCTTAGATTGTATCTCTAATGTTATTATGCAAGTTAAATTCTACATTCCAAATCATATTTAATTACTTCAATTATAATCTCTTATAAAAGTAATTAAAATAAAATTTAATATATTTAGTTACATAATTATTGCAAGTATAATGGAAATTATAATAATGTTGCCAAAAGGTGAAAATTATAATGATAGGAATCTTATTATTTGATACCAATATTATTATTTATAAATAAACATAATTAGCAATATCTATTAAGGATGTACGAGCACTCATGTATAGTCCATTTATACATTCAGAAAAAATCACAATTATGTGTATTATTTGATGTCGTTAAAATTAAAATTTAATTAAGGCCCGTCATATCGGGCCTAACAAAAAAGATATTTAAGAAAAAAAAACCGAGATTTCGGGTAATTAAGCTACCACCGACAGAAAAAAATTCACCCGAATCTCAGTTATTTTCTTAAATATCATGTTTTAGGGCCCGTCATACCGGAATTTTATTGGATCAAAATCTCTTTGTTAATATTTCTATTTTCTATTATGTAGTTTTTTTTTTGTCTTATTTTATTCCAAGTGAAAATTATCAAAATATGCCAAAATATGTGTAAAAATATGGGTTTCCCCATAAGAGCAATGCATTAAAACTCGAACTTTAACATTAAATAATTAATTCAAGAATTCTGTATACGAAGGAAATGAAAAAGCAGATGTCTTAGCAAAGCAGGGAGTTGGAATACCTTTCATAGGCTCAGAGCCAATTTTAGGAATTCCAAGGACAGTATGTAAACAGGTGATCGCAACGGGTGGTCAAATGCTAAATTCCGAAAATGTACCGCAGCAAAAGCTCGGGAAAATACTGCTTCGGAGTACAACCAAGCGGCCGGGTATTATCTCCTGCGGAAGCATCTGCACACAATGGGACTCCATAACGGGTCCATTGTGTGTAGATTGTGTGGCGAGGAGCCAGAAACATCCAGGCACATTATCTTTGACTGCGAGCCTCTAGGTTACAGCAAATACGATATTCGATGCATCTCACTCCGAATATATGAACCTTCAGTAAGACCTGACAAACCAGCTCCTTACCATTGCCAACATATGGGAGAAGCGAATCTCGTCAGACTGAAGTGGAAGGGGGAGCACAATGGACTATCAGCTCGAAGTGCAATACTTTTTCGACCCCAATATATATCTATCTATCTATCTTCGATACCTGGTGGATGAGTTAGTTTTTTCTTATCAATATTTAATGAAATAACTGAATTTTAATATTTTTCAATATTTTCGATTTAATATAAAATTTTTAATATGATTATACATTAAAATAATAATAATTATAAAATAATTAACAAACCAGAAATAAATTATTTTAAATAATAATTAATACTAACCTCTACATATTTATTTTAATGGATAATAATTAAAATGGAATTGTTTGGTAATAACAATAAATTATTGTTTTATTTCACAAATAAATATTATACAATACGTATGAACATGTTATTTTTATATTGTATTGTTGCTGTGTGTATATTGTTGAATATGGTTATAATCGTTATTTTATATATTTGGAAGTAAATCAAATGGATTTATTTACTAGGGTTGTCTACGCATTTACAACTCTCTATTCATAAAAGAGTTGACGCATGTTGCCAAATTGTTTATGTTCTTGTAATAAAATTGTTTTCTTGTGGAAACTTTACCCGTTATGACGGAAATTTTCTCATTATTTCTAAACTGACAATTAAATTAACTGCACTTTGTGTATATAATAATGGATTTGTCGTGAAGCATATGTATATTTGAAGGCAAAACGTGGAAAAAATGCATGTTCCCATATTGTTTATGATTCTGTATCAAAATTGCTCTATGTGGTGACTTGACCCATCATAACTTCATTAACAAACGTGCTATTAAAATTTTCGGCACTTGAATAATTGAATTTTGTGTGTATACTAATGGATTCATCGTAAAGTATACGTATTTCAATTTTGCTATCTTGTATAATTCGTAAATGTTCGAATTCTGAAATTTTTATCAAAATTATATAAAATTCATATATAAATTCTAACCATCTGAGCTGGCTGGTAGTTTAGTTTTTAGCCTTAAATTCGTAAACATGGACCGCATTAAATAACGCTATGTGTTAACTAATGCTTCACGTTATCTAACGCTCCGCGTTAATGTTTGAACAGAAATTATAGCAAATCTATAACTTTAATTAAAAAAAATTTCAAACAAAAGCTGTTACATTTTAGAAAACGTAAACTTTGAGGAAAATTTTTATACCCATCCCCTGATGGGTGGAAATTTATATATATATTCTTTCTTTATTCATGTTTCATCGGTTATCAGTTTAAAGGCTATAAACTTAATTACAATCGATAGCCAAATTTTCGCAATACAAGGTATTAGAAAATTGACATTTTAGTAGCTTAAAGATGGATTTTTTTTAGTAGGATCATTTGTATGGTAAACCTACTTATTAGATTTCTGTATTATTATAAATATGGCGAGGTTTAAATAAAATTATTACTAAATAATCTTATTATGTTTTATATAATTTAATTTTATGTCAAAAACATATACACAGAATGTCCCAAAATAATACGTGCAATATTCTGAATGTACATAACAATATGCACCACAATCAGAATAAAAGGTGATTTGAACGTGTTTTTTAAACATTGTAGTTTAAGAACCATGATTGTACGAAATTTATTGCTTATTTTGATACATACTATCCCATTTTAGCTCTTTAATGTGATTATATTTACAAAAAAAAAAACATTAATGTGAATTTAATGTGACAAATAGCTTTTACTCGAATTTATTGGGTTATATGTCGAAAACAAACCATTTGTTAGCTAGATATTGACAATATTCTTTTTGTTTGTTATAAATTAATTTTCGTTTTTGAACCAAATATGTCACATCTATTTGGGAGACTCTGTAAAGAGAACATTATTGAATGGAATATTATTGTCAGAAAATAATAGTATTCAGAAAAAAACACGCAAAACAGATTAATGAAATTGATTTTTTATTAAGTTTTATATTGTTAACATTTTTTCGTTGTAAATATTATTATTATTATTATTGAATGTTGTGTTGAATGTTTTATGTTATATATTTACATTTGAATGAGTCACTATAATTATTGTTGTTCGTTTTTTTTTTTGGATATTAAAAATTTGGGAAAAATATATAATTTAGATTACTATTAGTTCAATTAATTCAATTAGTTCCTGTTTTCCCATGGGGGACATAGGGCCGCCACAAACACCTTCCACCGTACACGGTTCTGTGCCATCTACTTGATTTCACTCCATCTCTTGCCTTCTTCCTCGATTTCCTTGTAGACCGACCTTTTCCAAGTTGACATAGATAGACAGTTTTGATCATTTTGCCCAAACATGGTCTGATATTGCCCATTCACGAACAATTGATAGCTCTAGAACACACGAACAATTTTAGGTCGCTGTCTCTTTTCGTTATTGTCAGATATGCGTAAATAGACTAATTAGGTCATTTTATGTTACCAACTCGGGAATAAACTTAATTTACCTTGGTATATATTATATACCGGGTATAAATCGAAAAAAAATTGTGTATATTATTGAAGAATGAAGACAAACTGGCTATTTCTACGCCTATTCTGTCAATTAATGCAATATGTCTAGCAGGTGAATAACCTCGGGAAATAAACCTCGAAAACTCATGGTAAGAAAATCATTTTTCCCTGAATAAAACTGCATTAATACCGCAAGGTCAAGAGTATAGGAGGAACAATGAGCATGGTAACTTAGACAAATAGCCGGACACTGTAACAATAGAACTAATTATTAACCTCACTTCTTTTTAAAGAAGAATACTAAACCAAAAACTCAAATGTACAATAGGTTTTGCACAATAATGAACCGGAATTCAGGATATGTAAACAAACAAACAAAAAAACTACCATACCGAATAGTTAGTTACATATAGTTAATATAACATAGAGAAAAACGTCAAGGATCATGTAAATAGTTTAACGCTACAAAAAAAAAACCATTCTCTCACATGATAGCTGAATGTTTTCTTCTATTCTACTCTATTTGGGGAGCTTACATGGTACGATTTGAAGATCGTTTTATGTTTTCAGTTACAATGAATAACAAGAGTATTTTCATCAGAGGCGTAACTACAAAATGATGAAGACGATATGAGCGTACTCTTCTGTTGTTGATGTGGAAAACACTCGATTTAAAATGTAATTTGTAAGTAAGAGTATTTTAAGTTCAGACCCAGTATTGATATTTATCGAGGATTAACAAGCTGATATTTCTTGGATGTATGCCAGAGTTAAACAGAAACTTCTGTGGAATGGGTAACTGAATGGGCAAACTTGGTCAACGCATCTTCTCCCGGCTAGGAAAACCTATGCATCTTTAAAATAGTGTGATATTAGATTTTAATCTATAACATTTGACAAACTTAATCACGTAATAATATTTCTTCAATAATTCAAAACGTCTTATCGATCATTTGAAAAAGTTGTCAACGATTATATTTTTTATATTTGATACTTGTAACAACTTTGTTTATAACTCTGCTTGGAACTTGAGGAAGTTGTGAGTTCGAATTCAGGCGTCGTCAGTTTGTCAATTATAATTAATGGAGCGCTCAATTGACTAAACTGTCGCCGTATGGACAAGAACGAAGTAACCAGCTATGCTTGTGAAGGTTTTCTGCAGTTTTCCTACACGCACTTCAGATGAATATCGGCGTAGTTCTTACCAAAGTCGGCTGCAATCCCACAACCTTCCAATTCCTAGTTTAGATAAAAATTCCTTGTTCGGGGAAAACAGGGGTCGGTGCAAAACTCCTAGAAAGTTCTACTAGCCAGAATATTCATTCGCGAACGGACAGTGAACTCTGATGTATAATTTCACTAGTATATATGTCTGATATTTATACAATTAACTCAGTTAGTTGTTACATTTCGCATACATCACAGTGTAGGCTAACGTTGAATAGAGTAATAGGAGGTATGGCATGAACATTTTTTCGACGCAGGGATCCGTTTACGAAATTTGCTTTTACGAAATTAAGGTGTCAAGTAGTTTCGTGCAGTTTTTGATCTCCTGGAAAATTTAACTATAGTTTCTGTAAACAACTCATGTGATGCCTTAACTTCGTATTAATTCTTCACTGAAACATATAGCCATAATTCCGAGCCATAAACTGCACGTGGTCTGACACGTATACGTCATCGGTTATTTTAATAATTTGTTCAAAAAAATATATTCCCCCTCTTTTATCCAATTTGTTACCTACACATCTGAATATATTCCATAGTTTATGGTATTAGAAATATTGTTGAAAGACTTAGTGACTGACTGATTCATCATGTTACAAACTCCCCGAATAACTATCAAGTAAGTAGTAAGTAGTATATAGGTACAGACAGACAGACAGACGAAGAAGAAGATAATGATGAGAAGAATCTTTATTCATTGTGTGGTAGTATGTGACAAGTTTCTGAGATTATATTTCGACATGTCTCCAATTCGAACATCAAACTATGTATTAATGTAGTAGTAGAGTTTTACTAACTATTTTATAAGTTGGATTATTTGATTTTTTTTTCTTTTTGCCAACAATTTGTTTTTTAGATTATTATACGAATTTATAATCCTTGTAAAATGTTCCTTAACTTATTTTCGTCTTATGCATACATATTCTTAATCCCTTAATCCTTTTGTGTAGAAAATCGTTAACAGACACAAATGAATATAAAATCTTTTGGATTGCTACGTAAAATTAATGCTTTTTGAAGTGAACCTTATTTTGGCGCGTTATGAGAATCCGAGTTTATTTTCAGCATCAGTAACAAATCGCTGAAATAACACTCGATTGATGTAACACTGATTTCTATCCTGCTGTATAGCACAGTGTTTGGGGGACATACAATAAAAAAATGTGTGTCATACAGTATAAAGACAAAATTTATATACACATACATTATATGCTTAAGCGACAAAGATATACGTCTGTCTGTCACATAAGCAGTATGGCCATACTCAGCAGTAACATGGATTTTCGGTTTGCGATATGATTTTTGGATATTGATAGACATGACAATATTATACATTATAGAAAAATGAATGATCGTTATTATTTTGGTAAATAGCTACACCGCCAGCTCTTACATTCGAAAATTTTATAGTAAAACTAATTGCTACAACTTTACTTTTTATGTGTTTATCGATTTTTTCAATATTAAGAGAAATATACCAAATTTTGTGTTTCCCTTTCCCTCTAAACCCCCCCCCCCTTTCCCTTTATCGATTCTTTCATGCTTACCATAAAATTGCATTGTCATCGGAACTAAACCAACATGTAAAAATTCAAATCCGTAGGATAAGAGGAAGTGGTTCTAATTCAGTTTGCAAGATTTGACCCGAACATACATAAATACAGACTGTGTTGGACAGCTTTTCCTATAGTAAATCAATATTATTTATTACTAGCTGTCCGTCTGGTACTGTATGAAGTCAATCAGTACACATGTAAATAAAGTCAGTCAGTTATCTCACAGCTATACTGTATGCGTATGGTTGTTTGTTTGTCATTAAAGAGCGGGGATTTTGTGATGCACAATGCACATACTAAAGTGTACTTTCATCACATGTATACTGACTGACTTCATACAATACCAGACGGACAGCTAGTAATAAATAATATTTAACATTGATTTACTATGGGAAAAGCTGTCCAACACAATCTGTATACATACATACATACATTGCAAGTTAAATAAAAGCTTGTAAAAAAGAATATTAGAATTACGAGCAACATTATCACTGATATCATTTTTAAATGTATATATTTTCCATTGTAGTTTTTCACTCCTATTTCATTTTATTATACTTTTGTGTCTTAATAGTTGTTAAAAAATGTGGGTTTTAAAATTATTAATTTTTTTACTGTTCATATATACATTGAAACAAATCTTCTTATAAGTTAACAATACAAACTTGACGTCTGCAAAACAAAGATTAAAAAGGGAGTCACCATACCAAAAACAAAAATCTCACAAAGATTTTTCTTAGAAAAAAGAAAATTAAGTTACTTTCATACTTTGTCTCTGCATAAAAGAATAAAAGACTGGAACGTAGAAGCTAGCACTTTAAGAAAAATTTGTCAAAACATTCTTTAAACCAGCAGAAAATATAAATAAATCTTATGGGAAAAAAGTATTTCTATAGTGCTATTATTTCATTATTTTTTTTCATTATTTGATTTCTATTTTAGTTGTTCAGACGTATACTGAAAATAAAATCTGTCCTGTTATTAATTCCCCAAGGATATAAGTAAATACTATTGAAATGTACAATATGTTTCAGACAAAAATGGAGAAAATGGGTTCAAGGTTAAGCGGTTTTTTTCTTCTTCTACAATTTTGTAAAATTTTAAGTTTCCTGCAGATCGTTACGTTTTAAATGATCTAGATACCCGAAGTATCTTTCTATTGACCTGTGTATATTGATGTGTGCGTGTGTGTGTGTATGAACTCTGTGAATACGATATCTCAAGGACTCAGAAAAATGGATTCAGATTTTAAATTTGAATCATACCTCGGTTATTAACAGAGGCGTACACATGAAACAAATCAGAAAATTTATGAGCATGTGTTTTGTTATCGATAGTTTCCGTATTTAAACCAATTGTCTTGTATTGTATAATATAGTTTACTTAAATCAGGAGTTTGAACACCCAAAAACACTCTTTAGTTGAACTTTGGATTGTACGTCCCTGGCTATTAACGTTTTCTGTTGTCAAGGTCTTAAAAATTAGATAAAGAAATATATGAAAATATTTTATGCAAAAAGTGCTTGAATCCAGAAATATGTAAAATAACATAAAATATTTTGGGTTTATGCGTCCAAGGGGCTGAGCGGTCTAAGGCGTATATCTGAGGAGGAACGTCTACTTTGAACTGGAAGGTTATGGGTTTGAATCCCAACATCGGCAAAAAGGGGGCGGTTAATTGACTAAACTGTCGGCGTATGGATAAGAACGAAGTAACCGGCAATGCTTGTAAGACTGCAGAAAACCTTTCTGCAGTTTCCTTCATGAACTCCAGATGAATATCGGCATAGTTCCTATCAGAGTAGGTTGCAGCCGTACATCCCACCAATTACTAGTCCACGCAAAAATTTCTTCCACTCCACTCACATTCTCATATCCTTAGGCATCAAAATGGACCCTATGGTCGAAGTGTAGCCCGTCCTGGGCAGCTGGTACAATCTATCGATCTATCTTGGGTTTATGAGCTATGGGCTTTTTAAAGATGTTATTCCATGTCTACCTGAAGACAAAAAACTTTCAAATTAATAAATATAATAAATATCTACAAAAAAAATTCAATTAATCTAGTTCATCCTGTCAATAGAAGAGATCCCTTGTATATCCAATTGACTAGCATCGATATTATACTTTTTTTATTTGGTTCTATATTCTTATTTATACCAACGGTCGCAATTCAATCGGACAATTTTTGTTATGTCTAGCCTTTGCGCATTGAAATTGAATGTAAACTATTATATAAACTTGTTAAATGCTGTAAACACTTCAAATCAAATGAATTAAAACCCTATCAAAAATACGGTTTTTATCCATTGATACTATTCTTCTGGTGTATCCATCATTACCATATCCAAACCTTTAATGGCGTTCGCTGTGTGCACAAAAAAAAACACAGTGTAGACAAAATTATGTGTTGACAAAATGTTCGTGGACCCAATTCAAATTCAAAACCAATATATTAAAAAAATTAATTTAAAAATACACATAAAAATTACGCCTAGATACTAGTATTTTGATTGCAACAAAATCATCGTTAGTAGGGAAATTCCGTAAAACACATTATAGAAATAATTTTGAGCCTTACAAACAAATTTTAAAACACACTAAAACGTTAGATAGAATGAATTTTCCTACTGACAAGGATTGCATTGTAATCGAAATACCGGTATCTAAATGTATATTTTTTAATAATGTTTAATTTTTGTTTCGTTTATTGTGGGTATAAGTTGTATTATTTGAATAACTTTGAGTTAACGCGAAGTCAGTATTTCATTTAATGCATTTTTGAAATCTTATTGTTCTTCAAGTTTGTCATAATTTTTTGTCTAGTCATTGCAGCCATTGACGGGTATGACATATACTGCACACAGACAGACATTATATAAATGTGTAGTATTTATTTATTGTAGTTGAAAGTGCTATTTCCACGTGACATAAGATTTGTCAGAGCGATATTGGCACCGTTGTTTTTTTTTTTGTACATTGATTTTGTGTAAACAATATTATTAGGTACAGGCATCGTAGTATTATGTTACGACACACTGACTTTCTTGACAATCTTATGGTGAAGGTCACCCATACAATAATTAAATTCACAATTGGTTTCAGTATTTATATAGGCCATAGGCTGATCAATATAAAAGGGATATATAGACTTTTATATCTTTTTACTTAAAAAAAGATTATTAAGAGTTTTTTTTAAGATATTTGTTAAGAGCAAAAATTAACTGTCAGGGAATTTAGTTGGGTGTAAACATTTAAATTTTTTTTTCTAATCTAATTGGTCAATTTGAAAGGCGCTTAAGGAATCTGATCTTGTATAAGTTATACGCTTTAAAATTTGTATTCATGAGAGCTTTTCTAGAATGATATTGAATTTATTATAAAACAAGTGAAAATAACAACTAACAGGGTTAATTGTATAAATACCCGCATTGTACAGAATTTATAAAAGAAAGTTTCAAACAAAAGTTAGAACAAATTTCTGTCAATAAATTTTTATTCTATCTCTTAGGGTTTCAAAGATAGACAGTTTTGCCCAAATATGGTCCGATTTGGCCTATTTGTGCTCTTATTTTAAATAGGCTCTAGAACACACATATAAAATTTCAGCTCGCTATTTCTCTTCGTTTTTGAGTTATCGTGTTTACAGACAGACGGACGGATATGAAGAAATGGACTAATTAGATCATTTCATGAACACTATACCAAAATTTTCTTTCTGTCATCAATATTTTCAAACGTTACAAAGTCGGGATTTAACTTAATAAATAATATATATCGGGAATAATTAACATCAAGAGATTTATTGATCCGCGCATTCAGTGCAAAAATTTAACACCATGAACACTGGGAAAAAGTACCGCGGAAGGAGCTCAGGAAGGTACTGCTTCAGAGATCAACAAAGAGGCTCTCTTTGCAGAGGCATCTCTCGATGCACTGAGGCTGAACAGGAGGGTTACCGGATTCATTACCGGGTATTATCCCCTGCGGATGCATCTGCACGTAATAGGACTCCATAATGGGTCCATTGTGTGCAGATTGTGTGGCGAGGAGGAAGAAATATCCAGCCTCATTATCTTTGACTGCGAACCTCTAGGTTACAGCAGATACAGAATATTCGGTGCATCTCACCCCGAATATATGAACCTACAGGAAGACCTGATAAGCAAGCTCCAGGCTATTGCGAACATATGGGAGAAGCGAGTCTCGTTGGACTGAAGTAGAACGAGGAACACAATGGACCATAAGGTCCAAGTGCAATACTTTTTAGACCCCAAGATGTATCTATCTATCTATGTATCGCCTTTTGACACCATTTGTACTTTATCAGTAATTTTCTGTAGATGGTAATGATTCGAACATTCTTCCATGATATTAATCGTATAAGAATGTTCATTTCAGAGCTGTGATTTCAAATATACCTTTATGCAATTTATACAAGAAATAAACAATAATTTATTCTCAGCTTGTTCATCTGTGTGAATAATGAACTTCTTTTAAGATTTGATATTATATACTCGCACACATCATCTAAGACAGAGTAGTACCAGTCAAATACAGACAGACAGCAACAAAAAAAAAAAATAATTTAAAAACAAAAGATTAAACGAAAAACCGGGGAAACACTTTAAAATGGAAATATAAATGAGATGTTTATTTATATAAGTAGATTGAATTGTGCTGAAGAAGATTTGTTTTGTAAAGCTCACATCATATAAAATAAACAAAGGTGCTTTCTAAGTGCTTTTAAATAATATTTTCTACACGTACGTACACAAGTCATGTACAGGTTGTTTCTTAAATCAATACAAAAAACTTCATCCCGTTAGTATAATTTTATGTAAAAATGTTTCAAAATAACTGAGCGTTATACGCGAAAATTTTTAAGATGTTAGCGCCATCTGATCAATTTACTAAATCTATATCCAATGTTTATAAACTTAAATATAAATTAAAATATATAAATGTATAAATTAAAAAAATATCCTCGTAGTTCGAGGTGAATATACTTATCGCCATTTTCTACACGACTTTTGATATTCCATTGTACTATGGGCCACAAAATTAGTGAACTTTTTATCAAAATTTGATGATCATTTTGTGCCTTTTTTATTTGGTTTTTGCCTTATTCATTTGGAATTTCGTAAAAATTTCTTCAAATGTCCATCCATCCTACACCTAATAGAGATGAAAAATCACTATCGCTAAAATTTTTATATATCAACATATATATGTATCAATATATTATGTGTCTGTGGACTCTTTAGCCGTCACAGTTTTATTCTGATTTAAAATTTTGGGCGCTTTTGGTATTCAATAGTTCGTAAATGGGTAAAATCGGACAAGGAGAAAGGGATGGAGGGGAAACATAAAATTTGGCATACCTCCCTTAATATTTGAAAAATCAAAAAATTTATCAGTTGTAGTTACTTAGTTTTACTATAATTTTGTTTCTAACCATTTTTTCTGTTACAACTAATCTTTACAGAAATATTTACAATTAAAGATTGAAAGTTAAAATTCAAAATATCTCTGTACACATTAGAGAGTTTGGAAAAAATGATAAGGTAATGAATTGTAGCAAACTTGATTCTCTACAACTTTACTCTTTATACATTTTTCGATTGTTCTAATATTAAGAGAGATATTTTATATTTTGTGTTTTCTTCTGTCTTTATACCCCCCTTTCCCCTTGACCTATGCGATTTTATTAATACAATTAGGCTTGCAAATATCAAAATCATATCTGATTCGACATTTCTTTTTGATTACACTATAATTGTGGCTGCTAGAGAATAATTTATGTATTCTAAAGAAATTCGCTAAGTTGACGCTGCGTAACGAATTGTTTATTTCTATTTACAAAAATTACAATCATAGTTCAATAGGCTTAAATGTTTACGAACATATTGTCCTCTAAATACTCTTTAAAAAGGTTTCAATTTGAAATGAAAATATTTGTAAGACTTCGAGCGACAAAAATAAAACTAATCATTTAAAAAACAATATAGTAAAAATCATATGTGGTAAATCATTTAATTGACCTTCTACTCCAAAGAAACCATATATATACTATAAACATATACCTACTTGTCGTGTCCCATACAAATCTTTTTGTCCTACACAACATATCTAGAACAATAGGAATAATTAATTAATAATCAGTGAGGTATCCAACCATACCCAAATAATAATTCATTCACAACAACAGAGTAAAATACATTTCATAATAATTTACTATAATATGTTTTGTGTGGTAAATAAACAAACAAAATCAAATGAAAGTCAAAGGATATTTTAATGAAGGAATAAGAAATGTTTTCAGCACTATACATCATACAAACTACCTTTACATATTGTTTTGTACGATACTGCTCAATAAATTCCAGATACAATTTCAATCAACTGAAAAATGATACAGACTTTCTCGATTTTGATACACTGTCTACTTAATATTAATTTATGTCTACTTAATCCAAATATTTGCATATAAACCAATCTGTATTTTTCATACTTGTGAAAAATTACGATGGACAAATACACATATATAGATATTTTTTGCTCCATTGTCGCTCGAAGAACAAAAATTGTTTTTTGGATTAAATTTACCTTTTTTTGTTTTTTTTTTCAAATAAAATAATGGTTAAATTAAAATGTAATTTTTATCTTCGATTTTTATAAAATTCACTATACACTGAATAAATTGGATCCAAGAAAGACGAAATCCGTGCTCATTTGGCTATTTTGTAAGCAGTTTAGATGACATTGTCTAAAATTTGTAAGCACGATTTGGATTTAATTATACAAATAATGCAACTTTGACCCCAATGAATTATAAAAATCGTGCTATTTTGATGATTTAGTGAGAGCACCGTACAATATTGCCGGAACGTACGTATAAAATGGAACCAAATATTTAAAAATTATTCTGAAATAAAAAGAGATACCCTAATAAATTCTATCCGACAAAAATTTAAGAGGGGTCAAGTTTTTCCATACAAAAAGTAGTAAAATCCCAGCAAAAATAAATATATTCGCCTTCAAAATTAATGATATCTATATAAGGGCAAAGTTCTTTAACAAAAGTGAGAAAGATTGGTATATATTTATTTATTTAGTGTCTCAGTTATAGAGTATTTCATATTTTACTTGGAAAATTTTTGATATGAAACATTTATTTGCGGTGGGTTAGACCGTTTGTTACCTGGCAAAGGCCTGACGAAATTTTCACGCCAAGCGATCAACAAGTTTTTAGATGGGTAATATGACATATAACTAATCAGTTTTAAAAAGATACTCATAGATGGCAGTACATATACAAAATAGTTAATAATAATAATAATAGTTTAAATAACTGATTGAAAGAATTGAGCCATTTCAATTTTTAAGAAATTATTTAATTTTTAATTTTTTTGGTAATAAATTAACATTTTTGGTGGAATCCTGAGATACAGAGAGCTAAAAATCGTCTCAAATCCTTTCTGTAAAACATACTATACTTAAACTCAAGGGGGCATCTATACTTAAACTTGTTCCGACACACAACCGTCATATGTGATTATTTTTAAGAAATAAAACATTACGGTCAAATTAAAACCATTAATTTATGTAGGCACAATTATATTCTAATGGTACTTTGATCATTCTTCCTGGTAAAAATGACCAGATTTCCAAATGTTTAAAGGTTTTCCAAGCCACTTCCTCTATTTTCGATTCGTAGTAGTATTCATACATTTCAAGTTGTGTAAATTTTTTATGATTTCGTATATTCTTAAAATTTAATACCACTATTTAATAAACCCACATCTCATAGAATGTACATCAAACCCATTTATTTATAATATATGAATGTGTATATGCATATTTGCTAAACAATAATAATCATAATCATAATAATACCTTGAACCTTATGGTTTTGTGCTTTATACTACTGTTATCGTACTTAAACATGTTTGTGACTCACATAAGTGGTTTTAGTTTACTTTAATATTAATTTACAGAGAACATACAAGATGATTCAGAAATATATGAGTACACGGAATTTAAATGGAAATTTTAATTAATTTTATTTAAGCTTTTATCTAATTTCACCTTTACCAATCTTTGTAATGAAATCTTGCGAATTGATCTAGCCATAAAGTAAATATAAATTTAGTGTGTGTGTACTTATGTACGCACGTAAGAAGTTATACTTCCTTTAAAATAATATTAAATTAGGTCAGCACTATTATTAACTAAAGTATATGATTCAATATTTTATCACGGTAGATCAAGCATCACTTCTTCCGTTAAAGTAATAAACGATAGTGCTAAAATTCAAAACTGTATGAATTGAGAAGGGAAAGTTTTTAGATCTGTTGGTTGGACGTAAAAACGAACGTGATTTTCGTACTGTTTGGGTCAAAATTACCCTAGAAAATGATCGAGACCAAAAATTTTCTTCACTTTGTTCGCAATTTTCTAAGTGGTACCCCTTAAAAAAATTGTAAAAATTCGAGAAAAATTTTTGTCCCCGATTTTGATAAAAACTTTGTTTAAAACTAATTTGGACCTAGCGAAAACGATGGCGTTGGTTAAAATACGATACGTTTAACGGTTTTCAAAATATCAGATTCATAGTGCTAAAATTCAAAACTGTATGAATTGAGATGGGAAAGTTGTGAAATCTGTTTGTCGGACGTTAAAATGAACCTGATTTTCGTAATGTTTGGGACAAAATTACCCTAGAAAATGATTATTATTAAAATCGAAACCAAAAATATTCTTCAGTTTTTTCGCATTTTTTCCAAGGGGTACCCCTTAAAAAAATTGCAAAAATTCGAGGAAAATTTTTTGTCCCCGATTTTGATAAAAACTTCGTTTTAAGCATATTTATACAGGATGTTTCAGAAAATTTGTGTACATAGAATTTAAATAGAAATTTTAAATTAATTTTAAAAGCTTTTATCTAATTTCACCATTACCAATCTTTATAATGAAATCTTGCGAATTGATTTATCCATAAAGTAAATTTAAAAACTAGTGTGTATGTACTTATGTGCGCACGTAAGCAGTTATACTTTTTTTTAGAAGTTATAGATTCCTGGAGCGAATTTCTACGGTATAGTCAAATTTAAATTTTCTAATATAGAGCTGACGGTGTAGCTATTTACCCAAATAATAACGATCATGCATCCTACGTTCTATAATATATAATATTGTAAAACTAGAAATTCTATTTATTCTGGATATTTTGAAGCCCTGACACATCCTGTGTATAGAACTATAGTATGTGAAGTATAATACTAAGGTTTATCATAAGGTATTTCGGTTGTTTAAAATCATAGGAATCTCATTGTTTTATTATCTACGTATGTTTGAAGCGTAAACAATAGCAGTGTGTTTGGTAGCTTAGAGGTCTTTCAACAACTGGTACAGAATGTTTTAGTCGTAATTTCACACTTACTACTATTCAAACATTTTTGAAATTGTTTTAATAAACTTGAATAAACTACAGATCAACATATTCGATTATCAAATGATAATTAATGAGAACTCTAGGTGTTTGAAATAAAATTTCAAATTCTCCCCAATACCTAGATCAGTTTTTGTATTATAAATACGTATTTCGACTACATATTAGTCATCATCAGTATAAATTAGCTAGTCGTAATTTACTCTTTGACAAATAGAAATAGATAGAAAATAGGGATCAATAGACAAAAATAAAAATAGTAAAATGAATTTAAATATAATAAATTTTATTGAAATTTTTCTTGTTAAAATTACTTTCATTCGATTTACTCTTGTAAACATCCCTCTTATTAAAATTACTCTTATATTGTCTCAGGATATGTTATTCGTTGCTAATTTGGTGATAGTTTTGGTGAAACTAAAAAAAGGAACATTTTTGTCTTTAAATTTTTATCCTAGATTAGATGAGGTAGATTGTAAAGGCTGCCCTGGACGGGCTACACTTCGACCATAAGGTCTATTGTGATGCCTTAGGATGTGAGGATGTGAGTGGAGTGGAAGGAATTTGTGAGTAGACTAAGAATTGGTAGGATATGCGGCTGCAGCCGACTATGATAGAAACTATGCCGATAGTCATCTACAGTTCGTGAAGGAAACTGCAGAAAACCTTCTCAAGCATAGCCGATTAGTTCGTTCTTGTCCATACGCCGACAGTTTAGTCAATTAACCGCCCCTTTTTTTTTTTTTTATTATTATAATTGACAAACTGCCAATATCGGGATTCGAACCCATAACCTCCCAGTTTCCAAGTACTGCATACTGCACAGACATAACGGTTTTAAAGATAAACAGTTTTGGCCATTTTTCCCAAACATGGTCCGATTTTGCCCATTCTTTACTTTTTAGCTCTAGAATACAGATACGAAATTTCAGCTCGCTATCTTTTTTCGTTTTTGAGTTATCGTGTTCACAGACGGATAGCCGCTACAAGGTCAGAACTAAACTTAATATACTCTGATATATATGCCGGGTATAAAAATAGATTATTAATATTCATCAAATATAATCAATCTACTTGTGAAGGAAAACCAAAAGTATATACAATCATACTTCTAGGAATTTAAAAGGGGTTAGAAGATGAAAGCTATTTACAAAATTTTGAAATGAGCTTTTGATAGAATAGAATTATTCATATAATATACACATGGTCAAAGATTTGAATATGTAATCCTGTTTTTCTAGTGAACAATACATGACATGAGAGTAAGACCAAATGTGTATATATCCTCAATGACCGGAACTATTTATATTCTATTCATACAAAATTTGGCTTAAACATATCATAATAAATACCAAACTAACAACACAATGAATACAATTCCTGAATTTATAATATATAGATGAATTCCTATGTGGTTTATTTCGTCCTTGTTGAAAGCTTTTACGCGTAATAAAGGAACTTATAAAAAACACTTTATTAACTCTGTGTATGCGAAATATATAGGCTGTTTGATAGAACGATGTCATACAGATTGCCCATTTTTAGAATTATTCTATAAAATGATGTTAGTTAGTTCATATAGTGAAATTTTACAAAAGTGCTTGGACCCAATTCTCGTTGAGTTTTTAAACTGAAATTTGATAAACTTGAAGCAAACAGGGCATGGGCCCAGATACACTTATAAGATTTTACGTTATATAGTAATTGGAACCTCTTGAATTATAATCGAATTAGTAATATCTATCTTTTACTATTTCTTCCGTAGTGTGCTCGCTTCTAGAACTTGCATTTCAATAGCTAGATGTCTGCGTTGTACAATACACGTGTTCCTAGGTTACACCTTGAAACTACCAACACACTCATATATGATTATTGAATTTTGAGGCTGAAAATAAACTTTGATTTTAAGTCTATTAATTCGTATTTATTTAATCTTTCTTTTAGATTTGGTTTTAGATCGATAATACCAGGATAACTTGCTCCATTCCAACGGTTTTTAAGTTGTCTTTGAAAAAGGAGGTTAAAAAATAAATTCTCTTTTCTCTGAAGCTTGCATTTTCATTAAAAACTATCACCTGATTCTCCTACTCGTATGTATTTTTATCATGCGTATTAATTCTTATTCTTTCAGTCACGCCAAAGAAGTATAACTACTAATGCGAGTACATGAGGATATAAACTCACTTTTATACAATTAAAGGCCTTTCTTAATACTATTTGGTCTTTAATAGAAAACTAGAAACTAGTTGCATCTTTTAGCGATTTTCCTGAAAGGAAATAGAGCTATTGGCCCCGTACCGAAGTCAAAATTTCGCAAAAATTTCTTCAAATGTCCATCGATCCTACCTTGTAGATGTCAAAAATCACCATCTGTAAAATTTATATATATATATCTATGGACATATATATATATATATATATATATATATATATATATATATATATATATATACATATATATATATATATGTGTCTGTCATCACTCTAGCGGTCACAGTTTTCATTTTATCGGAATGAGATTTGGTATTTGAAGCGCTTTTGGTATTCAAAAGGTCAAGTTCGTTAATGGGTAAAAACGGACCAGGGGAAAGGGGGGTTTAGAGGGAGAGGGAAACACAAAATTTGACATATCTCCCTTAATATTCAAAAAATCGAAAATTTTATAAGAAGTAAAGTTGTAGGTATTAAGTTTTACTGTAATTTTGTTTCTTATCATTTTTTCTGTAACCCTAATATTTACAAAAATATTGACGGTTTAAGATTGAAAATTAAATTCCCTCAATATCTCTGTACGCATTAGAGTTTGAGCAAAAATGATAAGGTGATGAATTGTACCAAACATGATTTTCTACAACTTTGTTTCTTACGCATTTTTCGATTGTTCTAATATTAAGAGAGATATTTTATATTTTGTGTTTTCTTCTATCATTATGCCCCCCTTTCCCCTTGACGTATGTTATTTATTAATAAAATTGGCCATGCAAATACTAAAATCAGATATGACATTTCATTTTGATCATACTAACATTGTGACCGCTAGAGAGTAATTTATTTATTCCAAGGAAATTCGCTAAGTTGAAGCAGCTCCTGCGTAACGAATTTTTTTTTAATTAATATTTATATTTTTGGTTTAATATTTATCGTTAGTTAATATATTTTACTAAAGTATTAAATATGTTCACAACAAAATATTTTTTTAAATTTAGTTTTTCTGAGTATTTATGGAAACTAATATCGTAATTTATTCATATTGAAGATTTACAGATCGATGCACAACAATTTGCCAATATTATAAAATAAAATAAACGATTTTTATAATGAAAAATGCACAATTCATCTACAAGTAAATATGTTTTAATTGTTTACATTTTCCAATGGTTATTTTTTTTAACACTAGATAGATACTCTCTTAGCTAAAATTTTCAATTCTCTCTGGAAAACTTATATAAAACATATTTGAATGAACTTAAAAATATACAAGATCTCGATACTTTATACAAAAAACTTTATACAAAATACATTAGTTATTAATGATTAAATTTTTTTTTTATAATATAATACAAATTTTATACAAAACAACTATACATAATTATTAATTATATCCCCATTAATTAATATTATGGTTAGTATAATAATTAATGGTTATACTACAGATATAGAGTAATTGATTCTCATTTATATGCAAATAACAATTATTGTTATTACTAATTGGATAAATATTGAATATAAAGTACAAAATTATATAAGCTACCTATTCTAGGGCTATTATTATTATTATTATGTACGGGACGGCCATTGTTCTAGATACACATAGATGTATCGATATCGAATTAGATAACAAAGAAGTTTATCGCAGATATTTCTTATTATTTTATGGGCAGTTTTCATAAAT
Organism: Nineta flava; assembly: GCA_963920215.1. Classification (NCBI taxonomy): domain Eukaryota; kingdom Metazoa; phylum Arthropoda; class Insecta; order Neuroptera; family Chrysopidae; genus Nineta; species Nineta flava. The sequence continues at coordinate 59,088,410 of OY986045.1, read as the reverse complement.
GAAAACTATGTATTATTTAGGGTTCACAAATCGCATTCTTTTTTCAAATTTTTTAAATTGATTTATATCGAATTCAATTCGGTTTAGAAAAATTTTTTTGAATACAAGTTTTAGGTACTTAAAACTTCGGGATTATTTTTTGAAAAAAGAGCGTGAAACCACTTATGAAGATGAAAATGCAAACCGGTATTTTTAATGTGTGATTACGAAAGAGTCCATTAGCACTCTGGATTTCAGGTTTTTATTTTAATATAGAAATTGAAAAGTCGCCCTCTGGAAAAAGGTTGAGTTTGATTTTTCTAAAATATCTCACTTTGAACTATCGAAATGTCCCCATAACTATAAAACAAAAACCAAAGGATTCCATATTGACTTTCCATTTCAATTTATTTTAGGGAAATAAAAATGGGAGTTGGTTAAGGTCCTTAATGTTTAAATTTCATTGAATTTAAAAAACAATGCCAAACATTTTTGCTTTTAACGAACCGTTTCTAAAATGCAGAAGGAGTACTGAAAACAATTACATTCGATATTGATAACACTTGACATCTTCTGTGAATTTGTTTTTCCTTAATTGAGACAGAACTTTTTCAGTATCTGATTGGACCAAAGTATTTTCTAATAATATTTTTGTTTGTAAAAAAACTTCTATAAACAGACTGATTTTGAATTTGTTTCTTAAGGACTACTTTTCGCGCAACTATTTCGTAATTGTACAACTATACATACTTCCAAATGAACCAAACATCTTAAGGATTACAAAAAAAAAAGAGATTTATCCTTTTTTTACAACAACAAAATTGAAGCATTCTTTGATATTGTCAATTTTTGACACACACTGTTTTTTTTCTTCAGTTTTTAATTACATAATTTCCCATTTGTCGACGACGCATAAATGTTATCAAACAAAACAATAAGCATAAATAAAAACGATGGATTAGCGTTGCATGTTTTGTATATACATCTCTGGTCATTATAGTGTGGTTACCATATTTCATATTTATATGAACATATATTGCATCGGTAGGTACTAAACCTATGATTGGTTCGATAGATATGCAGGGTATGAAGATTTATAATGAATTCATTATTGTTTAATGCAATGGCTTTAAATTAAAGCTATAGAGAATTCAATTTAGTCTGATTGAAATAAATTATTATCAGATACCTAATCATCTATTAAACTAGCTATCCATAAACATACAGCTAATTTCATACAGACAAAATACCAAATTTATATTTGCAATGAAAAAAACAACTCAAGTACAAGGTTTGCGTAGCCAACATAACAAATTGCGGTGTCCGTCGGAAGTATTCTAAAAGTATTTCAGTATTCCAAAAAATTGTATTACAGTAGAAATATATTTAGAAAATTTCGATCTTGCTTTTAGTTATTTATATTTGCATGTGTATCGAGCAATGTCGATATCCTGAAATCTGATATCCTTTCCTTTAAAATAGATAATGTAAAAAATAAAATAAAAGATAGATTGGGTGTGAGTGGTCTACCCACACTGCTAACTTCACATTTGATGCCATTGCCAAAACTAGAGGCCTGTCTGCTTAGGACGCTTCGACAATTCAGATGCAGTTATACATTCATTCAATTTATGAGATTATGAGTTCGAATCCCGACATCAACAGTTTGTCAATTATTAATTAAAAAAAATGGACGGTTAATTGACTAAACTGTCGGTGTATGGACAAAAACGAAGTAACCGGCTATGCTTGAGAAGATTTTCTGCAGTTTCCTTCACGAACTCCAGATGAATATCGGCATAGTTCCTATCATATCCATCTAATATGTCTGAATATTGATAGCATTGTTTGGCATGGAAAATGCTTGATATAAAAAATCACACACATCTAGAATGGAAATCGAACTCTTCACTTCTGGCATTCTAGACCAACTCTAAGCTACGAGATGCTATTATGGTGGTGCAATGCATGTTTAGCCTAAATACAGAAGAAAAAATACAATTTTAATTTTATAATTTTTTTATACCTTAAAGTCATGCAATGGTTAATGTTTTTAATTTAATTAGTTTTTAAATAGAATATTTCTAATTTTAAAAGAGTATGCATTTACTTTCACATAAAAAAGAAATGTTAATCGTGTAAAACAATCTTTATAATTGTCATAAATTGTAATATGTATAATAGTGTTGTGACCCTATTTTTATGTTCAATTACACGCTTATGTATATAACGTGTTATACCTATATAGAAAAACGTTTGTTATTTATACCGATATAGAAAAACGTTTGTTATTTTGTTTTTATAGTTTAATAAAAAAATTATTGAATAGTTTATAAAGTAAACATAGGATTTACGTAAAATATATTATAATTAACTTTAAAATAAACATTCCACATGATTTACACATGAGTTTATTTTATATTCTAAATACGTTTGCCATGTTTTAATCCTTAAATGATACTTTCAATCCAATTTTTTCAAATGTTCTTCGGTGTTGAACCTGACCATTTTGTCAAAAACATGATGATCTTTTTTTCTCACCCTATGTCATTGAAAAATTCACTTTTTTAATAGATTTGAATTATATCACTTATGTAAGCTTCTGAATAGTATACATGCGTTTAAAAAAAAAAAAACGTTGGACGTACGTCGGAAGGATGGATTTGTTTTTCGGATTCTACATATTTTAAAGTGTTGTGACGAATTGTTTTCGTCACATAAAATAACTAACATCCAAGTGCCTCAAATAAAAATTAAATTATATAACTTTTTTTTTTAAACAAAATTCACCCACTGACGACAACAACAAAACAACATCGAAAGCAACAACAGGGGTGTAATGGACGGTGGATAAAATATAATAATCAGTTCACTTACTTTTAGATAGTCGAGTGGTCGAATGCATTCGTCAGCAACAGATTCAATAATTATCTTGGAACTCGAATCCGATAGTGATTCAGTGAGTAATCACAATAATTTGATTCTGTTGTCAGACGATTGTATTCGATTGTGAGATTTATCCAAATTAATTACATGTATTTACATCTTTACATCAAATTTTTATTATATTAAAAAACCTTGAAATTTAATCAGCTTGACAATTGGAACTTGAGCAAGGAAATTAAAATTGTAAAAAGTGGTAGAAAAATTTTCGTTTCAGTGTCAAACCTCGATTACATAAGTTTATTTTATATTTATAATCAATAATAAAATAAAACTATTGTCTATGTCAAAGGAAAAAGAATAGAAATTGATTGCACGCGATAATCGATTTTATACTCATCTGTTATTATAAAACCTAATTATTTATTCATGTAATTTTATACGTTAGAAAAATGTCGTTTGTTTAGCTGAACTGAGCATTTCATTAAAATATAAATAAATAAATAAAAAAGCTCAAAATATACATCAAAGAATGCACATAGATGGCGCTTAAATAATTTTTCAATGACTACACAGGATGTAGTTGAATGAGCCCATCTTCTTGGTGTTGTTTAGCTATCAAACAGGCAAACATACTAATATTAGAGGGATCTTAGAAGGTTCGCTTTTTTCATTTTTTTTCTCTCTTATATCTTGAAAACTTCTCAAACGTTCTGTAGAAAATTCAAGTCTAAATTTTTATTCGAATTGCATAGACAGATTTATTTTGACAGCAGGACCTTTATACTTGATCTTCTTGAGTTGATGCCAAAATTTGACTTTATATCCTACATATGTACCATGTAAGGCGCGAACACATATACAAGGAACTTTCAACATATGTTCACTCAAGGAGCAAAACAGTTTCCAAATATTTGGTAAAGATTATCCAACAATACACCATAAATAAATAACAAGAGCATAAATTTTCCACCCAGTGTCGCTTTTGTAAACAAAGCGTTACAAAAATATTAAAAAATGTTCCTTACTAAAAACTTCTGAATTATTGACCTGATACTTTTCGAGATATTTTAAAAATTGATCCTAAATCTCCGAAATAGCTGTCAGAAACTCTGTACAAACTGATCAGTGGGTATAACTTTTTAAAATTGACTTTGAAGTCAAGTAATTAAGTAAATAAGTTTTCTCTTAGAAAATATGATTAGGTGATGCATCACTTGATAATATTTTGTAGGATATAATCCATTTGCCTCCGGACTATTAAATGTCAATATGCATAGGCTACATATAAGGGTAAAAGTAAACAAATATCAGGTAATATGCAATTTAAAAAATAAAATTATTTATTATATTTTATTGAATAACATAATATATGTCAGTCAAAAATAAAATTAATAATCTACAAAACATTCAACATTCCCTCGTATACACACGAAACGTAAGCATGTGTATAGTATATAATATTCAAATAAACAAAATTATGGTAGAAATATTCCATCATCATGGCAAACGACAAGCAACACTAGTATCCACCATATTTATTAGCATTCCGTACCTCTGAAAAATATAAATCGACACTCTTGTAAAGTTAATTATGTGCAACGCAATTAGATAGATAGATAGATTGTAGGGGCTGCCCTGAACGGGCTACACTTCGACCATAAGGTCCATTGTGATGCCTAAGGATGTGAGGATGTGAGTGGAGTGGAAGGAATTTGTGAGTAGACTAGGAATTGGTAGAATATGCGGCTGCATCCGACTATGATAGGAACTATGCCGATATTCATCTGGAGTTCGTGTAGGAAACTGCAGAAAACCTTCTCAAGCATAGCCGGTTACTTCTGTTCATACGCCGACAGTTTAGTCAATTAACCGCCCCCTTTTTTTTTTTATAATTAGTAAACTGCCATTGTCGGGATTCTCCATAACTTCCATAACTTCTCAGTTTCCAAGTATGCAAACTGCGCCGACATAACGCCTTTGACCGCTCGGCTCCTAGGCTACACGAATATTACCAAAAATTATTAATGTTATTAAAAAGCATATCTAGAGCACGGTAGTGCATCAGGCCGAGTTGATGGGGTTTTGGTACGTTACCGTGATATTACTAGCCGTTCTTTTAAACAGATTTTCACCTCGATATAACTTTTTAACGAAAAGATTTTTCGCTATCTACTATTTCTGAAATTATCGAAAGCAAAATTATATTAAAATTAGTTATCACTTTATATGGGAAACTTAAACAGTGAAAAAAATAATCTGTAGAACCTTCTCCTGTGCATAACTACTCACTTGGCCGAACTTATTTTTCATATGTAAATAGAAAATTGAAAGGTAGGTTTATATATACATAGATACCGATTGAGTCAAAAAAATGTCTCTTCAATTTCGGTAAACTTTAGAAAGGCCTTATCTATATATAAACCTTCTTTAACTGTCAATTCTCCACCCGACGATCACTAAGTCTATTTTTGTTTCTCTGCGATATTAATAAATCAGTATCATCAATCATCGAGCCGAACCGTCGCTGCTCGAATTACCAAAACCAAACATTTCCCACCGTAAGTCTTACAATCAGTTGTTAAAACTCTGCACAATCTTAGTGCAGATCTTTAGTCGTTCAGAGAGAATAAGCAGTCCAGAAACCTAAGCTTTTAAATTTTACAGTGAAAAGTAGAAAGCGTAAAGACAATGGGGTTTTTATTTTTACCTGAAATAGTTTTGAATTTCATACATAGGGGACATTTTTTTAAAACCTTTTTAAACTTGATAATTGTCCAAAAAGCTAAAAAAATCTGGTAAAATCATACCTTTGTTCAATCAAATTTGAAAACATATAAATCATTTGTAATTTGTTGATGATAAAAGACATCATGTTTTATGTGCAACCCCCTGTATTCTATGATAAAATAAAATCTCATATATGTAAATTTATTAAACCCAAATATCCATATATTAGAAAAAAAAATCTAGTGTGAAGAGCCACATAACCTCTATATACAGACGAAGTAATATTAAAAATAACAAGTCGGCCAATCAGCTACTCGGCGGGAGGATTTAGTTGCTCCACACCCCACTAATTGCAATATATAGAGGTGTTATCTCACCAAATATTCTTTCACAATTCCTAGATCAATTGTTTGTATTTTATAAATATGAATATAATCATGAATAAAATTTCAAATTCGTCCCCTTTACCTAGATCAGTTTTTTGTATTATAAATACGTATTTCGACTACAATGTAGTCATCATCAGTATAAATTTGCTAGTCGTACTTTACTCTTTGACAATTAGAGATACTTATAAAGTCGAGATCAACAGACAAAAAATAAATAGAAAATTAACTAGATTAAAATATATACTAGATTTAAAATATAATAAATTTTAAATTATATTGAAATTGCTCTTGTTAAAATTTCTTCATTCACATTTGTTCCTGTTAATTTTACTCTTATTAAAATTACTCTTATATTGTTGCAGGATATGTTACTTGTTACTAATTTGGTGACAGTATCACCACTGTCAGTGATACTGTCATGTATATGTAACAAAGACACCATATCATAGTACACTGCATATAGACACCGATAGATACACTATACATTATTTCTAGATTGGGTGTATTTTAAAATACAATCTGTATATAGAGGTTCAACGATATTATCTAGTGACGATGATGATCCATCCGTTGCTATTCATTACATAACCCTACACCATGATATATCATCTTCTGTGGTGATTTTATATTTTCATAAAAAATGAAATATAATAAAGTTAAATAAAGAGACGAGGAAATATATATATATATATATATATATATATATATATATATATATATATATATATATATATATATATATATATATATATATATATATACCGCCTGTTTTGGAAAGCCTTGCTAATAGAGAATCAATGTAAAGTATTATTTACTGTAGTAACTACACAATGCTTCATAAAGAAATAAAAATAGTGGCACTACTCCGTAGTCTGTCGTGTGTGTGTGCATACGTAATGAATAATAATATTATAAATTAAGTGGGCATCACTAAATCCCTACTCTTAAATGACATCAATCAAACATCATACCACAAGTAGCCAGATGTTTATAAGTATGTGTATGTATATATGGTTTTATAGTAAATATTTTATTTATTTATTTAGAAATGGTTTTGAAAACAGACTATATATATATATATATATATATATATATATATATATATATATATATATATATATTGTGTGGTTTATATGACACACCCACACCCATAAAGAGTGCACCGCACCCACCACCTTAAATCATTAATAAATACTCAAGGCAGTGAGTGAGTGAATATATTTGAGACATTAATTTAGCTTATTTGTTTCACAATATTGAAAGTAATTCATCTTTGTCTTTTCGTCATCATTAATAATATTCTATATACACATATTTTCCCTTGTGTGTTTGTATGTCGTCGTAGTGTGTGCAGCCTATATTTGAATATCTGTGCGGTTGTCTTTTTCACATTCCACCCACTACCTACCACCGAATGATTATTATTCATTTCTATATTTAATAATGGTATTCTTCTTCCTGTGTGACAATTTTCCCGATCAATAAATTTATTGAATTGTTGAAGATGTTATTTTATAGTCGAGTGATTTAAGGTTTTTGGGTACCTATAAACAAATACAAACAACCAATTTGTTAGTTGAATTTTAATCACATTGTACGAGCACTGGAGCTTCAAAAATATTTAGGCTTGATTTTTTATAAATCAATTATAAGTTTCAGGGGAGGTTACTAGAATTAATTGTTTAATGTTAAAGTTCGAGTTTTAATGCATTGCTCTTTTAAACAATCCCGTAAGCATCGACATATTTTAATAATTTTCACTTGGAATTAAATAAGACGAATAAAAAAAAAAACTACGCAATAGATAATAGAAACATTAATAAAGAGATTGATCCAATAAATCTCTCTATTAGTTAGTTTTTCTCTTTTTTAATATCTTTTTTTTAGGCTTGTCATACCGAAAACAATGAATTTTTTTAAACTTTATTGTGAACTTTTATGAATGTACCTACTATATAAGATTTTGAAGAATTTTATAAATGGACTATGTCTAGTGCTCGTACATCCTTAAGACTGATGAAAAAAGGCCTAGAATAACTTACTTGGCAGGCTTCGGCCTACCCTCCACTACGGCTATTGGAACTACTAATGGTATGCATAAAAATCGATAAATTAATTTCTTTAAGAAATAGTCTGAGGTTATATTTCTTCTTAGATCTCTAAATTAGTCTTATACAGATAAGTTTGGGCGAATTTAATGAGAAAATAATCTGAATTACATGGGAAACATGATAATTACTGTGTATATTTTATGTAAATTATTTGGCCTAGGGAAATTCATCACCTGCAATTTATACCTATAAAGCAATCTACCAATAAATATCACCAATATATTTTATTGTCAGTCAATATTATTTATAAATTATATAAATTTTTAGACCGTTCACAAAAAAAAAACTAGTTGACATTTAGCAAATGCTTTTTTTTAAAATGATTAATAATATAGTTTGTGCTTGAGGAACCGAGATATTCCGGTTTTTATACAACACAATCCAAGATTATTATTAAAATATAATGTTAAAAATAATGATTTTACTGTGTTGCATTTGTTTTAATCATTGATTTCACTGAAACCATTAACTAATTATATGCAGGATATCAAAAATATATGAACAGTTTAACGTCTTACAAATCTCTATTAGAGTATATATTGAAATTTGGATTAGAAAGATATGAAAACGCAATGAATTGGTTTATGTTAACAAAATCGAATATAACTGTTATTGATTTTTATTGTGCTTGTAATTCTATTTGATGTTATTCATGAAAATAATTTATGACGGATGTTTTCTCTTGAAATTCTATATAATTCAATCATTTTTACATCTTTACGTAATGAAAAAGGTATTTTATTTTATTTTTTATAAATTAACGTTGTATCGATAAATTGATTTTACGATTATTTCTTCAATTAAAGGAAAAGATGGTAGCTTTGAAATCAGATAATCTATTTTGTAATTCGAAATTTTAACAAAAATATTTCTGTAATAATATACTTTGTATGAAATTCTGCCTGCGTTAAACTCCAATCAATAATGTGATATTAAAAAAATAAAATTTCAAATTCGCCCCAATACCTAGATCAGTTTTTGTATTATAAATACGTATTTTGACTACAAAGTAGTCATCATCTGTATAAATTATCTAGTCGTAATTTATTCTTTGACAATTAGAAATAGATAGAAAATAGAAATCAATAGATAAAAATCAAAATGAACAAAATGAATTAAAATATAATAAATTTTATTGTAATTATTCTTGTTAAAATTGCTTTCATTCGATTTACTCTAGTTAACATCCCTCTTATTAAAATTACTCTTATATTGTCTTAGGATATGTTATTCGTTGCTACTTTAGTGACAGTTTCACCAAATCGAGCAAAATTTAATTTTATTGAATTGTCAATAGTATAATTCTAAGTTGAGTATTGGAGGATCGAACTTTGTTTTTCTGTTAAAAACAGGAAGTTCAATGAAATTGCTACAGGATTTACATAATATGGAATACATGAATGTTGAATGAGTCAGTCATTCACCCCGAGAGAAAATTTCTATAAAAAGTATACACTAACGATAGAATAGAAATAATAATATTTTCATTGAATTCTTATTATATATTTCAACATAAATTATTATGAATGCTTAACATAAATGTATTCATTACATATTATATGTTGAACTATAATATGTATACAGTACCAATCCGTATAGTGGTAAATTTTACAAATAACTGGCATATTCTGACATTTTCCAATGCTGAAAATATCAAGAAAAATAAAATATTATTATTAATTTAAACAAATAACATGAAATTTCCGTAAAAAATATTTTTATTTTTGACACAGTTCTCTCATCAGAAAAATTTATAATAACAAAATTTACAATAATTATAATGGATTTTTGTCAAGTATATAGGCCCATACAAAATAAAATGTTATAAAATCTACATTTACGTATTATAACTAACCGTACTAAAATAAATTCGATGAAAAATCAGCAAATTACTTATTTTTAAAGAACTAGTTATACTTTTCAAAAAAAAGGTGCGTGTCTGTCCTACATAAGATCTCGGTGGTAGTGAAACATCTGTACTCATTATTTACAAATATTATCAGCGACTTATTATATGTAAATGTCAATAATATACGTTTGAAATTTAGTTTTTAACCTTCAAGATCATTTCAAAATCTCTCAAGGAGTCCCGATCTAAGGTTCTATCTACTTAGCTACAACTTCCCGTCTAAGTAGCCGAGTGATCTACGGCGTTATGTCTACTTAAAATTGGGAGGTTATAGGTTGGAATCCCGACATCGGCAGTTTGTCAATTATAAAGCAAAAAAGGGGGCGGTTAATTGACTAAACTGTCGTCACATGGACAAAAACGAAGTAACCGGCTATGCTTGTGAAGGTTTTCTGCAGTTTCCTTCACGAACTCCTAGATGAATATCGGCTAAACTCCTATCTGAGTCGGTTGCAGCCGCACAACCTACCGATTCCTAGTCTAGACACAAAATTCCTTCTACTCCACTCACATCCTTAGGCAACACAATGGACCTTATGGTCGAAGTGTAGCCCGTCTAGGGCACCCGCTACAATCTGTATAATCTATCTAGCTACAACTTATTTATTCAAAGTTTTTCGGCAAGGGTTTTTCTTTTCAATGTATTCTGATCCTTGATATTCAGTAAATATTCCTTATAACCTTGATAACTCGTAAACTGTCCATTTTTAGACTTTGTGCCCTTTGGAACGTTTGATAAGGACATCATGAAGTATAAAATATTAGAATTATAACCAATTTGAATGAAACCAAAAATCCATAAGTGTTTTGAGTGATTCTTTTTAAAATTTTCACATTGATAGATATTCGGACTATTATAGTAACATATTTATACATATATTATAGCTTTATGAATTGTGGGTGTGTTATAGGAAAAATGATTTCCATAATATCCATTTATTCTATAATTTGTATTCATACAGAAATTCATTTTCTCCACACATTTCTATATATAGATAGATATTATAATGTATAATATGTATGCTGGTTTTTTTTTACAGATGCGGAAGAAAAATCACCATCTGATTTAAATGTAAGTACCATTTATTATTTTAAGTGTAAATAAAAATATTCATGATGATGAGAAAGTTCCTTTTTTGTGTTTTTCTTGTTGCAGTTGTTATTCAACTTTTCAACATTGTCTTTCCATTTTTTTAAACATAAAATAAAGTTCAATTTAGTTTCTTTTATTAGTTCATATTTTAGTTCGAGTTTGTGGAAACAACTAACGTTAATCGAGACGTTAAATGAAAAATTGTCTATTCTAACGAAACATGTCGCTCTTTTCAATTAAATATACAGAATAGCTAATGAATTTTGAAGAATGAATTTCTTCACATCTTACAATGAACTACAATGAACAAAGTAAAGCTTGCTACAATAAATTAGTTAAATTTGTTGTTTGTCGACAAGAGCACGTTAATGATGGTTTAAACTCGATGAAACAAATATATCGAACTTAAAATTAAAAAAATCCACATAAAATGAATCCATAAAACAAAACCTGTGGACAAATCAGCCATGAAATTGTCAAGTAGTTCTATATAAAGTCAATGAAATAAACAAAAAATATATAGGTTACGGGGGTCTTGAATTAATTATTTAATATTAAATTTCGAGTTTTAATGCAATGCTTTTTTAACAATCCCGTAAGCATCGACATATTTTAATAATTTTCACTTGGAATTAAATAAGACGAATAAAAAAAAAACTACGCAATAGATAATAGAAATATTAATGAAGAGATTGATCCAATAAATCTCTCTATTAGTTAGTTTTTCTCTTAAATATCTTTTTTTTTAGGAATATTTTTAGTAACTCGTCTATTTTGAAAGTTTCAAAAACAAATTATTAGATTACAAAATATTAGGTTTCTCACACAAGGTAAACGGTGAAAAGTGTACCTTGAACATCACGAGGACGAAGATAAAACATAGTAACAATTTCTATGTCACGTAGTAACTATTACAATCCACCCAAAAAGAAGTGTTGGAAATAATACTGTACTTTATGGTGAGGTTTGCTTTACAAATGAGTACCGCATCGTTCTAAGGTTAACACCTTAAGGCCTAGTACTTTTTCGAATTCTTCCGGGGACTACATACTACGTGGTATAGTAATGATGTCAATAATTACTACGCTTCTTCGTGTTCAATTGGCGTCAAAAGTTGATGTTAGTTTTCAAAATTTTATAATTGATTTGTGCCTTATTAATTCGGTTTACGAAAAAATGCTTCGGATAAAAATAATTTGTTCATTTTAAATATTGTAACAACTTTTATTCGAAAATTTGTGTACCTAGAAAAAAATGTAGGTATTTGAGCCACAGTCTAAACACTATCCAAACTTAGTTTCCTCAGAAATAATTTTTCATTTTCATAGATTTCAATAGATATTCAATATAAAGTTTATTTAGCAAAAAAAAAACTTTTTATCAAAACATGAAGAAGGTAGTGTAGTATCTTGACATAAATTTTTAAGTCGTATTCTCAAATATATGTTTAACCAGCAAATTGTGGTTAAACGTGCGTATGTAAATATTTATATTAGAATAAAATAGTAAAATAAAAAAAACACCCTTTAAAATTCATTCATATCAAATATATAACTACAACGATGTGGGCCAAACAATAGATAACAGTAACACAACAGATTGTAAAATCTTTAAATAATTTATGGAAAGAAAAACACACAGAAGATAAAATACTAAACAATGTTTTAGTGATAGTATATATTGAGTGATCTAGGGTTTGTTCCTGATATTCCACGAATAGTTTAGTAAAATATTTCACAAAAATGTTTCTTGAACTGTGTAAAGATGGCAAATAAGGCAAGCTTTTACTATGTAGATCTCTGTTACCTCTCGCAAGAGGTAAGCTGGTTTTGTGGGGATACTACACTCTACGGCAATTTTCCCATCCAAGAAGTGATATTACATTAAATGAAATATGTGAAACGTCATAGTGGTGAAATTCATAATTAATAAATTACAATATTTATACTGATATTTATTTTGTATTTTTGCACTTTTATTAATTAAGATTTATTGTTCGGAAATGGTCGCAGTGACCGAAACATATGTAACAATTATTTTTTAATAGACCTTAAAAATTAAAAATCATAATTTAGGAATTTTAACAAAAATTTTCTTCAATTTTAGTGAATTTATTTTATTAAACTGACTTTTATTTAAGTATGATGTCAATATGTAACACCAGTATTTCAATACACGGTCTATGAGGTCATGTATTCTTGAAATCCACCAGAGATAGGCATGTTTCATCAAATTTGAAAAATATGCCCCAAATATAGTGTTATTGTTCACAAAGTTTATTTATTGGACTTTCAATTTGACTCAGCAAAATTGTTTTTTTAAAATTTCGACGAAATGTTATCCGATTTTAGTGAATCTTTTGTAAACTCACTATTTTGAGGTAATCTTGTTTATTTTATTTTATTCATTTCTTCATTATTATATGGTCCTCGGGGTCGTAGATACTGTAAATTATTGATTTAAGATAACTTAAATCAATAATTGTTTTTGTGAACTTTATTATGTCAGAATACAGAAAATCAAATCGACTACAATGATTAAGAATTGGATTTGAAACAATAAGAAGCTCACATTTTAGAATAAAACGTTGTTTCAAATATAATTCTTTCAATAATTGTATTGGAAGATTAGATTTGTATTCCGATTCTCTGACATAATATAATTTACAAAAAGAATTATTCTATTGTAAATAACAGAGCGAATTCCTTCGTACAAAACAAAAAAAATATTTATGAATAAAGAAATGTAATGTAATCACTAAGTAACCGAGGTTAAACGTTAAGCACATTGGTTCGGGTAGACGGATCTCTGAGGTTAGAGTCCTATTTTTTTTCACATTTTTTATTTAGTAGATAACTTAAATGTTATAACAGTTTTGAAAAGTATGGTTCAAATATTGTATAATTACAATCGAAATCGGATTAAATTTGGGTTTCATTGAACAAAACTAATATTTTAAGAATTGCATACATGCATTGCAAATCAATTGAAGTCAAATATTTCGTATTATAGTGTAAACGTGAAAATACCCTTAAATAATCTGGAACACTCTGCACGAAACATATATAAACATATACATATCTTTAAACATATATTACAAGGGTTTGGTCCATAAATAAATAGATAGGCTACCAACCACTGTTTACAACTGATACATGTCTTACAATATTTTGTATCAACGAAACATATAAAAGCTACAACAAACCGTTATTATTGTACTTTTGGAGTAAATAGAACACAATGAATATAGTATGTATCAAAAGTTCTAATAGATCAAGAAAAGACCTAGCTGCAGGATTTCCACTAATTTAGACATTATTTTTCCACAGAAAGACATTATTTAAAATCGGTCCATAATGATATCAGATGTAACACATAAAATATGAGACTCTTCGCGCATAATAAATAAGGTATACTTTTTCAACAAACCGAAAAATAAACAAATACATCGAAATCGAAATTTCGGGTTTTACGAAAGCTATAAATACACTCCTAGGGTCGTCAAATTTTCTTCATAAAACACGTCTAAATTTTTTAAAGATACGGATTCTTACGGATTCAAAAATAGGCACTTTTGCCCATTTTGCACAAACATAGTCCGACTTTCCAATTCACGAACTTGACCTTACTTTTTACCTGTGGAACACACAAACAAAATTAGTGTTATCCTATTAACGGACAGACAGGCGGGCATGCGGAAATGAACTGATTAGATTATTTTGTGAACACCTACACGGAAGTTGAAATAAATTAAAAGGAAGTTTCAGCGCGGAAGAAAATCGGGAATACCAATAAAGGTTGGTTTTTCAAAGTTGACGAAAATAATTTTTTGTGGGTTATTCACAATTGAATTAATTTGTTAACCAAATTTTCCATTGGATGGCACATGGAAAGAATGAATGTCAACCGATGTCCGAAAGAAATAATTTCAAAATCAATGTCAGGGCCCAAGATAACCGGAAAAGCCCAGAAAGGATGGTTGAAAAAATTTTTAACAGCTCTCAAAAGCATAATAATAAAAAGTTTGGAAAACTAAATTATATCCTGAATCTATAAAACATAATTTTTTCAACAACCTATATATATATATAATCTAATAATAAATTACATTCAATCTTTTCAACTAGTAATTATTTATCCCTGTTAAAAAAGTATAAAATAAGGTAATTCCATTTTTCTTTTCTTTATTTTTTTAATTAATATTTTAAAACAACATTTTGCTGTGCATATTTGGTCCAAAATAGCCCCATGCATATATTATTCAAAATTACCCAATAGTACACTCTTGGGTAATTTTGAATGCATACATTATGTAATATCTAGTTGGGATAATATATGTTAACACCAGTGTTTAAAGTATATTACACTACTATTTAACATATTTTTTGACAATAGGGCTTTATATTTTACATACTTTACTTACTAAGTTGTAGAAGGTATTTATTTATATGTGAACATTGGGATTCGTTTAGATTTAATTAATATAATTAAATGTTAAAATATATACATAAATTCGAATACTAAGTCCTTTTATGTATCTTTTAATGTGCATACTTGTCGCATTTATAATATATCTTTTCTAATTCTAAAAAAAAACAAATGTACTGATATTTTAGGGAATTAAGATCTATTCTGTCAGATTTAAGCTCGTTTCGGAATTTTATTATCTACCCTACGATTTCCAGAATATATTTACAGAAAGATAATTAATTCAAAATGGTGTATTGTGCATACGTTATAAAATCTGAGGCCATTTATGATGTTGACGGTCAGGAAACTAAAATTAATAATTCAAAGATTAAAAAGTCCGTGTAATTACAATATATTACTTAGCTTTAAACAAAAGAAAAATCTGAAGAATTTCTACTAAGGGTTATGGAAATTGCGATTGGGTCAATTTTTATAAAATCGTACGAAAAGATTCGTTGAACCGTTCTAAACGAAAACCACAATGCGTGCAAGGTTCGATATGTTTTCCTTTCCAAATCACGGAAGGTTGAATATAAGATTTCAGAATTTAATAATTTCAATAGTTTTCTTCGCAAATTTCAAATTGAGTTTCACTGAAACGTAGTGAGAATTCCACCACCTTATAAAAGCTGTTCGAAAATATGACAAAAACCATGCGGATTTAGTAGAAATCAACCATAACGACCTGAAAATTTGGGTATGTGTTCTGGAGCTGAAAAGTTAGGTTCAGTTGGTGTATGGGCGAAATCGGACCATGCTTCGCCCTGCCAGACATTCAAATCTCCACCTTTGAAACCCGTAAGCGGTAGACAATTTAAAGACAAAGTAGGATCCATTTTTAATAATAAAAAACTATTGTTTGAAACTTTTTTCAGAAGCTCATTATATACCGGATATATGAGCATATTAGCACCGGATATTACCTCAGTTACTCGTCATTTGTGTTTTCTTAAATACATATCAGTTGTCAACTGCAAATATCAGTTAATGAGTTAACAAATCACCCTCTATTATGTTCACGATACTTAAATAATTTATTCTGTGTTTAAAGTTAAAATTGTTTAATCCTTTGAAGGATTTCTCTATTATACGTATTACAAGTATTGTAATGTAAAACCTTGAACTTGTACATGTTATAAAATATTAATTATTGTTACATAACAAAAACGTAATTAAAACATTTTCAAATCCTTTGCTAACAATATAAAATATTCACAGGAAATAAATAATTTTTTTTAAAACATCCGTTTCTATGACATTTGACAAATGTTGTATAGTTAAACTTACTGTTGTTCCTTTCAAAATTAATTTCCTTTTACTACGTAAAAGGGGTTGTAAGCGTTTTTTTTTTTTTGCGACAATGAAATGTTGAAAGATTTTATCATCACATATGTAATTGAAATATATTAATGAAATTATTTTATATTATGAATCTAATTAATAACTGACTTAAAATTATGGAAATGTTGGATTTTAATAATACTGTATTAGATTATTCCAAATTTGGATAAGTTTGTATCTATGAATTGAAAAATATATTAATATCCTTTCGAAATTAAATTGGAATTGTATTTCAATTTACACCTTATTTTGGGATGCAAAAACGTTTTGGATTCAAAGCTGAAAAGTCTACATGTAATGGGAAATTTGTACTTGTTTGAGTCATTTTTTAAATATTGCCGTAGAAATTTGAAAAAATTATTTCCGGGTTAGATAACCCGTTTATTGAGGAAGATTATAGACCATAAAAAGTTCGTATATGTGCCGCATCGAAACTACGCTACGAAAAACCCCACCGTTTAAACGGTGCGAAATAGAGAAAATTTTTTAATATAAGAAATTTTAATCCAATAAACACAAACAACTTTTGTATGAAACATTTTTTGCATACAACAAATAATTTTGGCACAATTTCAGTGCAAAGCCTGTGCAGTTAGCTAGCGTAATATAAAATTTAATATTTCGAAGAAAACTATGTAGTTTTCATCTCAAAGTGTCATTTTTTGTACAAAAAAATGTACAAAATGTCTTTTTGTACATGATCCGAATTCCAATTTTACCATATCAGTCAAGGATTTATTCATTATTATGACTACGTATCTCCTACATGATGATTTTTTTTGTTAAAATCATAATAGTATGCCATTTCGACCAAGAAGTTAGTATTCCTATGATAATTTCATTAAATCATAAAATATAATAAAATATTCATAAAATAAAGCTTCTAATTATAGAGGTTTAAATTACCAGTTGAGTAAATCTTTAAACAACCATCGTCATGATCATCATTTTATAAATATAGTATACAAAATAAAATAAAATTATATATATATATATATATATATATATATAATTTTATTTTATTTTGTATACTATATTTATAAAATGATGATCATGACGATGGTTATATATATATATATATATATATATATATATATATATATATATATATTATATATATATATATATATATATTATATATATATATATATATATATATATATATATATATATATATATATATATATATATATATATATATATATATTCTAAAAACATGCATCTATCCATCTATCCAATGTATAAACAAAATGTAATCATGAATATCACTAAATAAAGCACTTATTTCTTATAAAATAATTTAGTGTTGGACTATATTACAATTCAGAACTGAATTAATCTGATCTTGATTATATTCACGTCTAATTCACAATAGATATTCTGCGAAATATCTATTGTGAATATCACTTGTGTGATATTCACAATTTGTATGAATATCATAATTTGTATGAATATCATGTATGGTTGATAATGTTGTAAAGGACTCAGGATCATTGTGGGCTGATTTTGACTGATATCTATCTATAAGTAATTTTTGCAAATCATTCCCTATCAAAAAAATAATAATTGGAAACAATTAAAGGAATTACCCCATGTTGATAAATTCAATAAAAGAGTCAATTCCTAAATCAATGAGCTGTTGTCATTACAACACTAGCTTAAAAAATATTCACATAAATAATAGAGAGGAACTTGTGTAAAATAATCATAAAAGAGTGTACATAATATAAATATATAAATAAACTATTTAATACTCTCATATCTTCATTCTTCCAGTAATTAAACATCACATTTAATTTAATTAAATCTATATAATGAATGAAAAACTCATTATTTGTTTATTTATTTGTAGTTTTATGTATATTTGTTAACATTTAATGTATTTTAAATAAAATATTCAGTCTTTTAGTAGATTTATTTCAATCTTTCAGAATTCAATGTAATTAGATTACATGGACGAAAAACTCGTTGATAGTGCAACGATACCGATTTCCATTATCTAAACAGTGTGCACTTAAAACGAACAAATGTTTTGATGTAAAAACATCAATAGCGAGACTATGCAAGTATGATTTCATATGGAGAGTGGAATGAAATTTCAGATTAGATCGTTGCATTTTTTTATAAATAACGGTCGGAAATAGTCGACAATGATCGGCATTCGCGTCTTCAATAGGAATTTAAACTTGCATAAGAATATTCATTACTATTGTATATTGGATATGTTTTTCACACCATGCCTGAGCTCCGACATTCTAACCGTTTGGGTTTTAAAAAGATTTTTGATAAAGACATTTCAAAAAGGCTTGCTACACGAAGACTGGTCAATTGTGAGTCGTGCACCTAGGGTTTCCGACCTAGACTTATAAAATAATCTTATAAAATAATTAATTTTTGGACCGTAAAAAATGGTAAAATTGGATATTTATTAATATTTTCCCTATAGATAACTGAAAATAATAGATATTCATCTGTTAGTATGAATTATTTCCGATATTTTGGCTCTCAATGTTCGGTGAAAAGGGTGGATAGGGGAGGGAGAAGACTTTTGACAGCCTAGAACTTTACAGCCTAGAATTTCTCTACCTACGAACTACGGTAGAGAAATTGACGTTTCTTAAGTTTTAAGAATATATCAAAAACATCTGAAACACGTAAACAATGCAAAAGGTATGCGGGCATAAAGTTTGAGCTGAATTAGCCATATCTCAATAGAAATGCAGATGAAATGCACTATATCCAAGATAGATAGATAGATTGCAGAGGCTGCCCTGGACGGGCTACACTTCGGTGATAAGGTCCATTTTAGGCAATGGACCTGGAGTGGAAAGAATTTTTGTGTATAGACTAGGAATTGGTAGGATATGCGGCTACAACCGACTCTGATAGAAACTATGCTGATATTAATCTGGAGTTCGTGAAGGAAACTGCAGAAAACCTTCTTAAGCATAGCCGGTTACTTCGTTCTTGTCCATACGCCGACAGTATAGTCATTTAACCGCCCTCTTTTTTTTTCTTAATAATTGATGTAGGGATTCGAACCCATAACCTCCCAGTTTCCAAGTAGACTTACCGCGCAGACATAACGCCTTAGATCGCTCGGCCATTTGGATTGGTCACTATTGCCCAACTGACATCATAGATTTTTTTAACTCTCAGAAAAATTTAAATAAAAATTTCTATCAAATTATGTTTTTGCACACAGTCATTTTCTCCTAAACTAAATACAATCAATGCGAAGTTAAACTCTTATCATTAAACTCTTAAGAATAATATTAAGAAAAAGTTATCACATTTATAATAAACATACACTTTGTTTGATTCAAATTATTTAGTATTTCAAAGTATTCAACTTTACAATTCAAGTGCCATCGTCAAACAAAAGTTTGTTTTATAATGCATAAAATATGAAAAACAAAAACTTCTCTAAGAATGAAATAAATTTCAAATATAATAATAAACATTCTTACTCGAATATTGCAAAAAAAATTTTTCCTCTTTTCCTAATGACATTTAAACAAAGAATTCTTTAAAATACCTTATTACTACTATATTCATCATTTTGAACAACAAAGAAATAAGAAACATTAAATCACAAGAAGTTCATTAAGACATAAAATTTTAACAGACTATTTATCGCTTGAGAGTAAAACGCCTACCAGTCCAAATGGCCGAGATCAGATTTTTGAGACCCCTCACTGAAAATATCCGTCTAGTAGACCAGTTTCACTATAGAAACTGGTTAATTATTTATAATAAATGGTAACTTATACACCCATGTTATGCTATTAATCAGATTTTACTGAATTATCTTCTTCAATTACTCAATTTTGTGGATTTTGGAAGTACCCACAACAGTATTTGAAAAAAACTGTTTCTAACTTGCACATCAAATATGAATAGATGACGTGCAAAGTTAAGACCCGTATGTCGATGACAAGCATTTGAAGAGGCGAAACCTTCAAACGTTTGGCATTTCCCACAACTCATGACGTAATGAGTTTACTCAAAATGCGGGTACAAACATAGCTTAGATATTATAAAAAATATAAAAACATAGCATATGACGTTGGCCCGACTCACACGATACCAGTTAAGGGTTAACAACAAACTCATCTATTATAAAGTTCACAAAATGAATTATCATTAGTTCCAAAACTATTTGTCGACAGTATCTCGTACGCGCTGCGAATAAACAATATAAATTTAATATAAACCCTTTAGTAAAATTGTCGATATAGGTAAAATTAATTTAAAACAAAAAAATTTAATTAGGTTTTGTTTTTGTGAATATAAAATAATTATTATGATTAAAAATGGTGCACTGTATAGATGGAACGATGCTGTTCAGCAGGCATGGATCATAGTATTAGGCATTTTTTTATTTTAATTAAAATGAGACAACTAATTACATTTGATAGCCTTTGGCAAACGTAATGTTATTATTATGTTTATTATATTGTAATACACCTAAATATCATTATTCTCTCATGTATTTTATTTTTTATTATTAATCCCAATTTTAAATATTTATTAACATAATTATAACAATTATTATTAGTCTTTTGTTATTTTTCTGTATTGATTATTGAATGTATAATCAATGAATAATAATAGAATTAATTGCTTTTATACTCATTTACTCTTTTACCAAGCTAAAATTGTTAATTTTTGATATTTGACAAGTTTAAACACGCAATTATGTTTCTTTAAAAAAAATTCAAAACCCACTTATCGATCATTTGAAACCATTATCAACGATTACAATTGAAATTGTAAACATAAACTTGTAACAACTGTGTTAGTAAATTAGACACTGTGCTGAATAGTGTTTTAAAATATTATTGTGCTTGAAGAAAATCTATTTACCAAAATTGCCCTACTTTTATATGGTTGATTGTACTACCATCGGAGTGGAATACAATGAATACATATAATATCTATAAACCATAAGTGGGCAAACCTTGACTGCACTGAGCTCTGAGTGAGAGGTAGGAAGAGAGATAGTAGTAAATATAGGGTATCCTACCAGTTATTATTATTTTCTTTTTTTAATTAAATCATTTTCTGAAAAAAATATAATAATACTAACTATTTTTTATGGTCACTATTATTCAAAGTATACAATACATACAATACATTGAATACATACTCTGGAATTTTGGGCTGGTAATTTGGGGCTGGTGATTTACCGCTTGTAAGTTTTTTGATGATTTAGCTTTAGTTTAGATTTTATTCTAATAAACAATTATTTACTTGATTTAATTATTTTTTCTTAGTAGGGGGTATAGTGTCATGGGAATTTTATGATACTGGATACAAAAAAGATGCCAATGATAAAGCTGGGTGGGGGGGGAGGGTTGGTAATTTGTTACTAATTTTTAAATGGTTAAATTTTACATAAAGTGGGAATACATATAGTTGTTGTTGTTGTTGTTGTAATTATTATTATTGCTATCATCATTATTGTTATTATTATTATTATGTTTTTTGGTGTATCTCTCCATATTGTAAAAGATATTTTTAAACAATAAATATTTTATAAAACTAATTCTAAATTGATTGAATAAATTCTTGGGCAATAATCGGTAGGCAACCTGTATTGAAACAACGTTCCGTCTTACTTCAAAACATACCGTTATTACTTACTCTCACCCAGCTTATGGAGAGTCCGTTCGACTCCGGCGAGTCGTCTGCGCCCACCTCTGTTATAAACTTTTACAAACTTGTATTACATAGCATAAAATAGATACAGTAGGCCAGACAAACATACCACTGGCTAATTGTAATTGTATGAAGCGTATTTTACTGTTACAAATGACAGAGATCTTTCGACAGTAACATCAATATTATTATGGACATACAAGTTACTTTAAAATATTCGCAAATACACAGAAATGGCATTTTTGAATAATCCGTTCGTATATTTGCATATACCTACCTACCTATCATTGTAATTAACATATATCTATCACATATCAATATTTAATTGACATAAAATGACTATCGCTCCAATCATGATAAATATATTCATTGTACATTGACACAGACAACATGATATTGAACTAATATTAATGGGAGTGCTCTGTACGAGTTTGAGATGCTTATATGTATAAAATATATATTACATATTTAGAGGTCTGATTCTCAGTACCAAAAGCTATACTGAAATCAAAAAGATATGTTTAGATGTACCAAATTTTATTTTTATCGCTTTATCAGTTTTCAAGATATCAAAACTATTAAAATTGTATTGTTGTGGAAACACCGTACACTGTTCAGAATATTCATTTCTTCCATTTTCAACACTAAATTTTTATTGAAAAAAATATTAAATAACTAATTCCATAAGTACCCATCACTTAAATGCTTCTTTAGATATGGATTTTAGCAAAACAAATTTTAACCGGCTAAGTAGCCGGCCATGTCTACTTGGGACTGAGAGGTTATGGGTTCAAATCCCGGCATCGGCAGTTTCCTTCACGAACTCCAGATGAATATCGGCAAAGTTCCTAAGTCGGCTGCAGCCGCACAATCTACCAATTCCTAGTCTACACACAAAACTCACATCCTCACATCCTTAGGCATCACAATGGACCTTATGGTCGAAATTTGTTCCGTCCAGGACATTCGTTACAGTCTATCTATATAAAACAAATCTTAATGAAAAATTTAGAAACATGAAATTAAGAAATACATCATTCACTTTGACATTTGACATTTTTTATTAATTTTTCTTATTTCTTTCAATATTTTTCTTACTCTCCAATTTTCAGGTGTACAAAGCTGCGGGCATTTTAGAATATTATCGAACATTTGTTACCGATATACATATTTTATGGGTCACAATGGCTGTCACTATGTTCATTGTCAATTATCTATTGTCATTATTAATATTAACGAGAAAAATACCCGTTGAAAAAATTTTCCGAATAAAATATAAATAACCTTTTTTTTTGAAGAATTCAAATATTTTAGCAAATATACATTTTTCTTCCATTGAAGTGCATATCTTGAAGTGCATATATACAAAAATTTGTACAAAATCGGTGCCCAGTTATGATAACTTTTCTTGAAAGTTTTATTCTGCTAAAAAAAACTCTTTTCGGAAAATATCTACCTGTATTTGATGTATTAAATTCTTAGGTCTGATGAGCTTTAAGATATTTTTAAATAAAGGATAAAAGACTTATATCGTACACTCTACTAAATTACATATATATACAGGACATATATTTAGATCATAAATAAATTATTTAATGAACAAAGTACAATTTTTAATAGGTCAATATTCGTTCTATTTAGTAGGATATATTTCATATTTCATAGAAAACAATAAATAATATATAGGTGTTTTTTTTTGTATAAAGGTGCCATTAAATTTTAAGTAAATATTCTTTCTTCAATGAAAAAAAAAAGTTTATTGAATTAATTTATGTATTAAGTTTCATAAAACTGTTAATTGAACACTGTCTCTCAAAAGAATACAATTATAACCTTAACTCAATGGTTTCACTTAAATGTTCCAAGCCATGTATATATTTAAATACGACAAATATTATTCTCTAATGACTTTGTTACAATAAACATCTATTTACATGTAATCAATTGGGGATAGTATAATTATTTAGTAACTAACTCAAATGCTACGAGGTAATTTATTACCATTGCAGTTTAATTGTAATTATTCTACAACAACGCAATATGTATTGGAGTTTTGAAATTTACATCATTTTATTCTTCCAAAAATCTAATACAGTTCCATATACAAATACTTCAACGAATATTTCATTTGATGTCTCCTAGAGATGAGAGGTATAACAAGGAATGAAATATAATCTAAGAGAACTAATTAACTCAACGTCAAGTCCCTTGTGAAAAACCTATAAATAATTATTTTACTATAAAAACTTTCAAGTTGCATCTACCAATCTATTTTTATGCTACACACAGTTTGAGTTTTAACCTAGAAAGGTTTCCCCAGGCGCGGCCCGTGTTCATACAAAACTGTTTGGCTGTATAAAGATTATTTATCAACGACTATTAATAATTATTATAATATAATTATTAATAATTATTTTTCTGGGTCATTCATACTGATGACGACGACTTTGTAATCGAAATACGTTTTTATACAGAACAAATAACTGATCCACGAATTGGGAATTTTTTTAAATAAATATTTAGCTGAAGTATATTTCTCCTCTCCAGTTCGATCTTT
Source organism: Nineta flava (assembly GCA_963920215.1). NCBI lineage: Eukaryota > Metazoa > Arthropoda > Insecta > Neuroptera > Chrysopidae > Nineta > Nineta flava. Next base: position 59,063,284 of record OY986045.1, on the reverse strand, counting down.
AAAGAAGGAGATCCTAAAAAATGGATGGTTAATTGTTAATATCCATTAACGATCCTAAATGGTGGATGGTTAACAGACTTGCTGACAAAATAGAACGTTCTATTAACAACAAATGCGTGAGCTGTTTCACAGAACGTAGTTTTTTTATACGATTTACGTAACAAGCACGACGAGAGAGCAATTGTTCTTGAATTTTATCACTCATCATAACATTCGGCCGGCCTCTTAGAATTTCAGCATAAATCATTATCTGAGAATTTGGAGACCCCGCTTAGAAGCCCTCGCTATTGATAGATAGATTGTCTAGGCTGCCCTGGACGGGCTACACTTCGACCATAAGGTCCATTGAGTTAAGGTTATGCATACGCGGCTGCAGCCGACTATGATAGGTAATATGCCGATATGGAATTCGTGAAGGAAACTGCAGAAAACCATCTCAAGCATAGCCGGTTACTTCGTTCTTGCTCGACAGTTTAGTCAATTAACCGCCCCTTTTGACAAACTGCCGATGTCGGGATTCGAACACATAACCTCCCAGTTTTCAAGTAGACATACTGCGCAGACATGTCCCTTTAGGCAACTCTGACTGGTGATACCCCCGGGAGCTACGCCACTCTAAATGAGTGATTATTCTTTTTTTTTCAAAAATTTTTAAAATACACTCTTCGTTTGTGTTAAATCGTTAAAAAGACAGACACGTCACACGGCCACAGTTATATAGTACCTGATAAATAAAGATTAAAAATTATAATATACACGAATGCCATTCCCATAAAGAATATAAAACACTCCTATAAAATTCTCCCTGACCCGCAACCATGAATTTATTACTTAGTATATTAAAGATATCAAATCAAAATGAAATAATAAATTTCCCTTAAGACTTTCAAATGAAAATTAAATAATAATTATCCAATATTAGAATAGCCAGACAGTTAACACAATATTATCTCAGTTATTTTGAGTTTCTATTGTAAAACAGAAGTGAAAATGTATAACAACACGTCGTCTCTGTGGGATAAATTATTTTTCAATATTGCGCGCTCCTCTGAAAATGGAATTCCTTTCTTTGTGCATAGTAACTATCATTTGATGAATATTGTAGATATTTTGAATCATGAATTTGACCTACGTTAAGCTAGCAGAGCAAAGTACCGAAAAAGAATTTACTACGTACCAGATTTAAGTGTTAAATATGTGCTAATTGCAGCACGTAATTAGCACATAATCAGCACTTAATTCTGGTACGTAGTAAATTAATTTTCGGGACTTTACAACCGATGCTCTGCTGTCTTGATGTTAAGCTAGCCGAGCATTTCAATTTCCGCCGAAACAAAAAAAGTACCAAATTTTTAATTGCAGCACATAATTAGCATTTAATTCTGGTACGTACTAAATTCATTTTCGGGACACTTTATACCCGATGCTCTGCTCTCTTGAAATTAAGCTAGCTGAGCACTTTTAATTTTCAATTTCCGCCGAAACTAAAAAAGCACAAAAATTTTAATTGCAGCACATAATTAGCACGTAATTCTGGTACGTAGTAAATTCATTTTCGTACTTTGCTCTGCTATCTTAACGGAGGTATAAATTTGAGTACCCAAACAATTTCTAAATAAAGTTATATATATTCATATGTGAACGAAGAACTGTGAGTTGAATAGGAAATACATGATTGAATGTCATATTATTTTCTACTTTTCAATTTGTTCGTATCAATTCAAAAATTTGATTTTTAATCAAAAATGATATTGATAGAAAATAATATCGCCCTATATATTTGTATTTTTTAATAGAATATGGGTCTATACAGCATGTTACAGAAATAACAGAAATTGTATGAAGAACAATATTATAAATTTACTAATTCATGATCAATATGACGCCTATGTACGATAAAAAAATTGGAACCGATAATAAGCTTCATGAATTTGAATATGCGCTCTTGAAAATTGTGATTTTTGCATAATTATGCCCTGAAAGAAAATTTAAGAAACATAATTTAAAATAAAATCCGAGATAATATTTTATTAATTTTTAACACTTAATAAAAATCGAAAAATAATTTTTGTTTCTGGTTTTATTGAAAATCATATTTTCAGACCATTTTCATCCATAAATTATGAAAATTTACTCGAAAATTCGATTCGAGTTATGATTTTTGAAGTAACGACCTATTTGTGTCTTGGAATCCAAAGTTTCGATTCCATAAGGGCTTATACATGCAATATCATACAAACTACAATTCTGACAATCAATTAGATTAAAATTTCGTTTTCCTTGAGCGAAAATGGTTAAGAAACATTATTTGGAATAAAATCCGAGATAAAAATTTTTTTCTCAAGTTTTGATATTTTTCTAAGGGGTGTACCCCTTAATAAAAATTGAAAAAATCGAAAACTAATTTTTGTCTCCGATTTTATTGAAAATCATATTTTCAGACCATTTTCATCCATAAATTCTACTCGAAAATTTGATTCGAGTTATGGTTTTTGAGGTAACGACCTATTTGTGTCTTTGAATCCAAAGTTTCGATTCCAGTAGGGCTTATATATACAAAATATCGAAGGGGTTAGACAAACTGCCGATGTCGGGATTCGAACCCATAACCTCCCAGTTTCCAAGTAGGCATACTGCGCAGGCATAACGCCTTAGACCGCTCGGCCACTTGGACTGGTAGGATAGACGGATATATAGAAATAGATTAATCGGGGTACTTTATAAAAAAATCCATAGTGACAGTCGAAATGATTCTTTGACTTGATTTGAAAGTATCAAATTATACGATCCTTGTATATTCGGCATTGCTCCTGCCACATCCGGTATGTTAAGAATAAATCGTAGATGAATTATTTTTTCCTTTCCCATTTTTATATATTAAATACGAAATATATATAAAAGAGGGTTATTAAAAGAAAATAAATGATAACATAGAAAGATTTAGCTGTTGTGCGTCCGTAGTCAAGAAAAAAAATGAATAAAAGTAAAGAATATCTATGTAAGCACAACCGGAATGATTTTTTCTTCTTATTTTATGACATAGTATTATTATTATTATTATTATTGGTGAATACATTCAACAACAAAAAAAAAAGAGGAAAATTCCGATTAATTTCATTATTTATGTAAAGTAAAGTATAGTTTATTTATATTTATTTATTTTTATTCAATATATATGGTAAAGACTTCAGTATAAATGCTTCAGGTTTGTTTAAAAAAAACATTTCGCTTGCATATTTTATTTATTGATTTAATTTTATAGGAAATTCATTCTGGTTTTTTATTTATTTTTTATTCAAGATGGAATATTAAAGTTTATAATCAAAATTTCCATAAAGAGATTTTATTTTAATTAAATTCTAATCAAGAAGTGTGTCTAAATGATTGTGTGTCTCAAAATGGTTGCTTTCCATTTAGACACACAGCAAAGCACGCGGTGTTTGGGAAAGTGCGATAAATGGAACGATAATTTTGCGCTTCTCATCTATAGATAATGTTCATAAAGAAAGAGATACCAAAAAGTTCCTTTAGTACCACATGCAAGTGGGTGCCAAAACGGTTTTTATGTCGAACTTTTGTGAAACAAAACCAAATTTCCAATGTTCTAGCTCGTTCCGTTATCCAAATAATGTGTTCACAAACATACACATAGACAGATCCCCGTTCAAAAATGATAATCTTGTTATTTCGTCGAAAGGAAGCTACTGACAAAAATTTTGCCTGTTACTAATCATTGAAGAAAAAAAACCGTGCTGTACTGTGGACTATATAAGTAAAGAAAATTGTTCTATTTATAAACTTTCTATGCAAATTTTTAAACCTGAATAATGAATGTACACAAAAACCTTCCTACAAAATGTTTTCTAGGTAGTAAATAGATAACCTAATTTAATATGAACAACCATCATAAATATTATAATATGCATGTAATTGTAAATGAATGTGTTAATGTTATATAACATAAATTCTATAATGTAATTTATTTAACAAAATTAGATTCTAGAGAAGTTCTATATAAAGTGTACCAAAAATAACGACTATAGAATTTTCCTTACTATGGAAGAAATTTGTATTCAGTGATGTCTGATGTATATTTGTCCATATTCTTTGGATGATGATTAGTTCCGACTCCTGAGCATAATGAGGTCACTGATATGGACAAGTAATTACGCTTACGATTCAATGAGAATGCTCTTTAATTTTTATTTATTTTTATATATATTTTGTCTTAAATAGATATTATACTTTTTATATTTGACTGCTGAGTGGATTGTAATAATTTGAAATATACTCCAAATAAAATGAAATCCGTTTAAAATCGGTTTTTCTAAAACTCATTTGAAGAGTATTAATAATATTCACTATCAATTTCGTGCAGCAATCAATAAGCGATCAATGACACTTAAAATAATAAAGTAATAAAATTTAAATATATGGCCTTACCCTACTGAATGCTCATTGGTTGCTACCCGAAATTCATAGTTTGTACATTTACAGACATTTTCCACACAACTATTAATAAGCGATGGGTAGATTGACATATTTAAATTCATATATTTGATTTTAATATATCCTCTAACCAAAATCGAGTGGCGATTGATATTAAAATATTATTTATTTAAATTTCCCATTTTTATCAGCGTAACCATTAATATTCTATTTCGTAGTGTATTTTCAAATATCATCATTAGATCAGTTTGATGGGACTATATTATTTATAATTGCTCATTTTTTTCAAATCAATACAATAATTAGAAGTAAGTGAATACCGACTTTCTATATTTGTTTACACAAACTGAGTTACATACACATCTATACATATGCGTGAATTAATAAGTTTGTTAAAATTCAAAACCGTGTAGATCTCTTGAGATCTAGAAACAATTATATTTTCAATATTATAAAACCTCTCTGTATTAAAATATATTACCCATAAATAAATAAACATATATAGGATGTACACTACCGTTAAAAAAAATGAACAGACCTGAAATGTTAATTATGTTACATTTCATGAAACTCCTCACTTTTGTAACTCTTTGTATATAGTATAATTTTTTATTTATAAACAAAGATAAGTAGTATATTTTTTAAGTGTGTAAAAAGAAATGGAAGTATAAACTGAATTTATATTTGTTATTTGTATATGACGGTGTCAGTGACAGAGTGTGAATTTAAAGAATATATGTGATGTTAATACATAAGTGTTATACCTTAATCTTACGTGTCAAAATAAAATAAAATGTTGTATCTGCTACTACAAGAATAATCAAAATTGTCAGAAATTGATTCGTTTCAGGTCTGTTCGTTTTTTTTGAACGGGAGTGTACAATAATACAAAATACTCATTTCTACATTGAAGTAGTGTGGAAGTGTAAATTTGAAATGCATATTTGCAAATGACATATTACTTCCGTATCCCATTTATACCAATGAATGCGATAAGAGAGTTCGTTACCTAAATTATAATGTTTAAAGTGTGAGTAAACATATATTAAATTTGTTATGTATATAAATAAATTGGTAATGGGTGTATTTGGGGATAATATAATATATATAACAAGTGGAAAATAGCAACTAACTGAGTCAATTGCCTAAATACCCAGTATATACTACGATCACTAACAACGTTTGGGCAGTTTATTTTATATTTTACTCGCATACTATTGTCAAAATACTAAGAAAAAAACATACATTCAATCAATATATATATGGTTGAGCTGAAACTGGAATAAAAATTATTCAATTAGAATCTTATTTTTATTTCAGCTAACCCTTTATTGAACTTTTATTATTTTTAGGTTTTACCAATTTGTTATCATTTCTACAATGTTTTATGATGTAATTTTTATAAGTACCTAAATATGTTTACCGTTTTGTTAAAATTTGTATATTTTTATCATTATAAATATTTTTGACGAAGGACCGGTGTTCCGGAACTAGCAAAATAATAAATCTCAAATATTTGTTTAATTTAATTTAATAATTAAAACTATTCAGTTTATTAAAACAAGTATTTAAGTATAAAATTGTCCTGAAATTTTATTTATTTCGAAGTTTCTATCAAAATTGTTTTTTATGATTAAAATTAAGTGTATTTGAAAAATAAAATTTTATCAAAATCAGATAAAAGATGTTTAATGTTTAGAGAATGATATATTTCTAAGCGGGTATAAAACGAGAATTGATATATAACCTCACTACATCCGACGGGAAGTTAAATGAATGTGTAAAATCACGCAAATAACTTTAGGTAGAAAACTAGAGATTTGATATTTTTTATTTTATATACCTAACATATAATTTTCTATAAACTATCCTTCTTTTTCGAGTATATAATAAACAGTTTCGTTTTAGAAATAAGTCATTTTGAAACGAAAATTTACCAACAAGATATTATTATATAGTTAATTTTTTCTGTGAACATTGATAACAAAAACTGTTGATAATAATTTATGTAAATTTAACTACATCGTTTATTTATATAGGCTTGGCGATATAAGTTAACTGGTTACAACGAAGCTTCCATTGCGTTTTTATGGTTCTGTTACCACACACTCACAAAATAAATACATTCAAAAAAGATTCAATGTTTTTGTTTATTCTGGGCTCTACTTTTAAAAAAAGTGTAACAATTTTTTATTAAGAGTGAACAAAATGGAAAGAACATTAAAACCCGGCCTTGTGCACTTCCGTGCTCTAATTAACATAGAAAATGTTAATATACACTTATTAAGTACGTAATAAATATAGCAATTATATTGCATTTAAATATATTTGCGCTTCCAACTTTTATTACAAGTCTCTTGGACTCACAGTGAATTGAAGTAAGTTTTTTATTTATGTGAAAAGCGAGACTATACAAAATTTTATATGGAGAGTAAAATGATATTTCATATTTTACAATGTCACGTTTTTTGTAACGATCGGCTATGTGCCAATCGGCAATCATCGGCATTGTCAAGATAAGAGATATCCATTCGTGTTTGTCAACCAATCACATTCCTCATAATAAATACGATATTAATGTCTATGTTTTCACATCATGCCTGAGTCTCGGAAACAAAACTTTATTTTTCTTGTGATGGGCTGTAATCTTTTATCTAAAAACTAGGAGGTTTTTGATATATTATAATTTTTAGGTTGTTTTTTTTTTTTTAAACCGCATACCATATTGCCCAAAACTGCGTACTGTATTGAAAATTGTCAATTTTAAATGGCATAGACTCCTGCTCAATTGCTGTACAACAGAGCAGGATAGTTAGAGCATTTACGCGAGCAACTTACGCCGCTGAACGATCAAAATACACTCTCAACGGATTTTTATAACGCACCAAAAGAAGCTTCAAAACCGTCGGAAACGTTTCTGAAAAATTTTCAAAAAATTTACAATCATTTAACCTTTTCCGAATTAATTATTTCCAAGAAAACATTGTAGTTGTCTATGACGACAATATTAAACAATATTAGACAAGATTAAAGTCTCATATCTATCGCCGTTCTCGAGATATCTTTGTTGTACAGATACATACATATACATTGACCCAACCATGAACAAAAATGGGATTTTTTTGATATTAAGGCAACCATGAACAAAAATGGGCTTTTTTGATATTAGGGCACCTCAAAACGTACAGATTCGATAAAATCTGAATACCGAATACCGAATTTCATCATCGAACTTGTTTGAATAAATCATTTATAATAAACTTTGCATTTATATGGATATTAAAACAAAACGTTTTATAATATAATTTAAAATTACGAATCAAATAAACGTATATTCTATATTATTGTTAGAAAATTGATATATTAGTTTCATCTATAAAATGTTTCACTATACCTAGAATAATAATAATCATCAACAGTATAATACCTAGAAACCTTTTCAACAATTCGATATCTCTTCAAAAAAAACACACACACACACATACACATACATATACACATTCACGCACAATAGAATAAAGAGAACTTCATTCAAAATCAAGTTACCAAAATAAAAACGAGAGAATCTCTATTGTGATTTCCCTGTTGTGTAAATCTATCTGATATTGTGTGCATAGATAGAAAAATTGAACATAAAATCAATTGTGTATATCATCATATGACACACATTTGAAAAGTATATAAAATACAATATACTTCATTTTCTAAACATAGTTTTCAAAATGGTTTTTTTATTTATTTTTTTATTGTATAGGGATTTTTTTTTATTTTTATTTATGATATTCATTGGCCTGAAAATATTAATATAATTATTTTTTTAAAAGTTTTTTTTATTTAAATGTTCATTTTTCAATAGAATTCAATTTTTATTATTCAGTTTTCAGATTAATTAATTTTATTTTATACACCCGCGGCGTCGCTCGCATTTTATTGTTATATCTCTGGGCTCCCGTCACTTTAAAACTAAAATCCTCAAAGTAATTTCCCGACGCTTCTACTATTTCAAATATTTATCTACACTTCCACCAAATTTCTATTTCGCCAAATATTTTCGTATTCTATATCTCACGTGTCGAGACCATACCAGTTTGATGTCTAATCATGAGCATTTAAACAAAATTAATTATCTTCAAAATCGGTCCAGCAATTTTTTCGTGATGCTCGAAGAAACAACCAAACAAATAAAATATTTACAATTTTATAATAGTAGAATTTTAACATCCGCAGGATGGTTAGGTCTATGGCAAAAATCCTAAAGGAGCTGATATCGATGTTTGATGTCTATGATTTTTTTTTTCGACATATTTAATGGTTTTGTAATTTATTAGAACCAGAAACCATTATAATTTGAAACGTTTTGAGCTATATGAAACAGTTAAAGTTAGATTTGTACTATTGGACTTCTACATGTATGGGTACGTCAATCGAATTCGAAATTTTCACGAGAGTATTTTAACGGCTTATTTAATAGAGTTTCAAATGCATTAGAACGAAAACCATTTTTTTTCTACATGATTTAGAGACTATATGTGTACTATCAAAGTAATTGGTTTTTCACACGAAATTGTTTTAATTAGTTTCGAAAAGCTAATTACGTTCCAGCTATTTTAATTTTTTCCCTATTTTAGATGGAAAAATTTAATTAAAAATAAATATTATTAATAAATAGTAACATGTAGAATATAATTATATATTCATAGAAACATCCGCTACATAGAAACGGATATTAAATCTGACAACCAGCTTTGATTAGAATTTTTTTAAATATGAAAATTAATACAGAAAATTAAAAACTTCATATATGAATATGAAAAATACAAATGTCATCATTGAAAATTTGTATTTTCTACACTCGTCTAGAAAAACTGCTTTTAATTGACAAATAACGTGGAAAAATTGCGTCAATATTTTGTGTTTATTAACATTAGAAATGTTAAATTCAGACCAATAATCCATAAATTCGATGCATCGGAGTTTTATACAGATAGATAAATCTTTGGCAGATAGATAAAACTTTTGAACTTCAACATTATGGCCCATTGTGCTCCACCTTCTACTTCAGCCTGACGGAGTTCACTCCTCCCACATCTTGGCAATAGCCAGGAGCTTAATTATCAGGTTTTCCTGAAGGTTCATATATTCGGGGTACGATTCACCGAATAATTTGTATCTTCTGTAGCCAAGAAATTTGCAATAATCGGTTTTTGTTGAAGGTAATAATTACTTTTACAACATTTATTTTTTGCAAATCCACGTTTTATTTAATAAGATTGCTGACATGTTTCGGGTTATATCCCATTGTCGAAACTGTTTCGACAAGTTAGAGATTGAAATCCGAAAGTAATTTATAAAGAAAAGCCTGCAAATTCCGATTTGCTTTAAATATCTTTTATCAACCATCTTTTGTTTTATATTCAATGGAAATAATCAATAAATTGCATTTCATAATTCAAAGAAAATATTTTCTTCTCATATATTTTCGATACAAAAATAAACATCACTTTGAAGTCTCGAATCGACTGAAGTCTCAAATCAATCTCGTATTACAAATATGTAATGTGAAATCGTATTACCAGACTGTTTTTTTTTTGTTAAATAAAAGCAAATAAATATACAATACACTGTGAAACACAAAATTCAATTTTGGTTTCTTTAACACCAGAGACCGCCGCTATTCAATAAAACATCCAATAATAATAGAAAATGAAGTAATTCAGAATTCAAAGGAATTGTTTTTTATGTTTATTTTTGTGAATTAATAGAACACTATCTACTTACATATATATATATATATATATATATATATATATATATATATATATATATATATATATATATATATATATATACAGAGTGTCCCGTAAGTCACGGACACAACTGAAGGTATGGATAGAAAATTGAATTCGGAGACAAAAAGTCCTTTTTAATCAGACGTACAGGTAATTAGTTATTAATTAAAATAAATAACCAATCAGAGGCGCCCAATAGCGTGTGTGAGTGAGTGTTTGTAAGAATGTTAGTGGGGAATGCATGTACGTATGTCTGTCGTAACCCATTCCGCGCCTCTGATTGGTTACTTATTTTAATTAATAACTAATTACCTGTACGTCTGATTAAAATGAGGACTTTTCGTCTCAGAATTCAATTTTCTATCCATACATTCAATTGTGTCCGTGACTTATGGGACACTCTGTATATATATAATGTATATGCTTTTGTCGAAAGAAACGGAATCTGTCATTGAGTTTATTGTCTAGATATAAAACCAAATATCGTATATAAATGAATAATAATAATAGTTCTATAAAATAAAAACGAAATGCTGTCCGTTGGTAACCGCATCACTTGAAAACGGCTGGACCGATTTGGCTAATTTGTTTAAATGCTCGTAATAATAGTTTTTAAGGGAAAAATATGGATAAGTTGCCCGGTAAATTGGAAAAATGAAAGTGCTGTTTTCTTTAGGACTTTAGTAAGATTTTTTATTTCGACTTCTTTAAAATAAATAACTTGCAATGTCAATAATTGTCCAATACATACCCACTACCACCAGGATGTGTGCAAGTATAAAACCTTAAGAGAAAAACTAAATTCAAGGAGAAATTTGGTTCCTTTTTGAAAAATAAACAAGGCCCCACCAGCGGGTACGGATGGTTAAGGTAAATTTTTGAAATATCTTTGCTTTTACCCGAATTTATCCGAAATATCTTTGCTTTTACGCAAGCAAATCCGCCCAGGTTAGCTAGTAAAAATAAAATTATGCCTATCAAAAACCCACTTGCTGGACTGAGGACTTCTGCAATGTTTTCCAAAGAATTCCATCCTGTGCAGTATTCATCCAATTTGTATTATAGTATTTCAAAATTTAATCTCTCATATTTTCTCTTGACGACCTCTTTTCTTCTTTCTATTACCCAGTATATTTTGTAGTATATTTTTGAGTCCGTATATCTCTGAACCGGTACTTTATCTGTAAGCCACAAGCTGATATATATATGTAGAATGCATATAATTGTTCACTATCTCGATTCCGATGTTTTATTACTTGTTACTTGACTATTTACACAAACAATTAAAATATGAAACATCATATTTGGCAACGACATAACAGAAGGAGAAACGCGACGTTGACAGATCGGAGTGAAACACTCAAATAAGCTACATTAGTAGAGTGTTAACAAATTTTTTGTAATGAATTCGGCACAGAGTCGCAGATAATGACACAGATATTGATTTACGTTATTGCCACAACCAAGAAAAGAAAAAAAATTACATTTGTCAATAACAAAAAATAAAATCGAAAACAAGAAAACAAATATTTAACGTATAATACAAGAATACAAATAATGTTTATCATACGATTATTATTGGTAGAAAATTATTTTCATTCATTGATTGTAAGAACAGACAGACAAAAATATTCAATCAGACTGACACAAAGGGCAATTCTACTCTGGTAATATTATTGGCATATACATCAATACACAAAATGCTACAAAATTCTATCTTTTATTTTTTTACTGAATGATTCGTTTAATTTATTAAATACAGATTCAATACGATTGAAACAAACTTGATTTTAAAATGTTTCTAATAAGAATTGTTCTGTTTTTTTCTTAATTTTTAGTAAATTATATTTTGAATTTATCGCGCCTTATTATTTCACTTATTTAAAATAATAAGTATTTAATAGTTTGTAACATTGATTATGCAACATATCAACTTCATATCAAAACAAATTAATGTCAAAATTAAACAGCTGACTTTCAAAATATAACTAATTGGTTAGAAAAATATTAACAAAAAGAGTTTTAAAGAATGGTATATTTAAACAAGATTAACAATAAACATTTAAACGTATAATTACCCACAGATTATTAAACATAAATTTGTAACAATACATATAACAATTTAATTATTTTACTAATTTCGAATATTGAATATAAATATTCTTCGAAATAGCAACTATTTTAAACAGGTCGTATATGCGATGCAATTATGAAGAGAGTGTAATCGAATCATTATTTGAACCAAGGTAAGCTTTGTTGTTGTTAGGAGTCTTATTATTGTTGGCGTCAATATCATCTAATTGACGCTTAAAGCTCAGCAAGAACCCATATGTTTTAGGATATCGGCAATAGACATTATTCCGAAATATCCAATGCCGGGGTGAGTGCCACTTTAATTCAACCATATTATTAAAACCTGGTGAGATTAGTCAACATTCAAATAAACATCTGCATCTAAACAAAAATCGTTATTAAACTGTGCCTTCATCCCTTCATCAAAAGTACGTGAATCAAAAAATGTAAGATATAAAATATTGTGATAATTCAATATCGTTACACGATAATAATTTTATCAAAACTTTAACAAAGTAATTTTGTTTTTATAATCACTTTATATGTCTGAATAGTAAATAAAAGTGAAAGATCAATATAGTTTTTACTACTTATATTTCTAATAAATGAATGTTTGATATTTAAATTAATCAATATTTATAATTAAAATTGAAAATCTGAAAAAGATAATGCAAAATTCACAAGGCCATTAATAATTTGTAAAATATTATTGTAATGAATAACTCATAGAAACTATATATGTCAATCAGATATGCAATGCATACAGTAACCATAGCGGAAAGGATAAGAGCACCGTCTCGGATTCACGGGGGTATATGTTTCAAATCCAAGTAGTTACAATATCCTTTTCAAATTTGTTTAAAAATGCATAATACCTTCATCCCTTCATCAAAAGTACGTGAATCAAAAAATGTAAGATATAAAATATTGTGATAATTCAATATCGTTACACGATAATAATTTTATCAAAACTTTAACAAAGTAATTTTGTTTTTATAATCACTTTATATGTCTGAATAGTAAATAAAAGTGAAAGATCAATATAGTTTTTACTACTTATATTTCTAATAAATGAATGTTTGATATTTAAATTAATCAATATTTATAATTAAAATTGAAAATCTGAAAAAGATAATGCAAAATTCACAAGGCCATTAATAATTTGTAAAATATTATTGTAATGAATAACTCATAGAAACTATATATGTCAATCAGATATGCAATGCATACAGTAACCATAGCGGAAAGGATAAGAGCACCGTCTCGGATTCACGGGGGTATATGTTTCAAATCCAAGTAGTTACAATATCCTTTTCAAATTTGTTTAAAAATGCATAATAACATGTAAACATTTTAACGGAGACCGTCAATCGCGAATAGGCTACTGAGTTACTACGGAGCGTTCCTCAGTAGTAGTCATTTCAATATAAAGAGCATTTTGAAATCGTTGATTAACCCTGTACAGACGAAAAACTGTATACCATTTATATTAAATATTGTTCCACATAAAACAACCACTCTATAATGCAGCCAAAGCAAAAAGTTCTGTTTTTGCTCTAATAAATTTTATCCAGTTTAACATGTGTATTACGGCACCGACTTTGATGATTTTTTCCCTGTTTTACTAGCAGACAGTTTTTGCGTCCTGCCGTGATTTGTTCTAAAATCTACAGAATCTACTTTTGATTTCTTGAATAATTTTTCTTGACATTTAATTAGGAATAGTTCTGTTCCTGTAGGATATTTCGAATTGAATATACACCATTTTGAAATTATATCTACCTGCTTACAAAATTTCACCCATGTAAATGTCGGTGATATTATTTATTGATTATAGTTTACCATGGGCTTACATAAAATTAATCACATTTAAAAGAATTTCTACATTACCTGCTTTAGTTTACTTCGGGCACTTTCTTTTGTTAGTACGTTTTCACAGACTTTGGACAAATCCTAGAGCTTATGGGTTCGACATCGGCAGTTTGTCAATTATTAAGAAAAAAAAGGGGTGGTTAATTGACTAAACTGTCGGCGTTTGGACAAGAACGAAGTAACCGGCTATGCTTGAGAAGGTTTTCTACAGGTTCCATAACGAACTCCGGATGAATATCGGCATAGATCCTATCATAGTCGGCCGCAGCCGCATATCCTTCCAATTCCTAGTCTATACACAAAAATTCCTTCTACGCCACTCACATCCTCACATCCTTAGGCATCATACAATCTATCTATCTATCTAACGTTTTTAAAAAAGGACACAACTTATAAGGGTGAGTTTACCGTCCTGATAATTACAAATGAAATTAGATAATTTGGTTTATAAAAGAAGTGAAAACAAACCTCTTAAACACAATATTCATCTATATGATTCGATTTTTTTTCTTTTCGGTTTTTTTTTTCAATATTTTTTTTTTCCGTTATAATCGTAATAAAAATGATTGAAAATATAGGTTAAACAAATATCATGTTATTATTATATGTATTGACAACATAAGAATATAATAATATATCGATTCAAAAAATACAAATTAAAACCAAAATACGATTGAAATGTATTTATTTTGTATTTGCTGTATAATTTGAATAATTTTGATCAATAGTAAATTGAAAAGTGAAAGTGGCATAATTAAATTTCTCTGCTTCATTAGAAATTTTATTGAATTCGATTTGCACTAAATGAATGAACTATTTAAACTGCACTTCGAATATGGTTAATAAATTTCATTATGATTCATGTTTTTATAGAACACATTCTTACACTGTCCGTCTACAACGTCCATCAACTCAAAAACTAAAAGAGATAACGAGGTTAAATTTCTTGAGGTTATAACGCTTTTTTGTTTGTTTGAAACTTCTTTGCCAATGTGAATTCTGTCACATTTTTACCTTAACATTTATTAGCTACTTATAGATTGCAGAAACATGAATATAAATATACATACACTCCCGTTCAATAAAATTGAACAGATCTGAATCGAATCAGTCTCTCTCAATTTTGATTATTCTTGTAGTAAATGTTTTTTACTATACTTCCATTTCTTTTTTCACACTTAAAATATATACTACTTATCTTTGTTTATAAATGTATCATTATACAGAGAGTTACAAAAGTGAGGAGTTTTATGAAATGTAAGAAAATTAACATTTCAGGTCTGTTCAATTTTATTGAACGGGAGTGTACATATACAACACTTTAGTATATAAATCAGTAAATCCTAGTATACTATTTATGCAATCATATAGTTCAAACAATTCTTTTTAAATGCATTAACTCTTAACACGTCTCCGATTTAATTACAAGTGAACTTTAAAAATTCATTGACCCTGGTTTATTGTACATATCTATGAAACGTACAAACCTTAAATTCTTCAATAAAAAGGTTGGATGATTTTGTTTATATTAAACATTAAAAACCTTTTTAATTTTATACGGACATAGAGAGCTTACGTATACGAATAATATAATACTTTACAAAATACTAATTAAACAACAAGATATTAAATTTGAATAATAATATCATAATAATAAAATGACTATAAGCATATTTATCTGTCACGTGTATATTTTTAGTTAAATTGACACGTGCCAATTTGCTAGTATTATGGATTATATATATTATATATGTATATATGTATATATTATATATGTATAATATTATGGATTTGTTGGATACTTTATTTATAGGTTATAATCTGTTCGTTAATAATATATAAACTAGAAAATACCCGTTGGAAAAATAACATTAAATACAGTCCCCAAAGAAAGTGGGTCCTACACAAAAATATTTCCGAAAATCCTTCGAAGTGGTTTGGCGTTTCGTAATATGTGTTCTGAAATTTCAGCCGGATTTAGTAATATGTGTCTGCTTTAAGTGTTAGATCTTCTACAGAACAAAGTTTTTTTCATCGTAGACAGTTTTGTTCTTTTAGGCAACACTTTGATACAAATTTTCAAATTTCGACACTCAATAGGTTTTAAGGTTTTAGGTATCAGACATCGAATATCGGAAATCGAACATTCTTGAAAATTGTATCCATTTTATTTTATCTATATATAGAATAATTGATAAACATGTTTATTTGAATTAACTTGATGCATAAAATCAAACACAATTTGCGTCAATAAAGTGATGGTTTTCAACACATGGAATATCATGCATCGTTACGTCATCCCAACTCATGAGATTACCGTGTTTAATCTGATACAAAATTGTCCTATAAGTTGAAGAATATTTCCTTTAGCGTTTAAGGAATTCCGCGTTCAATGGTCATGCTTTATATTGAAAAGCTTTTCTGTAAAGTTACGTATTATAGCTCATCATTTAAAGAACTATTACTTCCAAAATAATAAAACTAAAATTATTCAAAATAAGTTTCTTTTAAAAAACAGTTTTAAAACAAGCTTTTTATAGTAAAAGTAATTTTCTACAACTTTACGTCCTATGTGTTTTTCGATTTTTTTCATATTAAGAGAGATATACCAAATTTTGTGTTTCTCCCTCCCTCTAAACACCTCTTTCCTATTGTCTTTTCATGCTTCCCATAAAAATGCATTGTCATCGAAACTGAACCAACATGTAAAAATTCAACTCCGTAGGATAAGAGGAAGTGTTTCTAATTCAGCTTACAAGATTTGACCCGAACATACATACGTACATACATACATACATTGCAAGTTAAATAAAAGCTTGTACAATAGGATTTATGTTGCTTTTCTGAAATATTTCAGAAAACTATGCTAATGACCTTAAATCATTGAAGCCTGCGTGCGAAACTGTCTTAATCAGAACCTATTTAACTGATATTTGGGGTTTTTTTTAACAAATTACTGACGATATTATTCGAAAGACTTAACACTTAATTTTCAAAACGGCACAAGCTAATGCATTTTTATAGGTCAACTATTTTTCAATTTATTTTGTAATGTCTTTCAATTTATATTTCAATTTCAATTTATATTGTCAACATTATCACCAAAAGTTGTTTGATTTTATGAGATTAACATTCTTGTATTTGAAGATTGATTTTCTCTATCTTGCCTCGTTCAAAAGATAGGTTCTGGGAACAGCTACCAGGCGGACACGGTATGAATGAATAGAAGAAACTCTACCAGTCGGTGAATACCGTATCAAAATCGGTTTGGCCGCATTGACGTGAAACGGGAACAAATAAACAGAAAAACCGATTCCAATTTTGTTTTTTTTTAGATTGTTATTATTCCACTTATTGAAGTTCTCATAATAATTTTCCTATTTAATTCAAAATATTTCTCTAAGTATCTAAATTCGAGAAATTTTTGTTCACATATGTTCGAGAATCTTCTTATATATTTTTTATATTAAGTTTCTATCTCACCTGTGTTATTACAGACACTTAAAAATAGTAGAAATACACACACAAAAAAAGGATACCATCGACTATAAAACCACACAAATAAACGCAAATATCATAATCCCTAAGGAAATTATAAAAATATATTTTTATGTAAATATGAACCCGAAAATTCACCAAAAATTTTATTATAAAAAATTTTTGTATTTTATTATGTTAAGGTTATTCGACTACAATAAATCCAAAAGTTTTTCAGGATAATTTTACGAATAACTACACATACCTACGTGCCCGTAAGAATTGTTAAATGGTACTGTATTAGCTGCAAAACTAATATCTACATGCGGTCCTGATTTTACATTAATCTAGTGATATTGGCTCTTTTTCTTTTTATATTCTCAGAAATATTGTTAAAATAAAAATGTGTATCTTCTATACACATTTGTGGCTCTGGTTTACTATTTAATGCTTATCCGTCGCTAGCGATAATGCAAGTGAACTCATTAACCTAGCCTGAGGCGATTGATCCATAGTCGGAGCATCTGATAGACGGAGAGTATATTTACTAAGTGATTCTATGACCAATGCACGAAGTCGCTCTTTATAGCAAAATTACGCAATTTAAAACGGTTAACAGTATCGGTTAACTAGATACCTATAAAGATAACATCTGTCATTCTACCTTTGAACTTTAACCAACAGGCTGAGGCCGATTGGCCAAAATATGGCCCGATTTTGCCCATTCACGAACTTGACCTTACTTTTTAGCTCTAAAACACACACATTTGAACACCTATAACAAAAGTGATTTTATACGATCAATATTTTTAACCATTAAAAAGTCGGAACTAAACTTAACACACCCTTATACAATCATATATATACCGGGTATATAAACGTGTATTTAAGGTTTTTGATAATACTCGAGAACGTTCCACACGGCTAGATTTTATCGAACACTTTATTTTATTTCTATAACATACCGTCGTTTTTTATTTGGGTTAGTATATCGAACAACCCTTAAGTAGTTCAACGTATAGTACAATGTAAAAACCATCATTGTGACTCCAAATTAAAATTCATCGTACGTAAAATACTTGTTTAAAATGTTTTTATTTATCATCATCGCGCGTCGTATGTTATTATTAAAATTTATATTTAAATATGCCAAAAACGATTTTCAAATTATAATACTTAAAACTAATACGTAATTTATTAGTCTAGTCATGCTTCTATATAATAACTGTACACAGCATAAAGGATAGCAGCAGCATTTCATACTGAAGTCCTCTTTCACTCTTTTTATTTCTCTTTTCCTTAATAACAGCCAGAACACAATATGTTTAAGCGTGGATAGTATATTTAATAGCTCTTTATTGTATTATGGATATAATCATATGTAACGAAGTATTTATCTCAGATATACTTTACAAAGCTCTTTAAATATACTGGCTGTTCAAATAATACTGGAGGAAAAAAGTGGTTATTTTATTCAATATGACTGTATGAAAGACGTGAATGTGACTTTTAGTTGGCTTTTACCGAATTTTGTGGGCTCATTGCCATTCGTATAAAATTGTTGTCCATCTTATTGACAAAGCAGATATAAAAATAGAAAAATATAATTTATTTCACAAATTGAGAGAATATATAATATATACCAGGGTATTATATTCAGCTTAGTTCCGAGTTTGTAACGGTTAAGAACATTGATCGTAGAAAAAAATTGTGGTTTAAGAGTTCTTAGAATGACTGACCTAATAAGTCTATTTCCGTAACTCCATCCGTCCGTCAGTAAATACGATAACTCGAAAACGAAAACAGATAGCGAGCTCAGAAAAAATGTTCGTTTTTTTGATTGAAAATTTTTTTCATAAATGCAATATATATCAGGTATTTAAAAAATTAACTCAGTTGTTTACTTTAAAATAGATTTACTCTCGTTGAATTGTGTTAACGAAATTTCATCTTTATAATTTTAACATTATAACTGATCTAATTCAGTTAGTAAGACGAATAATGCATGCTTTGAACGCCCATATCATTCATTAATCTTACTGATTATCTGTTCTCAAATCCAACCGAGCCTATGAATTGAAGAAAGTTTTAGCGTATTTTTATCGATCAATAATATTTTACAATAGAAGTATTTAATTGAAAAATGACTTTTGGAAAAGTATTAAAGAATTTTGAATAAAATAACACACAGTTTATCATTCAGCATTTATTTAAAGAAAAAGTGAGGATATGCATTCGATTCGCCTTTTCCCGACCACTCTATACATTTTAAATATATGGTAAATATATACTAAATGCTATGCAATTTTCCTTCATAATTAAAATGTTAAACCATACAATTTAAATTTCACATTGATTTATTTACTAGAAAACCCTAAATTCGATTAAATTAATGTTATATTATTCGCCGATAGCAAACGGAAATTGAAAATATGAAAATGTAATTATGAAAATGTAATACGAAAAACCACAAAATTTATTTTGTAATAATTTATATGAAATATGAAAAACTATTTTCACATACTCCGCACGTGAAAACTTAGAAAACATTATAGAAAGCAGAAAATGAATTAATAGAGTTATATCTATATCTACAGTTATATCTATTTTTATTAAATGCGCCAATTATTTTAATGAAATTTCCATTCGATTTACATGGAAAAAATGTTTCGAGTAAAACTTGTACGAATTTTTCATCAGGAACATTTATATATAATTTTATATAATTGAATCTACATTTTATTCCAACAATATGCTGCAAAATTTCTCATATGAAGCTTTTGAAACTTGATTTCTTTGGTATGATTTCCTGGCTATTAAATTTGTCATTGATTTACTTTTGTTTCTATAAAGCCAATTTAATCATTTCACAGGAAAATACTAATGGTCCTATTTCTACGAGTATTATCTTATCAAGATTAGTATCTCATTATTTAATGAAGAAGCTAATTGTGGTACAATATAGTCTTGAAGCAAACTTTATATAATTATATAGATGTGGATTTTATGCAAATACATAATTTAGATGAAGATATACTCAAACCATAAGATAATTGGAAACATTAATTCATAAACTTAACTTCTAAATCCTAATAACTATAGTTTGTGCGTAAAAGGTCAAAGAATCCAGCACTTCCGGCATGAGCTGAAGACCTTTGTAAACTATATTAAGTAGAGACATAACATTATTCTCAATATTTATTAGGAGATAGTTACAATTAGCAAATTCATACTGATGATGACTACTTTGTAGTCTAAATACATATTTATAAAAATTCAAATAATTTTTCTAGGAATTGGGACAAAATCTTGAAAATTAATCCTTCCAATTCAGTTAGAGCAATGCAGTATTGTAAATATCATTCTATATATAGATGAAATTCGAAAATATTCGCCAAAATAGAAATTTGGTGGGAGCGTTGATAGACATTTGAAGTAGTGGAAAGCAGTGAGAAAGTATATTTAGTTTTTTATTTTAAAAATAAATAAATTTAATAAAAATTTAAATTCATTTATAAATAGTAGAAAAAATGTTTAGAAACAAGCTTTTATATAATGAATTAAAAAGTAGAAAATAAGATTTTTTTCTCTGAATCACCAATATGTGACTACAAATAAAGGCTTGGGTGAATATTTCAAACCTAAGAGCTCCACACTTTTATCTATACGTATTACGTACATATTAATGTCTCGGGGAAAAAATTATATCAGTTTCTAGGTATGGTCGTTACATAATTATTCCACCTGTATATACAAGGTGGCGCAAAAGTAAGGTGACGCAAAATTATATGAGAAGTTAAGACATTTTATATTTTTCAACTCATAATAATAAAGTGTGTTTCTTGAAGTTTTTTTCCAACTATTTACGAAAATAGATCTTTAATAAATGATATCCCCTATCGCGCTGAAAACTATGTCCTATTTTCAGCACATCTGACCTTTCGTAAAGTTTCTTGAGGTATCTCCAAAATCTCTCACGTAATATTCTAAGCAAGTAAGTTGTTCCAAGCATGGTGGCTTGTTTACATAAACCCTTTCTTTCAAATAACCCCAAAGAAAATAATCAGTATTATCGTATGGTTAGAAGGAGCGTAATATCTGACATTAAAATTCCGTCGATAGTTACTCTGAGTAGAAATAAAGCTTTTTACGTTTTCCAAATAAAAAGTTACGATATTTATCTTTTCTGTAGGCTGGTATCGCTGTATATCGAAACTCCCTAAGTAATCTAAAAAGAGAAACTGAATAAATATTAATTCCAGAAAGAATTATTGAATTTAAAAATCGTGAAGGTATTTTTGTGCCACCCTATACATATAATAATCCATAAATGATAATTATTAAATGCATGCAGTGGATCTTATTGAAAGGACCTGCCCCATGCCATACCATACTCCGAATACCTAATATGTATGTATTATATTCAGTATGTTGGTTACCCACATATTAAGTATTACACCATTGCTGCAAGGATAACACTCATTTAGATAAATGTGAAATAACTACATATTCTGTAGTAGGTAGCCTAGTAGCCATTCTATTATAATCCTACATGTAATCCTGCAACAACATAGGTCTGTAATCATGTAACATAGTAGAATTTGGATATATGTATGTACCTATGTACAATAAGCGTCAAAAGTTGATGTTGGATAGATAGATAGATTGTAGACGCTGCCCTGGACGGGCTATACTTCGACCATAAGGTACATTGTGATGTCTAAGGATGTGAGTGGAGTGGAAGGAATTTTTGTGTATAGACTAGGAATTGGTAGGGTATGCGGCTGCAGCCGACTATGATAAGAACTAGGCCGATATTCATCTGGAGTACGTGAAGCAAACTGCAGTAATGAAAATTAGTGAAATAATTTTTAAGACCTCAGCACACAATCTAATTGCATAAAGAAAATAATAAGTAAAATAGTTCTAGATCTAAAATTATTTTATTTCAAAAAAAAGAAGATATAATTTGTTTTATAGCAAAACTATTTTTTTTTAATTAACATAAACGCTTGTTGAATTAATCATTGTTATAAATTAGTATTGTTTGAATAAAAAAATTCTTGATGAAAATTAAACATTTTGTTTATTTTTTTTGTTTCGAGTATTCGAATCTGTATAGATTCGACAGTGCTCCTTTTTGAACGAAAAAGAGAGCCAAGATACCGCGACAACCTTCTCAAGCATAGTCGGTTACTTCGTTCTTGTCCATACGCCGACACTTTAGTCAATTAACCACCCCTCTTATTCTTAATAACTGTCAAACTGCCGATGTCGGGATTCGAACCTATAACTCCCAGTTTTCAAGTAGGCATACTTCGCAGACATAACGCCTTAGACCGCTTAGATCGAAAATTTTTAAAAACTTACACCAACTTTTGACGCCAACTTTTGACGTATGTACCTAGTGTCCTTGTATGAATACTGCTATGATGGTATTATTATTAATATAAACAGATACGGACTCTGTATACTACATCGGATTATTGCTTTGTACTATAATTACTTGTGAAATGGTTGTAGTATCATATAAACATACATAACCTAGCTACCATTCATGGGTATAAAACCATTTTGGTCTACATCTATTTTATTAAAATTTATTATTTCAGGTAACGTATGACCACGCAAGATAGAGATATTTTAAGTTTAAGCTTAGATTTTTTGACATTGCACAATTTTAAAGTTTACTATCTATCTAGTATATTACCTATCTACTACTACTACTCATCACTCACGAGCTACATAGATGGAGCCAATTTAATATCTGATAAGTGACCATTTTGGTCACGATGTCTAGTGGCAAAAAAAGAAACCAAATTTAATGTGCAATATCTTCTTTACATAGGAGATAGCGACATAATGATAAGAGAAAACTACCAGAAGTTCAAAACTTCAAACCGTTCCAAAGTTATAGTCATAATTTAAAATGATTCAGTTTTTATATTAAGGAAATTAAGAAATATTAAGGATATATTATATTTTATATTAAGGAGGTTCCAGCACTGTCTTATATAAAAAGGACAAAAAATCGGACACACACAAACACATAGATAAGCAAGCTCCAGGCTATTACCAACATATGAGAGAAGCGAATCTCGTTGGAGTGAGGGGGAAGCACAATGGACCATAAAGTTGAAGTGCAATAGTTTATACCCCGATATTAATCAATCAGTACACACACAGAGCACATAGAAATATTCACTATTCTATATACAAATAAATGTAATTAAATAATTTTGCACTTTTTTATTTCGAAAACAAAACGGTAAACCGCAATTTAAAAAAAAATTTAATTAATAAATATTTATCTTTACTCTCCTAGGTATTTTTTATTACTCCTGAGTAATTGGGTGGGCATGAAGTTGCACATGCTTCTAATGAGAGAGAAAGAATAATGATCACTTTGATGCTATTAATTTTCTCGCGTTCTAAACAGACAAAAATTCTGAAAATTCGGGATTTATTAGAAAAAGTTATTTTTAGTCTGTGAAAAAAAAATGAGCAAAATCTGTCGAAAAGTGGTTTCAAGTTGGAACATCCTTAAGGATAAAACTGTATACTTTGCAGGATTTGGAGAAAATGATCCCCCATATAAAGGTGGCTTCACGAAAAACACAATATTCTTTTTTGAACTACAAGATAAAATTGTTTATAGTATATAAATAGATCCTTTAAATGCTGTAAATAAATGGAATGTATGTACCAACCCGTTAAATATTAGCTTGAAAATAAATAGCATGTTATAGCAGCTATCTTGAAACAAGTGTAATACTAATATTTAAACAATGCGTACAATGGAGCGTTCATAATTAAAATTCTTTGTAGGCGTCAATGGAGTGGAGTATCGCCAGAGATGTTTAATTTACAATTTAATTCGCCAAACATTTTAAAATAAATACAAATGAATATTATTATACCCTTTTTAATTTAAAATATTCAAACAGAGAGAATTTATTATATCTTAAAGGTGGAATTGCTCAATAATTGTACGAAATTTTGTACACAAATATACAAAATTATACAAAATTTTACCCCATATTTATAGTTTTGTGAGGTTTATGTGAAATCCACTTTTATTGACTGCTATATTTTGTCGGAAATGCTTTTTACCAATCAGCATTAAAAAATTAGATGTGGAGTCGATGACGCCACATTTTTGAAATCTATAGATTGGAGATAAGATTCGAATCAGGATTATGTCTTATAATCAGCTTTTGTTCCGCGACCAATTTGTGCTATTTTACCTATATGCCTTCAAAGGTGTTCCAGAAGTTCCTAGAAGGCCTGGATAAACGTTAGGATATCTCTTGGCGGCACCTCATTGATAGCCTCTTTTGACAGAGAGACTTTTGCATTCACACAGAATTTGAAGTCCGGTTTCCTCTTCATGACAAAATCTCCCGAGACCATTACTTGCAGTGGCCAGTAAGTATCCTCAATTGGTTTTTTCCAGTTGTAAACGCTCAGAGAACATTTTATAAGTAGGTTTTTAAAAGAGCCTTTACATGGTCTTGACCAGGAGTATTTACCAAATTACGGTTGGACTCGTGTACCGCTGATTCTTTTATTTTATATTTTATTGTGCTTTTCGACATTCCAAGATCGGTTCAGGACCGTTTAGTGAAGCACTAGTACTTATTCTGATTAATTCATCAGCCTTCTCGTTTCTATCGATTCTTGAATGTCCAGGCAACCAGCCAATAGTTGATATGTTTACATATATTTTTCAATGAGTCGATATACTCCAGGACAATTTTTTTTATTTTCGGTGAACTTTAAGCGCGTTAAGCGTCGCTTGACTGTCCGTTAAAATATATATTATTCAACCTTGTTACGCTAAAGGTTCTTAATTGATTACAAAATCAATTATGACACTTATTTTTTACAAGCTTTTATTTAACTTGCAATGTATGTTCGGGTCAAATCTTGCAAGCTGAATTAGAACCTCTTATCCTACGGAGTTGAATTTTTACACGTTGTTTCAGTTTCGATGAGATTGCATTTTTATGGTAAGCATGATAAAAATGAACAAGGGCAAAGGGGGTTTACAGGGAGGGAGAAACACAAAATTTGGCATATCTCTCTTAATATTGAATAAATCGAAAATCACATAAGAAGTAAAGTTGTAGAAAATTGTTTTAATACTATAAAAAGCTTATTTTAAAAAAAGTTTTGTTAATAGAAACTTATTTACTATTATAAATATCTAGTAAAGGTAATTTTGATTTCAATTTTTTTAGAACGCTCGGTAAATATAACAAAACGTTTTGTTTTAAGTAATTTGTTTGAATGTTTTTAATACTGAATACTGACAGCTAAATAATTACAATTTTCAATTTTCACATACTTTGAATTTTATTTTAATATATATATATATATATTACTTTTATATTATCTATTAATGTTTTATATTTTCAAGGAAATTGTAACAGTCATAAAAACATTGTTCTCATTTAAACACAGGAAGGTATGAGTTGTTTCTACTCGAGAGAAGAGGGTATTCAGAAAATCTTCAGGGACCGAATTCTGAGAAAACAAACGCAAAATAATGATCAAATAATATTTTTTTTTAATGAAAATACTTAATAGATTAACAATTTTTGGTTACGAATGTTTTTCATGTCATAATAAATATTATTAATATCATTGAAGTTCTTGTTAATATTTTTAAAACAATATGATTGGTATTATTAAATCTTGGGTACCTTTAGATACCTGAAGAAGCTGGAATAATAAATATACATTCTAAATTGTAATTTTAATGGGATAGGGATATTAAGGAGTACCTCGTAATCCTTGACTCGAAAGACTTTTTATTCTTTATTTCTCAGGTATAAGAAAAATAATTTTACTTGTATGATGATAAGTTCTAAAATAGAATTTAAATTACGTAGACCATCATAATTGACGTAGTGTCAGAATTGTATGGACAAAACTGTAGGAGATAGCGAAGTAATGATGAAAGGCGACCCTAGGTAAATTTCCCTAACAACTCCAGAAAAACATTCACAAAACACAGAAGTTCAAAATTCTAACGCCTTTTAAAGTTATAGCCGTTTTTTACGCTTATAACGTTTTTTGTCGGCTAGATCTATAATATAGTTTATTGTTTCTATAGAAATACATCATTAATAAAATTTAGAAAATAATTTATTTATTTATGCACTCCCTATGCACTCCCCCCGGGCAACGCCGGTTTTTCCAGATAGTGATATAATATAGACAATAATAATGTATACGCCTACAATAAAATGGTTTTTCATTAAAAGAATATTGAACCGTGTCAAATTTTAAAGACGAACCACATTTTTTTTTTATATTAAATTCACAAACAAAATTTTAATACTCATGAGACATCAATAAACCAAAGATATAAATAAAGAGAAAAAAATTAAATAAATTCTTCGTTTGACGAAAAAAAAAAGAAAATAGAAAACGTTAGATATTTCATCCATCGTAACGCGGAAGGATGGGTTTTTTTTTATGAACACGAACTATAAAATTTCAAAAGTTTTTCCTTCTATTTATTTTGTTTAACTAATATAAGTAGAAGAAAAAAAAACTCCCTGAAGATAAAAAAAAAAATATATATATATATATATATAAAACAGTCAGCAAAGAAAATTGTATTTTTGAAATTTTATATACATGGGAAAAAAATCCATTCAATTTGATCGTAATAATGATCTTATGAGGTAGATTTTTTTTCGCATTCTATGAATTTATTTTTCTCGTATGAAATTTAAAAATTATAATTTTGTATTTGGGACAACCATTTTATAGTTTTGAATATTTTAGCAATGGTTTTTGTGTCTCGTTCATATTTAATGTGTTTTTACACGTGAAATATTGGATGCAAGTTTTCAATCTATTGTTTTACTGAGCAAGCGCATTATTATTTGTTGATGTAAGTTTTTAGTGAGAACAAAATAGACAAGGATGCAACTTTACATGTAACTTAACTTAATATAAATAAGTGCAGTGTTTTCGTATGTATGATATCTCCTTTTTTGTGATTGATATACTTTGACCATGTGACTGACGAGGTTGAGAAACGAAGAAATATTAAACAAGAAGGGAATAATAGCTGTTGAAAAACATGCAATTGATGAAAAACTTTCATAGTGTGAACAGCAATATAATTTTCGGTATATCAACTGTTTTTAATGGGATTGAAATGTTCATCAAATCTTGCACGTGTAAAAACGGGTTAAGAGTATATTGAACCTTGTGTATGTATGTCATATACACGTATATGTTTCAACAAGGGTATGTTTGGTGGTGGGGTTAAATAATTTTTTACTTCAAGAATAGAAAGAGTTTGATGAAAGCTATGATTATCATATAATAAATTTAAGGACAAAGATTTATCACAATAGTTCATTCATTTCTGCAAAATTTCAAAATAATATTTTATTCTATATAATCAAATATGTATAACAACAATGTACATTGTTATAATAATATAATACAGAAAAATTTTAATAGAGACACAAAGAAAAATACAAATTAATATATTCCCTTGGAAAAAGTAAAAATTACTAAAAATGTAAACAAATTGTTTCATAAATAACTCGAAATTAATACATTTTGAGTTCTTTATGAAAACTTTTCGATTCTTCAATTAATTTGCTTGGTATAGACCATAATAATTACGTCCACATATATAGGGTAAGAATTATAGTAGTTTATTAACTAATTTTACCAATTAATGGTGAAAAAATACTTTCAACATTTTTTTTAGAGAAATCAATCTGCATACCAGTTGAACTTCTTTCACAATCTAAACAACATATCACTTATGATTATACATTTTATTATACTGCAGGAAAATATATATTATTTATTATTAAAAAGTTTTCCAAGACGACAAACTTACAAATAGAAAGAAAAATATTTAACATAATTTTGTTTCGTTTCAAAAGAGCTCTTTTAGAAAATGTTACCCATTTTATAATGCATTTTGAGATCTCAATCGACATATAAAAGATTCCATTTAACTTGAAATATACCTGAAAAATATTTATTTTAAACTTTGAATAAAAGTAGAAAGAGGTTTGAGATATAAATTTAATATTAACTTTTGTATCAGGTAAAACTGATACAAATGTATATATATATATATATATTAAAACTTTTTGAAAAACTTTGTTTACAAATATAATAATGTTTGTGTATGCATATGACATACATAGAACTAAAACATATGTGATTCTTGTTTGAGTATTATATCGATTATATTCTTATAAAAGCAGAATGAGCTTTTGACTTTGTACATTTTTACCTCATTTTCTTTCATATGATGATTATTAAATGTTGTAAATGTGTTGATACTCTGTAGAAAAGACATCAATTGAATATGATTCTTTCATGAAGTATGTTTACCAGTTATTTATTTCCTTGAATATATTTCTAACATAATATAAAAGTTCTAATATATGTATTT
This sequence comes from Nineta flava, assembly GCA_963920215.1. NCBI lineage: Eukaryota > Metazoa > Arthropoda > Insecta > Neuroptera > Chrysopidae > Nineta > Nineta flava. The sequence continues at coordinate 59,034,175 of OY986045.1, read as the reverse complement.
TGAATACAAATCAAAAGGTGTTCTATATGTCTTAGGAAAACATGTTTATTGAATCAAACAAAACTCTTTGAAGTAAAGATGTTCGCCTTGAAAAACTAAACACAATGGAAATGAAAAGACAGCTTTTCCAGTAGAGAGTCTAAATTATTCATTCTACATTAGAACTAATTCAATATTTTTAATTCAGTATTTCTATATATCAAAATTTGCATGTTTTTTTGTAAAATCAAGTGTTTTATACTATTCTTTAAAACACTGGTAATGTTTAGAATATTTGGTGAAACGTTTAAACCATTTTGTTTTTAAATACTTGAAAAGTTTTTTGTAAAACATCAAGTTAAACACTTTAATATGCAGTGTAGTGATTCTTCATGGGTGGAGCATTAAATTTACGCGACTATGAAATGTTATCGTTGGATTACGATGGACGAATTATAATCATAAGAAGGACCTTAGTAAGTTTTAGCTAAAAGTTATATTTTAGCACTGTTTGAAGAACTAATAAAGACAGATATTAATACCACCGTTAACCGTAATCTTTATTATTATCAACATTTAAGTCTAAAATTATCGAAGTTGTACTGTTCGAACTGTGTATCGATTCGTAGACACAATAACAATAAACAGCAATATTGTGTAAATGTATTTCTAATCCTTATCAATTTGTTGAAAAACAATAAATAAAAGCAAACAAAAAAAGCAATGTTTGAAAACAATACTGATAACACTATGGGATACCTAACACCATTTAAACAATCCCGACACACATATATTGTTAAGATATCGAATTCAATGTTTATTTGTTACACGAAAAGACCGAAAAATGTTAACTAAATTCAATAACAATGCGGTGTTGTGTTCTCACAAAGTATTCCCATTTCAACACACAATCTTTTTGACATATAAATCCAACAAGAAATGCTATATGAAATTAAAAACCCGACTGCGTTAAAAATAATAAACTGAAAAGTTTTTGTAGTTTGTCTACAATACCACGAAAGAAACCTCGGCAGTATTCGCAGTCAGTTTTTCGCTCAGGTAAATGCAGGTTTTGTATATTTTGCGATTTAAGTTCCCGAGAAACTTCTTCGCCTGATATTGAATCATTGTATGATTCGAAAAAAACTTATTGATATATGTATAATTTATTGATAAATAATTGGAGGAAAAACTAAACTAAATATTTACTAATTAAATCAGAAAGATGTTATTATAACTTGTTTGACTATTATTGGAAAAGTAAATTACTATATTTCGTTAAAAACCTTTTCTTCGAATGGTTGATGTATCAACTGGTTTCACAACTGGGCTAACTTGATATTTATTTAGGCTCCTTTTATACGACATACAATGATAATAATTCTAACTTATTCGTTATTTTCAAATAATACATACATACATGCATACATATACTACCGTTCATAAAAATTGAATCAGTAAGTAAAATTCTAAGTGTACAAAATATATATGTATAATCAGTGGCGGATTTTGATTTGCTGCCGCCCTAGGCCCCGTCTGATTTGCCGCCCTTTTGATGGCATCGTTTGATATGATGCCGTTTTTGGATGTGATTTCGGATAAAGATTTTGATTTATTTTTTTAAAATTATTTTGATGATACAACGAATTGGATGTAAAAAAATATATAATTTAAAATTTTTAATGAAAAATTGCTTTTATAAACAAAAAAAGCTCGGACTTTTTAACGAATACTAAAAAGATGTTTGTTTAATTTATATTAATTTACTTTATTCCTACTTAAGACTGAAAACAAATTTAGAAGTCGTTTCAGGGTGCTCTGTATATAGTGAGATTGATCTTATTAAGAATACAAAAATTAAAAAAGTTTTCGAAACATAAATGTGTTGAAAAAAATTTTTTGAAAAGCTTTTCAATTTGATTATTTCTTTTTTTTTTTTGTTAAATAAATATATAACATTATTTGATAATGGCTATAATTGTCTATTGAAAAATTATCATTGCACTGACAAATTAAAAAGTAAATTCGATAATTAGAATATTTAATACATTTTACTAGAAATTTTGTATACATTCATGGCAAATTTATACCAAATCAATTTTTAAATTTGAACTGCTATTATATTTTTTCGTCTATAAAATTTTGTCATCCCGAAAATTATGCCGCCCCTAAAATCATGCCGCCCTAGGCCCGGGCCTCACGGGCCTAGGCTTAAATCCATCACTGTGTATAATATTTGCTACAGCATCGCTTAGATTGTTTCGGCTGGTTCAATATTTATGAACGAGAGTGTACATACAGATAATATAAGTTTTGTAAATTTCCTTTATCTTTATTCAAGTTTTGTAAATACAAATTATAATATGTCATTATAGTTGTATAGACATACATTCTTCCTCCTACATACATAAACTGTAGCAGCTACGCTATCTACAAACAATTTTACAAAACAAAACAAAAAAAAAACTTTTATTTCTTTATTTATATTTGTCAAACATAGAAACATGGAACAAATTCTCTTTTTGTTTTTATTATTTTATTATTTGTTTGTTTTTTAAAGTTTTATTTTTACATTATCAAAATTGATTATCCTTGCAAACTTTCTCTTTTCAAAAATTTATATTTTCAAAAATTCTACAAAAAAAAAAACGATTTTATTAATCGTAGTATAAATAAAAAATTTTAAAAATATTCGTCATGTAGGAGCTGTGCAGACTAAGCAAATTTTTTTAGAGTAAAGAATCAAAACAAAATTAAATTTCAAATTTTGGAGCTCGGGAAAATAATGATTCAGAGTGTAACCAAGATACTACCTCTCGATGCACTGAAGCTGAACAGAATGCTTTGCGGAAGGTTACCGGATTCATTACCCGGCATTATCCCCTGCGGAAGCATCTGCAAACAATGGGACTCCATAACATGTCGGTGAATATGTGAACCTCCAGGAAGTAGAATGGTGAGCACAATGGACCATAAGGTCGTAGTGCAATGCTTTTTAAACCCCAAGATGTACTTATCTATCTATTTACTATATATATATATATATATATATATATATATATATATATATATATATATATATATATATATATATATATATATATATTATGAACGACTTTTACCCGAAGCTTTTTTTCGAAAACCGAATCAATAAGGCACGAATCAATTATAAAATTTTTTTAAATGACATCAACTTTTGTGGTGCAACAAGAGTTGAATCAACAAAACTTCCAATATAAAGCAATTATTAGGAATTTTTCGAAGAAAATATAGCAATTGCGAACCGATAAAGGTGGGGATCTCACAAGCGATGTTATTCGCTGTTGTTCCCGATAGCATGAAAACGTAATATACTCTCAAATGGGATGTACAGTCCAGTAAGAAATTAGTCTTTTGTTTAAATCAATGTAAATCAATCCTTTAGAATGAAGATTACAGCAATAAAGTCAACAGTTATTATTTTTTTCATGTCTTGTTGACCTACTTTTCCACTTGGGCGATCATCTAATGTTTTAAAACTAATTAAACAATCAATACAAAATGAATCAATGGATAATGGCACAATTAATAAACATGAAACACAGCCTCCAACAAATCTCATGTTAATATTAAACCTTCCTCTCTAGATTCCATTCTCTTTGAAGTTGAAGGTTTTAGTTTGGTAAAACTATTACGAATGATATTCTACGTAATAAGGAAGTCATTCATGTGACTCTCCCACCAACTAGGCTTACATAAATTTAAATATAAAATAGCTCTTCAAAACTATAATTTTGTTCTTCATGTTTGCTGATTTGATATTAAACGAGGTTAATTGAATTTCAATATACATATCGACGTACTTACACAACCACTTCAGTTTGATAATATCGTAGTATATTTTTTCTATTGATATTATTCCAATCTGATAATGACATGGATATATATTTAGCTCATTAATTCATGAGTAAAATAAACACAATATATCTTCAGTTAAGCAATTTTTACAAAATCTATATACTACAAAGGGCTACAATAGAATCTTCAATCAAGGAATTAAAAAAAGATCTCACCTTATACACCGAATGGTCAAATTTATACAGATAGTAGAGCGAAAAAAATATTTTTATTTGGCGTAGGGCCAAGCCTACTAATACTTGGATACAAAAATTATATACAATAATATAGAGTCTATAATCGAATGAGTTCACATTCAATACTCGAAATCGAATAGTTTTTATAATACTTTCCTTATCCTATTACAAACAATAAATAAGAAAATCTTATTGTATACATATTTAGTCAGAATACCTTTTGATACAGAATACCTGTACAATCTATACATAGAGGATCTATGGAAACCAACAATTAACACCGAATCTGATAAACAATTATGACCAGAAAATTAAGTGTTAAATTGATTTTATCATTTGATTAGTGACGGTATAGGTAATATGTTTCAAATTGTATAATTATCACATCTATATATAAAATGGAAATATGTTTTGAGTTTGTGTGTGTGTTTGTCCGAATTGTTTGGAGAAAACTATAGAAGATAGCGAAATAATGATGATAGAAAACTCTCAATAAATTATTTTTACGTCTCCAGAAAAACAGAATATCAATTTCGAATTCCAAACCGTTCTAAAGTTATCCTGATGGCTAGATTTCTAATGCATCTTATAGTTTCTGTAGAAATATCTACATTAACAAAATTTTGGAAACAAATTATTTCTCAATAAATTTAAAATATAAAAAACTTGATTTTTTATTTCAAAATTAATTTAGAAAAAAATTATTATTTGATATAAATTTTCTATGCTCACTCTATATTCGATTTTTTGAAGCCCGGGTCCACGCCGGGTGTTTTTATGGACACCTATACCAAAATACAAAGTCGGAACTAAACTTAATATATCCAGGCATACATTTTATATACCGGGTATAAAAAGAAACTTCGGAATATTATTTGTATAAAACGTAGACTATAATATATTATAGCCAATGATTAGACTTACCTATAGACACACAGAGACCAACCAACCAGCGTCTATTAACTACATTAAAACAAAAGCCTTTATTTCACAATATATATATATATGTATATGGTTTATATCGTTCATTTATCAGGTTATTTCCAGTTAGCTTCACATTTTATTATTCAACTTAATTAAATTCTCTAATTAGGTTCTACAATTTTATAAAAGGGACAAAGAGACATTTTAATAATAATAATAATTCTAAAGAACAATAATATTCAATTAATAATTCTATTTAAAAAATATATTATTAACACGTTGTATTATCATGACCTATATATTACAATTATGTAAGCTATTCTTGCATCGATTAAAAATGTATTTGCAATTCTGATGATAATACCATCTACAAGATATCATCTACAAGATGATGATATAATTATCATCTACAAGATGAATTCATGAGATAAAATTTTGATCAAATTTGAACATCTGCCAAAAGAGGGTATGGCAAATCTGAGGCTCAATCGCATTTCGTATTCCGATACACATGGCCACAAAAGTGGCGCTCAAAATTTTATCGTTGATTTGGGTCGAATCTATTTAGTTAAGGAAAAAATATTTTGCACAATTAGTTAGCGATTCATTCTTAATATTTACATCTATATATACTGCCTTAATGTAATAAATTCCCCCTATATGTGTTTCGATAATAAGATAGCGATTCAAACTAAATATATACACTCCCGTTCAATAAAATTGAACCGACCTGATCCGAATCAGTCTCTCACAATTTTGATTAATCTTGTAGTAAATATTTTAGACAGATACAACATTTTAGTTAATTTTTATACGTAATAGGGAGATATAAAACTCAATATGTATTTACCTTACATATTCTTACTCTATCACTGACTTTTTAATATATAAAACTTCCATTTCTTTTTTCACATTTAAAAAATATACTACTTATCTTTGTCTATAAATAAATAATATACAAAGAGCTACAAAAATGAGGAGTTTTATGAAATGTAAGAAAATTAACATTTCAGGTTGGTTGAATTTTATTGAACGGGAGTGTACATCTGTGTTTTGACCGTAATAAATTTTCCATATATGCCATATATGTATTCGATTCGACACAAATCATAAATTTAAAATGGAATTTACATATCAGTAATATTTTAAATACCTACTTATACGATTGGTAAATAAATGTTCATATAAAAAATAATAATAATCGATATAAAATATTTATTTAAAAAAAAAATTGTTATATTTTCACTAAATTTATTATTCCAATAAACTAAAATTTTCACAACGTACAAAAAATTTCATGTACTGGATGTCTGAATTTAAACAATGCTAAATATTTCTTTAACGAAGCATTTTTAGAAAAAAATATTTGTTTAACAGAATCTGTGGATATCTGCGGAAATTGAAAACTCAGTAAGTCTACTTGGTTAATTAATCGTTCAAAAGCCGTTTTAAAAAATGATTTGCCAAAGATAAGATTTTGAGACAAAAAAACGGTTAATTTAATAACGGTTATTTATTAAAAACTAATATGCTTTGCCATCAAATGCTTGATATGAAAAATCATACACATCTAGGATGGGAATCGAACTCACGACCTCTGGCATTCTAGAACTACTTCCAGCCACTGAGCTACCCGAGATGTTATGGTAGTGGAATGTATATGATCTCTCACTATCTTGATGCCAATGTATTATTAGTTTGTTAATTTACTATTTTTATTTTTATTTTTATTTTTTTGTAAACTAGTCCACCATAATATGGGGTCCTATATTGAAAAACCAAGGTCAAAATGAAAATCAAGGTCACCATAATATGCTTACATCCAAAAAAAAACTTTTGTTCGCGTGAATTTTTCAAAGAAACGATTCAATACATATTCAAGTTCATTATTTATGATGAGAGCCACCCTGTAATTACAATCATAAATTATCACACACACACACACACATTGAAAATATATTTATACGCATTTATTTCGTATTTCAGTTATAAATCAAATTTGTGCTGTGTTTGTTTAGAGAGGAGACAAAGTTTTATTTTTATATTTTTTTACAGCAAACCGCATAAAAAAGTATTCGTACTAACAGCACACACAACTATTTGCGGTTACACTACAGACAGATAGTGGATATGGATGAGGAGGAGAAAAAAAAAAACATTCCTCGATTGTAAATGTCATTATAATTTATTGGCCTCCACTGATAAACATTATCATATCTATAATATGTGCTCCATTTATTGGTTCTTTCTTTGTTTGAGTGTTTTGTTTTTCATGTTAATATATATTTTTTAATAAGGTATAATTTTATACTGAACTTAATAGAAAATGGGTCAAATATAGAATAAATCTTTCCTTCTGTATATACACAATATATATAATAGTAGATAGATAGATAGATACATTGTAGAGGCTATTCTGGACAGGCTACATTTCGACTATAAGATCCATTGTGATGCCTAAGGATGTTAGGATGTGATTGGAGTGGAAGGGATTTTTGTGTATAGGCTAGGAATTGGTAGGATGTAGCCGACTATGTTAGGAACTATGCCGATATTCATCTGGAGTTTGAGTGAAAGAAAACTGTAGAAAACCTTCATAAGCATAGCCGGCTACTTTATTTCTTGTCCATACGCCGACAGTTTAGTCAATTAACCGCCCCATTAATTTTTGTTTTTTTAATTAACAAACTGTTACCGTTGACTGAATAGATTTCGTATACATACACCAGTCCAAGTGGCCGGTGTTATGTCTGTGCAGCATGCTTACTTGGAAACTGGGAGGTTATGGGTTTGAATCCCGATATCGGCTGTTTGTTAATTTGCAGTTTCCTTCACGAACTCCAGATGAATATCAGCATAGTTCCTTTCATAGTCGGCTGCAACCGCATATCCTACAAATTCCTAGTCTATACACAAAAATTCCTTCCACTCCACTCACATCCTCACATCCTTAGGCACCATCATCCTTACGAATCACAATGGACTTTATGGTCGAAGTGTAGCCCGTCCAGGACAGACTCTATAATCTATCTATCTATTTATACATACACTTAATAAGGAATATGCATGAAAATTTTTTTTCACATTTATTTTCAGAATATGAAAATACTGTTAATACTGTAATAATATTTAAAAACGAAATTAAAATCCGACAAGTATCAAGGAAGCTATAAGCATTTAAAGATTATTATCTGTCTCTTTCTTGCAAAAATACTAAAAACGGAGTTTTACGTGTATTTTAAATGGTGAAAGTGTAATATGACGTCACATAACATATCAAGAGGGCTATCACCCTCTTTGTCTAATCGGGAATTTCAATCATTCATATCTCGCTTATTTTTAAAGTTATTTAAAAAGTAATTTTACCTTGATATTTGTCAAGTAAACATGCTTCAATTCAAGTGAAAAAAAATTTTCATGCATATTCCCTATTGTAGTCTGACATTTTAATTTTTGTCTCCATAAAGACCTACATTACAGACCTACACCGTAGATGGTATGATTCCAATATCCAGAGAATACATCAAAAGAATTTTTAATTAATGAAAATGTACATTTTTACAAGCAGAAAACAGGCGACAAACGACATATTATTGTGTCATATGTGTTCTGGGAAGCATATTTTCAATTCTATTTGACAAATTCCAATCACTTCTTTTACACATCTACATGCATTAAAAACACAGCAAATGAATACAAATATAAATGTTAAAATTTAATAGCAACAGTTAAAGTCTGATATAAAGTCTCCACGATTTGTGTTTGATTATAAAACGGTAAAAAATCACCGGTAATTATTACGGTGAAGTTTGGATCTTTTTACGATGCAATTTAAACGTGTTCTACTATGGAAACTAATTAGCGACTCGAAAGTAATAATAATTACTTTTATTTAAGTATAAAAAATAATATTTTTAAATTGTATTTTTTCAAGAAAATCTTGAACTATGAAAACAAGACGATAGAAATATTTCAGAAGTCAACACAATCCACGAGACATGCTACTCTCGTCTCGCGGGATCACTAATGCTGGCTTCATAGTTAGATAGATAGATATATCATAGGGTATAATAGGTATTGCTCTTCGGCCTTATGACCCGTGGTGCTCGAATTTTTACGTCAGCTGGATTCGCTTCTCCCATCTTCTTTACAATAACCAGGAACTTGTATCTCTATTATTCCTGAAGGTTCATATAATCGTAGTGAGACCGCATATATTGTATCTGCTTTAACCAAGAGATACGCAGTTAAAGGTGAACGGTTCGTCCTCCTCGCCACACAGTCTGCACATAATGGATCCACTGTGGAGTCTTATTGAGTACATATGCTTATCCAACTAAATCTTTGGCAGTTATGGAAGTTAAACAGTTTGTTTCTGCTAGCAAATGGACTTGACCCCTTTTTAAGTCCAGTTAAGTTATAAACAATAACGTCATACATGACTTTCACAGTATTTTTAAATATTAAAAAAAAAAAAACACCAGAAACAAACAGAATCGTGGAATACACATTTGATGTAGTAACCAATACTTACACAAGTAAACCATCCTACTAAACATACATTAATACTCGTCTAACTCGTCAAGTGATATTACATGCATGCATATCCATTTTTTATTAAAGCACATAAATGTACACCGCTATGAGGCGCACACAATGTTACATTATGTCACAGATAATATTGTAACACAGCATTAGAACAAAAACAGACAACACCGACGCATACCGAGTAAAAAGATATTTTTATTTAAAAAGCTTGTCTTTTTACAAGCTTTTATTGAACAGTGTACTTGTATCTATCACATGGCACGGTAGTGCGTCGGACTAAGTTTAAGCACTAACTATGTTTACATGAAGGATTAGAGACGGTTTTTAGGTCTCTGAATCTCAGGAACCGAAAAAGCTATGAAGCTCGTAATATTTACAACGCAACTTGAGATCCACCCTTTGACGGTAAGTGCCAAGTTTCAAAATTACAGCTTTGACAGTTGCCAACATATTGAAACATAAAAATGGTAAATGTATATTTTAAAAGAAGAAAATTTTAAAAACAAAAATTTGTTTGTCTAAAAATAAACAACTTTTGTTCATTAAATTTATGGATTTGTCATAATTTCTGTTCAAACATTGTCAAGTGACCAGTTATAATCAGAATGAAATGTGGTACGTAAGGTGCCTTTGGTATTTGAAAGGCTAAATTAGTTAATGAGCAAAATCGTACAAGGAAAACGAAGGGGGTTTAGAGCAAGGGAGAAACACTGAATTTGGTATATATTTCTTAATACTAGACAAATGTATAAGGAGTAAAATTATAAAAATTAATCTTACTACAATGTTTTACCCAATAAATATCCATATATGTATATATATATCATGTTATCATTGTTGTTAAAAAAAGTCCTTACATAGATTTCACTACTTTTGAAGATGAACATGTTTGTTTTTGCTGGGATATCAATACTTTTTGTGTGCGAAAACTTGGTCCCTCTCATATTTATGTTTTTTTGTGGGATACATACATCACAAGTTATACAAGTGACAAGTGTGACATAAATGACATTCATATGTGAATGAGATGACACACATTTTATATAAAAATATTATTTTTGTTTGTGTCGAGTATGTATGTATGTATACAGATATTGATTACCATATATTATGTTTACATACATACACACAAGTGTTTACATATTAGAATATCCTTTTTTATTCCACATTTCAAGGTTACATAAAGATGTTACTAACGAATACAAAATATGTGTGTGAGTTGGCAAACGAGAGAAAATCTAATTTGTTTTTTTTTTATATTAATGTTCTTCTGAACAAGAGGTTTACTAAATGTTGAAGGTATAATAATTCGGATTTTTCTTAAAAAGCTTTTTTTTAACCTATGAATGGAAATCTACATTTTTCTTTGAATAACAATAGTTAAACTTTTTGAAAATAACATTTAAAAGAATTTTCACATCTCTGGGACTCTGGGCATGATGTGAAAATATAATCGTTAATGTCGTATTTATTGTGAGCAATGTAATTGGTTGATTAACACGAATGGATAGCTATTATCTGAACAATGCTGATAGTTGCCTACTTTCACATAGTCGATTGCTACAAAAAACGTGACATTGTATAATTTGAAATTTCATTTCACACCTCTAATATAAAATCTTATCGTTTTCACGTCAGTAATGGAAAACAGATGGAACGAATCTAGGTTATAAGCCTGGGAAAGCATATAACCTAATTTCATTTCACTATCCATATAAACTGTTGTATAGTCTCGCTGTAAACGTTTTCACATCAATAATGGAAAACAGATGGAGCGAATCTAGGTCATAAGGCTGGTATTAGAGCAACTTTGTATTATTGGAATTATTGCCTTGCTTGGCTATGTTTTACTTAATTTCATTTGTAACAGTTTTAACAGCGATGCATTATAAGAAAAATTATACTCATCTGTTGGGGATTGAGGCCAGAGCTTTTGCTTAAACTGTCTAGTTGGTAGGCCCTTGCTCTGAAAAATGGTGATTTAAAAATAATATCATACTAGAAGCACGGAATCATCACATCTATCCTCGTTCAACAAATATATCTCCCATACCATTCTGATCTTTGAATCAACGTTTTAACATTTCAATACAAGTTTTAATTTCGAAGGTTCATCTAATTTCGGCATTAACCTTACTCTGTGCTGACCTTCAAATGCATGTTTCACATTCTAAAGTATATAAAAAAAATCAGGTAAGAAACACTGAACTTTATATAAAGAGCTTTATATATATATATTCATTTACCTAACACTTTGCCAATATTTTTGAAACACTCTGTTATATGATATAAATGCTGAACAAATGTATAAATATTTGAATTATTGGATTATTCTATGGAAATAAACTTTGAAGCTTTGTTAGAAAGGATTATTTTTGTTATGGAAAGCAAATATAAAGGTCAATGGATATGTTCACACTGTTTAAATCAGCTTTTGTATACTTTTGTCCAAACAATACTATGTCCGGTTTAAATCAATTAAATATTTTAATCACACTCATTTTTTAACAGATTTTGTGGTTTTGTAAGCAATTATTTCCTTGTAAATCGATAAAATTTTTTGTAAAATTACATTTTTTTTTTTTAATTTGGGGAAAGTAATTTTATTTTAAACTTTTTAACTCGTGGCAATTTATTTTCCATTAACGAAAATAAACATTTGTTGATGTTTCCATTCATCAAATTTACCTTTAGGCTATCTATCATCCAATGTTTGATTCTATTTGATTGATTCTATGAATATAAAAGGGGACTTAATTTTAATTTTGATTTGATTTTTCCATTATATAGAAATTATTTAACATATTTTTTTTGTTTTTTGTTACAGGATTCAGACGTATGGCAGCTTGAAAGTTTGAAACATTCCATAGGTAAGTTTATTATTTATTATCATAAGAAATTTCGATTGATTAGTTTATGAAGTAGATGCCTCTTAGAAACACTAATCAGGCAAATGAATGAAATTTTTCGTACAATTAAAATGGTCTATATTGGGTTATATAAGATATTCAATATGTTTCATATGTATTCAATATGTACTCAAACAAAATCGTTCCATAAAGTTTTTCGATTTGACCCTTAATTTTGGAGATATAAATTATTAAACATTAATAAATTCAACCATTTTGTGGGTGTCGCTACACTTATTGAAAACCCTGACTGTCGCTACTGTAGCATGGCCGCCCTACTCCACTACTGTGGCCCCATCTCCTTACACTATGCGCTCTGTGATTGGTGGTGTAGTTGAATTTATGATTAATGTTTAATTAATTATTTCTCAAATCGAAAAACTTTATTAAACTTTTTTGTTTGTTTTTTGCAGCTTTACATCGTTGCATATTTTTCCTGAATAAATTTTCAAGAACACCTTGACAATACTCTAAATCAAATATGAAAATTTTTTACATTTCTCTCATTACAATTTGATCCGCCAGACTAATTAGCTTTTGTGTACTCGAACATAAAACAAAAAGACAATTATTTTCTCTCGTTTGCATATAGCAGAAGGAAAACAACAAAAAAATCATTAAATATGTATACAAGAAAATGGTTTTATAATTTCAGTACACAAACAAACGTCTATTGTTTTACAAAGAGACTAAAAGCATTTTTCATGTAACCCACGCAAAAGAAATTTTTATTTTTGTTTGAAAAAATAAAAATATAATAAATAAATAGAAATGGCATAAAATTCATCAAGGGCACCTTTATTTAACACAATGAAATAATCTATTCACGAGAAATAATTATTATAATAAAATAAATGAATTTTAAGAAAAATGTCGAAGTGTGAGTATAGTTTGAAATAGTCACTGAGGGTTCTGTACCAATTATTATTAATTAATTAATTATTTATTACATTTGTGTATAGTTTGGCGTCAACAATACAATATTTGTCAAATTCCAGTTAGATTACGTAAGACAAAGTCGAGAGAACTGGCGGGCCGAGGATCAACCAGGAGTCGGACCTCGGCCCTCTGGATATCTAGTTCAGCGTGCTTATCGCTACACCAAGGACGACTCTGAAAATGATATAAAAAAGTTGGCTCTTACGAAAGAGACGTTAAGCACGCTGGACTAGATATCCAGAGGGTCGAGGTTCGATTCATGGTTGAGAAGTTAATTTTTTCATATTTAATAAATATTATTATTCGGGTTTAGTCCCAACGACCGATATCAACACATTTCTCGTGTACTTTTGACTATTTATCGTCTTATATATTATAACACTTGCCGTTCTTTATTAAACCAAAACTATTCGATATTAAGGAATGTATCTAAGAAAGATATGAAAAAAAGTTAAGAGCGATTCAAGATTTTCGGGTGGTTTCCCCACTGTCGGATCAGATTCTTCCAGGGTTACCTAGACAAGTGGTTGAAGTCACTAGGAGTATATTTACTACATTTTCTGAAAGTTTTATCCTCTAATAAAATGGCAACCATTTCTTACGGTTACCGCGCTTACCATACGCAATATTGTTGTTTGTCCAGGGTAGGATGTGATTTGTATCCAAAACTGTGATTGTATCCTAATTCCGTTTTGCTTAAAATCAGTAATCATTGGTTAAACAAACGAACAAAGACGCGGTGTGGTGAAGTTGATTTGATTTATTTTTTCAAGGATACTCAGCTACGACATTCTAAAAATAAACACTTTGAAATTTTCTATTGAACATTTTATACTGCTACTAATAAATCACTACTGTTGATATAATTTTTATATGCAAACAAAATAAGCCTCTTGTTGTTATTCATTTTGTTGTTATTGTTGATAATATTGTTGTTGTTGTTGTTTTTGTTCAATGATATTTATGTCATCATCCCTGTAGTATATATATACACACAACAAAGTGAATTTTAATTATAAAATTAAGCTCGTATACAGAATCGTAAAGTAGTTTTAAATATCTCCATAGAAAAGAAACAATTTGATTTTAATTAATTATTCAACTAACTATCATTATGGACGAATGTTAAAATTCAATGTTTATTTAAAGTTTCCTTAAAGCCATTGCAAATAAACATTTAGCTTTCCGGGAAATCTGTATATAAACTCTTTAAAATGTAATAAAATGTATTTTATGTCTGTTAATTTGGGATATTTATCTCTACGTTAAATATAACACTTTTGTTTAATTACATCCACAGTATGATATCTACAGGATCATGAAAATACATCCTGAATTGAAATGCCACTTCCGATTTATGTATTTACAACCAAAATGTGGATGTTATAAAACCTCCAGCTCAATTTTTTTTACTTCATTCACCAGTAAACTATTCTTTCTAATATAAAGATTATTATTATTATTTCTAATATACAGAGAACTCTGATTTGTATTTTATAGACATGTATATCGACTACAAAGTGATCATCATCAGTATGAATTAGCTAATCGTAACTATCTCCGGGTTATGGAGTCGAAAATACGTTACTCGTTGCTAATTTGGTGCGTGTCTCACACGCTAACTAATTCATACTGATGATGACTACTTTGGAGTCGAAATAAGTATTTATAAAATACAAATAATTGTTCTAGGATTTGGGGAAAAATTTGAAATTTATTCAATTCTTACAAAATTAAAGTAGTGGCGAATACGTGAAAATCTAAGTCTTAAGAATGTACAAAAAAACCGACGTAATACTTTTCGAGAATAAAGTTTCATTTCCGGTTCATTTCAAGGATCATTTCCGGTTCAGCTATTTCTGCAAACATTGAAGTCTCGTAAGAAGACAACAGATTGTAGCCAGGCATACATCAAATCCAGACAAGCAAACGTACATCAATGTTCAAAAATGGCTTTTTTGGTATTAAAGGATCTCAAACTATTGGGAGTAGAGGTTTCGTGATCGTTGATCGTTAATCAGAAAGTATTGTGTATTTGAATATTAATTACTTATTGAGTCAGCACCTCGAAGGTATGTCCTGATCCATCGAAGAATCTATTCTGACTGCCTATTGAAACCTCATAAAACATCGCCTTATATTCCAACCCTTTACTGGTCTATAATCACATGTGTGTATTCTACAAGTTTATGCTTGTATATTTTGGATCTAAAAATGAATCATGTTTCTATTGAAATGATAAATTGTATGTTTTACCAAATATAATATTATCATTTCAAGTAAACCAAATGTGTTTACCAAATGTTTTATGTCTATTTATAATTGTCATTTCCACAATATAATATAAAATCCACTATTACAATGATTCGAGAGAAGTTTTTGTTAATAATTTGTTACAAAATTTAACACAAACCGTAAAGTTTCGGTAAACACTCACTAATATATTTTCCGCAACGAAAACAATACATCTATAATCAAAATGAAATTATTCACCTAGAAACCATATTATTTTTCAATATTAAAATGCGTACATTGTTTGAATAGATTAAAATCTGATATTTGTTTTCTAGTTCAATTAATTTTTCACAAACACTTCGATGAACTTTTTTTTTTGTAGGGTAAAGATAGGAGACGGTGTTTGGTTTGAAGAAACAGGATATGTTTTTGTGAATGAATGATAAATACTTTTTAATACTATTGTATTTTAATTGGCACACTTCCAATACGCCCACCATTTATTTTTGTATAACGTTAGTATTATATCACTTGATCCGACCGATTTGTTTTATTAAAGAGCTTCTTCTTCGGATCATGTCAAAGTATTTTCAATTTACAATTTTGTATATAAAAAACATTTTGCAGTTGAAAGACAAACAATGTGAAAGGAACCTTATAATTTGTAATACTATTTATTACAGTAAAACACATCAAATTCATTCTTAATTGTCTCATTGTATTAACATTTATTAAAAAATAAATTGTGCGTGTCAGCTCCCACACATTCTGGACTTTACTCTTATAAGTTATTTACTCTTATAAGTTATTTACCAATATTACGAATATATATATATTCGTCAATATATATATATATATATATATATATATATATATATATATATATATATATATATATATATATTCGTATATATATTCGTCAATATTACGAAATATTCTTCTTAGATGGCGCTAACATTAATTCAATTATAAAAAATTTAAATTTAAACTTATTAATATCCAACATACAAATGTTCATATTGCTAACTTACGTATATATAACGATTTATAGTGTGCTATTATAGTTTATAGTTTCTATGGAAATGACAATCAAAATTGACATTTCAAAATTGAACCAAAATTTTAATAAAATACTTGTATAGTTATTTTTTAGAAGTTTAGTTTCTGTGGAAATGACAATCAACAAAATTTGAAAATAATTTTATATAATTTTTTATAAAAAATTTATTTTATTATTATTTTTCTTAATATAAATTTATGACCTACGAAAAAGGAAAATTTATAATGTAAAATCAATCTGAAAAGAAATGTTAAACATCATAAATTCAAATTGAATATCATAGCGTATAACGTGTTAGCTTGTAAAAAAGAACATAACGCTAACACTTGTCACTAAACACTTTTCACTACCAATAAAATTGTCGTATCGGGGGCTTTAAATTGAAATCGATTCTAGAAGTAAACTCCAATAAACTGAAATAAAATCATTGGTATAAAAAAACTTGAATATCCAGATATTTTTGATATCTTTCATGGTGCAAAACATAATTATTATTAAAATTTTAGAGATCTATATTTCACATATATCGATAAACCCATTCATACCTAGTGGTTAAAAAAATATCAACAGGTTTGTTTGTGGTCTAAAAGGTAAAACATAAGGATACAAACAGATTTTCCCTGAGGTACAAAATCAATAAGTACTACATTATTCTTAAATTGATTGTTATATGGTGAATGATAGATGAATTGTGTGTAATATAAAACTTTAAAGGCATTCAAACGATATTCCAAGAGCTCTTGGGATCATCAGTGCATTAATTAGCTAGATTGATGTCTTTTAAAAAACGATTTGACATCATTAAAAAAAGATTCATCTTTTATTCTCAATTTGTCAGATTTAAATTTAGGTGACACATGTCCAATGTCTTCATTATATATAAATGATGTCCTAAAACGATTTTTTTCAAATCATTAACTCATGAGAAATCGAAATTCATCAGAATATTCTGTGTTGAGAGTTAAAAAAAAATTGAGTGAAAATCTGATCTTGTTTATAAGTAATTAGTTCTTCTATCACAATAAATAATACTTTCACAAATAACAAAAAATTAATCTTTCGTATGAGGATAATCTTTATTTTTATGACGTTCTGAAAACATTGTGTATCCATTGTAGGTATACCATTTATATCCACACAACCCGTCTTTCAATTTTCTTTTTTCTATTAAGCCTATTTAGGTTCAATAGATGAAATATCTGCATTACCCTTAAATGTGGTCTACTTTGGTCACTCAGCTAATCCAAAGGGTAAATAACACATGCCGTAAAGGTTGTGAAGAAAACATAAGAGACCCCTTACGTTACTCATTAAGTGACATTTTACTCCTTACTGCCGATGACATTTATAACTCGTCTATCCCCAGCTTTGGCTTATGAAACTATTTAACTTTAATATTGGCAGATGTCAAATGCAAAAGTTTATATTAAGGTTGTTGTGAAACTGATGAGGGAAAGAGTAGGGTTGGTGAGTTTGTTCTATACTAAATGCATTGATATCTCATCGATTTCCAACGCTAAATAATTAAAAATTTTGCAATTAAATCGTTTCAAATAATTTAATTTTTGTAAAAAACATATATATTTGTAAAAAAAAAAACATATTGTTTAAAACTTAAATCCTAAATTTCATTTTTTCGAAGAGTTTAAATAATTAAAAATATGTTTTTATGTATTTCAAAAAAGTTGCATGGTGATAAAACTAAATAAAACTAGATAAAATAAATGTAAGTAAAAATAAAACTAGATAAAAATAAATATAACTAAAAAAAAACTAGATTTAGAACATTTTTCGATCTACAAATTTAATTATCTCAGAAACAAAAAACAAGATTAATTTGAAATTTGGTTCAGGTATTTATAAGACTTTGATAAATATTATGACAGTTTTTCATAACACTGGCATTTCTGATTGTCGAGATATATATTTTTGTATTCATGTTTTTACCGTCTAGTCCATTTAACCTTTGTAAAAATCTCTGAAAAATCGTAACTTTAACATTTTTTTATTCAAAATCTAAAAAAACACACAGGATATTCTTTATTATTGAAATAATAAGCTGTAAAATTTTGAAGAACCTGCCATTAAATTGCGAGTGAGAAAATTAAATAAAATTCATATTTCAACTGTTAAATAGTGCCGACAATTTAAAACAATGTTAAAAACTTGATAAGTACATTGCACCAACAGTACACCATCTTTACAATTTCGTTTGACTCCCACTTAACCTTAATTTTTTTTGTTATTTATGAACTGTACACATCTCTCTGTAGCTATAGCTTGAGCTATACACGCTGTGATTCCGTAATACCATTATTTATTGACATTAGTAGCACAATTACTTGTTTTTCGAGGTTAAGTGCTTTATCATCTCTTTTATATATTTTGTTGTCAGAAAAATATTGCATCAGCTTTTACCATCATTGTGCTCACTACTCACACTGAGTTACTATCTGCAAGCACTACTAACTATTATATCAATTCATTTATTTATACATATAAATATATATGTTATATAATATATATATATATATATATATATATATATATATATATATATATATATATATATATATATATATATATGTGTATGGAATATAATAAATACAAATGTACTACTTTTCGCCAAAAAGCTCAAGCTCCATGTTATAAATTATGTATTAATTACGATTTTATTTTATCTTTTGTTGAGATGATTGTTGAAATGTACATTTTACACTTTACATCATATAAATAGAATACGAGTGCTTTTAGCTCAGGAGCTAGAAGCAATTCATATAGTACATTTATAGTAGTGATATATGTAATTTTACATATAATATAAAATATAGAAGCGTTCTGTGTAATTTTACATATATATATATATATATATACATATATATATATATATATATATATATATATATATATATATATATATATATATATATATATATGCAATGTTATATTCAATATTGATATGAAAAAATTAATACCCCAACCAGGAATCGAACCTCCGAACCTCGGACGCACCAAAAACGATTCTGACGTACAAGTCAATTTTTTCACATCATTGACAGTTATACTTTGTTGTCAATTATCAACCTTATTATTCTTAAATATTATTATTTGTGTATACTTATGCGTCACAATACAATACGATTGTCAATATCCATTAAGGTCACGTAAGACATAGTATACGTCTTACGTTATATAGCCGTTCTTTTATACGATTTTTGACCTCGATATAACTTTTGAACGAAAAGAGCTACAGCGGTGAATTTTTAGATAATTTATGAAATATCAGTAGATCGACCTTGATCCCGAGAGTGACATAAGGCACCAATTTCTTATATACCCCTCGTAGAATCAGAAACATAATCTAATAGAATGAGATAGGTCTAATTTCATACTTATTTCGTATTAATAGAATAATTTTGAATTTTTGATAATTGAGTTTACTATAGCAATTACTAGCAATTATACTAAAATGATACAAATAAACTGGACTGCAATAAACGAACTAATCAATCCCTAATAATGTACAGAGGATATCAGGCACTTCTTTCCAACCTATGAGTGCATTCAAATCTTTGACTGTTTTATTAAGATAAAAAATATAAACATTTATTAATTAAATTAAATACTGATATGAAAAAATTAACTCGTCAACCAGGAATCGAACCTCGGGCCTCTGGATATCTAGTCCAGTGTGCTATCCATTACACCAAAGACGATTGGTGAAGACGAATCGTCTTTGGTGTAATGGATAGCACACTGGACTAGATATCCAGAGGCCCGAGGTTCGATTCCTGGCTGACGAGTTAATTTTTTCATATCAGTATTTAATTTAATTAATAAATTCAATGACAATGAAATGTGTCGGGTATACGCTATAGTCTCCTACAGTTTGTCCATACGTAACCGAAAGGTATTTGGACAAACACTTGTATGTTGACACGAAAGTATACACAAATAAACAAATATTAAATAAACATTTATCTTTGATTATAAATCGAAGATTAAAAAAATATAGATATCTATCACATAAAAATGTTATTCAGCTAGCTCCAGCTACCTGACTATTCCAAATAGTTGTGATTTTATAAAATATACGTATTTATATTAAACTTCATGTAAATTTACATTTAAAATACGTGAATGAACACTTGGTTGGCAAAGTGTTAACATTCTGATTTTTGTTTTTTTTTTTTTGTTGAAGCTGTAAACTAACGTACAATGTTGCTGATTATACAAAAAGCTTTTAAAATATTGAAGATTTACTTCTTTAACGAAACCATGCTCCAGTACACACGGAACAAACGTATCGAAACTAATTGACATGGATACTTCTGTAAATATAAGCAATATTTTTACTCCTTTTTAGCGAATTTCCTGAAAGGAAATAGAGTTATTTATCTCGTACCAAAATAAAAGTTTCGGAAAAATTTCTTCAAATTTCCATCGATCCTACCTAGTAGATGTCGAAAGTCACTATGTATGTATGTATGTGTCTGTAATGGCTCTAGCGGTCATAATTTGAATCCTATTGGAATAAAATTGGGTATGTATGGTGCTTTTGGTATTTGAACGGTCGAGTTCGTTAATGAGCAAAATTGGACAAGGGAAAATAGGGTTTATATCTGTGTTATTGTTGGAAAAATCCAAAAATTTCTAAGAAGTAAAGTTATAGATAATTAATTTTATCAGCTGTGTAGAGATGAACAGAAACTTAAATTCACTTCCAGAGTTATTTCCAGTAGAGAATGTTATCGGTAAGCTTTCCTAGAATAAGACTTGATATTGTAGTATGAATCAAAATGTTCTAAACAAAACTCCAAAATTATCTCTCTTGAAATAATTAGTAACTTTTCATTCAATAGAATATAAATTCTAACAATGTTTGTTAATCAAAGGATTTTAACGGAATTAATGGGAAGGATTTCATGTTTTTATGGTCAGTAAATGAAATAACATCAAAATAAAATAAATAAGTAGTGTAGAGATTTTGATTTGAATCAATCAATCAATTATTTATATTTAAACTTTAGATCTTTTCAAGTTTGAGGTTTCTATTCACCTTAAGTGCAGAGATAGGAACTTGAAATTAACTTCCAGAGTTATTTCCCAGTAGAGAATATTACCGGTTAGGTTGTCTAGATTAAGACTGAATATTGTAGTATATAAATAAAATGTTATAAACAAAACTCTAAAATTATCTCTCTAGAAACAATTATTAACTTTTATATTCAATAGAATAAAAATAGAAAATTGAATAAATAAATAATAACATGGAATGGAACCATATTGTGGGAAACAAGAACATTTGTCAAGTTGAAAATAGGTTGTGTTTTATTTATAATTACTTACAACAACAACAATAACAAAACAAAAAAATTTTATATAAAATATGATTTCAACCCCTAAACACATTGTTATTATTATTTAAACCAAGTGTCAATTAGCACGTTAACGCACGTGTATATAGTTTCAAAAAATTGTTTACACGTTAAAAGTTTTCATTGCAAAGAATTCCATAAAATTATTTTTAAAAAAAGTTTTGTTTTTGTGTAAAAAATGGATTATTTCCAATAGTCTTTGATAGGTCAATTGGTAGGCTTTTCAAGATGAACAAAAAGAAGTAATGTTATCATTGAATAACTGTAGTGTTGTAAAGGTTAGCATCCCAGGTAGATTAAAAGTAGAGGCTGCCCTGGACGAGCTACATTTCGACCATAAGGTCCATTGTGATGCCTAAGGATGTGAGGATGTGAGTGGAGTGGAAGGAATTTTTGTATATAGACTAGGAACTGGAAGGATATGCGACTGCAGCCGACTATGATAGGAACTATGCCGATATTCATCTGGAGTTCGTGAAGGAAACTTCAGAAAATCTTCTCAAGCATAACCGGTTACTTCGTTCATGTCCATACGCCAACAGTTTAGTCAATTAATCGCCCCTTTTTTTTTCTTGATAATTGACAAACTGCCGATGTCAGGATTCGAACACATAACCTAGCAGTTTCCAAGTAGGCATACTACGCAGACATAACGCCTTAGACCGCTCGGCTACTTGGGAACAGGTTTGCGTGAGTATGCGATTCTTTCAAGTTCTCATAATTTTTGTCAATATAAATTTGAACGTGTAAATAATTTTTGAAAATATTTGTGCAGGTTATTAGTGTGAGTGTAAATAGCTTTAATGGTATTATTTACAAAAAAATACATATTTTAGGTACATTTAAGTTTTTAAACGCATAGCAACAGCTGTTACTGTTTCATAATAACAATTCACATCGTTTTAAATAAATAATAATAAGAAATTATATTCACTGAGAGTTTGTAAAATTGTCCATTCAATTCTAAAATTTCATTTTTATTAAACGTGATTCGTTTAATAACGAATTTTTCCTTTATTCATAGAATGAAGTTATTGTCTAAAAATTGTTTAATAATATTTTGTAAATCTAATATATATCTGATTACCCAGTTGATATAAGAGCAGAAAGGAAAATTCCTCTATCATGTCTGAAAGTAAGCAATGCAAGGACAGTCTAAGATTTTAGAGGTAATATAACTTCTCTATCCTGGATAGAGAAATTTTGACGGAAGAGACAATGAGCTTCCCACAAGACTCTCTAGAATGCTGTACGGATGGTTCCAAGCTAGAAGATGGTCAATCGAGGAAAAACAGAGACGTTGGACTCAGCTTTGCACTAGTACGATACGCTACTATTTTTCAAATAGAGGTTTATGCTATACTTTCAGTGGCAAATATGGGGAAAGTAGTGGGTTGCATTGAGCAGCGGGCTTAAATCTATTCCGATAGCCAAGCTGCGCACAAAGCCATCTGAGAACCAGCTATTGATTTTGTACAGATGAAGCGCTCTAGAGGCAACGATCGATTTTGAGAGATGTACTATGTTATACCCGAAACGTTGTAGAATAACCAATAGGGAATATGCATGAAAATTTTTTTTCACTTGAATTGAAGCATGTTTACTTGACAAATATCAAAGTAAAATTACTTTTTAAATAACTTTAAAAATAAGCAAGATATGAATGATTGAAATTCCCGATTAGACAAAGAGGGTGATAGCCCTCTTGATATGTTATATGACGTCATATTACACTTTCACCATTTAAAATACACGTAAAACTCCGTTTTTAGTATTTTTGCAAGAAAGAGACAGATAATAATCTTTAAAAGCTTATAGCTTCCTTGATATTTGTCGGATTTTAATTTCGTTTTTTAATATTATTACAGTATTAACAGTATTTTCATATTCTGAAAAAAAATGTGAAAAAAATTTTCATGCATATTTCCTATTCAAAAAGCATTGGTTAATCGTAAGCATAACGCTATGATAAATGATACATAAATATTTTACGAGCTTCCCGTAAAAGTATGGAATTTTTTATAGGACATTTAACACATTTTTAAATGTGTTCTATATAATATTATTTTTCTGATACACTTTTTAATGGAGTGTTTTAAGTGACATGCGTTAGTGAACAATGTTAAATATTAGAGATGCCAAACTGTGAACAAAAATAATGAAAAAATTCTTCTTTATTTTTTAAATATTATTGCTTTTTTTTTAAAAAAAGGAATTTAAGAAATGTGGATTAAAAAAATTCGATAACTCTTTCAAAGATAAATGCAGTAGGATTAGTTCACTTATTTGTATTTTATAGATACGGATTTCGTCTACGAAGTAGTCATTATCAGAATAAATTAGCTAAAGGTGTTCATAAATTGATCAAATTAATTCAAAAAATTTTATAAAACACTAGCTGGCCGCACAGAATTTGCACCAAAATTGTGAAATTGTGCCTAAACTATTTGTTGAAAGAATATTTCATACAAAAGTTATTTGTTTTAATTAGATAAAAATTTGTATATTTAAATATATCTCGTATGTCCTTATCCAACCAGTCCAAGTGTCCGAGCCGTCTAACTTGGAAACTGGGAGGTTATGGGTTCGAATTCCGACATCGGCAGTTTGTCAATTGTTAAGAAAAAAAAGGGGGTGGTTAATTAACCAAACTGTCGGCGTATGGACAAAAACAAAGTAACCGGCTATGCTTGTGAAGGTTTTCTGCAGTTTCCTTCAGGAACTCCAGATGAATATCGGCATAGTTCCTATCATAGTCGGCTGCAGCCGCATATCCTACCAATTCCTAGTCTATACACAAAAATCCCTTCCACTCACATCCTTAGGCATCACAATGGACCTTATGGTCGAAGTGTAGCCCGTCCAGTGCAGCCTCTACAATCTATCTATCTCTACTGTATGGCCTATAACTATCTTCAATAAACGAGCTATCTAACGCAAAAATAACTTTTCAAATCGCATAAGTTTTTCCTAAGTATAGATTCATAATTTAAAAAAAAAAATCTATGCAATACGATATACAAAGTTTGAGACTCATAGCCCTCTCGGTATGAGTCAAACTCACACTTATCTAGTATTTTTTCTGATTTCTCAGCACTGAAATATAAAAATTTCATTTACATATTCTATATTAGATAATTTGTATACACGCCAGTAAAAATCAATAGGTTACAATAAAATATTATGGACTCCATACTTAATAAGGTCTCCTTCTTCGGGTATACTGGTGGGATAAATCATGTTTTTTTTCTTATCTCTATTTATTCGGGATAAAATTGCTTAGTATGTTTGTTTGTTATTATATTAATAAAAAGGGAACCTACCGTTAAAATACTGTAATGAATAATTTTATATATAAAGTTTTATATAGAATGTATTTCCTCATGTTAAGTATGGGGTTTTATATTAACATACAATAAATCTATATACAGCATGGTTCAAAATTTGTTTTTATCAAAAATTCAACACAATACAAAACATAATATTATATAACTGACTGCAATATTACAAATAGTGTGGTTTCATTTAATTAATCATTAATTATGGCCTTCACACATAAAATCTGTAAGATACTAAACGAATTTCCATCAAATCTTATTATGAGCGGTATCTTTTAGTTCTCGCCAACTTAGGCCTGTTTGTCCAGCCTCAAGTTCTAAACATCGTCGCTATGTCATCGCTGATCTTCTCCGACAACGTGTTTCTTGGTGGTGGTTCCATTCTAGTGCATTTCTAGCTAAATCTATATAAAGTTTTCGAAGTATGTGCCCCAACCAATTCCATTTCCTCCTTCGTATTTCAATACCAATTGGTCCTTGTTTTGTGAGGCGCCATGGTTCTTCGTTTGTTATTTTTACTGGCCAGAATACTTTAGTGATTCTCCTCATACAATCTAGTTTCAAAGGCATACAAAGAACCGACTTGGCATTGGTATTGAAAATGCGGAGTTTGGTGTCAAAATAGAGAACGCTGCTTTAGCTTTGATGAAGCGTTGCCCAATATCCATTTTCGTACGTCCATCGCTGGAAATTACAGAGCTGAAATAGTTGAAGGACTAAACCTCTTTAATTTCACTCTCATGCAGTATCAGTCTCGGTACTTTAAAAATTGATGCGCATGTTAACTGTTTTATTCCAGTTCCGTCCTAGGAATAAATAAAATATTGAAAAATCATATGACCAAAACTATCAAACAACCATAGATAAGATTTGAATGAACCAACTCTTTGGTTTTTATTCATAAAAGCTGGGAAGAATTATGATTGGTTTGCCGAAAGACGTCCAATTGCATCCTCATGGAAGTTTTTTTGATCTTAAGTCTTTTATTGTGGTGGCCAGAATGATGAAATTCTTGTTTAGCTGATTTGGGCGACCAACGAATTTGCTTAGAATGTTGACTGATTTATTTCTCAATAATTTAGAGATAGTTCAATAATTTAGAGATAATTTAAGCAAATCAAAATGGGTTCTAGAAAACTATCATAGGCAACTGGTTATTTTACATCATTCTGTATAAACATTTATGGTTAATTATATTTGTATTTATGAACTTAAAATATGATATAATTACTTTTATAGTTGTTGATAATGGTCCTTTATATATATATATATATATATATATATATATATATATATATATATATATATATATATATATATATATGTATTATTATACGGTAGACACATATAATATTTTGTTCTAAAACAAGGGAATCTTGTTGTTTTGAGAAAATAAACATTTCACTTGTTCAAGAATACAAGTTGTTTACTATAAGTACATAAAGCTCAGAGGAAGTTTTTCTACGTGAAAATTTTATGACATATAATCAAAAATTATATTATATGTAGT
Organism: Nineta flava; assembly: GCA_963920215.1. NCBI lineage: Eukaryota > Metazoa > Arthropoda > Insecta > Neuroptera > Chrysopidae > Nineta > Nineta flava. The sequence continues at coordinate 59,007,282 of OY986045.1, read as the reverse complement.
CGTAAACATATTTAGGGTATGTATACATACCTATACATATATTTTATATATATATATATATATATATATATATATATATATATATATATATATATATATATAGTCGTAAACATATGAGAAAAGTAAATTATTAAGTAATTTTCCATATGTTGAAAATATGATGAAAATCTCATATATAAAACAACACCTGGATCGAAAATTCTACTACTCATTAATAACACACAAATTATGAATGTATATTGCAAATTAATCTATCGAAAAGTTTTTAATGGAGCTCATAAAAGCATATTCAGTTTCAATATAACTTTGTACCGAATCGAATTTTCATCATTGAGACGTTTTACTTTACTAAAAGCTTGTTATAAATTTTTAATTTTTTTTTCTTCTATAAAAGAAAAGGTTTTTTAATTGCTGTTAATTATTTTGTTTAATCTTATTTCAAATTTAATTAAGTTACTGCAGGCTACTTTTCAAAGTAAGAGTTACTTATTCTTATTCTGAACACCTTGAAGTAATTTCATTAAAAAAAATGCATGATCGATTCTTAAGACAAAGGCAATTGAATTTTAGACTATTATTCAAAAACTGTCGGTAGTTTGTTTGTCAATTAATAAGAAAAAAAAAAAAAGAAACAAAAAGGTGCGGTTAAATGATTAAACTGTCGGCGTATGGATTAGAACGAAGTAATCGGCTATGCTTGAGAAGGTTTTCTACAGTTTCCTTCATGAACTTCAGATGAATATCGACATGGTTCCTATCAGTCGGATGAAGTCGCACATCCAACCAATTCCTAGTATACACACAAAAATTCCTTCCACACCACTCACATCCTCACATCCTTAGGCATCTATCTAAGGGTTAATTGATGGGTTGAATATGTGCATAGTCGGCTGCAGTCACTCAATCTACCCATGCCCGTTCTACATACAAATTCCTTGTCCTTTAGGGGTCTATAAAAAGACGTTTAACTTAGATTTATTGCGATAAAAAGATGTTTTTGATACTACTTTCCAGGACTGCACTTTGAAAACCTAATTTATAGATCCATATTTAAATATCAACTTTTTGTTCATGTATAAAATACATCGGGTATACGTCCAGATAAAATAATTTTCAAAAATACTTCGTCATAAAATTACTCTTGTTCAATAAATATTCAATAAATTGAAAACCTAATTTATAGATCCATATTTAAATATCAACATTTTGTTCATGTATAAAAATACATCGGGTATACGTCCAGATAAAATAATTTTCAAAAATACTTATAAAATTACGTCATAAAATTACTCTTGTTCAATAAATATTCAATAAAATTATTTCATTATAAAATAACTCTCGTTCATAAAAATGTTTACGAACCACTGATGATGTATTTTTAATATTATTTTACGGGATATTTTTGATCCCACTTTCAAGGACTGCACTTTAAAAAACTAATTTATAGATTCATGTTTATTATAAACTGTTTCATCAAGTGAAATATATCGTTTATGCATCCAGATGAAATGAACTAGTCTCTCCTACTCGTGGAAAAATAATTTTCAAAAATACTTCGTCATAAAATTACTTTTGTTCATAAAATTAGTTCATCTTAAAATTATTATTCTCGTTCATAAAAATGTTTACGAGCCACTGATGTACTTTTAAAATTATTTTACAGATATAAAAATTATGCACTGTGCTTTAACAAACAGAGTACACAAATCATAAAGAAAATTTAATTTTATACATGGTTGAATTTTTTCGGAAATTAAATTGAGTGTGATTTTGTTTAATATTTAAAAGTAGATTTTTTTCGTATTTTTTTTTATTAAATAATATATATATGTATATATATATATATATATATATATATATATATATATATATATATATATATATATATATATATATATGTATGTAATTCATCTTGAAGACGTATATTTCTATATTTGGAATGTTGACTGATGAAATTCAATATATATTATATATATATATATATATATATATATATATACATAGAAATCTCTCAAGCTTATTATAAAATTTCCACATGGGTTTTCACGTTAATAAACCTTGAATGAATTATTTATGAAAAAAATGTTGGATTGATTTACTTTCCTTGGTTATATTTCAATTGAATAAGTTAGATTATTTGTATTTTATAAAAATGTCGAATATTCGATACATTCACAGAAAACGAAAATTACATTGAAGACTTTTCGAATGCTAAGTTTTGAATGTAATGTAATGTGAAGCATAAAAAGAGCTTCCCGTTTCCTCCACCAGATTGATATATAAAATGATAATGTTAAAATAATATGCCTATACATCAATCATCTTGCAAAAGAGCTGATAATTTTTCATACGACTGAATCGATTTTTATCAAACATAGCTAAGAACCACCGTAAACCAGGTATTTAGAAAATAAAATCATTCAAATCGGTTCACCGATTATGTCTATTCACCAATTATGTCTGGTATACCAAAAATTTGTTTCTGCGATGAATATTTTTAACTGTTACAAAGTCGGGACTAAGATAGATGGATAAATTGAAGCGGCTACCCTTACTTAATAATGAATTTGTCAGATGAATAAAACATAATTATTTATTTTATTTTTCAGGTAAAACTTTGGAAATGATTAAAAGTCAATCTGCAACGTTCACGGACTTTAATGGACACCAAGAATCGCATACTGACACCAGAGAACAAGGTTTGTGACCAATAAATTTTTCGTGTAGAAAAAATTATGTACCCTGTATAAAACCAGTCCAAGTGGTCGAGTGGTCTAAGGCGTTACGTCTGCGCAGTATGCACACTTGCAAACTGAGAAGTTATGGGTTCGAATCCCGACATCGGCAGTTTGTAAATTATTAAGAAAAAAAAAAGAGACGGTCAATTGACTTAACTGCCGGCGTATGAACAAGAACGAAGTAACCGGCTATGCTTGAGAAGGTTTTGTGCAGTTTCCTTCACGAACTTCAGATGAATATCGGCATAATTCCTAACAAAGTTGGTTGCAGCCGCATATGCTACCGATTCCTAATCTATACACAAAAATTCTTTCCACTCCACTCACAACCTCACATCCTTAGGCATCACAATGGACCTTAGGCAGCCTCTAAAATCTATCTATCTACCCTGTATAAAATTGGCAAGTTTTAGCCTCTAGTAATACTATAGGAAGCATAGTATCAGCATAAAATTTCAAAATATTTTCTATATATATAAGAACAATGTACTTACTATATATAAAATGATTTTCAACATTGATAAAAACAATAAATTTTGTCATATGTAATATATAAACCATTAAGTTCACTATAATACACGAGAAAATCTCATGTGGATTGAACACAATTTAATTTTCCTCCTTACTAAACTTTTGTTAATAAAATTTTACAGTATAAACAATTCGTGTGTCGTCTAATAAATTAAACACATCTAGCTACTAACTCTAGCTAGAGTGCTTCTAGCTCTAGCTAGTAGTAGATTGAATGAAAATGCTTGAAATTTCATCTTTTCTTGTTTGTTGTTTAATTGGTATGTTTTATCATAAAGAAAATATTTGTATACTATATATTAGAAGTTTTTGCATATATGTTTATATAAAATATTCAAAACCCGAAATGTTTCTTTTTTAACTGTGTCTTTTTAAATGTTTCTTTTTTGTCTGGGTAATCGAGCCAGGCTCGGAACAGATACGAATTGTTTAGCTAGGTCTATGTTTTAATGCAATTGTGTCTTACAAGTCACACACCAATGTCTTACAACTTACCTACGATTAAATAACTTTCACGTTACACTTCTGCTTGTGAAAACTCGCAGACAATGAGTTTTCCCAATGATTAAACCTACCTATGAACTACCTATGAAAACTTGGAGGGTATAGGTTCGAAGCCCGACATCGGCAGTTTGTCAATTATCAGAAGAAGAAAAAAATGGATGGTTAATTGATTGCTTGTGAAGGTTTTCTGCAGTTTTCTTCACGAACTCCAGATGAATATTGGCATAGTTCCTATCATAGTCGGCTGCAGCCGCATATCCTCCCAATTCCTGGTCTATACACAAAAATTCCTTCCACTCCACTCACATCCTCACATTCTTTGGAATCTATGTATGGGTTAACCTCGGAATGAAGCTCAACAAACTGAATTTATGCATAAACCGTTGCTTTGGCTGGCTAAAAAGTTTCTCTGTACAAGCTAATAAGATATTAAACATCAATTTTCCATAAAAATCGGTGTTTTGCTAATATATCGTTTCCTTTGCATGATCCCTTTAAACTTTTTTTTATGAAACCTGCTTTAAAGATAACTATAAAGCATGTTTATATTCACATGCTCACGAGATTAATCGCAGAATGTGGGATAGATTTAATATTATTTCTAAGAAAATTGACATTATGATAACAATATTTGAGCTAACAGAAGAAGTGAAAAACACAATAAAAAATCGTCATTACTTTGAAACTGGGAACTAGTATTGTAACCTTAAAATGTTTACTAAATATCCTGCAATTTATAAATTCGGGTTTTGATTATAAAATTGACTAGAACATATATAATGTATATTAAGTGTGTGTATAACGCAAACACAACTACAAAACAATTTCTTCATTAAAATATTAACCCTTCGCTATTACGTATCTTTTGAAAATTAAATAAACATACACAATTTGAACAATTTTATTCCGTATACCGGTTGTTTCTTCATTATGTTCAAATAAGTTACCGGAGATACGTTAATCTATTTCTAGAATCTACGTGAAGCTACGGAAACTACGTGAAAAGTCTTAAGATTAAAAAAAATGTTTAATAAGGTTAAAATTTAAAGTATATCAATAATCTTACAACGATTTATAACCTTTTTTAGTTGTCCAAAATATTTATTGTAACTTGGTTTGACAAACCTGACGATAAACAATATTGTATATTTGTGTGTATGTGTATATTTTTTTACTGTGCGTTGTCGCCAGTTTTCAATATGTTGACGAAAACAAACCTAACAAAACCGTTTTAATGTTATTAAATAATTAATTCAAACGTTTTTCAACACCATTTTATTAATGCAAATATATAAACTACATATTTCAAAAAATATTTATAAACATTATTTGTTATGGTGCCTACTTTAATAATATAGTTATTATAATTTTAAGTACAAAACAATTCTGTTCTCCATAAGACGCTGTGTTAAAACTTCGATAATTACTCTTTGAAATGATCGTCAATAGGTTTTAAATTTTGGGGAAGGATAACTACAAATATGAGCTATTAAATTCACTTTAAAAAAAAATTTATCTACCGTCATGCGTCATGCATGAAGGTTCTTATTTTTGCTCGAACCTACCAAAACAGCCGGAAACTAATTAATACCACTCTAATCACACTCGTAAAACAAAGTTTTAGCTTTATCGGTTGGAATTTTTGACAATTAATTACTCAAAATCTGTTAGATCTTTCTCATAAAATTAATTTAATAACAATTTTACATGTTAAAATTTGTATACTTTTTTATACATTGCTTGAACCGCCCCAAACAAACAACCTCGATATAATTTATACCATTGGAATCACATGCATAAAACACACAAATTTTTTTTTTAAATCTCTAGAAACATGATGATGAAACTTCTGTTGAAAAGAAACTTTTTATCGAACACAAAATTTATCATTTAAAATCAAACTACATACAAACAATTTGGCATATTCCAGAAGAAGAAACGAAGAATGATTGAATTTTTTATTGAGAAAACATTTAAGGAGAGAATTTATTTGTCTCTTGATTCCAATAATGTAATTGTTCGTTTTCTCTCTTGCGCGCGGCGGGTTCTACATAAATATACATTTGAAAAGGAAATAAAAATTATTCGTAAAAAAGTTTCACGATAATAATCATGTAAAGAGATAAGAGATAAGAGATATCTGAGAGCATTATTGTTTACTATGATCCCCTTCCGGACGTGGCGATATCTCACACCTCGTTTCGTTTTTGTAGAATAGAATATTTCCTCTGCTAAATTTCCTCTTTTTTTTCTCGTCTTTTGATCATTTTCATAATATATTCTCCAAGTATTATACATAAAAGTGTATATTATATATATATATATATATATATATATATATACATATATATATATACATTAAACTTGAGAAAAAGATTAGTTTTGTGTGATTTATTAGAACCGCAAAGCACCATACTCCTCTGATGTCATACCCAATACATAGATAACACATAAATATTTTATCTTGAATATTTTCTGTATATATGATATATTATCTATCATCATTGTATGTACCGTGTGATTTAAGTGAATGAATCTTAAGGGCATGTAATAAATATTGCAATAATAGGGCATATGCATGCAGATTTTTTTTCACTTGAATTGAAGCATGTTTACTTGACAAATATCAAGATAAAATTACTTTTTAAATAACTTTAAAAATAAGCGAGATATGAATGATTGAAATTCCCGATTAGACAAAGAGGGTGATAGCCCTCTTGATATGTTATGTGTCGTCATATTACACTTTCACCATTTAAAATACACGTAAAACTCCGTTTTTAGTATTTTTGCAAGAAAGAGACAGATAATAATCTTTAAAAGCATATAGCATCCTTGATATTTGTCGGATTTTAATTTCGTTTTTAAATATTATTACAGTATTAACAGTATTTTTATATTCTGAAAATAAATGTGAAAAAAAATTTTCATGCATATTCCCTATTTCCATGCATATTGCTCCCTGAATACTTATTCTTCATTTTTGTCATTCTCTCTACAAAGCCATACAATTAATCTCATAATCTTGATACAGCTGTTCTGTCAGCCTACCTTCGCCTAAGAGAAACCTGGTTGTAGATAGATAGATTTCTTGAGGTCTAAAAAGTATTGCACGTCGATCTTATGGTCCATAACAGCTTGATCATTCGGACTGGTCAATCGTACCCGAAATGAATTAGATTAGAATTTTGTGAAAAACCATTTTTCACCACGAACAATTTGTACTATTTCCCTTAAAATATGTCAGTTATAAAGAGATCGAGAAAAGTCGTATTTCTTTGCCGAAAACTATATATTTTTTACTGAAATGTTGTATTAACTTTTTATTTCATGAATTTGATTACCGAAATTGACTACAATTTTAATTTTCATGAACTTTATAGACTAAAACTTTGTTTGGTGTTTTCTACAATTATAGTCATGGTCTAGAATTTGTATAAACGTTTCGTAAAATCTTTTCAGAATCAGCAATACAGAAGCCTCATGAGTAAATCGAAATTCGCTTAAGAATGTTCAATAGCATAAATAATAATGAACATCACTGTAGTTCCCGGAAACTTTTAGAAAACTGCAGATACATCCGCGCAATTGGGACATTCTGTTTAATGGAAACATCCAACAAAGCGTAACAAATATTCAGAAAATTGTATGTTATTAATGCAAAGGATATATACATATATAGTTCATTTGTAAGGTCTTATTTTTGACACTAGAAATGAATCACTTTTACAAATACGAGTATATGCCTTCATTTACCATTATATAAGAAGATATGAATATTTTATACATATCGTATAGAAGTTAGCATGTCATTACACGACTAGACATTTGCAGGATCTTCTTGAAAGTTTTAATAAAAACAAGTGAAAATAACCACTAACTGGAAAAATTTCTTAGATTCTCTGTGTGCCTGTGTGTACTGTTGAACGGTTTATTTTACTTCTACTTATGTACAATTGGCTGCAAAAATTGATGTTATTTTTTTTTTAAATGTTATAGTTGATTTGTGCCTTATTCATTCAGTTTGCGAAAAAAATTTCAAATAAAAGTTGTTACTATGTTTCTAATGAACAAGTTTTATGCGCAGCATTTTTTCGAAAGCCGAATCAATAAGGCACAAATCAATCGTAAAAAATGAAGCAATACTCTTAAAAATATGAAGAAACAAAATTTAAATCGTTTATGTAACAAAAATTAAGGACCTTAAGTCTCCATGATACTGGCTTCTAGACCAATATATCATGATGTGACGAATAGATAGCGACTTGTTTTGTGATTGTCTAGACATATCACGATATGCCAAATTCTATGTTTAGTAGACACAGGCATATACAAAATTTCTTATGCCTATACAGACAGTTACATAAATACTGGATAGAAGTCATTTGTTCAATAGAATATAAATTAGTTCGAGATATTAATCAAACTTTCTGTATCGAGAAAATGGAAATGTAAAATAAAAAAAATTAGGATAAAAATACGTCAGCATGGAAATGATTTGTCCAAGATCTTCATATCTATAATTGCTTTCTATAACAAATTTTCATTTAACTAATCATTGGGTGAGATATTCCACATTTTTGTACGTCTGTTAATTCCAGAGTTAACCTTTCTTCCCAATTTCGTTTTATATTATTATATCTATATATAATATATATATATATATATATATATATATATATATATATATATATATATATATATATATATATATATATATACTAGTGGGTCTGGATATATACCTAATCTGGAAGCAATGTATCTATCGCTGTCCATATAGGGCGCACCATGATACAGTGCACTCTGTTACACCGAAACTTACAGACATTTGTAGAGTGTAGTTTTTCAGTGATTCATGATGTGGACTGATTTGTTACTGCACTCTACAAATGTCTGTAAGTTTGGGTGTAACAGAGTGCACCGTATCATGGTGCGTTGTATATGAACAACGATAGATACATACATTGTTTCCAGATTGGGTTTAGTTTAAAAAACAAGCTGTACAGTAAATCTCAATGAGCAACTGATTTTGTAGTTAAAATGCGCTCAAGCATTTTTGGAGAATTTGAAAACTAAAAGTAATTCTACCTTCATTATTTCATAAACACTGTCTATTTGTATGATAAACAACTAATTTATATACCTCATTACTATTCGGAGTCTACGTGTCTGTCATCTATCTTTTCATGTTGACTGCAATAATGTTAAACAGTAATTAACTTTTATAATTCATTAATTTACTTATTAAATAAATATTATTAATGTATGTGTATGATATCTAAATAATTCACTTGTATTGACATTCTAAAAATGTTCGTTTGAAATTATACATAATATAACGATGAAAGTTTTGTGTAAATAAATTTAAAAATCATTCGAGAATCCAAAGTATTTATTTTTATTAACAATATTCAACCTTTTGAAATTGTGTTGTGTCATTCTAAAAATATGAAATTACATAATATAGAAGAAAGTTTTGTGTAAATAAATTTAAAAATCATTCGAGAATTCAAACGATGAGTATTTATTTTTATTAAATATTAAACCTTTTGAAATACTATTTACTTAGATGCTGAAAACTCTATTTACTCATTTATCGTACTGCAGAACATACCATCTAAAATATTTACAATTGTTATTGTTTCAAATAAACATTAACAATATTGTTGCAATAAGATATGAAATGTAATACTCTTGTTTATAATTACTGGTATATTATTACACATATTTGTTGATGGTTATGATATACCAAAATGCATGTGCATTACTGTAGTCGTCAAATTTGTGCAACGATGTATAATATTGCAACTGTACGTATCACATAACATCTTATCCTATAATAATGTACCCTATAATATTATTTGATAATGACATGTGACGACATATTAACTACAGCATGTGTCACATATCATTAGGCCAATATATAATGTGGTAAATTGCTAAAACTATATACAATGTGTATTGTTTTATACCCAATATGTATGTAAATATACAAGGTATATTAAGTTTGATTACGGCTATGTAACGGTTAAAAAGATGAATCGTAGGCATGAATGTTTGGCATATGTATTCATAAAATGGCCTAATTTGGCCATTTCCGCATGTCCGCCCATGTCCAAATTTTTGTCGAAATATCTTTATTATTTACACATACGAAATTTGAATTAGTCGATGTACTATAAATATAAACCTTCCGGAAAAAATTATTTACATGATGGTGAAAATCGTTTGAAAATCCGTTTCGATGTTTAGAAGGAGTTAGCGGATACACATACAGACATGCGCGGAAGGCAACTGCCTTTTATACTATGTATAGATAGAGGTTCAACAGATAGAGGACAAACGTGTAGAGTTTTGAAATTATATTTCAAATTTTGCCCCTATTCCTAGAACATTTGTTTGTATTTTATAAATACGTATTTCGACTACAATGTAGTCATCATCAGTATGAATTAGCTAATCGTAACTATTTCACTAACGTGAAATTTGGGAGAACCGAAAAATCGTGTATAGCGGCGCACGTTATTGAGAACAACCATAAAATTGATAAATCGAATCTAAAACTACTTAAATCGGTACAAAACTCCACAGAATTAGATGCATACGAAAGCATCTACATATACAAATTGAGAAAACAGATAATGAATTTAGACAATGGCCCAATTCCAAATTCTGATTTAGTAAAATTAAACCATTTTCAAAAATAAAAATAAAAATCCAATACCTGAATGTCAAGGTTAACGAAGGTACACTCACTTTAGTGACAAGACAAACGCCGCATAGTCACCAAAGAATACCGCCAATAAATAGGTGGGGCTTTCCACACACCTAATCCAGTAGTCAGGCAACTTAAATAATCCTCAAGTCAGATTATACCCTCAGCCAAATCGTATAAAAGGACAGAATTTTTTAATTTCATTGTGACACAGGCACCAAATTAGCAACAAGCAACATATCTCTGAATCCATATCCCAGAGATAGTTACGATTAGCTAATTCATACTTGATGATTCATACTTGCTAATTCATACTTGAATTCATACATGATGACTACATTGTAGTCGAAATACATATTTATAAAATACAAACAAATGTTCTAGGAATAGGGGCAAAATTTGAAATATAATTTCAAAAAAACCTAGAGTTCTCTTTGATTATTTTAATAATCTTTATGTGTAGAGTTTTGATTAAGAAAACGATCGAACATAGTTCTGTAAATTGGTGTAGTATTACGTAATGAAAATAGAAATTGAAAGAAAATATTCCCAGAAATCTAGGTTGAGGCCTAACCGCTCCTAGAAGCGGTTAAGTGGTTAACTTTGAGTTGAAATTAAGCTCATAAAACATAGTTCTGCAAATTTGTTTACTGCAAGTTAACGAAACAATTAGATTTTTACAAATTTGCAGAAGTTAGAAATAACCAAAAAATTTTTATATATTTATTAAATTTCTCTAAATATTCGTAAAATGTAAAAATTTTCTGTATACATATAGAGGGCTAATGGTATGAATCGACCATTCACATACATCCAGCTCCATACACTAAACACCAGCAGAGCTACCAACCAACGCATATAAAATATTTTACTTGTCTCATATACAGTGTGTTTATTTGAAAAGTTTCCACTTGTTTCGAACAAAACTTTCACAGTAGAAAAGGGGAAACATAATGAAATAATTATATTTGTTTAGGGAAACTCTTTAAATGCTAAAACTGTTTATGATATAAAAACAAACAACTTTTGTTTGAAACTTATGTTCCTTATACATCCTCTAGTTTCAGTATAAATATAGCGTAAATTTGGTATTTACGCCAGATATTTTGGATAAATGAAAAAACTGTTTAACAAAAGTTGTTTGGTGTTTTATAAGAATAATATTTTTATAAGAACACATAAAAACAAACAACTTTTGTTTGAAACTTTTTGTTGAGCAAAGTTGTTTATATTTTTATGAGGTAAAAATTTTTATTTATTTATAGAGTTTCCCTATCTTGTACTGTTTAAAAGAAAATTTATATCACGCAGGAACGGATGCATTAATCGAATCGAATTTATAATTATTGATTAAATATTGATAAGAAAACATTAGCTCATCTACTAGGAATCGAACCTCGGACATCTGGATTTCTAGCTCCGTCTGCTTACTGCTATACCAAAGATGTTTCTGACGTATGACTCATCTATGACGCCTAAATATACACAAATAATAATATAGAGCGTATTATTATTTGTGTATTTTAAAATCCCTTAAACTCGGCCTTGCGCAGTACCATGCTCTAGATGCACCCAATCTGCAAACAATGTATAGTCTATTTATCGCTGTCTATATGTAGTGTACTATGATATGGTTTACTTTGTCACACTTAAACTGTATTAAAATCAGTATTGTATAACATATAACTATTATACTTATCACTCTCTAACTACAATCATTTATATACAGTGGCATCTTATTCGTGCATATATACATCGTCGTTGTTATCTGTTGTCCATCGTGTATGTCTACATGTATATGTAACAAAGACACCATATCATAGTACACTGCATATAGACAGCGATAGATACACTATACATTATTTCCAGATTGGGTGTATTTTAAAATACGGGCTGTATATAGTTATTGCATTATATATCCCTCTTTAAACTAAACTTTTGTTTGAAACATTTTCTTTGCATAAGTACATATTTTAAAAAATATTTGAACAAAACATGGGGACACTTTTCAAATGAACACACTGTACACAGTTAAATATAGGAGTGAATGTTTGACTTCATTTATATTTGTTACAGAACAACAATCTCTTTTAACCCAAATATTTTGCTGCAAAGCGGAGCGACATATTATAGACATTATATGTAGTCATTTTGTGAAATAAATGTTATCCCTGTTCATTACAACATTCCTTACATATATCTGTCTGTCTTCCAGCGTACTCCAGAAGAAATGAAATCATTTTGTAAAATATTTATACAGATTTCACATTTAGATAATAAATGAAATATTGTGAAACAACTGGCTTCAGTTGTTGTTTTTTTTTGTTTGTAAGGAAGTGTATACCAGCGGCATCATTGCATCATTAGTAAATGTTGTCGCCAAAAGGTAGTCAAAATTTTCTTTTATGACTTATTATTCCATCCGATATAGTGCGGTAGATAAACTTGAGGGATTTCAAGCACAAAGCTATTGTAATGTGCACGTTCTCAGATAAACATTCTAGTCCAGCTTTTTTATGCAACCTTCGTAGTTTCGGAGAGTTTATGTATGATAATTTTATGACTAGTATTAAAAACAAATTCGTCACGTAGCGGCGACGTAGACGTATCGAATTTTCTTGGAGGAGAGATTCATAATGACTATCAAATTAAGTTACCAAGGTGACATAGTTGTAATATTCATGATTGTCGGTATTATATGTAAATTTCAAATATTTCTGTAGATATTTGGGTGACAGAAGAGGCGGTTTTGACAGCATGACCACTTCGACTGGTTTAGTGATATTTAATTAAGAAATTTTAATTTCTAAATGAAAAATATGCGAATATCCCAATTTAATTATCATAGATATTAACAGCCATCAAAAAAACTTCAAATTTAGACTTCAAAATTGTGTACCCCAATTAGTTTTTCGCCTTTACGATTTGACTATTTCTAAAGCCTTGAATGAACCTTTAATTACTGTGTAAATGGAATTGCAATTTTTATTAAATCAAAATTTCCGCTTATGTTCTACGCACTTAATTTTAAGCGGAGGAGAGGTCTGGCAAGTCGGCCTTCTTAGACCTTTTTTACCGACCACTAAAGGACAAGAAATATGTTGGTAGACTAAGAATTGGTAGGTTGTGCGACTACAGTCAACTTTGAGAGGAACTACGCCGATATTCATCTTAAGTTTATGAGAGGGAACTGCAAAAAACCTTCACAAGTATAGCCGGTTACTTTAGTTCTTGCCCATACGCCGACAGTTTAGTTAATTAACCGCCCCATTAATTTTTTTAAATTAATTTTATTAACAGTCTGCCACTGTTGGGAATCGAAACAACAACCTCCCGGTATCGACCAGAGCACCTTTCACAACTTGACTACTTTGATTGGTTTGCTTCGCCTAAAATTGTTCTTCCTACTTAATGGACATAAATCCGTGAATGACTCAATTGAATAACTTTACACTGGTTACATGGCCGAAGTGTGATTCTCTGGAGCCCTCTGGAGTAAAAAATACTGACCCTTAATCCTTAAAAATTAAAAAAATTTCGATAACTAAAGACCTGAGAATATTGAAGTCATATTTTGTAATTAGGCTTTTTTTTAGGAAATATAAACATTCTAGAAATAATAATTATGACACGAATCCTATTTACTAAAATCTTTTTTTTTGTCTATTACAGCTGAATCTGATGGTCAACTCTTGGCTAAATTCGATCAACATATCGAACGGACCAATGAAAAACCGTTAACAAAAGTGCACACAGAAATTGAAGTACCCTCACAAGGTGTACATAAGACTATTGAACAAGAAATACCATCACAAATGACCTCCTCAAACATGAGTCCAGCATCTGCAGCACCAAACGAGGGCACGGTCGCTAAACGACAACAACATCATCAACAGCAGTATCAACAACATGGCCAACAGTTTATGAATAAAATAGTAAGCCTCCAGCAACAGCAACAGAAGATCAACAATAATAATGGTAATTCACAGTATTATCAGCATCATTCCACGATCCCAAGTGGAGATGGTGGTGGTGTACTACAGCAGGATACGCAGGATATTAATAATAATGTAAGTTATGTAATATTAGATACCCTAGGGAAACAAAAGTACCTCTATAAAAAAAAAATAAGAAGAAAAAATGCAAACACCCTTCATTCCACGTGATATCATGAACATTATCATCATCCCCCTGTGTCTTCCCCCTCCCTCTCTCCCTCCTTGAACGTATACATATTTATGTGAGATATTTATGATAGTAGTATTTTAACACTTCATAGCTACTTATTATTTCCTTTATATCATTTCCTCCTGTTCGTATATATTATCTATGTTTCCAGATAACGGGGTGGAAACAAGTACCTACCGATCTACCCAAGTAGTGTTAATTTTTTATTATGTCGAATGGGGTATATCATAAACAGTTTAGTTATTTTTATACCCTGTGTATTACCTTTATTAATTTTTAGTCTTACATGAATGATGTGCGTGGAGGACAAGGAATTTATATGTAGACTAGGAATTGGTAGGTTGTGCGGGAGGTATAAAACTCGCTCGTGGGGGAGCCACATTCCCATGCTAAGGACCGGCACCATATGTGGGAATAACTTGAAGATAGTGTACTTCTGTCCTAAACGAATGGGTGGAAAAGTTTATGAACATCATGCCGCGAGGTCAACCTTGTTTATTGGCAAAAACCTGAAGGAGATAAAACTTCTAGTTGGGGTCCTTACTGGTCACTGCAGCCTCAAGATGCATTTATCTCTCATGAGGTTCGAGGGCAATGCAATCTGTCCGGACTGTAACGGGGTGGATAGTACGTCTTTCCACTTTCTGACAGAATGTTCTTACTGAGCCAAAATGAGGTATCTTACCTCTGCCTCAACCAAAATAGGGAACTTGAAATAAAACAACTAAAGTGGAGGTTTGCCCTGTCATTCGCAAATAAGACAACGAACAGAGGACTAGATTAAACGGGTGAGGAGTTGTGGTGGATGGAAGATGTTGAGGGGATGGGTTTTTTAGGGGTCGGTAAAAAAGAACTACTTGCCAGATTACGGCCTTTCCTCTATGTTTACTACTACTACCATGTGTATAAATATAACATTTCTAGACGACTTTGGCCGATTCTACTCTTGAACGAACGTAGCCTTTCAAATATCAAAAGCACATCAGATAAGAAATTTCATTTTAGTTCAGATTATCCGGCATCAGTCGGTAATAATAAAATTAAACTTTAAATCAATCGACGGTGTCATTATTCATCTTAGTCACCCTGACTACTATGAATTTATCAATAATATCGGCCATTTTACGATTATTCCAACTAAACTCTGGGAGTGATAGAAGCATCTTACCCTTAAGTATGTTTCTCCAATTATATCACTTTTATTCTCCAATTAAGTGACTTGTAGACCAACTTGTTCTGTAAATACCTCTACGCATTCCTTGATAATGACTATGCAGAGTTATGTAGACATAAATAGAAATAAAACCACAAAAAATCTGTCAAAGATTCTTTAGAAACCATATAAACGATTATTATAATTGAATAACTTTTCTTTTGCAAAGAAACGACCAAATGAAAATACTATCAAACCTTTTTTACGGACCGTTGCTAACATATGAGAAATCTGATGTAAAGTTCTAAATTTTGCTACAATAGTAAGAATCATTTATTTTCTGTCGCCTGTTTTTCGGGCCTCTTGCTGAAAAACGATGCCACCTAATCAACACTACGCTATAGCACGATTACATGTCATTGAAAAAGACTCTTTTTAATCACTTGTGTCCAAAATTTAAATTTTCCAAAACTACGAATAACAATAATATACACTAGGTAGTATTGAAGGCAAAAGAAGTCAGACAAAGCCTACCTAGGGTTTATTATACATTTATGAACATCCATCCTCTGGTGAGGATGAACGATTCCTTCGTGTATACACATGGTATATATTAATATATTCGAAGTTAGTCAATTGTTTCCCTCTTAACATTATTACGCCGAAGAATAACAAAAACAATTTACTTGTTTTTCTTTCCCTTAATACTTTTTTCCAGTAATTGCAATTTCTGAACATATTAGGATCATGTTTTGATTGTCTTTTTATATAATATAATTTTTATCTCTAATGAAATTACAGATTATTCCTCATATTACATTTCTATTTTTATAACTTGTCATTTCAAATAAAATTTGTCGTAGGTATATTGAAAAAAAAAACTGAAATTATCAAAGCCATTAATTATGATCGAAAACTTTAGGCTTGTCTCTCTCTCTCGAGAAAACTTTCAACAATCCTACAGTCATTCAAATTGTGATCTTTTCAGTTTTGAGTTTGCCTGACGGATTTTAGCTGTTTGATTTTCCTGTAATATCTCTATCGTCATATCAAATACAAAACCTGATTCTGTACCCCTGAAATAACATCACTGATGTGCAATATATCAAATTCTAGATCTATCGGAAGGTACGTGAAACATAATATAATGAATTGTATGTTTACAAGTAATAACCATGTACACCCCGTTATTTGAACATGTGGGGACTTGCCTGTCACACCATCCATTTTGTAGGACACAAATTTTTTTGAAGTCATTATTACATTATCTCTCAATTTAACTAACAAATTAACTGTTACTGATAAAATTTTTGCTATCGTCAAACAAACAAGTTAAACTCTTACGCGCTTCATTAGTCACTATCATCAAGAATTTTCGCGAGAGAAAAGTTGGACGTGTCGTCGAAAGGAAGCTACTGACAAAAATTTAACCTGTTACTAATCATTAAAAAAACCGTGCTGTGGACTATTATATTTGTACCGGATATAAAAACATGGATGATAATAAAAATATACGCGATCACTATCGAAAATATTAATCTTATTAATTCTTATTAATATATCGTCTGTTTTTTTGACCACACTCCATTGACCACGATATCTATTTATCATTAATATCCTTTTTTTGATATCCGTACTTTCCCTTCAAATTTCAAATCTACTTCAACAACACTCAGTAAGTAGTATTCAGTTCAGTAGCGCACATAATTTTTTGCAATCGATTGTGTTTGCTTACAAAAGCAAAACACCACAACCAACAAAATGGGAATAAATCATTGACCCTTAAAAAAGTAACTGCCCACCCCGGTACTACACAACAACCATAATATACAATCCTTCCTTGTAAAAATATAAAGCAAAGTGGTGGTTAAAACACAACAATTTAACTGCTTATAATATTGTTGATACTGAAAATGATTCATTTTTCACATTAAAACTCCACCCATGCCATAATAAAACCACTCTTCAGAAAGAACATAACAATAAAAAAAAATGTATAGAAGAAAACGGTTAAAACAAAATGATAAACTACATGGTAAAGGGTTCATCATACATTATTATATAAAATAAATACTAAATATATTGTATACTAAATATAATATTTAGGACATTCGTTGACATCAAATGCTTAATATGAAAAATCATACACGTCTGGGATGGGATCGAACCCATAACCTCTGGTATTCTAGACCAACGTTCTGCTTCTCTACTACCTGAGATACTATGGTAGTGGAATGTCTATAATCTAGAACTTTCTTTTATTTAGGAATAAAAATGAATGTACTACAAAAAAAAAATATCTCCTAAATGTACGTAGGGTAATGACTTTTTTCGAAATAAATTGATACAAATGTCAATCTGCAGTACGGTTAAGAAGACAAAAGTGTGAAACGGCATGCGCGTACCATAAAAACTAAAAACTAGCAATTTATATATCAAGTTCCCGTTGAGAACTTCTTCTTCAATATCAATATGGATAAATTGAGAAAATAATCCCACCACAGAAAATTCCTCACACTTGAGATTTGATCAAAACTGTTTCGCATGCCGCCGGCAGACTTAATTTCTAATTTGTTTCTATTAATTAAATATTTGGAAACCACTATTCTCCATATTTATTCATTTCCTTACTACCATAGTTTCTACCTACTATACCTTATTAGACCGTTTTATTTACCTTCGCATTCCGCATATTTGCTTCAAATGAGAAACATAATTTTCACCTTTTTATAGGATATTAAAATTTTATAGGAAGGTGTGTTTAATCAGATATGCTTTTATTGAATGTAAATTTTATAATGAATACGCCCCACAATTTCTTTGAGTTTGTTCGAAGTCCCAGATTTATTATCCATAATATTATTTTCTAGCACTTAGCACATCGATTGTACGATAAAACCATTTAACTTAAAACGTTTTTTACTTATTTTATTTCCAAGACTTCCTACAATTGTTCTCAACCAATTTTCTTATTTGATTCTTATTTCATATTTTAAACGTTATATCTGACTTTATTTCATTTATAAAATTTATATTGAAATTCGCCAACAGACAAAAAACTATATAAATTAAAAGTTGACTTTTTCGATTTTATTTAAAGGTTGTGGATCCATACACTATGTATTCTACAAGTGTCCAATATTCACCATTGGATATGGCCGAATATGTATTTTGGACTGGTGATGAAAAAGGTGTAACATTAGCAATTGAAGAATTTCTACGTGATGGTTTGGTAAGTGGACTTTAGTAGAACGAATGTCTTGATGTGATGTTTTTGTTTACTTTGTGTCATAACTAGGTCATATTTATTATAATTGTGTACACACCAAACTAACTAACTGTGTCAAAGAAGAAAACTATGAGAACAAAACCCTTATGATATGTTTAGTTTTATTTATTTTTTTTTAAATAGCTTTGCCTTACATAGCAAAACCTTTATATATAATCAACTGTTTAGGATCCTGTAGTTTTTTTTTTGAGATTCTAATTTTTCTTTAAGAATAGTTAATTTTTATTTAAAAATATATCTATTTTTATTTAAAAACTTTTCTTCTTTTAACTCATATTTGTGACATTTTAACCCAGAATTTTCAAATGTATCACACAAATATGGAGTTACCCAAATGTAGTTACCCAAATCAGGACAAAATTAGTTTAGGAGAAGTCAAGAAAAATTATGTTCAAGTTTATTTTGTGCGGAGTTAATTAATAGCTGTTTGGGTGTCATTTATTATAAACAATTTAAACCGGTTTTTATTATAATTTAATTTAAAAAGGATCATTAATCATGCTTTACTGAACATTAATAATTTTTATATTTTTGTTCACGGAACCCTTATTGTGCTCATCGATTGCACGTGGATGATTTTTATATGTCAAAATGTCTCTAGAACTTCGATAGATAGATAGATAGATTGTAGAGGCTGCCCTGGCCGGGTTACACTTCGACCATAAGGTCCATTGTGATGCCTAAAGATGTGAAGATGTGAGTGGAGTGGAAAGAATCAGACGTCTACCAAAAAATTAATAATTTATCTTTATTTACAATAGGGAATATGCATGAAAATTTTTTTTCACTTGAATTGAAGCATGTTTATTTGACAAATATCAAGGTAAAATTACTTTTTAAATAACTTTAAAAATAAGCGAGATATGAATGATTGAATTTCCCGATTAGACAAAGAGGGTGATAGCCCTCTTGATATGTTATGTGACGTCATATTACACTTTCGCCATTTAAAATACACGTAAAACTCCGTTTTTAGTATTTTTGCAAGAAAGAGACAGATAATAATTTTTAAAAGCTTATAACTTCCTTGATATTTGTCGAATTTTAATTTCGTTTTTAAATATGATTACAGTATTAACAGTATTTTCATATTCTGAAAATAAATGTGAAAAAAAATTTTCATGCATATTCCCTATTGATCAATAACATATTAAAAGTTAAGATTAATATATTTACTGTTTTGCTTGAACCAACCAAATTTCACAACTTCAGACTTTTAGAAATATTCTACCGCTACGGTTTGCCAGTTTTTAATAGTGACTAGTGAGTACTTTATTTGAGCATGGATTATAATAACTACAGAACCATATCGAAGGAATACTATACATGTCTTAATCGTTTAACTTTTTATAAATATTATTTTGTGTTTATATAAACTAAAACTATAATAATATGAATAAAACATTTTACATAAAGAAAAATATATAATTTTCTTATGAAAAAGAATTTTGTTATGGAAAATTGTTTTTTTAACAAGCAATATTATTTGCATACTGTTATAATTTTATTTATTTTTTTTGTTTTATGTAACCAGAATTTTATTTAATCTCAAAATATGTTTTGTCTATTAGCGGTTTTTTTTTCGGTACAATTCAGTTTTTTTTGTTGTTGTTGCTTTGGTACTTTATAAGATTACATAGGAAAACCCTTTACATTGTAAGATGATTCCTGTGCTGAGATATTTGCCGACCTTGAAAAAAGCATAAAATATGACATGGATGTAGTTTTCATATATTTATTTTAATAGAAAATTTTCTCTTATTTCGGATATAAAAGTTTTTCTTGAATAATTTCTTTTATGTACTCTTAACAACAAAAAAAGAACCGAAAAATGTTTTACGATATAATTTCAAATTGTTTAGAATTTTGAAATATTTAGAAATATTTCCATTCAAGGCACATAGAATTCTATACGATGAATCGATGAACATTTTACGATCTAATATAAATGTTTTTTGAGCAGTCGAATATGACTTTCGGGGTGCCAAAGTCCAAAAAGGGTGTAATTATTATATATTCCATTAATGGAATGATTTCTTTATGGATGCCGTATTTACATATAAGCTGAAACAGAAAGTGTTTTACACTATATAGAAACTCTAGACAGAAACTTTTCATCAAAATAGCATTTCTGGTAAGCAATTTGCTGAAAGCAAATGTAAGTAAGATCTACGTTTTGCTGTACTCAAATAAAGAATGATGAATGCGATATCATCTGCGTTTGGAAAATTTGTTTAGGGCTAAATCGTTTTAGTATTATTATGGCGATTCCTGTATGTATTAATAATAATGGATTATGATGCGGCTAAAATTGGCTGCATTACCATATACCTAAGATACATATAAATCGATTCAAGGTCACGTGCACGTATGTGCCCACTGATATTCTCAAAAGACTTTTTGCTTTGTACAGAGCTTGCCATATACAAAAGTTTAGCTAAGCGTGTGCAGGGTAATTTTGAATAACCCTGTAGTAAGAGAATCACATAGTGCCCGTAAAATGGAAACAAAACTATATAAACAGTAAAACATTCAACAATTATTCCTGAATATTACTATTTACATCTTAGATAAAATATTCGCAACGTATTATATAAACAATTTGTTACAAACATTGCACATACACATAATTTAAATAAAACAATGATGACAATACTTTATTGTTTACAGAACACATAGTATGCACATTACATTATTAGTTCAGTTCAGTTACTTAACTAGAATATATTTATGAACAAAATTAGAAGACAAATTAAGATACGTTCATTATAAATACCCACAATATACGAATATATATATATATATATATATATGTATATATAAATTTAAATTATTTTCAGTATATAAATATTAACAAAACATAATAAACAGACTGTATACAAAAACATTGAATACAGGAATTAAGGTAGTTTCAGCATCACTTTTCGACAGATTTTGCTCATTTTTTTTAACAGGCTAAACATAATATTTTCTACTAAATCCCGATGTTCGGAATTTTTGACCGTTTAGAACGCGAGATAATTAATATCAATGTTATCATTCTCTCTCTCATTAGAAGCATGTAAAACTTCGAGCCCACCCAACTATTATCTGTTGTATTAGAAAATATACTCGACAGAATTTTTAAAAAAACTAGGAGAGTAAAGCTAAATATTTATTTATTTTTTAAATCGTGTGTTACCGTTTTGTTTTCGAAATATAAAAGTTTAAAATTATTATTTTTCTTCAAAATAACATTATTTTTTATATGTGAATAGTGTATTTGTTACAGTGTGTTATATATGTGTGTTTATGTATTTGTGCTATAATAAAATCAAACCGGTTTTTTGTCCTGATTATATAACACAGTGCTGGAACGTCCTTAATAATATAATTATGTAGAGTATATTAGAGTGCTAATTATTATATGAAGAGGCAATCGTACTAATACATGAATAAGGTACGCGACAAACTGTTTCTGAATAGTAATTCTACAGTAGTCCATTGTTTATATAATCTAATTTTTTCGTGATTTCTGGTTTAATTGGGGATTGAGACTATATGGTGGTGTGTTTAGATGCGGCTACTTTTTTTAAAATTATCCGCATAAGCCAGTACTCTTGCTAAGATAATCTATTAGTAAGAGGACCAAGATTAATTAAATTTCATTTTATCCATGATTTTGGTATGAAATTAAAGTCTCATGTTCTTTCATAGTCACAATCCCAGGTTAAATCAGAAGTTAAGCCATAATTTTATGATACGAGCAAAATTACTCTTTATAGACATGTCGGTCTTAAAGGATCCTATCGTGAAATCTATGGTAGTACTATGTATAAAGTTTTTCACATACCGTGTTCGTAGCTTATTAGTACTGTCGTCGGTTAGTTTATTTATTTATTGTGCTCGAGTATGTTAAATTGAATGCACTTGCACATGTTTGACCTAAACGTCCCCCTGATTACCCTGATTTAGTACACTACACTATAATTTGTATATCCTGTATTTTTATTTACACACCGTATACTGCATACAATACATAAACATTACAACTACTTGTTGAAACTAGTTGAAAAATCGACGGTACAATTCGGATACAAAGTATTATCGGGTAGAAAGTATAATTTTCATTTCATATTAAAAATTCAGGTTTTTCAGGTTATATCATAACTTCAGTGTCGAATATATTTAAACATTTTTTTCCACAACATCAATAATTTTCCAATTGTCTTCTTAATACCTGGCAGTTAAAAATATTGACAGTAGAAAAAAAATGGTAGGTGTTTATAAAATGACCTTATTAGTTTATTTCCGAATGTCCCGAGCTGAAATTATGTGTGTGAATTTTAGAGCTAAAAAGTAAACTTAATTTGTGAATGGACAAAGCTCAGAAAATACATAACGGGTATTTAAGTAATTATCAATTGTTTTTGTACAAACAAAACCTAACCCACTTCTAGACATGCCAGAAAGGTGCGGATTTTTTTATTAGACACGGATTCACTTCAACCTTATGGAAAATATTAAAAAACGTTTATTTTTTCAACATAACCCTCCCCAAAAATGGGAAAATCTTCCAATAATACCATCTTTATGGAAATTATCGGAAAACTTTAATTTTCACTCTTTTTCGCAGGATATGTTGTTTTCTTCTAGGGCGCGAATCCAAGGCTGAAGGTCGTAGAATTACAGAAATAAACTATTTAAATGTGCATATCTGCTATATAATCACGGCCTATCATTGGCCCTATCCAATTACATACAAACAATGGTTAATAATGTGTCCGCTATGACTTTTCTAAAATATAAATTTCTCTCACTTTTGCCACCCTGAGGGCTCATTTTTGCTGCTCATTTAATAAGAAATTACGTCCTTATTCCCTTTAGACATGCCGTATTGCATAATATGCACACTCTAAAGTTACTTTAAAATATTTTAGGGTAAGGAGACAACGAAAATCGGAAACAGCAAACGGTTGTGACCATCGGATCTCCAAGAAAATTTTGTATATGATATAAATTTTAACAAATGAATTATCTTAGTGAAAACTGCATTTATACAGCTGCTACCTCTCTCAATCCGGTGGTGTTTAGTAATTATAAAAGGTGTACTTGACACAGTTGTTCTTATTAATTTAAATAACGACATAAGAAGTAGAAACTATATTCTTATTACTTTGTTTTGTGTGAAATGTATATGAGCGTTAGTGAAAATTTATTTTACTACTTTATGGTTAAATTATGAAACTTACCACAGTTATAGTAAGCATTCTCTTCAAATTTGTGAATCCTATAATACAATTATGAAGTTTGTATCTCAAACATTATTGTTGATTCTACATAGTTTTTAGATACATTTAACAACATAGTTTTGAATCAAAATGACCACTTATATATCTCCGGCTCCCGTCATTTTAAAACTAATAACTTAAATGTAATTTCCCATCGCTTCCACTACTTCAAATATTTATCATTCCCACCGCTTCCACTACTTCAAATGTTTATCGACATGTCTACCAAATTTCTATTACAGTGAATATATAAGAATTCTATCTCTCGTAGTGAGATTTAAGATACATACCAGTATTTAAGTCTAATAATAAGTTTTTAAACTAAAAAATGTTACATCAAAATCGGTCCAGTAGTTTTTGCGTGATGCACGAACAAACAAACAAATAGAAAGACTTTTAAAATTTTATAAGTATTGAGTATTTTATCAAAGACAATATCGTCTGTCCGTCAACACAATAACTCAAAACTGTCGAACCTGCATACGAAAACGAAATTTCGTAAGTAAATTCTATGTTTCAAAAGAAACTTCAAGATCGTGTTTGGATAAAATAGGTCACTAGAAAAGTGGAATGGGATGTGATTGTAATTAAACTACATGAAAAGTTTATATCAAAAATTTTTATTCACGATAAATTTTTTCTAAGGACAGAATGCAATCTTATCTTTGGAAATCGGTTTTTTAAAGCGGCTATAAAATGGTTAGATATTTTCCAAAATAGTTTTTTCCCTGCTATCCGATTCTGTCAAGATCAAGATGAAAATCGAGGTCACCATAAGATGTCCCCCAATTCAAAGAGAAAATCAATTTATATGCCGATGATTCTTTCCCAAAATGCGTCCTTGAAGAAATATTCAAATGCATTGTTCAAAACGAGACACTTTGTAGATACATATGTTTTAAAAATAATATAACTATAATTAATGTAAAAATATTTCTAGGTAGGAAACCTGTACTCAATGGTCACCGACCCATTGCAAATTAGTATAACACCATTCGAAATTCAAACCAGAAAGTTTGTGTGCGGCGAAACATACCCTTTTATTTTGATAACAATATAATATATATTTTCCTAACCAAAATGAGACACATACTCACATGTCTGTGTTCACACATAGTCTATATTGGTACCATAGTTCACAAAACCACATTTTATATACACTCTTACAGAGAATTCGGAAAAGCGTGAAAAATGCGTTATTTTAACCGGTGTAGAAACACATTGAACAAGTCGGTAGAGCATAAAAGTTATTTCGGGTATTGGTAAAGTTATTCATGACGTCTTGTTTCAAGATGGCGACTTTAGTCAGGCTACATTTCAACAATTAGTTGTTGATTTAAAATTTGTAAGTTTAGCTGAAATTTTTTCATTCGCGGATTCGACATACATTTATATTTCAAGATAGAAACATAAAAAAATCATACTTGGTAATAAATAATCTTCTTCTATAATCTTTCTCAACGTTGATGGAAAGAACCTTAAACCATAATTATGACTTTCCATTTTTCAGAAAAAAAAGATTAGTTTCATTAGCAAAATAATAATTTTTGTTTGTTTATTACCATAACCCCATTAACGCACAAGTAACTATCACAATTGAGCCTGACTACACTGTTTCATATTCTCGCAACCAGATACCAAAGTCCTATGGAACAAAAACCAATAATAGTTCCACTTTGTTACCAACACTGCTGCGGCCCTTGAACTTTTAAGTAATAAGTAAACAGCTTAAAAATTAGGAATATAAAATATTGATATTGGTAATAAAATCCCTCGGGTACTTAGAATTTATATTAATAATACACAGAAATAGAGATTATTCCAACTAATGACCATGTAGGTCAGTAAAGGATAATACACTGGTTGGGTACAAATGCAATTGTTTCATTAAGGATTTATTGAACAGTTCTCACCATCAATCAGGTCAACTAGTCACGTGGTTTGTGGAATATTCAATAATATTTGACATATATAGTTAATATAATTAATTTATTGATACATAATAATTAATTCATTGATTTCCGAAACATATATATCATATACCTGAAGTACATCCTTGTTGATAATTCCGACTAATTCTTAGAAGCGTCCAAGAAAATAATTACTGTATAGCATGTATTTAACAGATAAAAATATCACAAGAGTGGTGGAAACTGAGTTACCGTTTTGAAAAGTCCGCATACAAATTCTTTGTCCTTCACTCACATCATTAATGTACCGTTAAAAATAGTTATAGACCATAAAGTCTCAGAAACGGAGGTAAAATCCCATTTTAATGTTGTTTTTGAATGCAAAGTGAAGAAAGAACACAATTTTTACCAATTTCTGTACAACACATACTTATTTTCGTTTATCTGCTTTATATGGAAAATATTAACAACGTTTTGGTTGTTAGGTGGAAATTATTGTCGAGTTTCTTGGAAAAAATTCATACATTTTGATACTCGTAAACTTGTAAATCAGAGTATTAGTTGGGCAAAAACAAACCATAGATTGTACACAGCTTTGGTTTAATAAAATAAGCATGAACTCATCTAATACATCTAAGGATTAACTTACGGAATTCTCTGCAGAATTGATGGTAATTTTGCACATCAAAATTTGATAAATCCTCTCTCCCTAAAATACATATCATGTTTATATTGGGCAGATGAAAATTATTCTGGTATAGTTATTGAAGTACAAATTTCTAATTAAACACAACTATAAACCTACTACTGACTGAGTTGACTGAACGGAACATTCTGTTAATTACAAAGTAACTTTTAGTCAAATAATATGGTAGGTAGTGTAATAACTGAGAGGTAAATATTATGGTGCTATGTGCTATATGTTATATACGTTAGTCCTTTTAACGTAGTTAATTTGTTTAAAAAAAAAATAAAAATAACTACAACATACTCTGAATATGAGGGATATATACAAAAATATTGACTCTACGTATAAATTAAAAATATGAGATGAACGCCATATGACCTCCATGTATGAAAAACTGAGAAAACTAACGAGCAACAGTTAATCTCAGCGAATCTCAACCTTTTTTTTGTTTTAACGATTTCAAAATTTAACGGCACGCAAAGAAAAAAATAAGATTAAAAGTTGTTTACTTACCTATAATACACAGTGTACAATAGTTTATGATAATAATTTTAAATGTAAAATAAAATAATATGTACTACAAAAACAACAGTACATTTATTGAGGGATTAATTACAAGTTTATAATAAAAATACTTTTAATGATAAATTTGAGCTTGATGTTTTTTAATAATTTCATTTATATTTGGTCGTACAAATGACAATGCTACTCTCATATCGTTTTCTACATTTAACAGTCTCGATCTTTTTTTCGTTTTTATGTTGGTTAATACTTTACTATATACATTTATAAAATTTGGCGGCACACTTTAAGAATTTGGCGGCACACAAAAGTGTCGCGGCATAGTGGTTGAGAATCGATGATCGAAGCAATAAGTATCAAAAATTGTAAAAATGGTATAATGGTATCATTTTAAGAGAAAGATGCCCATAAACCAAATTTAAGAAACTTCTTCGGCCGTTTTCAATTTTAAAACCATTTAGGTATGGTCCCGCTTTTAGCCCAATAACTGCTTTTTGTAAGCTCTAGTGACATAGAACGTAGTAAGCGGTGGCCAAATGGTTATTTTTGATAGCAGCGAACCCAAAATCGTTAGAACCCGGTATACCAAACAAAGAATTTGGACATCGACCTCAAAACTTGTATACTAACATTATATTATAATTTGAACACGGAGGTAAATAATTGTTTTTTAATACAATTAAAAATATATTTTGAAAAAAAAATGAAAAACTCGCATAGCTATATTGTTTCTATACGCCGTATGTGTAATTTATACGGCCAATTAAAAAAATATTTACAAAAACAAACTTGAACATTGTCGAAAAGAAAAACAAAATACAAAGCAAAACGACAATAATAAAATTGTATTAAAGCATAGCTCCGGTCGGCTTCAACATATTTAGAGCTGGGATTAGAGTTTTGAATTTTTTTCACTGGAAAAAAACAAATTATTTACTTGTTGGTACTTTTCGCTATAAAATTACTATATGAAACTCTTCACATATGGTGTATTTATTCATTAATTGACTCAAAAATAATGGAAAGGATGAAAAAGGTGTTAACAGTTTTTTTTAACTCTTAAAAAAATTGTGTTTTTAATTATAAAATAATGAACGTTTTTAGAGAAAAAACAAATGTTTGAATATAATTACTTTTTAAAATGTTAATTAAGTTTTGTTTATTTAAAAATGTATATATATTTGATTTTATTTTTCGATATTCTTGGAATCCTTGTTTCATAATATATGTTGTACTAAAATTATCGAGGAAGTTCAAAATCTAGTTATTGATTTGGGGATTTCTATAGGCTATACAGTATACATAAAATGTATATTTTCATTTCCGGACGGACAAAATTTATATTTTCATATCACGATTCCCAATGGAAATTTTCAAATAATGACTAACAATCTAAAACTTCATATACTTTGAAATCTGTTTCTAAATTTTGAACAAAAACATTCTCTACCAATAGTCCGATCATTTGGTAGTTCTACCTAGAAAGTTTTCTAAATTGGTATTATTATAGATTTCAAAGTGTTCTTTTCGAATTTTCACTTTGCCAGCGCGTTATTGCCGCTCGCGTCGCCATATTATAAAAATGATGCCCAACATCAATTTTTTGACAATATCTCCTTTCTGCCTTTTCGATGAAAATGAGTCAGAAATCATTGACGTGCTCGAGATGCTATGCAATTCCTCGATTCCAATATTCATTACGAACTATAGCAATTACTTAAATGCTGTTTTTCATCGATAATTCACGCACGCTATAAACAAATTACGATCGGACAAAGGCGCCTGTTTTTGTATCGTTATAGACTGTCCTGATTATCTCAGCAGCGTACAAAAAATAATGATCTCTTGGTGAGAATGTTGGGGTAGTTGATCGCAGTTAGGAATAGGAAGGTGCGTCATCGATTCCTCTACTGCAAAGATGCAAAGATTTATTTCTCCTTATTTATCACTTATCGTCAATACGATAGACTCGTACTGATGATTCAGGAATAATAGTTAAGCTCTGTTGACAAATCATCCGCAGTAGGGGCTCCATGGTCCATGGGATGCGTCCCTTTATCCATGCGACGGACCGTATAGGCTGTATTAGTCCGATTTTACGCATAGTGAACAATTAATGCAAATTAATTGTAATATAAAAATATAAGCAGCTTTTATACCAAGCATTTTTCCGTAAACAAAATAAATGAAGCTCATACGCTATAAACAAATTACGATCGGACAAAGGCGCCTGTTTTTGTATCGTTATAGACTGTCCTGATTATCTCAGCAGCGTACAAAAAATAATGATCTCTTGGTGAGAATGTTGGGGTAGTTGATCGCAGTTAGGAATAGGAAGGTGTGACATCGCTTCCTCTACTACAAAGATGCAAAGATTTATTTCTCCTTATTTATCACTTATCGTCAATACGATAGACTCGTACTGATGATTCAGGCTTAATAGTTAAGCTCTGTTGACAAATCTTCCGTAGTAGGAGCTCCATGGTCCATGGGATGCGTCCCTTTATCCATGCGACGGACCGTATAGGCTGTATTATGCCGATTTTTCAACGCATAGTGAAAACAATTAATGCAAATTAATACTAATATAAAAATATAAGCAGCTTTTATACCAAGCATTTTTCCGTAAACGAAATACATGAAACTCAATTCAAACTCAACAATTTACATTTGATTTCGTTTGAATTTAATTTTGATAGAAAATAAATACGATTCTCTGTGTATATACTCTACCCCAATGTTAAATTCAATGACATACCATCGTTTTAAGAAAATTATGTGAAAAATGTGATTCAACTTATTTGCGGGTACAAGTCTTGCGATATCAAAACTTACTGAAGAAAATACACTGCCGAATTTGGTGCATTAAAATAGCACTCGAATCTAGTGATAGTGCCATAATTTTAAAACAAACAAAAATTGAATAATAATTAAGTTAAGTTATGCTCGTTAAGTTTGGTACATTCTTCCTGGCTTACCCTATACAAGGATATATTTTTTATAACAGAAACCGCACAACATTTGATAAAACTTTGACAAACCCGAAATAATTTAATTAGTAAATAGAATGAAATCAAATGACAATAAAACAAATATTCACAAATATCTATTCAATGTGTGCACATTTCATAGCATATGACGTCACAATCCTTTCTGTAAACATCGTACCAATATATAATACCAATCCCTTATATAATATTTACATTATATTTGAACCTTTCCCATTCACGTAAAAGCAAACAAATGAAAGTGAATTATTATGTGTAATTATATTATTGATTCAAGTCACAGTTGAAGTAAAGAAAGATGTATATGCAGTTAATATTGTAATTATTATTATTGTACAAATGGCGTCAAAAGTTGAGCTATCATTTCAAAATTTTACATCTGGTGCCTTACAACTGAACGGACTATACTTCGACTATAGGGTCCATTGTGATGCCTAAGGATGTGAGGATGTGAGTGGAGTGGAAGGAATTTTTGTGTGTAAACTAGAAATCTGTAGGATATGCGGCTGCAGCCGACTATGATAGGAACTATGCTGATATTCATCAGGAGTATTTGAAGGAAACTGCAGAAAACCTTCTCAAGCATAGCCGGTTACTTCGTTCATGTCCATGCGTCGACAGTTTAGTCAATTAACCGCCTCTTTTTTTCCCTCATAATTGACAAACTGCTAATGTCGGGATTCGAACCCATAACCTCCCAGTTTCCAAGTAGGCATACTGCGTAGACATAACGCCTTAGACAGCTCGGCCACTTGGACTGGTAGTTGTGAGTATAGTTATAATAAACAACTTTTATTCGAAGCATTTTTTCAAAAACTGAATTAATAAGGCACAAACCAATTATAAAATTTTGAAATTATAGCTCGACTTTTGACGCCATTTGTATGTAACATCATTCGTTGCCAACCTCATCTGTTGTCTAGAATATTTATTAATATAAGTATCTACCACTTTTATGATATACAACTCTAAGATAATGCAACCATTATTATTCGAATCATAGATTACATCCGTCTATCCGGAACGGTATGCTCTTATTAATTAAGATACGGTTACTTTAGTATATTATGTAGTATATTTCTTAAGGACGTTCCAGCACTGTGTTATATAGTCAGGACAAAAAACCGGTTTGATTTTATTATAGAACAAATACATAAACACACATATACAACACATAGACAAATTCACTGTACATATATACAAAATAATGTAATTTTGAAAAATAAAATAATTTTAATCTTTTATATTTCGAAAACAAAACGATTTTGTGCGCGTGTCCGTTTTAACTGAACCATTAGCTTTATCAGCATACACAGCGTCAAGTTGAACACAAGCAAGTTATGTAACAACAACTGAGTTAATTGTTTGAATATCCAGTATATATTGATTTTATGGAAAAATTTATCAAACAAAAGTTGTTTATTATAAAAAGAAGAAGATTTTTTGTCATAAAATTTTTGTTATATCTCTTACAGTTTCAAAGATAGGCAGTTTTGCCCATTTTTCCCATACATGGTCCAATTTTGCTCATTAACAAACTTGACCTTACTTTTTTGGTCTAGACCACACAAACAAATTTTCAGCTCGATATCTCTTTCCGTTTTTGTGTTATCGGGTTCACGGACAGACAGACAGACGGACGGACATGCGGAAATGGAATTAATCAAATTAATTAATTGGGTAATTTTATGAACACCTATAACAAAAACTTTTTTCTGCGAACAATATTTTATTGTTACAAGGTCGGAACTAAACTTATTTACAAATATACTGGGTATAAAAACAACACTTGATGACGCTGAAAACATGGAAGTGCCCAAAACGAATACACGTGAATAAATTTATATTACAAATCAAAAATGTTCAGACAAAAAAATACCACCACTAAATTGGCTCTTTCTATGGTTTTCTTTTTATGTACTATTTTGCAGTAAAACAAACACTCGTATAAATGAAAGTGAATAATCTTATTTGTTATTAAATTCTTGATTCAAGTTACAGTGTAAGTATAATATAAGAAAAGATGTATGTAGTAAATATTGTAATTATTATGTGCATGTAAGTAATAACATCGTTGTTCGTCAACACACCATCTGGTTGTCTTTTGTTGAATAATAATTTAGATATCTACTACTCTTATGTAGTTTAATTTTAAATGTTCTTCTTCTTCTTCATCTTAGAACTATATAGAATTGAAGTAATATGTGTCGTATATGCTCCGTATTATATATATTAAAACACAAACGGTATATTTATACAAAGAGTTTGTGAAACAATGAGTCTGAATTGTCATTAATTGTATTATCATCTCACCTCTAGAAAATGATCATATTGTTTGAAAAAACAACTGAAAGTAGCAACAAAATTTTTAACGTGTTTCAGTTGAAGATTGATTGATGGCACTACGACCTGATGGCCCATTGTGCTCCCCTTCTACATCAGTCTGTCGAGATTCGCTTCTCCCATATGTTGGCAATAGCCTGGAGCTTGCTTATCAGGTCCTCCAGAAGGTTCATATATTCGGGGTGAGATGCACCGAATATCCTGTATCTGCTGTAACCTAGAGGTTCGCAGTCAAAGATTATGTGGCTGGATGTTTCTTCCTCCTCGCCACACAATCTGCACATAATGGACCCGTATTAGAGTCCTATTCTGTGAAGATGCTTCCGCACGGGATAATGCCCGGTAATGAACCCGGTAACCCTCTGCAGTTGCATCCTGTTCAGCTTCAGTACATCGAGAGATAGCCTGCTTGTTGCACTCTGAAGCAGTACCTTCCCGAGCTCTTGCCGCTGTACTTTTTCCCAGTGAGCACGGTGTTTAGCATTTGACCACTCGTTGATCACCTGTTTACATGCAGTTCTTAGAATTCCTAAAATAGGCTCTGGACCTGAATGAAGGGCATTCCGACTTAAGTTGAAGAAGTGAACTTATCTCTGCCTTTTAAAGTTAAGGAAACAAT
The DNA here is from genome assembly GCA_963920215.1 of Nineta flava. NCBI lineage: Eukaryota > Metazoa > Arthropoda > Insecta > Neuroptera > Chrysopidae > Nineta > Nineta flava. The sequence continues at coordinate 58,973,804 of OY986045.1, read as the reverse complement.
ATTAATTTTAATGTATTAATTCGATAAAAAGCAAAAGTTCTCTTCGACAAACAGCCGGCCTAAGTGAAGACATTAAGTTAACAAAAGAACATTCTTAAAAAGCTGAAATTGAATAAAAGGACAAAAAAATTATTACTGACAAGAAATTTTTGTATATACGATCAACGGAACATCCCTGCATCTGACCATTAGCCATTAGTTTAAAAAAAATGAAATTACAAAGATAAGATTGCAATTTTTGAGAAAAATAAGGTCATAAAAAAATTTATTAAAGCGTAAGAAATAGGAATCGATCTAAGACCAAAATAGGCTTTATTACCCAATTTTAATGTTCTTTTTTCCTAAGCTATGCGATGCTCTCAAAAAAGATATGAATATCATTTGAAAAACGCAACGTTGATCTTCAAATAACCTTGAAGGCCAACCTTGAAAATCAATATGTCCCCTTCCGAACTAAAGAACTTTATTTGGATCAATTTTTTCAAAAACGCTTCCTTGAATATTAAGGTACATTATTTAAAATGCACGTTCACTTTCGGCGTAAAGAAAATCAACTTTATCTTGTCACAGACATAAATTATTTACAAAATATATTCCCAGTTCACGTAAACTGCTTAAACCGAACAGTTTCAAATTTCTCATGAGTCCTCTAATGAAGGCTTCTTAACTAAGTCGAAGGAGCTAATGAACATTTAACATTGAAGCAATGGACTTCTAACTTAAATATAATTTGTGTTTCGATATTTTACCAACACTCTTCCTACGTAAGATAGAATGAAACAATAGACGTCTATCTGTATCGCTCTTGTATGTTTGTTTGTTGTTATAATAACCAGCATGGTAGTAGTACTACAATGAATAAAGGATATTATTCTAAGAACTAAGAACTAAAAGTCCCTTTATAAGTTCCTAATAAAATCTTATTACAACACAACAATTGTGTTACAAGAAAACTCATCTCTTTTAGTCTCCTCAAAATGATATGACAATATTATTTGTACAAATAATACGGGGTAGAACTACAACAACAGTGTTCAAATGTTGGGTACCGAGTGTATTATTTGTAACAAGTGAACTAATTATATTGGATACTCTTCTACACACGTACTCCAAAATATTGTTTAAATAGTGTTTTATGTTGTAACATGACTTTCTTATTATACTCGGTATATAATATATACGACGGTATATTAAATTTAGTTCCGACTTTGTAACGGTTGAAAATATTGATTGCAGAAAAAAAAATTTTCATAAAATGACCTAATTACACCACGCCTGCCCGCCGTCTGTCAACACAATAACTCAAAAATGAAAAGAGCTTAAAAATGTCAAAGCCACTTTTTACAAAATTTGTATTATTTATAGTATTATAGGTATTAATAATTATTGAAATGCAGCCTGACTAGAGACGCCATCTTGGAATATGATGTCATGAGTAACTTTACCTTTACTGGGAGGCTTACAAATATGATTTTAAATACAACGTCTAGTAAGCTAATCAAGTTGGTTTAGCTATGATACTCACAAATTAACGTTATTACCTCCCTTAATATATTTTCTTACATATTTGTTCATTAAATTAGGCATACCATAATTGCATAACCAATCTTATATTTTTACCATTTGCGCAACGTTATCAAACGAACCTGAATCATCCTGTACCTCTAAAGATGATTCCTATTAATATTGAGAGGGTTTGGTTGAAGCAAGTTTCTTATTATTATTTCTATAGTTCTATATATATATATATATATATATATATATATATATATATATATATATATATATATATATATAAATATAATCTTATCCATTTATTTTATCCACTGGTTTATACATAACACACAATGTCAACACACTACTGATAACATAGAAAAATCCGATTTTAAGTTTTGCTATTTAACGATATTAATGTCGAAAACTTAATCATTATGTCGGGCTACAATTGTTTTTTTCTTCCTTCCTATCTACTACGTATTATTATATTTATTAAACTTTTCTATGTATCTCAGCTATATTCGAGAATTACACAATTTATGATTGCATTTATTATTTTTTTCTCTTCGTTTTTTCCATCTCTTTTTTTGAAAGGAGACCAATTTTTGTGAACGTCAAGTTTTCTTCAACCCTGTGGGATAATAATTTGACATAATGTTCTCAAGAAATGTTTTTGATTTCATAGATATTGCTGTATAAGGGCAAAGTTTTACCAATCAATTTCTCAAGAATTGATTACCCTCATTCAAAAGAAATTTGATATTTTCATTCGATTGTTTTGAACTGAACAAGCGCAGTATCATTTGTTGATGTAAGGTTTTAGTTATAATGAAATAGAGAAGGTTTCTATTTGATGCAACCTTACATGATATTTATATGTAACTTTAAATGTAAATATACAGTGTTAGCGTGTGTGAGATAACTCCTTTATTGTGATTGGTGTACTTTGACCATGTGACTGACGCGGTTGACAAGAAAGAAATATTAAATAATAAAGGAACTCGAGCTGCTAAAAATATGATTAATAACTTTCATATGAATTTCATTGTGTCTATCTACAGCAATGTTGTTTTTGGTATATCAACTATTTTTATTGAAAACTTTCACGTGTAAAAACGGCATGTAATTACACGTTTCGTGTAATACATATTGCCTAAATAGTATAATTATACACATAAAATAGATGTACTGCAAGTAAGATAGATTGTAGAGGCTGCCCTGAACGGGCTACACTTCGACCATAAGGTCCATTGTGATGCCTAAGGATTTGAGGAGTGGAAGGAATTTTTGTGTATAGATTAGGTATTGGTAGGATATGCGGCTGCAGCCGACTAGGATAGGAACAATGCCGATATTCATCTAGATTTCGTGCAGGAAACTGCAGAAAACCTTCTCAAGCATAGCCGGTTACTTCGTTCTTGTCCATACGCCGACAGTTTTGTCAATTAACCGCCCCTTTTTTTTCTTAATAATTGACATACTGCCGATGTCGGGATTCGAACCCATAACCTTGCAGTTTCCAAGTAGGCATACTGCGCAGACATTACGCCTTAGACCGCTCGGCCACTTGGACTAGTGAAAAGGAACGGTTAATGCTACGAACGATTAATGTTACGATTTACAGCTTTTCGAATTTGAAACGATTACTTTGCTTTAAACAACTAATGTATTAATGTTATTGGTTCATAATCGATATATTTCTCAGGGGAAATCGAATGATTGCCAATCATTATTATTCTTCATTCATAACGCATATCTTCAGTAATTGAATGTTTTAAAGAATTATGTGTACAGGTTGATCAAAAACTTCATATTAGAACAAAATATTTATAATCTGTTTCAAAGATTATGTTCAAAAATGCAATCAATTTGACAACCTTGCTTTTATAGTAGACATAAATATTCCACTTTTGATGATTTTTTTGGAAATTTAATATACTCAGAGAGATTGTGCTATGAATATTTTGAAACTGTAAATGTCGGGGTAAATTGGGTCAACGATGTAGATTCGATGATCAGATACATCTTTTTTTTCATATGTTTTAGATTCTAGAAATGAATTGATTTTCATTAGAACGTCCAGTCATCAGAATTTTTTCCAGTTCAAGTTCAATACTTTCTTCTTACTCTTTCTCGCTGTCCCTTGAAATAAACAATAGTAATGTTTGTCAAAAAAATGATATAAAGCTCGATATAAAATATTGCATACAAGCTCAAATTTTGTGTCACTCGATAAAATAAATAATGGAATTGACTGCTAAACGTTATATAGGTTGATTGAGTAGCTCTATAACAAACAAATTATATCAACTCAATTCTAAGAAAATAATATTAATATAATGAAATAGGAAGAAAATAATTTGTATGTACTTATATACGCACGTAAGAAGTTATACTACTTTTTAAATAATTTATTAAAATAATATTTAATTTTAATCTGATATCTTGAAAACTATTAATCGTATCGTATTTTAACCAACGCCATCGGTTTTGTTAGGTCTAAATTAGCTTAAAACAAAGTTTATATCAAAATCGGGGTCAACAAAATTTTTCCCAATTTTTGCAAATTTTTTAAGGGGTACCCCTTTGTAAAAATGCGAAAAAAGTGAAGAAAATTTTTGTTCTTGGTTTTAATAAAAATCATTTTCTAGGGTAATTTTGACCCAAACAGTACGAAAATACGATTCATTTTAACGTCCGACCAACACATTTCAAAATTTTGGCTTCTCACTTCATACAGTTTGGAATTTTAGCACTATAGATCTGATATCTTGAAAACCGTTAATTGTATCGTATTTTCACTGACGGCATCGATTTCGCTAGGTTCAAATTAGCTTAAAACGAAGTTTATACCAAAATCGGATAAAACAATTATTTTCCCAATTTTTGCGATTTTTTTAAGGGGTACCCCTTAGTAAAAATGCGAAAAAAGCGAAGAAAATTTTTGTTCTCGATTTTAATAATAATCATTTTCTAGGGTAATTTTGACCCAAACAGTACGAAAATACGGTTCATTTTAACGTCCGACCAACACATTTCAAAATTTTGGCTTCTCAGTTCATACAGTTTGGAATTTTAGCACTGTGGATCTGATATCTTGAAAACCGTTAATTGTATCGTATTTTAACCGACGGCATCGGTTTCGCTAGGTTCAAATTAGCTTAAAACGAAGTTTATACCAAAATCAGATAAAACAATTTTTTTTCCAATTTTTGCGATTTTGTTAAGGGATACCCCTTAGAAGAAATGCGAAAAAAGTGAAGAAAATTTGTGTTCTCGATTTTAATAATAATCATTTTCTTATAACTGCATAGTTTCATCAGAAAATACTACTGCGCTTGATCACCACGATATGCGTTATGAATAGTTGCTTGAAAAGTTACATGTGTAAAATAGGACTAATGTAAGAGCTGATGGTGTAGCTATTTGCCAAAATAAAACTATCATGAATCTTTCGTTTTGTAGTGTATTCTAATATTAAAAAATAAAACCATTAAAGTTTGATAAACAGCTAACAAATCAACCTGTATAAACAATTTAAAATGTCGTGATGTATATTTGAAAATTGAAAACGAATGTTTAGTCATGCAAAATGTAATTTTTAGTTTGTGTTTATATTTTTAAAAGATTTCAATTTAAATTAATGGTAGTATAGATTGACTTTTTACTGTTGCTGCTATATAATATATAATAAAGCTTATATATGATGCTATACACATAATATTTATTTATATAAATTTAATTTTTTATTTTCTTCGCTTTTTATTGCTTTGTAAAAAGTTTATCAAACCTGCCATCATATTTTATGACTGATGAAGATTGATGAAGAAATATTTATACAACTGGAAAGAAAAAAATTACTATAATATACTAAAAATCTAGAACAATTCAAAATTATTATACACACAATAGCAAATATAATATAGTATCTAGTGGGTTGTTAACCACCAGTGCTGCTATATTTATCGAAATTGGTAGGAATTTAATTTTAACTACTAGATTCCTTTGAAAATTACCTAAAACCTATACCCAACTAAGCGTATCCAACATTTAAAATCGAATCTATGCATTTTTTAAACTTACCAAAAATAATTAAAAAACAAATAATCGAAATAATAGATTGATGATCGAATAACTTCACTTGAGTCTCCACCACTAAAATAGATTTCGTAAATGATAAGAAATAGAGCAAAATTTTCAGTGTTCTCTACATTTGTTCTCAACCGATTGAATACATAAATACATAAATTGAATGCAATAATTTTATTTTCAAAATCTAAATACTAATGGGAAATTCCAGCTTTACCTATATTTTGCTTTAGAACTTCACTGTACATATTGTTCTATTTACTAGAGATAGATAGATACATAGATAGATAGATAGATAGATAGATAGATAGATAGATAGATAGATAGATAGATAGATAGATAGATAGATAGATAGATAGATAGATAGATAGATAGATAGATAGATAGATAGATAGATAGATAGATAGAATGCTAAACCATATGTTTTTAATCATATCAAAATCATAAAAGATTTACATAAAATAAATAATTTAATTAAAATTCTTATTATAAAACAATCATAATATTGTATTATTTTAATGTGCACACTGTTTGAAGGTATTTCTTTTCTCAAGAAAATATATTTTCTTCAATAAAGAAAATATATTGTTTGTTTTAAATCAAGACTACGCAGTCGAACCAAAAACATGTGTGTAGTTGTGCGAAGAAACTAAAATTATTTCTTGCACGACGTTTAAAATTTTTTTAAGTAGAGTTCCTTAGTCTTGGCCTAAAAGAATCTTTCTTGGCTACTTTTGTTTGAAACTTTTTTTTAACTAACTTATGCAGCTCAAAAACGAACACAAACAGTTCACGCATTGAGAATGAACTCAGTACATACCAGGTATTTAAGCAATTAACACAATTATTTGTTAGTTTCACTTTATAAACTCCCTTTTTCAAACAGGATTTATTAGAGTTGTATTCGTTTACTGAGTAATAAAAACTGTTCGTTTTTGTAAGGATCAGAATCGAGTAATACTTGATCGTTAAAAAACCGCAAAACCTCAAATTGTCTACAATTTTAATTGAACCGACTATCCACCCCAACCCCCATAAAGTTAGAATTTCCGTAATATGAAGGCATCTCAATATATTTATCTATTCATTTGATAGAAATAATTGAAGTCGATTTAAATTACAACGATATTCATATTATACATCAAACACACAAGTTTGAAATGAATGCTTTCATATAGGCATGAAACAATCAATGGATGATTGTGTGTGCATATGAATAATAAACATCCTGCCCAAGTAAGTCATACATTGACTATTGACGTACACAGATTGGTAAATAGAATCAGATAGCATAGAAAATGCAAAAATTACCGCCCCAAGAAAGGTGGGAACATCTTAAAATTGTTTCAAAATATTGTAAATAGGAATATTTTTCTAACCTCAAATTAAAATTTTCTAGGATATGCTTCCTAGATAAACATTTCTCAACATTTGTTGTCTTCCTGTTTAAGATTCAATTTTAAGAACAAATTAAATCACAGTATCACTTCATTTCTACATTTTATCATGGTAGAACAAAACTATCGTTTCCGAGTTACTAAAATTTATAAAGACCAGACCAGGTTTATCAATGTATACATTTAATAGACAAAGTTTACGAGCCCATAAAAATTATATCATTGATAATGTGGCCCGTAATTCTAATATTATTCTTTTATCAGAAACATAGAGTAATAATGATGAAGACATTCCTGTACCTAATTTCAACTGTATAGTCAAATTGAAATGTTCGAATGTAAGAGCTGGCAATGTAGGTATTTACCCAAATCATAACAATCATTCATCTTTCTATAATTGTATAATATTGTCTTGTCTTTCAACATAAAAAATCAATTAAAAAAACATTGGTTTGTCGTCCATTATTGAAGCCCATTTTTATAAAACTTTCCATCATTTTCTGTGGGTGTTAGTATCCTTTTTCTATGGGTGTATACACATTCTTCATGACTATTGGCTGCTGTCTATAACACACAACTATTCTTTTTCAAATGCATTTCTAATAGGGAATCAATGTTAAATAAATAAATAAAATATTTACTATAAAACCATACATCATACATACACATACTTACAAACATCTGGCTGCTTGTGGTATGATGTTTGATGTCATTTAAGAGTGAGGATTTTGTGATGACCACTTAATTTATAAAAGTATTATTCATTACGTATGCACACACACACACACACTATGGACTACAGAGTACCCCCACTATTTTCATTTCTTTATGAAGCATTGTGTAATTACTATATTAAATAATATTTAACATTGATTCTCTATTGGCAAAGCTATCCAAAACAGACGGTATATATTATTTATTATTATAATTCTAAACCATCAAATGCATAACTTTAAATTGAAGTTTGTAATTACTTCTCATTTTAATTACGTTGAGATTTATATTTTCATTTATACGTATAAATATTTTAATTTATTATTATTATTATTATTATTATGATTATCATCATTACCAAACCATTTTCTATAACCAGAGCGGAATCTAGATAAAAACAATGGCCATTTCTTTGTTTTATTCAATTGTGACCAGTTAATTGCATGATGTGAAAACATCTATAGGAAGATATACAAGTTTATAACATGGGGTAGTGAAATGAATTTTCAGATTATATAATGTCACGTTTTTTGCAAACGATCGGTTATGTGACAGTGATCGAGTTTGTCAACCAATCACATTGCTTGACAAATCACATTTCTCACAATTCATTAGACGTTAACGTTCATGCTCTCACATCATGCCTCCTGAATCCCATACTCAATTCGTTTTCTTTTTATTAGAAGATAATTAAATTCGAACTACAAATAATAATTATAAACAGATTTTGGATGTTATCGATATGCAGTTTTTCAAATACATACAATTCTGATTTTGGTAAATACAATCATATGATATGCCGAGATGAACTTAATTGTAGTGGTTATGGTCATCTAATTTGTCAAGAAAGGTTCTACCCGATAGAAATATCGTGGTTTCATAATTTTCCTTTCGGTTTGGGCACTATATCTAACTGTATGCCAAATATCAACTTTTAAGGACTTATGGTCTAGGCCCTGGAATTGTGATTATGTCTCTCCAAGATTGAGAGGCGTGTCCATGTTTATTGGGTTTTTGAAGGAAAATAACTGTTTATTCCTTAACGGTGATTGAAAAAACTTTCTCTTTAAATTCCCTAAATAGCTTATATTCGAAAAATCAGTTCTGTGGCTCTTTTCGCTCAGATTTCGGGGTCAAATATGATCTAATATTTCGATAAGTAATAGTACTGTAGGCACGAAGGCCAAAAAGCCTTTAAACTCGACCTGTCGCAATACCGTGCTCTAGATTAAGTGTCTAATAATATTGGCTGTTATAAACTTTTAGCTTAGCAAAAAAACTATAAAACTCAAACTTTTTTTGGATCATAGCTCGCTAACTCGCTCAATCTGCACATTGTTTTTATTGGTTGAAAATCTGGAGCTTATTAATTTGGCTTTAAAACAATATTGGATGTTCCGCTAATTGTTTAAGGTTTCATAGAAACACGGACAAAAAACTTTATTTTCATATTTTCTAAATTATTTTATTTGAACTTCAAAAAGCATAGATTAGTTAAGTTTTTTAAACTAACTAAATATAGGTACATAAATATATGTAATTATCCGGAACATACTATATATATGATACAGGGTATAAAAAGTGACGAAACCTTTATGAACTGCTTAAAATCGCTATGAATAAAAAATTTAAATATATTCAGCCAAGAATTACTTAGAATAAAATAATCATGAATGTTGTGAGTGAAGTGATGAAACAAAAACAACAACAAGAAACAATCAAGTTATAAAATAATTATTTGTTTCAACAAACTTTAACAATTTATTGTATTTAGTTATTTATTTATATTTGTTCAAGTTGACAAATCATTCATAAATTTTTGTTTATTTATTGTGTGACATTTAATAAATATACAGTAAAATCTGCCTAATTTTTAGTCTATACAATTATTTATATCCTGTTTATTTATATAAACCTAGATTTTAATCGTGGCTTCGCTCGAGTTTTATTGTTTCATCTCTGGCTCCCATGATCGTACCGAGGTAAAATACCAGTTTTTATGTCTTATATGATATGATCTTAAACACAAAAAGCATCAAAATCGTTTCAGTAGTTTTTTTTTCAGCAGTGATCGGACAAACAAACAGACAAATAAAGTAATAAAGTACAGAAAGCTCTTTTTATCGATAGCAAAGCCAATCGATATTTTAAGAATGATTTATACCAAATTTGTTTGACCGTTTTAAATAAAATTTAAGGCCAAGTAATCGTTAATTATAATATGACCATGCATTACAAATGTGGTGTTCTAAAAATTACCTTTAAATAGTACGCCAACCCGAAAATGTAAAGTTTCACTGTACTATAAAAGTTTTCATAATCATCCAAAGTTTTCCATCTGACAATAATATATCATAACATTTATAAATTTATTTAAACAATAACTTTAAAATATTATTTTCCCAACAGATAAAACATTTATTTTATGTAGTTTAATTTTCAATTTTAATTGTTTATTGTGTTTCATATCATTTTTTTATCAATGTTTTTTGTTCGATTTTTTGTATTAAATAGCACTGGAAATGAATTACACAAGCGTCCTTTTGTTATCTTCCATTTCCACCATTAGAAAACAAATGGAATCAGCTCAACCGAAATCACTTTATTTTCTTAACTATTTTTTTTCTCAGGAGATGTCAAATCGAATTGGATAAAAATTGGTATACTGCTTATACACTATGAAAATTTTTAATTCACTGAGATGATATCATTTTTTACTGAAATTTTATTGCCAAATGTCACTGGAAAATATCAATTTTCTTTACTCCATAAGATAACATATAATTTGTAGATTCAGTAGTATTGATTTTTCATGGCAACCAATCTCTAAAATTTGAAAATTTAACTGATTTTTAAAATGTTAATATCAGAAATAATTTCATTGGTTTTAAAGACTCTTTGGCGTAGTGATCCTTGAGAATACGACCCGATTTTATAAAAGTATTAATTTTATTAAATAATTAATTCAAATGTCCGTCAACACCATTTTTTTAATGCAAATATATAAGCTGCATATTTTAAAGAATATTTATAAATATTATTTATTATGGTGGCTACTTTAATAATATAGTTATTATAATTTTAAGTACAAAAAAATTATGTTCTCCATAAGACGCTGTGTTAAAAGTTTGATTTTTAATCGATAATTACTCTTCGAAATGATCGTCAACAGGTGTTAAATTTTTGAGGGAGAATAACTACATAATTGAGCAATTCAATTCACCAAAAAAATTTTTTTATCTATTATTAAGCCTCATGTATGAACGTCCTTAAGTTAAAAGATATATTTCTGACTCAATTATATTAGTTTATTATTCGATTTATAAAATAATAAACTGAAATCAATTACATTATTTATTTTTTTGGAATGAGTGATGTTTATTTATAGGCTTCATTAAAATTTAAAACTAACTCTGTACAAAAACAAATTTTTTGTTATTGAAATTTTTCATAGCAAAATATTATTAGTATATGCGGAATATTAGTTGCAACAGCATGTTATTTAAGGATTTTAATTAGTAGTAAAAAATAACTCTTTAGGAATTCCTTTTCATCTCGAATTAGTTTCTGTTCATGTTAGCGAAAACTTCCATCTGAAAATGAAAAATTATTATGGATGAGATGGCATAATAATAATTGCGTTAATAGTTTGAATTTTTCAAGATAAACCTTTTTAAAAAGTCAATAATTTTATTATACGACTCTAAATTCACCAAAAACATTTTGAACAAGAATTATTTATTTATTAATAGGTTCATATGGCATTTTTAAAAGCTTTTTACCTAAAAAAAATATGAAAAAATTATTGTACCCAAACCCTTGGGCGTAGGTTCAATAAAAGCAAATATTTTTCATTTATAAAATCATGTATACATTTATTTTTTTTATTTACACGAAATGTGTTTATATATTTCAAAAATCATATACAAAATTAATTGATGCAATTTAATCTAAACATGTACAGGTATACAGGGTGTTTCGATAATTCTCATATAAACGTAGATAATAAAATATATAAAGAATTTTCAATGCCCGAAACAATGTTGCCCATTCACGACCATTCACGAAAAATTTTTCAATCAATATTTCTTCAATCAATATTTTCAACCCTTACTAAGTCGGGACTAAACATATTATACCCTGCGAAATTATTTGTTTTATACATATACAGTGTGACTCATTAAATCTAAACATGTACAGGTATACAGGGTGTTCGATAATTCTCATATAAACGTAGATAATAAAATATATAAAGAATTTTCAATGCCCGAAACAATGTTGCCCATTCACGACCATTCACGAAAAATTTTTCAATCAATATTTCTTCAATCAATATTTTCAACCCTTACTAAGTCGGGACTAAACATATAATACCCTGCGAAAATTAAGTATATATATTTACTTAATAATAAATAAAAGTGAACAGTTAAAGTGGAAGCGTTGGTAAATTAAATTGTTGCTTATAATTGCGCTTCAAATAAAAGCATTCAATTTTGTTTTTCTAAAAATATAAATTTTATCCTTTCAGTTAAGTGTAAATAGCAACACCGCCGGGTCTTACATTAGATCATTTAAATTTGACAATTGAAATAAGGTACAGGAATGTCTTCATCATTATCACTCCATGTTTCTGATAAAAAAATAATAATTGAATTACGAGCCATATTATCAATGATATCTTTTTTAAGGGCTCGTAAACTTTGTATATTAAATGTATAAATTGATAAACCTGATATGGTCTTGATAAATTTCGCTAACTCTGATTATAATGTAAATAATGGATTCAATGCCAATCTTTCCAATGCCAAGTTGTGGCGTTGGTTCTGTTCTATCATGATAAAATGTAGAATGATTGTTTTTAGATTGTAAATATAATTGGATATATGAAGAGCTTAATTTAAGATTTATCTGTTTTCCAACTAAAAACTTCGTTCGCTATTGGTACTATGTAGCACGAAAGTATCGCCTGTTTAGCGCTTTAGTCCGAAGCATTTTTCCGAAATCCGAATGAATAAGACACAAATCAGTAATTTTTTAAATAAGCGCAACTTTTGTTAAATAAGCAATATAAAAAAAAAGTTGTTGAAAAACTTTCTTATGAAATTGTCAAATTAAATGAATTTTATTCAGTTGCAATATGTAGTCCCACTAGATATTTGTCTAAATGACTTCCAGACCATCTGTACAAAAATCGTCGTCATTCATCATTTCAAATAATCACTCTCTAGTGAATTTGAACCTAAAAAATATAATTTTTAATTCACTATTACTATTAATAGAGAGGGAGCAAAAAAAAAGAACTCAATTGCAATTGAAATAATATGCATCATCTGTTTTTCAATATAGAATTGTAAATAAATAAACAAGTATCAACAACAACGATTTCATAGATTGTAAACGATCCACATAGGGAGGTACGTATACATGTAGTTGTAACCTTTTGAACCTGTGTGTATTGTACAATAACTCCTAAATTAACACATTTATACCCCCCTCACCCCACACACAAGAGCAGCAAACCCCACCTTTTATATAAATTACATAACAAAAATATATATAAAACTATTGAAGCGAATGTTTTTAATAAACATATTTTACAGTTTACAATTTACAGTTAATTAATCATTTTATTATCAATAAATATATATTTTTCAATCATCATATATATATATATATATATATATATATATATATATATATATATATATATATATTTTATTTGTATCAGCTTTAACATGATTTTTCATTTCAATTGACATGTATACCATATTGTGAATAAAGGTTATTTACCTGTGGATATTTTAAAAATTTAATTTTTATTCCCGGGGTATATACAGGGTAAGTCAAAAGTCATGAAGTTTATTGAAAGGATGGATAGGGAATAAAATTCTAAGATGAAAAGTCCTTGGACATTTTAGTTCCTAACCCACCGTTAATTAGATATTAATTAAATAAAGTAATCAATTAGAGAAGCGCGTTAACGGAATAAGAATAGATTTCTAACTATAACGATTTACTCATGTGAATTTTTTCCCATTAAACTAATATCAAGAGATACTCCAAATTTGGCGTATGCTTTGCAATATCAAGCATTGATATCAAAGAATGTTACCAACATTCACACATATTACATCGTGGCTAGATATTGGACGTCAATATCTAGGCTTCTTTAATGCAATACATGTGTCCCTGTATTACACGTCTTAACTACCAACAAACTTGTATATTGATTATTTAATATTGAGACAAAAAATTAAAATAAACCAATTTTTATTTTTTGCACAAATTCGTCTTTTATTAATAATTCTTATTAACCTTAAGTCGAATATACCAGGATATCTTGTATTCCTACTAGCGTGTTTACCGTCAATGATATGAAAAAGTTGGCTCTTATGCCAGAGTCGTCTTTGATGTAGCGGTTAGCACGCTGGACTAGATATCCAGGCGGCCGAAGTTCGATTCCTGGTTGACGAGTTAATTTTTTCTTATCAATATTTAATTCAAGATATTTGTCCATAAAGTATACGTTAGTTCTCTGATATTTGTCTTATGTAACCGAAATGGAATTTGACAAATATTGTATTATGACGCTTAAGTATATACAAATAATAAATATATAAAATAATTAACTTGATTCCATTTAATAAATTTGTAAATAAAACTATAAAAACAGATATTTCTATGATTCTATGGTTTATAACAAAATCCCTTAAACTCGGCCGTCTGACGCACTACCGTATGCTCTAGATATCTAAACTTCACTAGATAATAAATAATCTTTTGTAATTTTAACATAATCCATGATAATTTTATTTTTAGTAGTTATAGAAAGTTATAGCCGCCCAACAAAATTTAATGAAAATTTTCCAAATATCATTAATAGAAATATTATATTAATAATTGATCTATATGATTATTTAATGTAAATATATTTTTAATCAGAAACAGTCATTTGTGTGTAACAATGTCAGAGATATATTAATTAAAATTCACAGTATGGATGATGAATGTGTAACTCTTGATATACATTCTGGTTGTGCATTCAATCATCCATTATAAAACCATAGTTTTATGTAACCTACATTAAAGTTATGTACATCCCAGTTATTTGTTTTATACATATACTGTGTGTATCAGTAAATCTCAACTTGAATCGTCCAAAAAATTTTTAATTCGCCCTAATACCTAGATCAAGTTTTTGTATTATAAATACGTATTTCGACTACAAAGTAGTCATCATCAGTATAAAATATCTAGTCGTAATTGACTCTTTGACAATTAGAAATATATAGAAAATCGAAATCAATAGACAAAAATAAAAATATATAAAAAATTAAACAAAATAAATTAAAATATAATAAATTTTATTGAAATTACTCTTGTTAAAATTGCTTTCACTCGACTTACTCTTGTTACCATTTTACTTATTAAAATTACTCTTATATTGTCTCAGGATATGTTATTCGTTGATAATTTGATGACAGTTTCACGATGTTTCTTGGTTGTGTCTAGCTTATATATGTTTTACCAAGGTTTAACTCTATTCTAAGGTGCTAAACTCTATTCTAACACTCTTGATTGGTGCTAAGTTGTGCGTTGCGCAGTAAACGGGTTTTTTTTATATGTTGACATCTTTAGAAAGGGAGAGACGGACATACTGACGATTAATTTATCCGTAGAATTTTGATTAGATCTTAATTTGGAACGGGTTCATTGCCTAAATTCATAATATTTATTTTGAAATTCTGAATGTAAATGCTTTCGTACGCATCATAGTTTTATGTAACCTACAATAAAGTTATGTACATACAAATTATTTGTTTTATACATATACAGTGTGACTCATTAAATCTCAACTTGAATCATCCTCTCTATTGGAATATTAAACTTTTACAGTAACCACTAACTTGTTAGCTCCCAGGAATTAAGTGATCCAAATCGTCCTCTCTCTGCTAAACAAGGAACCAAACCAAATTTGTATACAAATAAAATGTTACAGTTTTGCGCCTGAAATGATCCAAATTTAACATTAGCATACACAAGAGGTTCACGTTTGCTTACGGATTGTATATTTGATATATCGTGATATTTTTATATAAACGTATACTTCATGGTAAATCCATAAGTATACACAAAACATTCACAGATTTATTTATATTATCAGCTGGGATCATATTGAATTGATCTATATTGAATACATTCAAAAATTTGTATTTTTGTACACTTCTGATACAACCTGTACATATCCCATTGATCGAATGTAAACAAAATATTAAATTAAATTTTATCATGAAAATGATAATTATTAAATAACATGTCTCTCAGTTATAGAAATTACATTTTCATTTTGTGAACACAATGTATCTATACATTGTACAAAGTGTTTGAAAATTTATGTATCCTAATTTTCAGCGAATAATAAGTAATTAAAAAAAAATTAAAAATATGCAAACTAATTATCATGTAAAACAAATTAATAATACATTGACAACATGATAGTGAGAGATCATATGCATCCCACGATCATAAAATCTCAGATAGCTCAAAGGCAAAGCGTTGGTCTAGATAGAGATAGATTGTAAAGGCTGTCCTGGACGGATACACTTCGACCATAAGATCCATTGTGATGCCTAAGGATGTGAGGATGTGAGTGGAGTGGAATGAATTTTTGTGTATAGACTAGGAATTGGTAGGATATGCGGCTGCAGCCGACTATGATAGGAACTATGCCGATATTCATCTGGAGTTCGTGAAAGGAACTGCAGAAAACCTTCTCATACATAGCCGGTTACTTAGTTCTTGTCCATACGCTGACAGTTTAGTCAATTAACCGCCCCTTTTTTTCTTTTTTTCTCTTAATAATTGACAAACTGCCGATGTCGGGATTCGAACCCATAACCTCTCAGTTTCCAAGTAGGCATACTGCACAGACATAACGCCTGAGGCCGCTTGGCCACTTGGGCTGGTCTAGAAGTGTAGTCGTTTTCATATCAAGCATTTGTTGACAAAGAATATTATGCAATAAAAAGTTCCACTTAAGTTAATCTCACCAAATATCGGATGCAAATATAATTAATGTTTACTAAACTGCTATTTATTTTTGTTGCTTATAGTCTTTTTGCAAAAAATTGGCCTAATTTGGAACCAATACCTTATAATTAGTTTCATTTCTCTCGTACCATTATACATACTACATACACTCACCTGAGCCATTATTTTTAAACACCCGGTATAAACTAAAACACCATCCTATCTATAACATGCCACACATTCATAGACATATATATTTAATTTAATATTTAGCTGACATAATCTAAATTTATAGTTTATTTATCTACAAAAAAAAGTATACAAAAATACTACAACACAACGACCGATCTACTATCTATGGATATATATATATATATATATATATATATATATATATATATATATATATATATATATATGAGAATTCAAGATTTATTTAATTTCACCAATGACAGAATTATTATTATCTTTTTCAACCATTTTCGTTCTATATTTTTTCAATGGAAAATACATCCTATTGTAGAATATCTCGTATTCTATTTTTGAATGGTTTTTATTTAACTTGATGTTCCTTATATTTGTGCATTTGTGTGCTTCAAATCTTGCAACCTACTTTTCATTTACTTCTAGTCAACCGATTCTCATGATAATTTGCTCGAGTGTTTAATCTCCATAACAATAGAAAAATTTTGTAAAGACGATCATTCATAACGCCATTTAAATTTATAGAACGAAATAGTAACTAGACATTTGACTATACATATAAGCGTCAAAGAACATAGTCAAAAGTCATATTTGATCTCCAACAAAAGAAAATCGCTACATTATAAAATGCGATGTCTTAATACGGTTTTAAATCCAAAAAAAATCATTAACAGTCAATTTTTATGACCCAAAATTAGTTTTTTAAGTTGGCTATTATTATAAATGATAGTAGAATCAATTAAATATTTATGTGCTAGTTGGTATTTTCGCCGCACCAAACAGAAACCATAAAATTTAAATTGATTGATCATTTGAAGAAATTTTTGTAGAGTTAATATGACAGTTATGAATGATAATCGAAAAGAAATCACGTAAGACAGTTAGCAAATTAGACATGTGTAGCATATCTTCGCAGGAAAATAATTACAACCATATTTTACTTTGTTTGTTGTTTTTTTAAAACGGAATTTTTGCACCTCGGAAAATATTCACTCTAGACTTAAAAATCACTCTATACTTTAGTAGTACATTAGTACCATTGAATTAGATTTGTTATTGGTTGATATATTTAGTAAAACGTACACACTCATACTAGGGTTGCCACTTCTCCGGTTTTGGAAACTTTTCTCCGATTAATGTATTCACCGGACAAAAACCAAAACTTGAAAATAATTTTTTTTTTATAGTAAAATTCTTGGTATAAAATATTGGTTTATATTTTACTTACTTAGAGTGTCTTTGTAACCCATGTGTAAGTGTTTTGTGAAAGTAAATGTGTATGTACTCACGAAACTTAGCGCACATGCGTAGTTTGTTACATTGGATGATGTTTATGTTGGTCAAGTATAAGTTTATATTTTCAATACATTAGAATTTAGAATACCATTGCCACTACCATTCCTGCAATAGACAGATAGATAAAGATTGTAGAGGCTACACTTCGACCATAAGGTCCATTGTGATGCCTTAGGATGTGAGGATGTGAGTGGAGTGGAAGGAATTTGTGAGTAGACTAGGAAATGGAAGGATATGTGGCTGCAGCCGACTATGATAGGAACTATGCCGATATTCATCTGGAGTTTGTGAAGGAAACAGCAGAAAACCTTCTCAAGCATAGCCGGTTATTTTGTTCTTGTCAATACGTCGACAGTTTAGTCAATCAACTGCCCTTTTTTTTTTTATAATTGACAAACTGCCGATGTCGGGATTCGAACCCACAACCTTCCAGTTTCCAAGTACTGCATACTGCGCAGATATGACGCCTTAGACCGCTCGGCTACTTGGCTGGTTGGCAACCCTAACTCATACATAGAGACATACACAATAATAATACCTAAAGTAAACCAATAATGAATCAAGACTATTTCCTGTATTCAACAAATCCAATCATTGTGGTGGCATTAGTTATGTAATAATACAACTAACAATTTGTAACTTAATGTTACTATGACTGTAACTATGTTTAGATGTCTTCTACAATTTGTATGATCTAACTAACCTATTTACAAGTGAATAAACCGACTCATATACGAGTACATGCATACATATTGGATGTGGCACAGAAAGTGCCTTAAGGATAAATAGCATCCTTCAAACTAGCCGACCAGAATTCCACAAAGTATTCAGTGTTAACAGTAACTTTATATTTATTAATTTTGCATTTTATATATTATACATATATATATATATATATATATATATATATATATATATATATATATATATATATATATATATATATATATATATATATGTGTGTGTGCATTCCAGTCCAAGTTTCAGTTCAATAAGCAGTCATGCTCTTTTATCCCCATCCTCAGATCATTACTCAACCCTGAAACGTCGCAATAGACTCATCAAGCTATATCATCTGTATTGTAACGGATAGCACGTTGGCTGCGGTATCCAGAGATCCAAAGTTCGATACCTGGTGGATGAGTAAGTTAGTACTTGTTCGCTTTCCCCCAAATATAAAAAATTGTTGATATGAACTATAATCTGTTAATGAATTATTTTTAGAACTATTTTTATAATTATTATTAGAACTATTTCTTAAGATTATTAGTTCTATATGAAATATTTTGCTTATTTAGAAGGATCTATTCTCAAAATATGGTAGCACACTTTTGTACACCTTGTAATATATATAATATAGTTTCTAGTAATATATTGAGTGAAGATAATAATGATTCATAACACAAGCAATTTCCTTTAATCAACTTAAATACTCTTGGATAAATATAATTTTTTATTAGTTGAGACGGAAATTGTATTTTGATAAATCTTTAGCTATTCCTAAATTCTGCCGCAGAGCTATTATATTAATTACAAAACATATTTCTGTTCAGAAAACATACAGATACAAAATTCCAATTCTTTTTACACTTGCCTGTTATCTCTTTGTGTTTTGAAGAAAACTGAACAACATCTTGAAATGAAATATCAAATAATTCTAATCCATTCTATCACCAACAAATTAATATTACATGTCTTTTTTTACATATATATATATATATATATATATATATATATATATATATATATATATATATATATATATATATATATATATATATATATATATTAGGAGAACATATTATGGTGTAATATTACTTGCCTATATCATTATAAAAATGAATCATTACTTTTTACTGAATTATCACTAAATTTTTTGTATTAACCATACGATCAGGTATAATATTTGATGGTAGGTAGAAAAATGGCTTGTGCTACCCAATCACCTGTCTAAACAATATGAAAATTTAACTGATTATTTTAATATGAATATCTACATTATATAATTTAATATTAATAATGATATATATTAATAAAATCATTTATTTAAAGAACCAATATTTAAAAATTAAAATATAAATTGTAATTTAAATAATTTCTATTTAAATATTTAATATCTTTCACCTTTAAGAAAAACACATCTTTTTTTCTTTATTCGATAAATATCAAATTTTCTTTTTTTGACTTGCAGGTAGATTTTTCTTGTGCTTGAAATAAATTTAATCATTTTAAAATCCCCAAAAAATTATTCAATTGAAAAATGAGTTTGTATATATATATATATATATATATACATTATAAATATATAGTGTTTATGAATATAATTGTATTAAATGAGAGTACAACAACCATCTCTCATGTTTACAGTCATTAAACAAAATTAAATATATATATATATATATATATATATATATATATATATATATATATATATATATATATATATATATATAAATATAAATGATGACTATCTGTCTGTGTGTCGGTGTATTCTGTTATGTATGTCATGTTGTATTTATATATCCTCGCCTTAGTCTATTTGTAAAATTATATAAATTTCTATCATATATTACTAGTTGAATATAGGGTGATACAAAAAAAACATTTGGTCAAATGTATACAATACTTTAAAATCAAACTGAGAATACATCATCTACTTTCTTGAACGAAATTTTTTAAGCGCGAAACATTTACAAATATCTATAGGGGATGGGGGACCTGCCTGTCACACCATCCATTTTGTAGGACACAAGTTTTTTTGAAATCTTTATTACATTATCTCTCAATTTAACTAACAAATTAACTGTTACTGATAAAATTTTTGCTTTCGTCATACAAACAAGTTACTGTCTTACGCGCTTCACTAGTCACTATCATCAAGAATTTTCGCGAGAGGAAATTTGGGCGTCTCGTTGAAAAGAAACTACCGACAAAAATTTAACCTGTTACTAATCATTAAAAAAAAAACGTGCTGTACTGTGGACTATTACCTCTCTATCTTTTGAATTTATGCCAACTTTTGATATAAATATTTCGTACATCTTTATGAATGACCTTCTACACACAAGCATATACAACATTTGATTCACTTTATTTTTTTTTTGCAACACAGTCTGTATATTTTATGTAACACAGCCATTGCTTACTTTAATGTTATCATATATATTATAAAATATGTGTATAAATATATATATATATATATATATATATAACGTTTGTTACAGATGACACGAGACGAAGCTATTGCATTTCTACAAGAGATAAAGTTTAATTTAGAATATCTTCAGGCACATTATTCACAGCAAGGTGTTCATTCACCCGATTTACAACGTCTTGAACAGTCAAAGGTAATTTTTATAAAGGTTTATACATATATATATAATTTAAATGAGACACTTTATTATGATTATGAGATTTTTCTTACTCGTTTTGGTGGAGTTGTGTTGGGTTTGGGTTGGTGAGAGGGAGTTGTGGATTTGTTTAACTTATTTGAGTAAATAACCTTGTTATGTATTTTCTCTTAGTGTTCTTTTATTTTGCTAATATAAATATGAAATTGTGAAAGAAGATATAATAAACGATACAAAGCAATGGAGCTGAAACAATGTTGTTGATAACACAGAAATTCTTAGTTAATATCAGAGGGTTAACAATAGTTTACCATCCCTGATAACGCTAACTGATTTAATTTTCTTTTTATAGTGCTTATACAGGAATAACGTTTTATATGCCCGGTAGTGGATTAAGGATGTAATAATACCACTTTCGGTTTAAAAAAAGGGTTAGGCTGTGTCCGTTACGTGTACGTAACGGATAACGGTTAACATAACGGGGTATCACTGGAGTACTCTTGAGAAGCTCTTTCCAACCAAACTCTTTAAAGAGAGCAGGAAATTCTGAAGCTCGCTTTTTAAGTTTGTAGTTGGGCATTTTCAGAACCGTAGCTCACATCTAGGATTTAGTAGTCTTCGTGATTTTTATGCACAACTGTCAATCTTCAGTCAACAAAAATTTCATTAAATATATTGCCCCTTAAGGATATATCCATAAATTCTTCGATATAAGCAATGCAAATATTGATAGGTTAAAATCATATCTCCTAGTCCTTTTTTTTCTGAATAATTTAACCTACTCATCGTTTACCAATCAAGAACAAGAGTTGTGTAAAACGTATGGTCCTTAAAGATCTATGATCAAATGTACTGAATTTATGTACTGAATAAATCGATCACATCTATCAATAGATGCAAATGTTTTTCATTAAAATCTCAATCCAAGCCAACATACATCAAAAACATTTATATGTCATATGTCGCACGGTAAAAATCCTTATCTACAGGAGCATTCATATTTTATACGGAATTCAAAATAAATACCATTAGTATAATATATATATGTGCATAGGATCTATTATCCTTTAATTTCTATTTATAGTCATTAGCACCAAAACCTATATATAGTTATAAATTGATGTGTTTCGAGGGTGTTATTATTGATAATTCTATAATTTATAACTATTCAGTAGGTTCATATCGTCAATATATACAGGATGATTCAGAAAAATCATTTAGGTTAAATCAAGCTTAAACATATGAAGATAATTTTTAACCTATCCCCGTAAATGAAGTTCCATTAAATTATTGAGCATTTCACTGATTTCTGTTTGCAAATTTTGGAGATAAGTAGGGGGATGAACATTATTATTCATATCAATATTTAATTAAAAATTCAATGACATGTACGCTAGTTCTTTTATACTATGTCTTCGTAAGCTTAATGGAAATTGGCATTATTATTTTATTTTGACGCTCACAAGTATACACAAATAATAATTTGTAATGATCATTATTTGTACATTTTTGGCGATAAACCAAAAACTATGACACATAGAATTATACAAATAATTGGAATGTGTAAACAAAGCCATTATTCATACCACACTCTATTTGCTGTTTTCGTATTTGGACCTTAGATAGCGAGCAACCAAGTTTTGGTATGATACAATCGTACCTAATCCTTTTAAAAAGTTAATTACTGAAATAGCCGGTATGTACTGAGTTTATGAATAATGTTTCAGACTAAAGTTCTTTCTTTTTAAATAGGAACATTTTTTGTCTTTCTCTTACCGTTTCAAAGATAAGCTCCCCCCCCCCCCTTAATGTAGGGAAGTCCGGTCCGATTGTGCCCATTCATGTAATTGACCGTACTTGTTAGCTCTAGAACACACATGCGAAAATTTCAGCTCATTATATCTTCGGTTTTGAGTTATCGTGACCACGGACAGGCAAACAGAGATGCAAAAAAACGAATTAAGTCATTTAAGTAAGAACACCACTTTTTTCTTCGATAAGTATTTTCAACCGTTACAAAGACGGCACTAAACTTATAGTATGCTTGTTGTATATTGGGTACAACAATTCAACCATTTATTACAAAAAAAAACTGTATCAATATTCATCGAAAAATGTCGAAAATATCGGATTTTGTTTCATCATTCAATATTTCCTTTAAACTATTTTGACAGTAAATTTCTCGAATAATGTCATTTGAACACTATGAAATATAGGATAGATTACCTTGAAACACCCTGTATTCATCTATAACAACACTTCATCAATATATTTTGTCATTAACACCACTATTCCATATTGTGTATTATTAAATAAACAACATAGGTATAGATACATACCCATTATCATGTTAAATTGGCGGAGGTGTAGATAAATTTATAACAATATGTTGTAATACATAGTATTTATATATTGTATACACTTCCCATCGCTCCCACCTTTTTTTGTGTTGTAAATTTATAATAAGTAATAATTGGTGTTGTCTATGATTAATTTACATTGTTTTATTTTGTAGGAACGTGCGTATAACATTCAACGAAGTGGCCGATTTAGTAAATCAGTAACACCAAATATACTATTCACGGACAATGGTGGAGGTCAATCAAAACATGAATATGATCTATCAGATTTACGTAAAGATATGGAAAAAAAGAGTAATATACAAAATGGACCAACCAAACAATCAAAAAGTAAGTTGTTTATTATGTAAAGGTAATTAGGACAGAGGGTGGAGGTGCGTTAATTAGAGAGTATAACATACGTGGGTGCTTTGTCCAGGTGTGCTTACGACGTACTCAAGAGATCCAAAGATCGATACATTATTATTCTGAAATACGTATAAATTTTGGTATTCGAGTAGGAATAGTAATAGAAGCAAGGCCGAAGCCTGATAAGTAGGCTTTTCTAAGCCTTTTCAAACTTCCTTTTACCCATCCACTCAACCTCTTCTCTCCTCTACCACGCCTTGTTCGTTTCCTCAAACCCTGTGTTCGTTGTCAAACCTACCCGTCATCTTTGAATCTTGGGTAAAGCTCCACTTTACTTATTTTACCTCATATTTCGGTGGAGCCGAAGGCTACATGCCTCATTCTGGCTCTGTAAGGTTATTCTGCCAGAAATCGGAAAGGCGTATCATCCGCGCTGTTACAATCCAAATAGATTGCCCTGTCCTATAACCTCTAACCCCAACCAGATTTATCTCTTTGCGGTTTTTGCAAATAACCCAGGTTGAACTCGCAATATTCGTGTAAGTTAATAATTAAAAATTTACTCTTATTTTTTTCAGTAATAACTGTAAAAGACGCCAATGAAGAAGTCATTAGTGATGAAGAATATGAAGTTCTTTTAGAGCGTTTACGTGTTGCTGACTTCTTGTATACACAATATTCATTGGAAGAAGTCATATACCAATTGGCTAAAGTAATGTTTTCACAATCATTGACACGTGGAAGTGCTGAAGCGCAAGAAGCCTTACAAAAGTTTACAACATTCCTTGAATCGGAAACGGAACAAGGTCATATATCACGATCACTTGAGAAAAAAGTACTAGGTAGGTACTAGGTAACAAGACCAATATTTCTATACTCGTTTTCCGTTTTAAGGGAGAATAACGTCATGTAAACACGGGGTAAGACCCGTAGGCAGAGTTTTAGTTTCAACTTTTCAACCTATTTCTATTTTTAGAAATATGGACGACCAATATAATATATATTCACTTGGACAAATATATTCACTGTTCGCAGCCAATGCCAATGAGCGGTCAGTAGGGCAGGACATTAAATTTTATTATTTTATTACTATTCAGTACCCATTCAGAACACTTTAAGTAATAAAATTATCTGAATGGACCGTTAAAAGCCATAAAATAATAAAAATTAAATATCCTGCCCTACTATTGGCAGAGGCTTGCTATTCAAAGTGAATATTTTTTTTCAATATATACGTACTATGGGCCACAGAAGTCCTGAACATTTTTCAAATTTTATAATTGAGTTGTACCTTATTCATTCGAAAACTAAAAACAAATTATTATATAAAAACAAAAAATTACTTTTTAAAGTTTGTTTTGCCGAAAGCCACCAAATTCCGCGGTAGCATACTCGTAATGTACCCGCTTACGACCTACGACCCCAGAATTGAAACCACAAAATCTGCAACGGGATTTCCTATTTTTATTTTCAAAATGTTGATCCGTCGTCAAGATATTTGAGGAACCCTAATAATTAAGATTTTTTTAAATTGATTTAATTTTGTTTTAATTATAAATTCATTTTTTTCAGACGTTTTAATAGCTGCCTTAACTGATACTCTAACTGAACATCCTGAACTGGTAGCTGCAGCTCGTGAAGGTTTAAGTGGTGGCAGCGCTCCACAATTGCCACCTGGTAACAATATGCTACAACAAATATTAGAAATGACACCCGAAGAAAAGGAAGCTGTAAAATCATCATTGTATGCAGCTTTTAAGGAACAACAGTCCGTCGGACATCATAAACAACATGATCAAGAAACACTACATGAAAATAAAATGGCTACACAACATTTGAATCGATCTAATAAACCATTATTATCATCAACGTCTTCGGCTGTTGATAAAATCTATAAAACTCCATAAAATTTGGAACAAAATTTAAACAACAACAAAAAACTAAAAAATGTTTATTATAATTAGTTTAAACAGATACTATAATGAGGTGTATGAACTTAGCACCCCTACCGGTGTGGTGTTATTACGAACAAAGGTAGCATCTTTTCATTCTTAGTTAGATCTAAAATCCTTACGATGCAACGCTTTATGTAGATACCAATAGTTGGGACAAAAATATGCAAAATATGAAAAAACGCAATAAGTCACCTCTTAAAATAATTGGAGGGGTTCGCCAAGAACTTTGGATCATTTAAATAAACTCTGTCTAGTTTAAACTACCAGACCGATAGAAAAATGATGAAAAGTAAAGAATTTGCTTCTAGTTTTTCTTGGATAATTTGAAATCAACAATTTTTATGACAAACCAATCCAATATTTTTAAGGTGACTGTTTCAGAAGGTTTTTTGCCGTTCTTCTCCAATATCTCAAAATAATACGATCCGATCTCCAAAAAAAATTTGGGTCAACTGGTCTATAACATTTAACTGCCTACGAATTTTCATTCATATCAAAAATGATCGCTACTTTTGTGGCCCATAATACATTATACTGCATTCGATTCTCGAGATGTCTCAATTATTTTTACCCACATCTAGTAACACGTGTCACAGGTTTTATCCAAGATCGCAATTTTAAATGAGGGTAACTTAATAGTCAGATGGGAAAAAATGGAGGGCCGGAGTTCATACACCTGATTATATTAATTATTATATTAAGTGTTATATTCAAAAGATATATTTTAACACGTCATATTATTAAAAAACAACCTAAAAAAATACATATTTAATAATTAATACCTTAATTCATTCAATTCAGTACTTAATACAGAGTGGTCCTAATAAAAGTATCACGATTTTTATCAAAGGAACTGTTACTAATGTAATATGGCGAAAACTCTGAATGAAATTTATGTGAGTGCCGCCATGGAAGTCCTTTGTTTTTTTGAGAGAACCTCTGATAAAAACATAACTGTTAACTGTTTTATGGACCATTCTATATATTTTTATCCTTTTATCTTTAAATTAGTTTTCTTAAAATAGTTTTGTAGTTCCACACTACAAAAAAAGAAGATATTGAGAAATGTTGTTTTGAACGATTATTTTGATAAGATATTTGATACAATGGAATGTAAAAAGTTGTTATATAAGAAAAGAAGTCTTTGAATAAATTAATAAAACCAGAAAATCCCTGAACTTTTAGAATTGCATAAAACAGATTCATGAAATATAAGCAAAATGGCAGAAAAATTTAATAGAATCAGGTAGGTATCCATAATTCAATTTATATCACCAAATAGAATAAATTTATCGATCAGGAAAATCTCAACGCGGAGAGGAAAATTTTTTATTTTCATTACAAACGAGAGTCTGTTCATAAGCCTTAAGTTTTTTTTGTCTGAATGACACACCCCTCAAATCAGATGCCATAAAAATTCCAATCATTGAATTATTTCTATGAAAATTAAAAGCAATCGATGTAGCCGCAACGAAGGAGCAAATTTTACAGCTTTTTGCTTACTACGAAATTAATTTCGCAGCATTAGTTACAGGCATTTTTCCCATATTAGCCCAAATCGTATAAATCCATCACTTACAGCTAGAATACCATTTACGATCGGCAAGATCAGTTGGATTATATTTTAGATTATTATATCTCGGGTATAAAATGGTAAAGATTTTATACTTGATGCTTTTTTTTCAATAAAAACACTTTTCTCCGCATTAAGATTTATATCAAATGAATTGCCATCATAATTTTTCGTTGCAATGTAAAATTAAATCTTTGATCACCGATCCTGAAAAAATTGAAGTATTCGAAATTGTTTAACTTAACGTCTAAAACTAACTAAACCACGGAAATATTATAATAAATTTAGTCTTAAACACGCAAAAAGGAAATGACATCCATAAAACAAAAGTTTTCACCAAAGCGCTAAAAAATTATATCACAAAAATAAAAGTGCCTTCATATTGTATGGTTAAAATATTAAACTTGTAGCTTCAAAATACAACCATGCAAATAATAAACTACTTAACGCCCTTACAATTCAAATTTTATGTATCAAGTTCAGGGACAATCACATTTGAACACCCCTAAAATCTTGTATGTGAAACTACAAAACCCTTAATAATTGTTCTTTAATCAATCTTTGTTGTTTAGTTTCCTTTTTCAGAAAAATAAATTTTCCTATAATCGTAAAACAAATATTTAAAGGTGTTTTATGTACAGTGATAGATACAGTAAAACCACCTCAACCACCTTGGTGCACATCTAAACCAACCAGGAATTTAACACCCACAAAATATTTGTGCCAGAAAATTTATACTTTTGTGCCCCAGAAAAAGAAATCTATCACTGATATTGTATTTTTCAACTGTGATTTGTATATTGTTTATACAAAATGTAGAAAATTTTCCTGGTATACTCAAAAATTTGAGTCAATTTTTGATTAAATTCATAGGAGTAGTAAAAAAAAAAGGAATTTTTGGAGTATTAATACAATAAATTTGATTAGCTAAATAAATCAGAAAACCGTTTACTTTTCAAAACACAGACAAGCAAGGTCAAAGACCGAACATAATTTACAATCATTCGTAGAAATATTTATGTAGATAGAGGAACCGAAGAAAATAGGATATTTTTTAAAAATATTGTAACATATTGAGAGAAAAACGTAAACATAGCTCTAGGAGATTTTTCGTTAAATATTTTTTGTTTTTTGTTTAGAACAGATGAAAAAATCATGAGAAAATGTTTAAAAAAATATTCGGCTGATACTTGACACAGTTGAAAAACTTTGTATAAATGTTTCCAACATATAATTCAAAATTATTAATGTAATGTTTTGTACATTCCCTATATTAAAAATTCAGTTAGATAAAGAATTAAATAAATTTATGAAAAATATTGTGGTTTTTCTTTCATTTTCACCTGTTTTTCCTTTCAATTTTATCCCAATCTAAAAGAGCAAAAGATAATCAATCTTTATATATACAGGTGTTCTGAAATTCATTCAAGAAAACTATACCACGGTGTAGAGCTGCAAAAGACAAACAAAAAAGTTTAATTAAGTTTTTCGATTTAACGCTTATTTTTTAAGATATCAATTAAATACAATCAATTAAACAATTGATAAATTCAACCAATCACACAGAACGCATAGTGTAAGGAGGCGTGGCCTCAGCAGTAGAGCGTGGTGCTTTATCTTTTAACTTACGCTCTGTGTTTGGTTGAATTTATCAATTTTTAATTGATTGTATTTAATTGATATCTTAAATAATAAGCGTCAAATCGAAAAACTTGATTAAACTTTTTTGATTGTTTTTTGTAGCTCTACACCGTGGTATAATTTTTTTGAATGAATTTCAGAACAGCCTGTATAATCATTGGTACGTCTATTAGTGATCGTGTAACTTCTGAACGACTTTATTAAATTCAATTAGATGAATAATTAAATAAATTTTTTATTCCAATCTAAAAGAGCAAAAGAGAGCAATCTTTATATATTATAATCGTTGGTGCGTCTGTCAGTGATCGTGTAACTTCTGAACGCCTTTACCGATTGAGGTCATATTCTTCACACAATATATTTGTTTTGTCGAGACAATGGTTCATAGCTATGCTAAGATTCGATAGGTGGCGCAAGGTACAAGTTATTAACAAATTCTCTAATTTGGGAAGGTTCTGGAAAGCAAAATAACATTTTAATTCTGATAGCGGAAGCGACTCCAAAAGTAGCTTTCCTATTTCAAATTTTAACCATCGAAAGAATCGATGCGTTTACAACAATAGTTTGTGTTTACAAACATTTTTTGGACAGGATTGTCATATCAGAGATTTCATATTCACATAATTTATTTGAATATGACAGTCAAGACGATGGTTCATAGCTATGCTAGGATCGGATAGGTGGCGCTATAGTCCAGTTATTAATAAATTATATAATTTGGTGGAGGTTTTGGGAAGCAAAATAAGATTTTAATTCTGATAGCGGAAGCGCCGGGAAAAATTAAAAAGTTGTTTAATTCAGTACACGCAATTGAATCCAATTGGATAACTCTATAGTATCAACATTTACATGTTTTCAAAAAAATAAGTAAACGATTTCAGAAAAAAACCAACTGGCATATGTTTTGGTAAAAACATATTGAGATTAAGAACATATAAGGACATATTAAGGACATATTAAGAACATATTGAAGAACATGGTGAGTATTCAACCTGCCACCTCTTAGCAGCTTCGAAAATGAATATTTTCATTGGTGAAGGCATTCTGTTTTCAAAGCACGTCTTCCCTGCTTCAAACACAGAAAGCGTTACAATTCCTGTAAAGGGTTGGTCGAGCTTTCAAATAAATATATAACACACAAGCATAATTAAAATGCGTACTCTATTCAACCTCTCAGTGATCGTCTATTAGATGTCACTAGTAGCTACTTTTCTAACTTGAAAAGTTTTTCTTTTATTGTAAACTTTTTGTAAATTGTGCAACCGTTTTTTTCTAACAATAGACTCGTTTTATCAATTTATTACAATATACTTTCATTACCTAATTGAAATAAAATTTTAAACATACACTCCCATTCATAAAAATTGAACAAGAAAAATTGATCAAGAACAAAGTAACCAGCTATGCTTGTGAAGGTTTTCTGCAGTTTCCTTCACGAACTCCAGAGAGTATCGGCATAGTTCCTATCAAAGTCGGCTGCATCCGTACATCCTACACAATTCCTAGCCTACACAAAAAATTCCTTGTCCTCCACTCACATCCTCCCATCCTTAGGCATCACAATGGACCTTATAGTCGAAGTGTGTCCCATCCAGGACAGCTACTATCTATCTATCTATCTATGGTTAATTATAACAAGAATAATATATTAAAAGAAACTTTTTACCTAATTTTTTCGGGTCCGTGAATCTGCAAATCTTCCAAACTTCATAGCTAGATTTAAGAGGTAGTAATATACAGAAAATAATTTAATTTCTAAACATTTATTTAATAAAACATTTCATATATATATTTTTTTACAATTATCACACTTTTGTCTATGATGCTATAATTTAACTACTAATATTAATTAGTGTTCAATAAAATTAATTAACAACAAGTCAAATGATAAAATCATTTTGTACACACAAAAAAAAAACAATGACTGTTACACAGATAAATAATAATTGAATTCAAAAAGAAAATTGAAACCTAGTGCAGTTTTTGGACGAGTAATCTTATATTTCCGTAAATTCATCTCAAATTAATATTTTCACCCTGCTACATTTCAGCTGAACAAACTTCTTGCTCAAAAATTCATACTTTTACTTTTTATGTTAAAATGTTTCTTCAAATTTGATATAACGTACTGTTATTCCTCTGTACGTGCCCAGAGTCCAATTGTCGCCCACACAACAAAAAACGGTAAGAGGGTGAATAACATTTATCTTTTACGCCCAATTCGAAGACTTTAATTAGGCTCCTTGAGTATATTTAAATGATTGTCCTTACATTAACGCTAAACTGTTTCTGTTTGTTTTTATTATAGGTGAAACTAAAATATCGATTAGCCTCTAGTAGTCAAATTTTGTAAACTACAGAAAGGGTCTTATATGTAATCTGACTCTTGTTTATATTGGTAAATAGATTTGACACGTCGAAAAAGATCAATTTTTATTTAATTTTATATAAAATAATTTATCAAATACATAAAGGAATCTTTGTTTCAAAATATGTCCTCTGATATAGTTTAATTGACTGATCATAGTGGCTATAGATCGCTGGCTCTTTTAAATCCACATTTCGCCAATTCAAGTGCAATCATTTAAAATCACTTTAATTTAGTTTGCTCAATGCATATGTTTAGATTTTTTTTATACATAAAAAAATGGTTTTTGAAAAATTGACTAGACATAACTGAAAAAAAAAAAGAAGAAAAAAAAGCTTACTTATCAGTACAAGATTTTTACAATTTTTATTATAAAAATATTCAAACAATTTCTTTTTTTTTTCTAATTCGGTAACATATTGTTCAATTTATATTAGAACATGATAATTCTATGCTCAAGAGAAAAAATAGGTGCAGTTTTTCCATGTTTTTTTGTTGTTCTCTCTTAATGAATAATTCGAAATTTGTGCTCCTACTTAGATAGTATTCTGGAATGTTTGGAAAAAAAGATATTTTGGGTCTGTAATAAGACAAATATCACACAATAGAAGTCAAACTTCTTTAAATGACATAATTCTTTGAGAGAATAACCTCCTATGATCATGAAGGTATTGGGTTTTCATGTAAAGATCATGGGTTTTCATGTAGAAATCTTTCACAGTTTTAAATAAGATTATTTTAACGTGCCATTTAATCACTGACCTCCCGTGTAATAGAGTTGACGACTTTTTTTAGTCTTTTCAGTTAAAAATTTCAAGTAGTTGTTAATCTTGTTTTATTCAATATTTACGCAAAATATTTATTTTGCTAAAATATTATACATAACCTCCAAAATTTGTTTTTGGAAACATTTTGGTAATTTATGGAAACTAATATCATAATTTATTCTTTTTGAAGATTTGCAGTTCAGTACACAGCAATTTACAGACATTATAAAATAAAATAAATGAATTTTATTATGAAAAATACAAGTAAATATTTTTTATTTGTTTAATTACATTCATCGATGGTTCTTTTTTTAGCGCTAGATAGAGTCTCTCTTAGCTGGAATTTCCCATATCAGTAAGCAGGATTTTTTTTCAAATGTATGAACTCAACTCATAAGCGCCGATTGGTTGATAATTTATGTAGCAACAAAA
Organism: Nineta flava; assembly: GCA_963920215.1. Taxonomy (NCBI): domain Eukaryota; kingdom Metazoa; phylum Arthropoda; class Insecta; order Neuroptera; family Chrysopidae; genus Nineta; species Nineta flava. Next base: position 58,940,783 of record OY986045.1, on the reverse strand, counting down.
GTTGTATATCAATATCAAATGGAACTCAATTGAACCAAGATTATTCTCTCAAAAAACATTGTGTATGGTAAACAAAAATATAATATTTACAAGAAACTCTGACTTTCGTAGTTTAAATCAATGTTATTAAAACATAGTCGTGTAATTTTTTGTTTAGTTTCATCGTGATTTGGAAATATATTTACAAAATAAGTTTCTCGATGACGCCTCGGAGAGATATCTCTCAATGCAAAAGCAATTATATTAAATTTGAAGTCTTTCTTTTTCTGTCTCTCTCTAGAATTGTCCCATTTCAATATGGCTACATTCGATGGAAATCTTTTTTCAGGAACCCGATTTCTCTGTACACCATTCAATCACTAATGCAATGAGAAACGCATTTGTTGAGTACTTTGTCGATTTGTTTGCAACACAAATTCACCAAGGTCTCCACATATTTTCTTGACATTCATTATTTTTACTAAAATCCAACGGTCTTTCCGCCATTACACCATTCATTTCATTATTATTATTGTTATTCGCTAATGGCGGTGATTCTAAATTTTTCTGCTGTTGGACCAAACCATTTTGCTTCTGACAGTTAATATTATTCTCTAATGCCGCAGCCAATTGTAAATAATGTGACGGAAGAATAAAAATAATATTACCATCGGGCATTTGAAATAAATTTTTATGAATATTTGCGGTTAATTCGGGTGGTATATTATTCGCAGATACAGGAAATGCTGATACTGAATTTGAATTATTATTGATTTCTTCTACCGCAGCAACGGGTGATGTATCCATTTCAATTAAATTCGCAGATAAATTATTAATCGGTAATGCGGATATTTGTTTGAATACATGTTCAGACGTATCATACGGATTTAATTTGGTAAAATTTGCGGTCATATCGGATGTTGATGTTCTAGTAAATGGCGGATGAAGATGATTTTTAATATCTTTTGGTTCGTATAAAATTGTTGAATTCGATGGTAAATGGCCACCAGCTAAGGATGTAATATCCTGATGAACAGGTGTTGTAATCGATGACGTCGATGATGCTGAAGAAGATGAAGCTGCTGAAGATTGGATGGGTGATGAACATATATCTGTGTCTATCTCACTTATACACACATCCAAATGCCGTACAAGACGTTTACGTGTATTCTGATCTAATACGGTCATTGTTTGAGCGTCAGGTGTTTCTAGATAGCGTTGTATTTCTCGAACACAATCGTTATATCCTGCTTTGTATTTATTTAAACCTGGAACAGACAACGTTAAAGGAGGAAACTTTATAAATTATTCAAATTGTCCAGAAGACTTACGAACTAAAATTATTATGTATATAGTGGAACATTTATTACACAAAAGATAAAAGTGAATAAGAAATTAAAATTATGTATAGGGTGAAACTGAATGAAAATGTTTTCAAATTTTTTAGTCCGGTTTTATTACCGGTTTCTTTATATAGTTTGTACAAATTGGATAAATAGAAAGTAAACGGAATTCATTCAAATACGTGACAGGTATAAATACGAGGAACTGAGGGATACAGTTCCCTGGACTATGAGGCGTATTTGTTAGAATTATCTCACCGAACTATAAATATAGTTGAAAGTAGTTGATCCTAAGTTTGACAAAAATTTAAATTTGTTGATTGATTATCGTTTTACTTCAAGTAGTTTTGGATCCCTTGTACCGTATTACGAACAAATTCCCTATCACTTTGGGTTGCGCCTTGAATTAGTCACCGATCTGTATACTATCTCTGTTTACAGAGTTCTGTTTCAATATTAACTCTAACTACATGATGTTTGCATCCGCCTACTTTTGAAACAATTAGAACGTAACTACCTACTATGATGTATTGATACCCAACAACATATATACCCATCACAATGGAACATGTCACTAGCGAATTTATTTGTTTTGATGACTCGTAGTTTGGTAATAATAACATACAATCTCAACTACGCCATATAATTAATTGTTGACTGATGGACTGACATTGACTGAATTTTTAATAAATTATTCGAAATATAAATATCTAACTTATTTAGAAATCGCTCTCAAAAATTGTACGATTAATATTACAGGCAACCAATCCATGTATCCGAGCGGTCTCAGGTCTGCGCAGTATGCCAACTTGGAAACTGGGAGGTTATGGGTTCGAATCCCGACATCGGCAGTTTGTCAATTATTAAGAGAAAAAAAGGGGCGGTTAATTGACTAAACTGTCAGCGTATGGACAAGAACGAAGTAACTGGCTATGCTTGAGAAGGTTTTCTGCAGTTTCCTTCACGAACTCCAGATGAATATCGGCATAGTTCCTATCATAGTCGGCTGCAGCCGCATATCCTACCAATTCCTAGTCTATACACAAAAATTCCTTCCACTCTACTCACATCCTCACATCCTTAGGCATCACAAGGGACCTTATGATATAACTATCAAATATAGTTAGTAATTTTAAATTTAAAATTTTTAATCATGGCCATTCTATAGAAATAAATATTTGACTATACAAGTGTTCCATTTACGATGACAGAATAATATGGTTGAAGATAGAAAATACATGAGATAGACATTCATTTCGAAATAATCCAAATATTATTATTACCTGGTGTATCCATACTTCTATGCCTTTGAAAATGTCGTACAGTCAATTCCAAAATATCAGCTTTCTCCAATTTTGTATGTTTTGTATTATCCATTTTTGCTGAATCTAATATAAGTGTTTTTAACATTGCCAAACTTTGATTGATTCGTGCTCGACGGCGTTTCTCCATTAGTGGTTTATTGGCACGTCTTACCTTTATTTATAAAAAATAATTTAATCAGTTAAAAAATTATTCGAAAATGATTAGATCTGAAGAAATCAAAATCGATACAATTTTTGGCGATAAAAAGTTACAAATAAATGATGTTTTTAAACTGTCGTGTTTAATTTTAATTTTATCTGTTTTCTTTTTTGGGGATACATATTATGTTTGGGTAAAAGTAGATTTTCTTGTTGGAAAACTCGGAATGAATCCGCTTGGGAATTGTATATACCGTCTGTTTTGGAAAGCTTTGCTAATAGAGAATCAATATTAAATATTATTTACTTTAATAACTACACAATGCTTCATAAAGAAATAAAAATAGTGGGGGTACTCTGTAGTCAGTAGTGTGTATGTGTATACCTAATGAATAATATTATAAATTAAATGGGCATCACTAAATCCCCACTCTTAAATGATATCAAACAAACATCACACCACAGTGTGCATACATACACATACTTACATGTTTGTAAGTATGTGTATGTATGTATGGTTTTATACTAAATATTTTATTTATTTATTTAAAATTGATTCCCTATTAGAAATGCTTTTGAAAACAGACTTTATAGCGATTCACATGCAGTTTTCGAAAGTGTTCAACTTAAGCGATAGGTTTCTATATCAGTCTCAAATGAGTGACCTACAAATTACTTGTACAACATCTCGTAATCGACGGTAAAACAAAGAAGATATAGACTTAACATTTGATGCCTTCTAAATTAATTTTGATTATCGGATATTCAAGAAAATATCTGTTTTTACAGATTACCTCAACAAATAAAGAGATATTCATTCGAATGTTGAACATTCGGCTACTGAAACTCCCTTGAATAAAAACTACTTGCATATACACAATTTTTCATCTATATATTATTTTAAAAGTAATAAAAGGAAAATAATTACAGTGAAAACTGTTTATATTTTAGAAATGAATCTCTTATTCTCAAATTCCAAAAAATTGTATCTAATAAATTTTCTTTAATTTTTCCTTTGTAGTCCTTAATTTTAATTTATTTTTGAATTACATTATAAAAGTTGTACGCATATTTACTTTAAAAAGTTTTTTCCACTGTAGTGTATTATTAAAAACTATACTTCTAAGGAATAGGCACAAAGAAAGCTTCCTGAGTACATTTATTTAAACGAATAATATGCTCGTATACAAAAAAAAACATATTCAGTTTTTTCTCCCCTTTTCCCTGGAGTCCAACTAATTTGAATGAACTAAATCTGAACTTTGGACAAAATTTCTATCCAAATCAGAATACTTCAACAGAAAGACAGAACATACATAGAATTGTTCATGAGGACACAGAAATGTTCACAGACACGGAACCCAAAGATATTCCCTAAGGTCTGAAACACATTTTGTACTGTGTTTGTACATCCCCCAAGGTAGTTTTTAAGAAGTCTGTCCCGATTCACAACCAATGAAGAACATTGGAAAGAGATGATACGGGGGTGGACAACTTCGTGGGGGTGGACACCTTCAGTTGAAAAAAACCCTTTGATTTTTCATATGTCTTGAAAACTGTGAACTGAAGCAACATATCTCTGAATCCATATTCCAGAGATAGTTACGATTAGCTAATTCATACTGGTGATGACTACATTGTAGTCGAAATACGTATTTATAAAATACAAATAAATGTTCTAGGAATAGGGGTAAACTTGAAGAATGATAAATTTTGAAAAAAAGGTTCTGAATTTACTGGCGGCAGGGATATGAGTATATTTATTTCGCCACTATTTCTAAAACGATGTGAGAAATCAAGTTTTTTTGGGCATATTTTTAAGCTTAAATGCAGATTATTGAACTTCTAAAATTTATTTTGAAATTGATAAGGAATAGTGCGAAACTTTAAATTACAAAGCTGATTCGTTAGAAATCGAATCATGCGTCATACTTTTGAAGATATTTGGAACCTTCTTTGGAACCATTTCCTTCTTTATAACTCCTAACATATCATGGCTCTGTATATCTTTCTTCGGGAATTTACAATCACTGAAGAAGATTTCCCACGATGGTGCAGCTTAATATTCCAACCTACTAGCAGTAAACTTGTAGACGAATAGTATATCACGCGGTTTGGGGCAGAAAACATCGACCTACAAGCTCCAGTTTATAATTTACCCACCAGTGAGCATTTCCAAGTGCTTGAATTTCCAATATAACTTATCACCAATCGGCATATTAGACCTCAATTTTAAGATATCTTAAAATTGAGATCGAAGCAGTTTCGCTAGCTTAAGTACCGATCGCATAACTTTCCTATAACTAATAAGCACTATCAACTCCATAAGTGGTGTTAAACTTTATTTTTCAAAATCTTAGGTACAGTTGATTTATGCCGAATGCATTCGGATTTGTAAACAGGTTTAGAAAAAAAATTCTTAGTAATTTATAACAAACAACGCCAGTTACGGATTTGTACCTTATTCATTCGGTTTTTGGGAAAATATTTCCACTTCAAAGTTGTTAGTATTATTAAATAATTTTGAAAAAAGAGCTACATTTGTGGCACCTAACAAGCAAAAGTCTAAATCGCAAAGAAAATAGTAAAAACAATCAGGAATTGAAAATATAATAATTTTAAAAATATTCGATTTGCAAATCCACTTTATTTAATAACTATCGTGACACGTTTCGATATTTGCGATCATTTTCAATACAAAAAAAAAAAAAATTTATAACAAATTAGTAAAAAACAAATACCTCCGGTTTATTTTGTTGCAATTCAGCTGTTGTTGTAGATGAAAATTCTTGAAAATTATTAATTTTATTATTCAGAACAATCGCGTTTGTTGTTATTGTTGAGTTACTATTATTATTCGTGACACTATTATTCAATATTTTTAAACCTTTCGATTTATTATTTAAATTATTTACTGTAGCAGCCACTTTAGCAGTCATGTTTTTACAAAAACAAACCAAAAAACACTAAACAAACATATTTTATAATAAACAAACATACGAAGCGCAAAATCAAATACAAAATACTCGAAAAACTTTAAACAAAAAACAACAAAAAAACAAATAAACTTTTGTTGGCGCGCTTTAAATATATGTTATATGTTGTTTTTTTTTTCAATCGTACTATTTCGTATCGCTGTTTATTTATAACGGTCGCTCGCGTTTCTCGCTATACGCTGCTGTTGTTGTTGTGCTACACACGGTGACGACGATGAAGCTTGATCGTGTTTTGAAGTATGAATGAAGTATAAAATATAATGAGGCTTTGGCTACATGAATGCACCGTTACCACCGCATGCTATATTATAGCCGCTGCTACCGCCGACAACACTAACAACAACGAAAACATCAGAAAATCCACGGCGTTGTTGTATATGTATGTATATGTATACGTATGCATATATATGTGTATATGTTGTTCGACGACAATCTACACCAGTAGTATAGGCAAGTGATATTACTATACTGTATATAGACTGACTATACTAACAATATGGCTGGCTGTATGCTAGAGCTAGATACTGTGTACAGTAATGATGATACACACGTTAGAGTGTTCGCTTGTTAATGTTGTCGAATCGTATTGTTAATTCGACCGTAGTCGAATCCAGATAGTCAGATTATATGGAGGGTCTGTGCATTCTATTTGATTGTATAAATTCATATTTAGAACACCTTTTCGAATATTTAAATGAAGAACACCTTTTTGAATGCAGTTTTGAATACTACAAATGTCTACTTAGCTACATTTGAAAATCATTTCGCTACATTTGACCTGTTACGATATTTTACAGATCGATAGTTTTAATATATACTGCAAATGTCACCGGTAGTCGTTTATTGCATGTTGAGTTGTCGGGATGTCTTTTCGTTTTACTTACTTAAATAAATTTATATTAGGAACACCTTTTCAAATATTTGTTTCAAATTTGAAAGTTACTAGATGTTATTAGTGTCATTTAGTGGCGTAACGTCACCGGCTATTGCTAATGCCATAAGTGCTAAAAGATCGTTGGTAGCAGTATTTTCGCGTGCTAAATCTAGAGAATATTTGAGATTAATTTAGCTGTTAAAATCAGTAATCTTTTTTGTTTTCCACACAATCTATTCAATACACGAATCATTTTAGTGCTAATCGGTAGTGCTCTTTGTAGCAAATCTAATCTTGGTTTGAGCTAGGGGTAAACAAAAATTCACATCTTTTTTTACGAGACATGAATCTAACTACTAATTACCAACTATCGGTCGATGTGTTCTTCCCCAAGTGGGAGGGATATTCCTTAAAAACCCTAAGAAACAGATACCAAAATTATTTCTTTTTATTAAATAAACAATTTTTGTTCGGAACTGTTTTTTTATAAACTGAATAGTTTTGCCACAATTTCAGCTCAATTATCGTAATTACTCTAAATTACAGTTTTATAGCATTAAATATAAAATAATATCGTACTACAAACCAAACTACCCTTTGAAACGGAATCTACTTCAATGTAATTCTTCCATATCCGAGTTTTTGAGATATATTTTATGCCAAAAAGTGTAAATGTAATCGAAAAAGTGATTCCAAATTATATTTATTCAAGTAAGTACAACGAAGCATTTGACTAGTATGATTATTATATGTCTGAATGGATTTGAGTGGATACGGACACATATATATGATGACTGAGTTGCCTTCACAACTAAAATGTTTGTGCTTGCTGTTGGCTGCGTGTGCCACAGTATGTATGGTATCAAGTTGAATAGTGAGTGAGTGTGCCAACAACACACAACTGCTGCCTGTGTTATATATTGTTGTCGTCATGCTTTAATGTTGTATACATACATGTTGTTAATAATAATGGGAATTCGATATTTAGCTTAATGGCTGGCCATTACAGTGTTGCTCATTAAAGAAAGATTATCTCAAAACAATAAAAAGCAGTAAATATGGAACACATGTTTATATAATGGATATATATGGAAAATGTTTGGATAAAAACTAAAGAAAAAATATATATATTCAGAAAAAATATATAAAAATTGTACCGACTAAATATGACTTATTTTCGAATGCTTAAATGTATTCATTATGGATGAAAAACGGTTATTAACAACGGAAAATCGTTATTAACAACATAAGTTACACTGTTGATCAAGAAACTAACTGCTCTCTCTGCAGCTTAAACGAAAAAGAGAATCTTGCACATTTGCTTTGTATCTGCCCGGTTTATAACTATGAGCGTTTCGTCTTTTTCCAAAAAGCTAGCTGCAACCAATTTGATCTTAAACAGATGTTACAGTACATGAGCATCGGACACATAAACAGAGTTTTCTGGCTTGTTAGAACAATATTGTTGATACGTTCTTTCCTACTGGATCAATAGCGTTTTCATTGATACCTCTCGGGCTGATCATGGTTCCCTTTAGCCTGTAGAAATTAAATAATTAAATAAGTAATTTTTGTAATTATAATTATTAACCCAAAGAAAACCTTTAACTATGATAATCACCTCATACTACTAATTACTAGTTCTAAAGTGTCGTTCGACATCCACATTGAGTGTTTCATCATTCTTTGACTTCAAATGCTTGATATGAAAATTCATACACAGGATAGGAATCAAACCCACGACTTCTGGCATTCTATTGAGAAATTTATGTATTCTACTACCACAACAATGGGACTCCATAACGAACGGGTCCGTTATGTGTAGATTGGAGGAGGAAGAAACATCCAGCCACATAATCTTTGACTGCAAACCTCTAGGCTACAGCAGATACAGGATATTCGGTCCATCTCACCCCGAATGTATGATCCTTCGGGAGGACCTGATAAGCAAGCTCGAGGCTAATGCCAACATATGGGAGAAGCGAATCTCGTCGGACTGAGGTAGAAGAGGGACCATGATGGACCATAAGATCGAAGTGCAATAGTTTTTACCCCAATATTAATCAATCAATCAATCAACCACAGCATCTCAGATCGCTCAGAGCCAGAGCATTGTTCTAGAATGCCAGATATCGTGAATTCGATTCCCATCCTAGATTGATATAATTACTCATATCTACGCATTTGATGCCAATGAATGTTTCATAACGAATTGTGTTTATTCCGTCCCTTCTCTATTTTCAAAGAGTATGAGAGCTTTGTGAATGCCACAGCATGTGGTATGTGAAACCTCTCTATCTCATGTTGTTGTATTCGGTATACTCTAGCTACTGGCTCTAGTATAGCTACTGCTAGTATGATGATGACTATGATGATGATGATGATTATGGTAGTTATATATGTATGTATGCATGTATATATGTTATGTTTTGTTCAGTATCTCTCTATTGGGAACTGTATAGTAGAGAAACTACACACTCCACCACTCACACACAGTACACACAGAGTACTCAGTACAGTATACTGTACAACAAGCTGTCTACAACGTTGACCATTAGTTGTGGTATATAAATAGAGAGAAGATCGGGGGTATGGTTGACTACTCTACTGACTACCACTGAACTGAACTCACTCTATCTATATGTATGTTATGTATGTATGTATGTATATATGGTACTCTGTATAGGTTATATGGGTTGGTTCGTGTTACCTCCCTTGAGATATACATGTTACTACACTACTGACTACTACTATATATATGTGTTGTGTGTGAGGGTTGAAATCGACGACGCACTTGCTCAATGACTGTTATATATGTGGTAGATATATATATATATATATATATATACGTATAAGTGTTGTTGTTATATAATGTTTAAATGTATATTGTGGATAGTAGTCGTTGGATAGATACAGTATGTGTTAGGATAGGTTAAAGGTTAATGAGATATTAATACGGGGAAAAAATATATAAAAAATATTTTAAAAATTCATATATTTATTATTTGTGTATACTTAAGCGTCAATAGTACAATGTTTGTCCAAATTCCATTTAGGTTACGCAAGACAAATTGTAGAAGACTTGTATATACTTTATAGAGACCAATGTCATTGGATTTTTAATTAAATATTGATATGAAAAAATTAACTCGTCAACCAGGAAACGAACCTCGGGCCTCTGGATATCTAGTCCAGCGTGCTTACCGTTACACCAAAGACGACTCTGACGTAACAGCCAACTTTTTCATATCATTCTTATTTTTATTTTGACAGTATTAGTTCTGTCGAAGTTATTATTCATATATATATATTTCTGTATACTTAAGCGTCAACAATACAAAATTTTAAAAATTAATCATGTATAACATTTCAAACAGACTTGATCGCTTTTGATACAAAGACAGGTATTTATTATATAGTACTGGCTTATGCCCCCTGGCTTCATTCGCTCTCTTTGTTATATCTCAAAACATCAATGTAATTTCCCACCGCTCCCACCACGACTTCAATTATTTATCGATCCCACCGCTTCCACTACTACAAATATTTATCGACAGTAAGATAAAATACATTTCAGTTTTAATTATGTCTAATCATAAACTTTTAAACAAAAAAAATTCATCAATATCAGTCCAGTAGTTTTTGCGTAGTGCTCGTAGTGCTTGAAGTAGTGGAAGCGGTTGGAACGATAAATAATTGAAGTAGTGGGAGCGGTGGGAAATTACATTGATGTTTTGAGATATAACAAATAGGGCGCGAATGAAGCCGAGGGCATTCACACTGATTTCAAAACTATTCATTCATTACAAAAGTCGTTCATTATAAAATTATTATTACTTTCTAAAATTTGTTCTATACTTTGATAGTGGTTTTCCTATTTTTTCCAAAGTCTCTATCAAATTTCCGTTTGATGATGTACTTTTGAACTTCTTGATCAGATTTTCAAGGAAAATTTTGTTTTGATTTTCATGTCTGCAATTAATAAAAATACTTAATATATTTAAACATCTATCACTTCCTAGTATTTGACACAAACATTCACCTGATACACTCTGTATATGGTTGTTGTTAGTAGTCCCACCACCGAACATCACCCATCCTGACTTTGATTACATCTCTCACCATTTATATATATATATATATATATATATATATATATATATATATATATATATATATATACGCGTATACTACTAAAACACCCAATATAATCGTGATACTAAAAATTTTATGTCCTATCTTTTATGAGTACATCTGTGAAAGTTGCCACAGTAAAAGTATAAAGACATTTGATTGCCTCATAATATCTATATACACAACATACTTTAAATCTTTAACATTTTTTTAAAAAGATCAAAAGCACACCACCCAATAAACTAACTATGCAAACATTTAGCAATCAATGTTCAATTTGAGCTTTGAACAAACTCGATAAACGTGAGAAATGTTCTAAAAAATGTAACATGTTTTGAGTTTTGTTGGTGTGTTCAAGTATTCGAAGATTTCTGATTTGAATCTTTAATTTGATTTAAATTGTCAAAAACTAATTTCACAACGCCGACACCATGTTTAGATATTTTTTATTAAGATAGTTGTCGTGTGAAACGCATCGTCAACGAAATTGGCTGAATTTTGGATAAATTATTCAAAATATAATATCCAACTTATTTCAAAATTATTTACCATTTGACTCACAAAAATTGTACGATTCACACATTACAGGTATTCAAAAAAGTAGTAATTTCACAATGGTACTTTTAATTTTATTTGAAAAACGCGTGGAGCGATTTGGCTAAAAAATTAGGACAATGTCAAAAAACATTCATGTCAAATTTATGTTACAAATATTGCTACATTTGACTTAAATGTCAAATTAAGTAAACGCTAGTCACTTCCGTTATTATAACTTAGCCGAAATACAACCATACGAACAAATTTTATAGTTAACTGTTTAAAATTTTGATTTGATCGATGATTTGAATTAATTCGATTTAAATTGTAATTTGAGAATCCAAAAGCATTTATTAATATCACAAACTAATTTCACAACGCCAACACCATTTATAGTTGTTTTTTTAAAGTGATTCCACCCACCCACGTGTACAAATAAATCAAAATATCTCGAAAATATATTTTGAATAAATACAAAAAACAATAAATTCATTAATTTACATAAAAATAAATGTACTTTAAGGTTGACGGGTCAGTTCATCAAAAATGATAAACATTATTTCAAACCAATGAAATATTGTGGATATTAAATGTTTTTTCAATTAAATATTTAAACGTTTCGGAAATTCGTTTGGAAAGAAAGCCCCGTTTTTCAGTATCATCAAATTATACTTGCCAAATTTCAGCTTTTTGAACACAATTTCTCCATATTATCTTTAGAACCCCATTCCACTCCTTTTAAGGGGTAGTTTAAAAAAAACAAATATGCAAACTTTAGATATTTGTTATAAACAATATTTCTGCAAAGTTTGTAGCAAATCGGACGGCATAATAAGTTTTATACAAAATTCACCTCCCTCTTAGGGTTTTTTTTTATAAAAATCTTCCCCTATATGAATACTATATGAATACAACGTTTTGGAAAAATTTCAAAACGATCGGTAAAGAACTTAAGGAGATTAGCGATTATGAACAAACGAACAAAAAAATTTATATATATATATATATTTATTTAAATAGTACAACTAAATATTAATATGAAAAAATTAATGCATCCACCTGGATTTCTGGATTTTTAATGTGCTACCGGTTACACCACAGATGATACTGATGAATGAGTGACTCTTTTCATATCATTGACAGTATTACTTTTGAAGTCAACATTAATTTATTATTCCACATATTTATTATTGCGTCACAATACTGATCAACTAATGCCAATTTCCATTAAGCTTACAAAGACATAGTATTACAGAACTAACGTATACTATCTAGACAAACAAGTCATTGAAGTTTAATTAAAAATTCAATGACATATTTGTCTATATAGTATATGTTAGTTCTTTCATACTATGTATTCGTAACCTTAATACAACTATTTTGTGATTGTACCGTTGATGTTTTAACGAGATTTCATCTGGTAAATAGTATTGAAATCAGATGATAAAATTTATAAATGTCATACCATTTTAAATACACAGCTAATACACATATGAGATTGAATATAAAATATGATTTGAAACCATGTACAGGTATTATTATTATTATGATTATTATTATTAGCGGATTGTGTGTGCTTTTAACTCATATTAAATTGAGCCTCTATTTATACGGATAATAAAACGTATTAATAAAAAAAATATTGTTAGCCTAAACACAAAATATATATAAAAAATTGGTTCATGTAAAAATAATAAAATTCTCTCATAGTTGTTCTCGGAATTTTTTTATTGTGTTTATTTTTTTCCAATGAATTATATTGTGTGTTAAAAATGGAATTTTTTTTTAAATTATTTCATGCTGTTTATATTCAATATCAAGTACTAGCAACTTCATAGGTGGCGCTCTTTTTTCGAGATTTTTTCCGTCGGTTTTAACATAATTATTAAATAAAACAAATATTTGAAATTTTTATAAAATCAGTTTATTTGAGTAGTTTCGGAACATAGTTCCTTCTCCAGAAAAAATGTTATTACTGAAGAAGGAGCTGTGATCCAAAACTAGACAAATAAAGTGATTTTACGAAAATTTCAAATATTTGTTTAGCTATAAAAACCGTTTAAATAAAAAAGTATTTTTAATGTAATTTTTTTTAACTAACAATTTCCCATAATTTTACTCAACGCTTCCACCAAAATTTATATTTCATATTGTTATATTTTTTATTCTCTATAGTACCATTTTGTAGAATTTTGGATACGTGTCCAAGGTGAGTCATGAAACAAAAATCGTGTCCATGAGTCTCGGATATGTAAAGGAAATCAACTGTAAAATATTGAAAAAGGATCGAAACTTACGGAGTTGATAGTACTATGGGCCACAAAAGTGGTGCCCATTTTTCAAAACTTGTTAGTTGATTTATACCATATTCATTCGTTTTTAAGGAAAATGGATAACAGTTTATAATGAACGACTTTCATTCGAAGCATTTGCATTCCAAAATCAAATAAATAAGGCACACAAATCAATTGTATAATTTTGATCACTACTTATGTGGCCATGGTTACAAGATGATTTTCATAAAAGGATATGAACAAATTTTTTTAACTTATCTACATAATTAATTTAAAAACTATTTGAAAATGCATTCGCAACGTATAATGTATATAGAGTGGCGCATAAGTAACGTTATGATTTAATTAGTGAAGAAATTTTTTGTTTATGTTTTTTTTTTCTGAATTAACTTTGAAAAACTTGGGATATTTATGATGAAAAGACTCAGCACAGAACAAAGAACCAAAGTTGTTCAATTTTATTTTGAAAATCAGCATTCGATTATTCAGACACAAAGATCGTATCGAAATTTCTTTCACGTTCCGACAATTTACCGATTGGCTCAGCGTTTTCGGCAACATGGGGCTGTCTGTGATCGACCGCGTGCTGGAAGACCTCGTGCAGTTCGAAATGAACATTGCTCGGGTGCAAGCAAGTGTTGAGGAAAACCCCGATACTTCCACCAGGCGACGTTCTCAGCAGTTGATGATGTCTAGGCGGTCTTTGCAAAGAATTTTACATAAGTTACACCTTTTCCCATATAAGATTCAATTGGTTCGCGCTTTGAACCCAACTGATGCACAAATACACATTCATTACATAAAGCATAACGTTACTTTTGCGCCATCCTTTACAAACAAACAAAAATTTAATAAACAACTTTTATCTAACTTTGTCCTATAATTTTCTCAGAATTCATTTTGCTCATAATATGAACTAATTTACTTTCCTTTGACTATACGTACGGTGTATGCACTTCTCCAATATAAAAAGCACAGGGCAGCCGACCGTATTCGATTTGATATGTTTTAAGTTTTTTTTTTTTCGAAACAATTACTTAGAATACAATATACAATAGTTTTATTTGAAAGAAGTTATAAGCCTCATTACTCGCAAATACATAAGCGTGTGTGTATCAAAACTATATATATATATATATATATATATATATATATATATATATATATATATATATATATATATATATATATATATATATATATATATATATATATACATATATATATATATATATACATATATATATATATATATAAGTAGATATCTGATATATTACAATAATATACTATGGCGGATGTTTTCTCATACGTATATATATATATATATATATATATATATATATATATATATTTATATATATATATATACATGTATATATATATATATATATATATATATATATGTGTGTGTGTGTGTGTATATATGTATATATAATACTGTACATGTTCCAATTTTGATGTCAAACCGTCTGTGTGCTCATGACAGGTTGATGAGACAAGGCGTTGGATGATTGCCTTGTATGGATCGGTCACGGCTCGATATATCATCAACCACTATATTTTCAGTATAACTTTATGTTTGGTTTACAATACAGAGACGTATGTCAAATATTAAGGAATTCATTTTTAAATATACAATAAGAAATGTTTAAATTTCTCTTATTAAACTCTATGGCATTATTAGATGTGTGCTAGAATATATAGAAGGGATTTTATGTACATAGTGACGGTTAAATGGCGTCCCACAAAGAAATCAATGTGGTATTTACATTTCTAGTGTGTAACTACATATGATATTAAATCGTAAAATCGTTTAAATCGTAGTCACTTTTTTTGACTCACGTATTTTGAGTCAAAAAAGTGATGTCCTATTCTTTTTTGTCGCCTGAAAATTCCGACAAGTTTGCTGTACGAAAAAACTCTTTTCTGAACCACCTCAAAATTGGCCGTTTCTCACTCGGCTCAAAGCCAGTCCGTGTTGAATCACACCGTGTAGGACTTAGTCAGGCTACATGTCATAAGTTAGTCGATTATTACTCATAAACTATTAGAGCCTACTTAGTTTTGGCGATCTTCCTATCGGGTTTGATGTATACTACTGTTCGTTTTTCAGATAAACACAAAACTTAATGTTTCTTGTATTTAAAATTGTTCATGACATCCCCCAATACTTTTGTCATCCCCCAATGTCATTTCATTTTGTTGCTTTAGCTCACATCGTTTAACTTCACAATTGCTTTAGCTCACATCATTTAAACACGGTGGACACGGCTAGACTAGGAATTGGTAGGATATGCGGCTGCAGCCGACTTTGATAGGAACTATGACGATGATAGGATGATAGGAACTATGATAGGAACTTTGATAGGAACTATTAAATCTAGATGATTTTGTGAAAGGAAACTGCAAAAACCTTCACAAGCTATTTTAATTGGCAAACTGTCACCGTTGGGAATCGAATCCGCATCCTCCCAGTTCCAAGTAGAGTGCCTTTGACCACACAGCCACTTGGACTAGTACGCGGATACGGATTCATAACATTCGAGTATATCTTGCCATCAGTGAACGAGTTTAAAACGAAATACAAACTTACAAACATCTTTACCTCTTTATAGTATTCGTATGGGTATATATCAAGAAGATTATGAGGAACAGCATCAACTTCTTCAGATTATAAGCTAAAGGTCATTTCCAAGCAAGCAAGTAAAATAGCAATCTTTTCGTTCTTCTTTTCCGAGCATTTTTAATTATTAAGAAGCGAAGTCGAGAAAAAAAAGAATAGCCCATTTCTCTGGTTAGAGATAGATAGATTGTAGAAGCTGCCCTGGACAGGCTACACGTCAACCATAAGATCCATTGTGATGCCTAAGGATGTGAGGATATGAGTGTAGTGGAAGGAATTTTTGTGTATAGACTAGGAATTGTTAGGATATGCGGCTGCAGCCGACTATGATAGGACCTATGCCGATATTCATTTGGAGTTCGTGAAGGAAACTGCAGAAAACCTTCTCAAGCATAGCCGGTTACTTCGTTCTTGTCCATACGCCCACAGTTTAGACAATTAACCGCCTCTTTTTCTTTTTAATAATTGACAAACTGCCGATGTCGGGATTCAAACCCTTAACCTCCCAGTTTCCAAGTATGCATACTACGCTGACATAATGCCTTAGACCGCTCGGCCACCTGGACTGGTTTTCTTCGGTTAAATGTACTCATAGAGAAAATACAAATAGAAAAATACATCCCTGTATACTCCATAAGCCGTTTGATATGTGGTAAAGGGCGAAAACTGTATACACGTACATATAAATGGTATAGTAAAACAGTATGAAGCAATGGTAGGTAGTAGGTAGTTGGTATGGTGTGACTAGGTAGAAGGAGTTTATGACTGTGGCGTGTGTAACATGCTATGCTAGTAACTACTACTTCGACGACGGTGCTGATGATGATGATGATGATGATGATGATGACTGTTGGTGAGCCATGGAGGAGGCCGTAATATACCACTGGCAGTCGCGTGCCTCTACTACAACAACAGCACAGTCATATAATACGGACTCATGCCAACACACGCTATCCATCTGCACACCCATCTCTATCTATCCATCCGTACGTACAGTATAGTACTTAGTGCTTGCTACTGGTAGTGTTTTGTTGGTGGTATAGTGACTATAGTGTATACTGCTGCATGCGACACTCATTCCATCCATGGTGTGTTACACCTCATCATACTGCTTTATGACACATTCAGAGAAGTATAGTAGCTGCTATATGCTATCACCGTCTCTCACAAGTCGACAACATTCATTCTCTTCAATATATAGAACAGAAATAAGTTTTTTATTCGAGATCTTTTCTTAATATATCTAGATTTAGTATCGTTATATAGAAATGGGAACTAGTCAATGATGTGTTTGTGTGGTCAAATGTGCTCTGCTTGGAATTGGAAGGTTGTGTGGGTTCAAATCTCAACGATGCCAGTTTACCAATTTTAATTAGTGAGTCGGTTTAAAGATTAATCTGTCGGAGTATGGACAAGGCCGAAGTAAACGGCTATGCGTGCGAAGTTTTTCCTTCGCAAACTCCAGATGAATATCAGTATAGCTGCTATCAAAGTCGGCTGCAGTCACACAACTTATCAATTCCTAGTCTGCATATAATTCCTTGTCTAAAGATAGGCGCTCTCTCCTAAAACCGTTTTAGTACGAAATTTTTGATACTTTGCGAAACTAAACT
This sequence comes from Nineta flava, assembly GCA_963920215.1. Taxonomy (NCBI): domain Eukaryota; kingdom Metazoa; phylum Arthropoda; class Insecta; order Neuroptera; family Chrysopidae; genus Nineta; species Nineta flava. Next base: position 58,922,927 of record OY986045.1, on the reverse strand, counting down.
CGAAGATATTTCTAATAGAATGATCTATACGTGCTTTAGAGGCTACTAATTTTAGTGTGAAAATAATAAACTCTTGGTGGTATATGACATACATTCTTTATTTGAAAAGGATCAAGTTCGTTGGGTTACGGGTAAAATCGGTTACGAAAATTTGGGGGCTCAGAAGAATGAGAAATTTTAATAAAATATTGAATTTTTTTATTATTTAATATAACGTCGTTTAAATGTCTCGGTGCCCAGTTCCCGTTGCGTGAGATTACCAAACCTTTCATGCAGAATGCCTTTCGTGGCATGCACTGTGTGACACGTAACACCATCCTATTCGGAACCACATGTTATTGGTATCTATATCGTCCAGTTGAGGCTACAAAAAATTGCTTATCATCGCTGTAGCGGTCACAATCAACGGTTATGGCAATGCCAGTTTCGTTTTGATGATTCCGTCAGATCAAAATCCGCGCACCAAACAGTAACTTTCTCGGAATGAATGTGCTGCAGGTGTATCTTGTGTGGATTGGTATCAACCCATATCTGACAGTATTGCTTGTTCATATATCCTTTCATCCACAAATGGGTCTCGTCGCTAAAGATGATTTTTTTTCTTGTCGCTAAAGATATATTATTTTGATAATAAAATTTGATGATTTGGACACGTTATGCAACGCAATAACCTTCCATAGTGATTTTCCATACACTACTGTTTCAAATATATTGCATTGCAAATTTCGAGCGTCCCTATTGATAGAACCTTTATTTAAGAGTCTTTGAAATTAGATACAAACATATATAATGTTGATAGATATATTTCTATCGCTATTTTTAAATAGATATTCAAAGGACTCGTTCACCAGTATTACTATTATAGACGCCTACTTCAACATCTCTCTATAATACTAATACTTAACTTCACTGCTTGTGTATATTCTAGCTATATTATTATGTATTATGATGTGCTTCTCTACTTGTACAATATATATATATATATACATATATATATATATATATATATATATATATATCGTGTGTGTTGGAAAGCTTTTCCAATAGAAAATCAATGTTAAATATTATTTATTACTGGCTAGCCGTGTGGTTACTGTGTGAAGTCAGTCAGTACACATGTAATGAGAGTGGGTTAAATATATTAATTGAATTCTTAACTTAGGTGCATCACAAAATCCCCACTCTTAAATGACAAACAAACAACCATACGCATACAGTATACCTGCACACTCTCCAGATGTTTGTATGTATATGTATTGTACAGGTGTACTGTATAGTTTTATAGTTAATATTTTATTTATTTATGAAACATTGATTCTCTATTAGTCATGCTTTTGAAAACGGTCTATATATTTGTTTCTATACGTGTATATATGTATGTATATATGAAAGAGAACGACTTTATTGTCTACTGTTTATACTCGTACTCGAACAGTACAAACCTACCCACTATAGTATCTAGACTGACTAACTGTTAGCAACAAACAACAACATTATCAGTTATGTTGTAATAGAAGTAGCTTACTTTTTAGTAGCTAGCTATGTTCTATAGTATAGCTATAGAGAGCTACACTAACTACCTACCTACCTACCTATAGTATTCTAACAAATGTCTGTCAATCAAACAAAAACTTCAAGAACAAACCGAAAACAAACAAAACGGGAAAAAAAGAATTCATGTCTCTTTATATACACAATTTCACATTATATATATATATATATATATATATATATATATATATATATATATATATATATATATATATATATATATATATATATATATATATATATATATATATATATATATATATATATATATATATATATATAGCTGATAATTACCAGAGAAAATGATTATTACTTTTTTCCGAAAGTATAATGAAAGAAAAAAAAACAGGAAATTTAGTTGCGTTTGGTTTATAGCTTCATGAAAATTGGAATCGATTGTTGTTAATTTACTTAAGAGATATCAAAACATATAAAGAAAAACGAAAACAAAGAGAAGTTCACTCGTAAACCCATTTTTCTTAAGAATTTGATGAAATTGAAGTTTGATATTAATCTAAATATTTTGCATTTATTTTAAAAAAAAAATTTTTTGTCCGATTGTGAATCGAAATATTCACAATTAAAGTTATTGTAGTTTTTTTTTATAAAATATATGCAGCAGGTTACTCTTCGTAGTCACTAACAAACTTGTATATCGATTATTAAATATTGAGGTAAAGTAAAATTTTTGTTAAAAATCCACAAATTATCATTTGATTTAACGTTTATTAGAACAGATGTAAGGGTTAATATATCAGGAGATCTTGATATGTTCCAAAAATTGGTTCCAATATCCAGAATCGAACCCAAGCCTTCTAGTTGAAAGCACATTTATTATAACACTATCTTTTAATGGAATGGTTTTAATCTGGCTTTAAACTGTCTTAATTTATTTTCAGACTTAAACCCCATATTTTTGCATGGCGCCTCCACTTTTTGTTTATTTAGATAAACAAAGAGGTTTTTTGAAATTAAATTTCAAATTTTGCCCAATTCCTAGTACAATTATTTGTATTTTATAAATACGTATTTCGACTAGAAAGTAGTCATCGTCAGTATGAATTAGCTAATGGTAACTATCTCCGAGATATGGAATCAAAGAAATTATCATGTCCTTTTTTCAAATTTTTGATTTTGGAAAAAAGTTTCGAATAAAAGTTGTTCATTTTACAAATACCAAAGACAATTGTTCGAAAATTTTTTCGGAAATCAAATTAATTAAGCACAAATCAACTGTAATACTTAGAAAATGAATGCCACTTTTGGAGTCAATATTACGAGTACAATTAATAGCAAAAAAACCTGAACCATATGCTTAGAACGTAACTTATTGTTTCAAATATATTGCATTGAAGTATTGAGTGTATTTCCACTAGAGCTTCCAAAAATAAGTTTTAGAATGGAATAATTTCACCAAAAGTAGAACTTTTTCTAAAATATAAATTTGAATTCTTGATCTGTTGGTTTATTGAATAATATATTTATCTGTGGAAATTACCCACTTCACAAAACAGTAGATAAGACTATTTTTTTTAAAAAGCATATTTTTAAAAATATTTACATGGAAACTTTTCAAATGAACAGTATAAATATATTGTACAAGTTCTATTTTGCCGATAAACTAAGTTTTAGAATGGAATAATTTCACCAAAAGTAGACCTTTTTCTAAAATATAAAATTGAATTCTTGATCTGTTGGTTTATTGATTAATATATTTATCTGTGGAAATTACCCACATCACAAAACAGTAGATAAGACTATTTAAAAAAAAAAGCATATTTTTTAAAATATTTACATGGAAACTTTTCAAATGAACAGTATAAATATATTGTACAAGTTCTATTTTGCCGATAAACAATCATATGTAAATTTTAATTAATACATATAGTTTAGCTATTAATAACTAATGTATAATGGCTATTTAAAAATTCATACTACAAATATAAATGCAAAATAATAGTTATCAAAATATTTTAAAAATTAATTAAGATTAATGGTTAAATTTGTATAATTTGATGAACCATTATCAAAAAATTTTGATAACTACGCTTTTGTTTCGATAATTTCAATGTATTGAATACAACGCTCGCCCAAATATTGAATATTAATGACAAATCCATCCCGTTGTATCGATTCCACATATACAAGGTGTACCGTAAGTTACGGACACAACTGAAGGCATGGATAGAAAATTTAATTCTGAGACGAAAAGCTCTTTACCATTTTTTAATCAGACATACAGGTAATTAGTTATTAATTAAAATAAGTAACCAATCAGAGGCGCCCAATAGCGTGTGTGAGTGAGTGTTTGTAAGTATGCAAGTGGGGAATGCATGTACGTGTGTCTGTCGTAACCCAGTACGCGTCTCTGATTGGTTACTTATTTTAATTAATAAATAATTACCTGTACGTCTGATTAAAAAATGGTAAAGGACTTTTCGACTCAGAATCAATTTTCTATCCATATCTTCAGTTGTGTTCGTGACTTATGTGACACCCTGTATATCAGAGATAACATACATACATTAAATACATACATTGGACCTTACTTGTGCGAGACAATATACATAAAAGTATACATGAGAGAATTATTATATTATTGCCAACGTCACGTAAAAAAATACGTTATTTTTTTCATGTTTGATTTTGATTTAACACGCATCAGCAATACGAAAATTCACAAGGATAACTAACGTACTATGATAATTACGAGGGAAAATAATTATTTGATTTTGCTTGCAAAATAAAAGCATTTATTTTATGCACGGTCATTTTCAAACACTCTTTGAAAATTGAGATTGTGTTTGAAATATTATAAATAAAACGATTAAGTTTAAAAAATGTTTGCCTTTTTTTTGTCTTCTTTCGTTAAAGTAATAAACGATAGTGCTAAAATTCAAAACTGTATGAATTGAGGAGACGAAGTTTTAAAATCATTTTTTCTAAGCATTTTTTTTAAGGGGTACCCCTTAACAAAATTGCAAAAATTCGAGAAACATATCTTGTCATCGATTTTAATAAAAACTTCGTTTTAAACTAATTTAGACCTAGCAAAAACGATGGCGTTGGTTAAAATGCGATACGATTAACGGTTTTCAAAGTATCAGAACCATAGTGCTAAAATTCAAAACTGTATAAATTGAGAAGGCAAAGTTTTGAAACCTGTTGATCGGACGTTAAAATGAACCTGATTTTCGTAATGCTTGGGTCAAAATTACCCTAGAAAATGATTATTATTAAAATCGAAGCCAAAAATTTTCTTCACTTTTTTCGCATTTTTTCTAAGGGGTACCCCTTAATAAAATCGCAAAAATTCGAGAAAAATTTCTTGTCTCCGATTTTGATAAAAACTTCGTTTTAAACTAATTTGGACCTAACGAAAACGATGGCGTTGGTTAAAATGCGATACGATTAACGGTTTTCAAAGTATCAGACCCATAGTGCTAAAATTCAAATCTGAATGAATTGAGAAGGCAAAGTTTTGAAACCTGTTGATCGGACGTTAAAATGAACCTGATTTTCGTACTTTTTGGGTCAAAATTACCCTAGAAAATGATTATTATTAAAATCGAAACCAAAAATTTTCTTCACTTTTTTCGCATTTTTTCTAAGGGGTACCCCTTAATAAAATCGCAAAAATTGGAGAAAAATTTCTTGTCATCGATTTTGATAAAAACTTCGTTTTAAACTAATTTGGACCTAGCGAAAATGATGGCGTTGGTTAAAATACGATACGATTAACGGTTTTCAAAGTATCAGACCCATAGTGCTAAAATTCAAATCTGAATGAATTGAGAAGGCAAAGTTTTGATATCTGTTGGTCGGACGTTAAAATGAACCTGATTTTCGTACTGTTTGGATCAAAATAATCCTAGAAAATTATTATTATTAAAATCGAAAGCAAAAATTTTCGTCACTTTTTTCGCATTTTTTCTAAGGGAAATTAGAGAAATCCTTAGAGAAATCGCAAAAATACGAGACAAATTTCTTGTCCCCGTTTTCATAAAACTATTTTCATGAAAGCATTTATTTTATGCACGGTCATTTTCAAACACTCTTTGATAATTGAGATTGTGTTTGAAATATTATTAGGAATAAAACGATTAAATATAATAATTTTTTTTTTATATTTTTTGTAAACTAGCGTATATTTATATCCATTGTTAGTATGGTTGCCTTTCGGTTATATTATACCAACTGGAGTGACTAGCGTTTACTTACTTTGACATTTAAGTAATCTGTCTGCAACATTGATAACATTCGTTGACATAAAATGCTTGATATCTAGGATGGGGATCGAACCCACGACCTCTGGTATGCTAGACCTTGACTATGCCCTAACATTTTCCGATTCTCCGTTATATGACGTCACCCGGTATGCTGATTGCTCACAGTGTGGAGTCAAGCACTGTTATTTGATCCCTTCTCTCTGAATTCGATTCACTTTTAAAGAAAGTCTTTCAATAAGCTTGTAATGATGCTCAATTCAAAGTTTTGTGAATCTACTAAATTTTACAACCTTGTTGCCCATTCGCCAACAGAAAATACCCTTTCTTTTCGAACAAAAACAAAGCAAAGTTCCAATCAATAAGAATTATTAACTTTAGTATAAAAAACAGCAAAAAACAAGTCTTAAAATCTATTTAAAAACAAAAAAACAAAATAGAAAATACATGATTCTCTCTCTTCATCCTTCTACAAACAATAAGTTAATGTCTTCATTTAAGAGATAACTAAATACAGAAGTTCGGAAAAAAAAGGAAAATACAAGTACAACAAAAAGCAATCGACTCCCTTCAACTTTCACCACCCCTTCTCAACCTCAGTCTTTTTCAGTATAATTCGAATGTTGTTTGATATGTACGTGTACTATCAACCACAAAAGTAGCCCTCATTTTTCAATATTTTCTAATTGATTTAACCCTTATTCATTCGGTTTTTTTGGGAAAATGTTTCGAATAAAAGTTGTGAGTAAATTTATAATGAACAATCTTAAGCAGTCCAAGTGGCCGAGCGGTCTAAGGCGTTATGTCTGCACAGTATGCCTACTTGGAAATTGGGAGGTTCGAATCCCGACATCGGCAGTTTGTCAATTATTAGGGGAAAAAAAAGGCGGTTAATTGACTAAACTGTCGGCGTATGGACAAGAACGAAGTAACCGGCTATGCTTGAGAAGGTTTTCTGCAGTTTCCTTCACGAACTCCAGATGAATATCGGCATAGTTCCTATCATAGTCGGCTGCAGCCGCATATCCTACCAATTCCTAGTCTATACACAAAATTTTCTTCCACTCCACTCACAACCTCACATCCTTAGGCATCACAATGGACCTTATGGTCGAAGTGTAGCCCATCCAGGGCAGCCTCTACAATCTATCTATGAACAATCTTTATTCGAAGCATTTTTTCGAAAACCCAATGAATAAGACACAAATAAATTATAAAATTTGGAAAAGGTGAGTGGTACTTTTATGGCCATGTGTACCACCATAGCCGTAGCTCCTCTGTATATAGAAACTGTATTTTACATCTAATATTTAGTATCTGCATTATCAGCAAAGTGAAGAATCAAGCAACCAACTGATATGAAAATAAACAAAAAGGTCAAAAGTATTATTGAAGTACCTTCTATATACATATATATACATATACATATACGTAGTATATACACGTATATATATATATATATATATATATATATGCTATACTATCTATACCCAACCAAACTAACACAGATATATATGTAACTAAAGTATCTATTCTATATCTGCAATAGATATTGGGATATGTGTGTCTTTTGTACGTATATCGTATCGTATCTATGTATTTTCTATAGATGGTTTCTAGTTAGACTATATTTTAATATAGTATTTGATCATAGATTAGTCAATGATTATATAGACACGACTAGATTTTATATATAGATGACTCAAATACAATTAGACGTTGTCCCATTAAATGGAGCACAATGGATCCATGACTGTCTTCTCGCCTCCTGGCGAAAGTTAAAGGCTTTGAATATATTCATTGTTTGCAACACTATTAAAAGACTGGTCAAGAAATCGATCAACCTACCTTAACGCGGCTCACTAGAGCTGTTTTACATAACGTATTACCATGGTGGCGCAAATCTATTGCCGTAGGCTGATTCTGCGGACGTTAGCACTGTGGTTCCCGCCTTTAGACTGTTTACCTTTAGAAATGTTGACCAAATATTTTGGAAAGTCATCTTAGACTTGACACCAGTGACATGGCTAACTTGTAGGCACGAATTAGAAATGCGTGAATTCACAATAAATTTGGATAAGATTCCCTTGTTGCGTTGAAAAGCTCAACCTGTCGGTTATCATTATCAGGCCTGGGAAAACACCGCAGCGTATAATTCTTCCAGATATATGAGCATGCTTCCTTGCTATACTGCTAGATAAACCAGGAATAAATCAGGGAAAAGTGTACTCATGTACTCGCTCAAAGGAAGCGAGTAACCACTTCCTGTTGAATGGTCGTTACGTTCGATTTTGTGACTTTCCTTTTTGTACACCGAGCTCGGCTCGGCGTTGTCTCGTTAAATGAAACGTGTCGATTTGGGAACGGTGACAGGCGGCATTAGGCACTGCTACACGTGCTAAGTCATTATACCTTCCATTCAGTAGCGTGGCAACGTCGTCACAACGACGTCCAAGATCGACTGTCTTCCGCAAAACGTTTACCACCGAGTGTTGTCTTGTACACCAACGGACGGGTACCCGGCGTACGCAGTACACTTCGCCCGGATCTTGTGGTTCTGGATGAGACAAGCAAAAACTATTCCACAAATCGAATAACAATTAAATCTATATATTAATTCAATGTCTATTGTCTTCCAAGTTCACAACGCTAGAGAACAGTAACTACGGTAAGGAAGTGAGTGAATGGGTTTACTCTTCTATTCTACATTTTATGCCCGTTTACAGTCTACTTGTCAAGTAAGATTCAAATGTGAACATGTGAAGGAAGCATATACATGTATATACTACAAATACACACACACACACACATTTAGATACCATACATATCAGTTCAACTGCTTACTGATCAAGTAATCACAATCAAACTTCGAAACAAAATATCTTCTTCGGCAATCATCAAATATATGAGAATATTCTCTAATGTTAGAAAATGATCACGTATTTTGAGTGCTCAAAATTTTCAAATATAAATCAAACAATCGTATACATATATATAGAATGTGTATTGTTGTTCGAAATTCGGTAAGCTTTTTATATATTCTAAAAATTTAAAGGAGACAGACAACCCTTTGAAAAACCTGAAAGCTGAAAAAAATTTGTTACCCGGTATATATATACAAGGGTAACAAATGTCTGTCAACACGAAAACTCAAAAACGAAAAGAGATTGCAAACTGAAATTTTGTTTGTGTGTTCTTGAGCTAAAAAGTAAGATCAAGTTCGTCGATGGGGAAAATTGGACCATGATTACGCAAAATAGACAACGCTGTCTATCTTTGAAACGGTCAGAGATATTTAAAGACAAAAAATGTTCCTTTTTTTGAAATAAACAACTTTTCTGTGAAACATTTTTATAAATTCAGTATATACCGGGTATTTAAGCAATTTACTCAGTTACTTGTTACTTTCACTTGTTTTATTCAAAAGCTTTTACCAACAATAGCGAAAAGCTTTAACAACAAAAATATTCGTCAATTCTGTTTAACTGGATAAAAAGTCTTTGGATAAAAAGCAGGATAAAATGCATAATTTTTTGCCATAAATTAAATATATTCTTTAATAAACTCAATAAATACAATTAATAAGTCCAAAGATTCATTTTTAACTTATTCGCCAGATAGACAAATAAAATCGTTGGGCGCATTTGATATTTCAAAATTTTTATCTGTACCTTATTTTTGCAAAAATGTTTCAAATAATAGTTGTTAGTGTGTTTATAATGATCAAATTTTAGCCGAAGCATTTTTTTTCGAAAACCGATTGAATAACGTACTAATTGAATTTGAATAAAATGACCAAAATCGACCAAAATCGAACAAATTCGATTTAGTATTAAACAAAATGACAAATAAAAATATATTGAATGCCAACCCTGTATAAAAATATAAATGTAAGCCCACACTGAATTGTCAGTATAACCGTGCTGCAGCAACATGGTACGCTGTGAACGCGTGTCGACGGCAGTGTCGGTGGTCGGCGCCCGGCGTCCCACCTCACCATCATACTTCATATGCCACGACCCATGCCTGTTAGTGTAGAGTGAATGTGGTTCACTGTCAGACCATAACATCTGCTATCTGTTCGTAAATGTTGAATGAGTTAGATTTTTTTTTAATTTTTTATCAATCAAATTTAATCTGATTTTGTTTTGTTCATCATCAACAAATTCAAGTTTATATTTGATTTGTTTCAAACCGTATCTGACGATTTCACATATTATGATTAGCCCGTTTTTACACGTGAAAGTTTTGATGAAAGTTTTCAATCGCAATAAATGTATGTGATATAACGATACTTACATTTCTTTTTACATGCAGAAATATATCAATCGCATGTTTTGTTAATAACTTATAACTATCGTCTTTCTAAATATGTCTTTCTTTGTCAACCACTTCAGTCACATGATCATAGTAAACCAATCACAAGGAAGTAAGCCAATCACTCTAGTCTTACATCTAAAGTTACATATAAGATTGCATCGAAATAGACGCCAGGTCTATTGTGTTATAATAGCATAGTTACATCAAAAAGTACTACTGCGCTTGCTCAACAAAGGATGCGTTATGAATAGTTACATGAAAAGTTACATGTGTAAAATATCCCTTGTTAGATAATCTCCTAAAGAAGTTATTTTAATATGTACACCACAACGGTTTTTATAAATTCTAAACATATTATTATTAGAATATTATATAGATTATTGGATGAATCAAAATCTATGCTAAAAACATGTAAAAATAACAACTAACCGAGTTAATTGCTTAAATACCCCGTATATACCGAATTAATGAAAAAAAGTTTACTACAAAGTTGTTTATTTTTCAAAAAGGGACATTTTTAAATTAAAGTTTTTGCTCTATCTCTTATGGTTTCAAAGATAGGCACCCATTTTGGCCAAACATGGTAAGATTTTGTTCATTCAGTTAATTCTGATCGTTAAGTCTCAGTTAATTCCGATGCGAATTGTTGTTTACTGCTATCATTTCTGTGTTTCATCATTTCGATTGTTTGATTAATTTTTTGTTTAAATATTTTTTTTTAGTTTTTATTGTTATATTTGATCTTGTTATTATTGTTATTATTTCCATTCGTTATATTCAGTATGATAATAAACTTATATGAACAAAAAACAAAAAACAAAAATGATAGAACGAAGCACGACCGGTCTGTTTTGACATTTGTTCAATTTGTTCACGTGCTCAGTGAATGTACATATTATTGTCGATGGACTCCGTAGGTTGAATATAATATAGATACATATAATATATTTTCTAAAAATATATATGTAAGTACTGTAAAATATAAATAAATAAAAACTTATTCAACATTCAACGCTTTATACAGGTCGTTAAGGATAGAACAAGCTGATGGCGACCCCGTCAGCAGCTGTGGCGGCAACGGTGGTCGCGTCAATAGCCGGCACGCGACGTCCGCCTACTCAAACCAAACCTCTATACAACGCCTGAAAACTGTATATTCAACCCACATTTCTACACTGTACAAATATCTGTCAACCGATATACATATACATTATATATATATATATATATATATATATATATATATATATATATATATATATATTTATATATATATATATATATATGTATATATATATATATATATATATATATATATATATATATATATATATATATATATATATATATATATATATAATACAGTGAATGTGTTACGTTTAAATTATTTTTTAAATTTTATTTTATAGATAGATCATTATATTTTATGTGAGAACTAATAGTGTTTATAATTAAACATTCAATTGTAGAGGAATATGTATTTCTTTTATATCTGATGGGATAACATTCCACAATATTTGTTTCTCATCTCTTAGAATGCATCTCAACTCATGGAAATTCTATACCGATTTCAATCTTTCAAAAAGCGTCTGTAGGTCTGCAGGTATGCGGAAGTCTTTTTCTCATAAGACTTCCGCTCATTTGGGATGACAGATCTCTAGCTAGATGAAATCAAAGACGTGTCACCAAGTGCTATCCTAACGTTTATTAAGACCATAGGACTCTTGGAACACCTTTGAATGAAAGGAGGTACAATAGATCAAATTGGTCGCGGTACAAAAGCTCTTGACTCGAATCTAATCTAATCTAAAGCTTTGTGGAAGCGCTGGGAAAAGTCAAAAATAAGATAATTGTTTTAGACAAAATGTATTATCAAACTTAAAAAAAAAAAACTGTTCACAAATAATTTTATAATGAATGAAACACTTCGCCCAGTAATTTGTTTACAAGCAGTTACTCTTTGAAGTCATCTTCAAGAAGTCATCGTCAAAGACTGGAATGATAGACGCCAAGTTAAATAGGTAACTGTTCATTAATCAGCATTTCTAGATGGATTTTAAGGTTAGAAAATATTTGTAACCTGATAGAACAAATCCTTTTTGTGTTATGGATATATACTATTATCTGACTTGATTCGTGCAGGTCAGAAAACTTGATTTTTGAAGGTCGCACCCATGACGCCTTTTGATCGGCACTTTCTAAACTAGCTATTCCCAAAATTTCAGTCATTTTCAAAGAAATCACATTGAATTTATCTTCTTATTGTAAAATCACCAATACCAGTGAATTATTACATGTTTTCGCCATAAAACACTAAATAAACTAAATACTATGTCAAATCTGTCAATAAAAATACTAAAATATTATAGTAAGTAGTGTATTGACACATACACTACTACAGCAGGCTGGAGTCTAGTGAGCAAGTTAATAGCTAGATAGCCCCCATAAAGTCAGTCCTATTCGCTCAGTGCGAAGCCATGGTGGGGAGAAACTGATTTACCGTCAGCGCTACCCGTGGCTATATCCGATACTACGGGGGGCTGTTTTTATGTTTCGAGTTAGCTAAATATACAAGTGAATTGTTATTTAAAATTTATTTAAATAAAATAACATAAAATGAGTCACAAAAGTTGTTGTGTTGTAAGTTGTAAGAATACAGGTAGAAAAAGTGCTTGTCATTTTTATAAATTTCCAACAGCAAGTTGGAAAATAAATCAAAGGAAAAAATGGATAGCTGCTGTTAGGAGACAAAAGTAAGTAGAATCATAACCTTACTATCCGTAATAATAAAAATCTTGAAAGGAGTGAAACTTAAAAAAATAGTAAGTTTAGAAAATGCTAGGAAATATTATTATTAATTAAAAAAAAAAATTTTTTTTAACATTTTTAAATTTAGCATAATTATATATTAAAAAATAAGATTGAATTTTTTTATTATAAACTTTTCATTAATTATTTAAGATTCATTTACTCTTTGCCACTTATTATATTAAACAAAAAGATTATCCATACCAATGATCATAAATTTTAAGTATTAAATATTAAAAATTTTCAATTTTCCTTGCAGTATTGATGGCTCATTGTGGACTCCAAAGGCACATGATTATATTTGTAGTGATCATTTTATTGGAGGCCAAAAGTCTGACATAGAATCGAGTCCCAGCTACATTCCTACTAAATTTCCTACAGCTTATAAATCTCGAAAAGTTAATGAGTTAATGGTTACGAATAGGTGAGTAATAATATATTGAAATTTACATAATTTAAAAACTAAATAGGAGAGTATTACTATAAATTTTAGATATTATTTTATAAACAAATACTGTCGCTATTAAAATTTGTGACTATCAACAATCTAATAATAAGAACTTTTGTGTAATAAATTTTTCAGATTTAAGCGCTTAATGGACCGCCGGCAGAACAAAAATGCATCTTCAGCACTCAATCCTAAGCCTGAAGTTAATGAATTGCAAGAAATGATTACTGAAGATCCGCCGACAGTAACTCATTTCAGAGTTGATCAAGAGTGTCAAGTTAACTTCGATTCAGAGTCTGATGTCAATTTTCACACATTTGTATGTAATAGATATGTTAAAAATGAAATATGTCATGCAGAGACTCAAACAGAAATTATCGACGATACTAGGTCAATTAAAGTTAAAATTGATAAAAAAAAATGCATCTCCAAAAAATGTGGTACTCCTCATACAACATTTGTTAATCAAGAAATGCAATCTGACATTACTCAGTTCATTGGCTTTTCATCGATAAAAAATAATAATGAGTTAATAGATCTTGCAGGAGTGAGTTTTGAAAATTTCGAATTTTTATTAAGAAGAGTGAGTAGCTCTAAAAAATGCGTCGTTTCAACGAAAGATCGGTTGTTGATATTCTTGATGAAAATGAAAACCGGGTTAACATTTTCAGCACTTGGCGTATTATTCAGTGTACATAGAACAACGGTTTCAAGAATATTTTTCGAAATTTTACAAAAGCTTGCGGGTGCAACAAGAAATTTAGTATTTTGGCCTGATATCGACGCTGTACAAGAAACAATGCCTGATTGTTTTCGTCCAGAATACAGTGATACGAGAGTAATAATTGATTGCACAGAATTCAGGATTGAAATTCCTTCCAGTGTCGACAATCGTGTTTTTACATACTCTCAATATAAAAAGAACTTTACGGCTAAAGTTCTAATTGGTATAACTCCTGGAGGTTTTATTAGCTTAAAATCTAAAGTTGCTGGAGGACGGAAGTCAGATTCTCAGCTGACAATAGAATCAGGGTTGCTTGATTTGTTAGAAGATGGTGACAAAGTATTAGCTGATAAAGGTTTTCCTGAAATTAAAACGGTCATAGATACAAGTGGTAAAAAAGTAAATATAGTTATGCCACCGTTTTTGGAAAAGAAAAATGAATTTTCCAAAGCAGAAACTCAAGAAACATACAGTGTTGCACGAGTAAGAATTCACGTAGAACGGATCATGCAGCGTTTAAGAACATATCAGATACTGAATAAAATTCCAGAAAATTTGCTTCATTGCATAGATGACATTTTGCACATCTGTTGTGTTTTAGTAAATTTACAACCTCCCATACTGTCAAATAAAGAAGATAAAGAGGGTGGAAAATAAATACTACATTAAACTCGAAAAATTTGTTTATATTTTTAAAAACTTCAACATGTTAAAATTTATTGTATTTTTTACTCTAATTTACCACAAACTATTAATCAATATTAATTATTGATCAATATTAAAACTAATTCAACCATTATTTTATATAACTCGATTAATTTGTATATATTTTTTAAAACTTGAACATGTTAAAATTTATTTTATTTTTTACTCCAAGTTACCACAAATTATTAATCAATATTATAAAAAATAATTTCGTTACATGCTATAACAAATGTTTAAATTGTAATAAAATATTTATCAATAATACTTGCGTAACAAACAATAAAGTATTTTCTTAACATTACTCAGGCATCAACAAATATAATTATTATATTCTTTAATCTAAGTTATTACTGATATCCAGGCCAGTAAAAGTACGATTTTCTAATAATTCTTCATCTTCACTGGCAATCAAATTTTCATTTTCTTTTAAGCTACTATTGCAATTTGATTCTTTGGTTAATACAGCCTTATATAAAGCAGGTAAATAATTTTGAAAGTAAAACTGTTCACTTTTAATAATGACAGCTTGTATAAAATCTTCATCTCGGTGTACTTCAATCAAGCAACTACCATTTGGAAGAGGCGAATAAACAAAAAGATCACAGACAGTCATACCGGTAATATACATTTGTACTTGCATCTGAGTGTAATAAACATCAGTATGCTTTACAATCAATTGATCTTCTACAAATTGTAAATATTTTACATTGCATGACTTATCATTAAAATTTACGACAGCTTTCTTCTCACAAGAACTGGGACACTTGATTTCAACAATTTTTGTGATACAACCATCATCTATCACAACACCATCAATACTTCCGCATAGCCAAGGTTGATTTGCTTTGACGATAACACCAACACGTTTGACTTTACAATTATAAAGTGTCTCGTATTTACTTCGTGCAATAGGTTCATTTTTTAAACCATATCGAGTAGAAGCTGTATCAATTTTTTTTTTATTTAAAAAATCAGATACTAAGCTTTCGATTGATTTTCTATTCAGTGTTTTAATGTTATGAACATTTGTACTAGCAGAAATTCTCAGGTGCCTAGCTTTGAACCAGTTTTCACATAATGATTGATCCAACGTTTCACAGGCTAATGCGACAATATGTTCTTCAGATAACACAATATTATTCATATAAAATTCTTTAATATTGTTATCTAGTTCATAAATACGTGAATAAGTAGGATGTTCTTTGTAAAAAATTAAAAAATTATTTACGCATTCTGAACAATCTTCCTTCTCGATATTAAGTTCAACTTGCGTTATTAAAGAGTTGAGGACATTTCGAACAGTGTGGAAATTATTTTCACTAGATTGAGCAATTAAAATTTGTTTTAACGGACAGTCAGACACCAATTCGGAGATTTCTACGTCTTTTGAATCATGTAGTTGATTATATTTGTGAGGTATCATGTTTTCAAAGTATGCTCCCTTCGAGTACTTGTCTTTGGCGAATTGCCGAGCACTGGGTTTCCCCCATTGCTGTTCAATACTTGTTTTTGAAGCACTATTTTCATTATTTATGAAGTAAATCAGCGCAGCGATGTGTTTACATTTTTTACTTTGATTATAAACGCAATTACATTGCACATCAACAACACATCGTTCTACATTTAATTTTAAACTCGTGGTGTAAGCTGTTGCATGGACAGATGCTTGCCTGATTACTCGCGATTTAATCAAATAGCTTTCGTTATTTTTGCGAAACTCTTCTACCTCTCGGACATGTTCAGCAAGAACCAGCTTTTTTCCTTTTACCAATGTCTGTGGCTGGAACTGAATTTCGTGGGTTATTGATTGAAATCCCGTTTTTATTATGGTTTCCATTTTAAATCCAAATCTAAAAATAAAAATGATAAATTTAATCGATTAACAATTTTTCTCAGATTTATTATTGAATTGTAATATGTTAATTTTAGTTAGCAAACATAATCTATTTTTTTGTACTCAAAAACAATCAGCACTTTTAATTTGTAGAATTTTGAAACAATAAAATATTTTGGTAATTTCGTTCAATCTAAATTTACTTATAAAAAAAAAAATAATTAAATGTTTATTCAAGTTTTCTTATAATTTTAATTTTAAAAAAAATTTTTCTCTATTTTCTTTTTATTTGATTTCAGTTAACCTATCTTTATGTGTGCTAACTTCTATGCTACTTTTTCAGTATTAACTATACTCACATTTTATTTTTTAATGCACAAGAACACTTTACATTAACAAATATTTATTATAAATATTCCCTTTAATTAAAAAAGCATTTTTTTATATATCATTCGATATTATTATTACTGACAGCCATTCAATACTTAGTAAAATATATTACAATAGCCCCCTGTAGTTCAACCATACCATGGCGCTGAAGTCGCGCACAGAGCGAATACAAAAAAAAAAAACTAAAACATTACTCTAAAATTCGGAACAGTGTACGGACGATGATTTTGTTTTTTTTTTGTTGTGTTCGTAGTAAAGTTTTGTTATGTGAGTGAGTCAGTTTGAAGTGTAGATCTCTCTAGTATATATATATATATATATATATATATATATATATATATATATAGTAGTAATACTATGTTAGTAACTAAAACATATAGTAGATGTAAAGGATATAGATATATGTAGCGACACTCTTGCTGTCTAACGGTTGCCTGACGGCTTACATGAGCTTCTCACACTACACCGAACCGAAAGTACAAACGACAACGCTTGAGTGAGTCTACACACACACACACACATAACACATAACACATCTAAAGCTACCGTGTTCTGCAACTTAGAGGGTGGTTAACAATCTTCCACCTGCTATACACAGTCTCTATACACATCAAGCAACCACCTCACCTCGTACACTGTTTACTTCTTGTAGTTAGTTGGTGCTGGTAATCTGAACATGTTCTGAACGAAAACACGATATCTATTCTTGTATAGAAAAAACAAGTGTGTGTGTGTGTGTGTGGTACTTATGTACGCACGTAAGAAGTTATACTTCTTTTTAAATAATATTAAATTAGGTCAACACTATTATTAACACGCTAAAGTTTAATAAAATGGGATAGATGATTCGATATTTTACCAAGGTAGATCCAGCGTCACTTCTTCCGATAAAGTAATAAACGATAGTGCTAAAACTGTATGAATTGAGAAGTGAATGTTTTGCCATCTGTTGGTCGAACGTTAAAATGAACCTGATTTTCGTAATGTTTGGATCAAAATTACCCTAGAAAATGATTATTATTAAAATCGAAGCCAAAAATTTTCTTCACTTTTTTCGCATTTTTTCTAAGGGGTACCCCTTAATAAAATCGCAAAAATTCGAGAAAAATTTCTTGTCCCCGATTTTGTTAAAAACTTCGTTTTAAACTAATTTGGACCTAGCGAAAACGATGGCGTTGGCTAAAATTCGATACGATTAACGGTTTTCAAGATATCAGTCCCATAGTGCTAATATTCAAAACTGTATGAATTGAGAAGGGAATGTTTTGACATCTGTTGTTCGGGCGTTAAAATGAACCTGATTTTCATAATGTTTGGGTCAAAATTACCCTAGAAAATGATTATTATTAAAATCAATAATATAATTTTTTAACATTTTTTCTTAGGAATTGCAAAAGTTTGCCCGATTTTGCCCATTCACGAACTTGACCATACATTTTAGCTCTAGAACACACATACGAAATTTCAGTTCGCTATCTCTTTTCGAGTTATCGTGTTCACGGACTGACGGGCGTACGGACCTTGTCATAAATTTTTGGCACCTATGGCAAACCTTTATTGCTGCGATCAATATTTTCAAGCGTAACACAAAGTCGGGACTAAACTTAATATACTTTGTATATTTACATATATCGGATATAAAAATGAACAGTTGGAAAAACACTTCGATATGTTTTATTTATCTAAAGAGTATAGTTTTTCCGAAAGGTATCCCTTTGAGAGGCGTATTTTAGCAATCCGAAATCGAAAATTTGAGAATGCCAGCACATCCATTAGAAGTTGTACGTTGATATAACAACGGCAGTGCAGTAGTTGTTGGGTGTATGTGTCTCACTGCCCACTTGATCCTTTACAACCATACTAACACAGCATAAGTATAACAACCAAGCAAGCAGTCCTTCCGCCTGTCTGTCTGTCTGTCAGTCTGTTTGTTCATAGAATCCTTTATAATACGTACGTATATGGATGTATGTATATATACATACTACATTCATATATACGGAGTCTTCGAAAAGTAAAGGAACATTTCTATTTCTATCTTCGACATTACACACAGTTCATCTTTCAATGGCTCAAAACTTTACCTGAACGAAATTCTTTCCTCTTTTAAGGAGTACAATTTTTTTCGCTTCAGCTAGTTTGTCATGTTTTTGGGAAGCATCCAATATTTTGAATCCCTGAGGAGAATTAATTCTACTCATGCGCAACTTTGGATATTTCATTTTTTCACAGTTCGTGACCAAGCCTTTCGTTTTTTGCTTCAGGTCTTCCGAAAATCAGAAATAATTGTAAATAAAAATTGGCCAAGGAGAAAGGGAGGTTTAGAAAGAAGGGGAAACTCAAAATCTGAAATATCTTTCCGAAGTCTCATGAGGTAAGTTATAGAAAATATGCTTTACTACAATTTAACTGACCATATTAGATAGATAGATAGATGCATCTTGGGGTATAAAAAGTACTGCATTTCGACCGTATGGCCCATTGTACTCCCCCCCCCCTTCTACTTCAGTCTGATGAGATTCGCTTCGACCATATATTGGCAATGGAACTTGCTGATCAGGTCTTCCAGAAGGTTCATATATTCGGGGTGAGATGCACCGAATATCTTGAATCTGCTGTAACCGAGACATTCGCAGACTGGCCACATTTGCTATAACTCTAATATTTACAAAAATATTTATATTATTTTGACATGCTCGGACAGTCAAAGGTCTTGGGTACCATTCCCAATCAAGAGGTGTAAGATTTTGCATACCAAAAACATTGATGTCCAAATAATGTTCATTGATATAAATGACAAATGTCAGATAATCAAAATGTCAGACATATAAATGACACTTAAATGTCAAATCAAGTAAACGCTAGTCACCTCCGTTAGTATAACTTAACCGAAAGGCAACTATACTAACAATTAGAAATATTTACAAAATAGTTCTTTGAGAAAGTTTGCAAATCTTACGTTACGAATTTTTAATTTTATTTTCATATATGTTCTTCTATCAATTTGAACCAAATTCCCTGGGATTTAGGATACAATAATTTAAGCAGAATTTGTTTGCATTTTTCTACAATTAACAACTGATATTGCCGAAATGTTTTTTTAACTTTTAGCAATTCCAAAATGAAAGTCTAGTATAAATACTATTAGAGACAGCAAAAGGGTGGTTCACTACTTCCCGAAGACTCTGTACCAACATATACCGTACATTTGTAACAGCAGCAGAAGCTATAAGCAGCCAAGCGAGCCGACGCGTCATAGTTACCCACCCAACTATACACACATATACATTCCTTACAATTTTACCCTTCCTTTTTACTGTTTCCTGCCAAGCACGGATTTCCAAAAAAGAGAAGAAAAAAAAAAGATGTTACGACCAGCACTTATTTCTTTCTGATTGTATTTCTCAACACTCGCTCTATAACGAGCACATTAAATGGTATCTGCATTACGTTTATTATCAGCTCTCCTTTTTTCTTTTTGCTATACCTCGCTCGAACTCGAATAAAAATTGTTTATATTAAGTTGATGAACGGTGTAAGTCTAATTGTATTACCTAGTTTATTATCAACGAAATGCCGGTGTGCACTTGCCGGACAACATCTATGTACAGATTCTGAAAATATTTCAAATAATAGAGTAGTATCAAGTACTAAAATCTGTATACAGAGGTTATGTACCTATTCACACCATAATTTATTTCTGTAAAGATTTAAGTACAACAATACAATTCTCAAAATTTAAAACTTCTATAGTTTATACATATATTTAAAAAAAAAACAAGTTCGGTATCTACGGTAACCAAACGTGTATATATTAAGTACTTAATATATTTTATCAAAAACAATTGAAAATAACAACTAACTGACTTAGTTACTTGAATATCCAGTATATACTGAGTTTATGGCATTATAGATATTTTCCCCCTGAGGGCAGCACGGTCACACACATCAAATTTCAGCTCGTTATCTCTTTTCGTCGTTTTTGAGTTATCGAGTCTACAGGCGGACAGACAGATGTACATTCGAATATGAACTAATTAGGCCATTTATGAACACTTATACTAAAAATTTTTTTCTGCAGTCAATATTTTCAACCGTTACAAAGTCGGAACTAAACTTAATACATCTTTGTATATATTGTATATAAAGGTATGCAAATCTAGAGATTGAGCCGGACACGCAACCTCTATATATAGATTCCGTCTTTTTATAGATAATGAAATTCTTCTTTCTTTATGCCCCCCCTTTTCCCATGACATATGTCATTTATTACGACATTTCATTTTGATCAGACTAAAATTGTGACCGCTAGAAAATGATTTATGTATTCTAAGGAAATTCGCTAAGTTGAAGCAGCTCCTGCGTAACTATTTTTTTTGAGCAAATGTTTCCAATTAAAGTTGTTAGTATATTTATAATGAACAGCTTTTATCCAGGGCATTTTTTTCGAAAACCGAATGAAAAAGTCCCAAATCCAAAGTATGAAAAATGAGCATTTATTGTATGCAAAAATGAGCATTTATTCCACTTGGCCACAAAAGTTGGTATCATTTTTTTTTTAAATTTATAATAGATTTGTGCCTTATTCGTTCGGTTTTCAAAAAAAAAAAACTCTTATGAGCAAGACATAATGTGCCATCTATACTTTTTATAACAAACAAAGAAATTGGTTAAGGGGTTATAGGGTTATAGTTTGTAAGGACATTTAATTAAATATTTGAATTTTCCAATTGGGAACATTCTCAACTCAATGAATGACAATATAAATGTATTAAATAATATAAACATATAATGGAAAAACTTATATTAATTTATTAATAAAAAATACGGTACGTTTTAAGAAATTGATTTTAAATTACGCGGTACATTGAATTGTATTTCTTCTTGGGTGAATAAAAGACAAATAATACAATATACGTATTCTTTGATAAAGAGTTAACACAAATTTGAACTATAAAATAATTGCACGATTTTTTAGAAAATCGCGCTATTTTTGATCATAGTCTCGCCCTCATAGTTAATAGTTGGTCCTGCTTTTACATAATTATCCTGACTCTAACCTAACCTTCATAGTCTGAAGCATGAAGAATAGATATATTAGGAGAGCGAACGTAATGTTAAAAAAACGGTCAAGAATTGGTGTAACTATCTTTTATCAGTAGGGGTCACTGGTCTCAGTGCCGTACGGAATTTAAATGTTTAAATGTAGGCGCCAAGAAATCACTTCCATTCAGTTAATAAGAAGTCTTAGTTTTATAGATAATAAAAAATTGTTTTCGATTATCAAGTAATAATTAAATAAATATTAATAATAGAGAATTCTTAATAATTGCAATAAATTAAAAGATGAAGAATCATAGTGATAATTTTGCAATTAATAATAATAATATACAATATATGTTTACAATAACTGACATATATTAGATAAAGAAAGAAGATAACAAAACCGGTAATTACAGACCATATTCCTTTCGTAAATGCAGACACGCATTCCTAACCTTAAACAACCTTTCACTCATAGATATATAGCAGTATATCTATGCTTTCCCTGTACAACATCGTCCCATTTTTTCACATTTATAAGATTAAACAATTTTTATACTTACAATTTTTATTTGTAAGATGTGATAACCGTTGATTTTAATATGTAATAATAATAATAATTCCGTACGGGCAGATTCGCACTGCTGCTAGTGGCGAAAATAATAACTATGATCTCTACACGTTTTTGAGGACACAAAAACAGACGAATTGCCTATGTCGTTCAATCTCCTAATATATCTATTCTTCATGGTCTGAAGAAATAGTGACTTAATAACAAAATCAACAAAAAACATAAACAAAATGGCAAATAATGATATCAATGAGGAAAATCTTAAACTTGAAAAAGAATTAAAAATTAAGGATGAAATATTAGATGGAAGTTTTATAATAAAACATGAACTAATTACAGACGAAATATTTAATGAAAATGTTAAAATGGAAAATGAACGAATCCATGAAAATGAAAACATAAAACTTTATAAAGAATTAAATACAGAAGTAATAATTAAAGATGAAAGTATTATCATGGAACATGAAGTAAATACAGACGAAATATTTAATGAATTAATACTTACGAATGAAACATTTGATGAAAATGTTTCGAATTATCAACAAAGTCATACGGAAAATAAGCGTTCTACATGTGATGTTAGTCATAAAACATTTACTTGTCAAGAATATTTAACTCAAAATAAACATATCCACACTGGAGAAAAACCATTTTCATGTGATGTTTGCAATAAAACATTTAAACGGCAGTACCATTTAACTGAACATAAACGAATCCACACTGGAGACAAACCATTTTCATGTGATACTTGTGATAAAATATTTACTCGGCATGGAGATTTATTTAACCATAAACGAATCCGCACTGGAGAAAAACCATATTCATGTGATGTTTGTAATAAAAATTTTAAATGGCAGAGCTATTTAACTAGACATAAACGCATCCACAGTCACACTGGAGAAAAACCATTTTCATGTGATGTTTGTAATAAAACATTTATTCGGCAAGGAGATTTAACTCTACATAAACGCATTCACACTGGAGAAAAACCATATCCATGTGATGTTTGTAATAAAACATTTAATCATCCAAGCAATTTAGCTAAACATAAACGCATCCACACTGGAGAAAAACCATTTCGTTGTGATGTTTGTAATAAAACATTTAATCATCCCAGCAATTTAATTAAACATAAACGCATCCACACTGGAGAAAAATAATTTTTTTGTGGCGTTTTTGATAAAGATTTAATCATCCAACCCATTTAACTCGACATTAACGAATCCACATTGGAGAATAACCATTATCATGTGATGTTTGTGACAAAACATTTAACGGTCGAAACAATTTAGCTCAACATATGGGAAAAACTGGTAATTGTTTTCGACATCAGAAAATAACAAGAAAAGCTGAGCTAATTGGGAGATAAATTCTGTAAACAATTGTTTAACTTAGAAATATAAATTAAATAATTAAAATTTAAAGTTGTTAGTCATTTATTCAGTCCCGATATTATTAGGATTTATCAATTCATTAATATTAGAATAAAGGTAAAACTTCAAAAAAGTCTTTCTATATATTTGTTATTTGAAAACCGCTTGGCGGTGGCAAAGATATCTCGAGAACCACTAAACCGGTTTAAACATATCTAAAGCTCGTTCGTGTACAAAGAAATTTTATTTTTATCGAATACCTTTCCGCTTTTTTATAATTTCACCAACTTTATTTTCGTTTTGTTTCATTTAAATCTCTATCATTTAAAGAAACATCAATTTTTCGTGAAAATCCTGTTTTCACAAACGAGATTGATTCTTACGAAAACTAAATTTTGTCTGTTCATTTATTACAACACTAAAGGCCATTGAAACGCAAGCATCAGCCTCCTGCTGCATAAAAATTGAATCAAATGTTTTATTTTCCTCGAGTTACACACATTTTTATAAACATATTTTGAATTTCCAATCGTTTAAACATCAAAAAACCTATGTTGAATCAATTTTTTTTTTAATGTTGACTAAACTAATGACCTTTATTAAAAATTAAATTTACTCAGAATTATTCAGTCACAAACGATTAGGAAAGCGTTTGAATTTTTAATAATATACCAAAAAATTGCTCCAAATTTGCTTCTAATTGCTTCGTAAGTTTTATTATTTGCTCCCTCATAGAACCCGAGAAAAACTACAAAAATGAAAATCGAAAACAATTGAAATTGTTTGAACTCATTTTTTGGAAAAACGGTGAGGATTTGAGGGATTTTCCTTTACATGTACTATGGGTTGAAATCACTTACCAGATGACGATGCCATTAATACTTATTTTGAACACAAAAAGTTCGATATTTGCGGAGTTCCAAAAATTGATTTAGATGCACTCGATTACCATTAACTATGCCAAAACGGCGCCCAGTATTCATTTCTTTTTAATTTATTCCAGTAGTATAGTGTATAGTATATAAATCGGTATTTAATTTATTGAATCAAGTATAATGATATACTGTAGCCAATGGACGCCATTTTGGCAAATTATGATAGTCGAGTGAACTTTTATACAGAGTCCAGAACACGTACAAAAAATTTCAAGTGGTTTGGCACTACGATTAAAATATCTGTTTAGGAACAGATATAGGAACTACGATTAAAATAAATTATTGTTAGGTCATTTGTGAATTAATCGAAATGATAATAAAACGATAACACCTGTTTTAAATGAAATTGTCTTGTATTGATTATTATTACAATCGGAAAATGAATTTTCCGTCAAAAGTTTAATGATAAATTACGTGGTAAATTTTATTAATATCATAAAGCCACTCTGATCTGCATATGTAAGTCATTTCGGAAATTGTTACCCTTTTGGTAAAATAGCTAGAGACAAAAAATTAGTTTGTGTTACCGTATTAGTTTGTAACCGTCTGGCATTATATACAAGTTGCGAATTTGCGTACTACCTGCCAGGGTTCAAATGATATTATCGTGAAAATATAGATAAGTGCAACCTTCTGGTGTTATGAAATTATAATTTTGCACTAAATTTTAATTTCACATTCATATTTTTATTTCGAAAAAAGAAATTACCAAACTTTTCATATAATTAAGTCTTGAAACAAGTAATA
The DNA here is from genome assembly GCA_963920215.1 of Nineta flava. Taxonomy (NCBI): domain Eukaryota; kingdom Metazoa; phylum Arthropoda; class Insecta; order Neuroptera; family Chrysopidae; genus Nineta; species Nineta flava. The sequence goes on along the minus strand of OY986045.1, from coordinate 58,897,252 downwards.
TGCTAATTTTTTTATATATTTAAACATACATAGGTATAATACGGGCCACAAAATTAGTGCTAATTTTTCAATATTTTTTAGTTGATTTATACCTTATTCATTTGGTTTTTGGAAAAATGTTTCGAATAAAAATGGTTGATATAAGTATAATGAGCAACTATTATGGGAAGCTTTTTTCGACTACCGAATGAATAAGACACAAATCAATTATAATCTACTAGCTGGAGAAGTCAGCGTTTTTTTAATGTTTTTATTGACAAATAATATATTTTCAAAATTTTGTTAATGCAGGCATTTCTGTAGAAACTAGAACTATATTAGAGATCTAGCAATCTGAAAACGTTGCAAACCTTTAGAACGGTTTGTAATTTTGAACTTTTGATAGCTTTTCTGGTGTCGTAAGAAAAATTTACCTATGGGTCTTCTCTTATCACTTTTTCGCTCTCCCATAGTTTTCTCCAAACAATTCGAACAAACACACACACACACACAACGTATTTACTTTTTATTATATATATAGACATTGAAAAATGAACGCTACTTATGTGGTCATATGTACTTTTTAGTACCCTGAAAATATATTATTAATTTTTAGTATATAATTATAATTTCATAACGCCAAAAAGTGCAGGCAAGGTCTTACGTTTTCACGCTATCATCTTTCGCTATCGTGTGATACGTCAAGTCAATTTTTATACACGTATCATTAAGTTATAAATGCTCTGCACCTATGAAAAATATTTATGCCAGATGGTTGCAATTACAAAATTTTGATACTGATTCTTGTAATATTAAATATTATGTTACTTAGTCATAATTGGGTTATAAAATTTTTACGGACTAAGTTGCAACGAATAATTTATAACAAAATGGTAGTAAATTAAAAACATATTATGGGCCGAATAAGATCTATTTTAAATTTAATAACGATCTGATTCTGTTTTTCTTCCATTATACTCATTCGACCTCAAGATGGATGGAAAAACGAATTACCGAAATACCAAATGTTGTAAATTAGGGAAAAAATGATAAATTAACCATAAAATTTAAAAAAAAAGAATAATTTAAAAAGAATTGTTTATTTCCATATAAAAACTATTTTACTATCATAAAGCAAACTTATTCGACTTTTGCATTTTGTAATTGGAAAAACTGTTTTTTAACAATTTCACCCCGATACGTTTTTACACGTGCATGTCTCGCTTCATGCTCTTGTAACGATGACTTACGTACAAACGTTTTTTCGCATATACCACATGGCCAACGTTTTTCATCACCAGTATGTTTACGCATATGATCTTTTAAACCACGCTTTGTTAAATAAACTCGATCACATATTGTACATTTAATACTTCGTTTTTCCTCGGAAATCATATGGATCTTACGATGTTGATAATAATTTGTGGATAAACGAAAGAATTTACCACAAATTTCACAATCGTATGGTTTTTCTCCAGTATGTAACGTTTTATGATCGTGTAACGCTGTTTCTTTCTTGAATGTTTTGTCACAAAATTCACATTGAAAATGTTTTTCCTCGATATGAGATGGTTCGTGCTTATCCAATTGAGCTTCGGTGACGTATTTCCGGCCACAAAACATACATTCGTGCGGTCTATGTTCAGTATGCGTGATTTGATGCTTTTTATATGCCGTAATTCCTTTGAAGGTTTTTTCACAAAGATTACATTTAAAATGGACTCGTTTATGGACTCGCAATGCAGCCCTTGTCGCAAAACTTTTTTTACACCATTTACATAAATATTTCCCATGGGAGTCATCCCCTTTTTTCATTTGTAATTTATGTTCGATCAAATCTTTTCGACATAGAAAAGCTGCATCGCAATAAGAACATTTATACGGATTTTCACCTTTATGGACAGTTGCGACATGACGTCGAAGTGATTTTTTCCCAAATTTTCCATCGCAGTATTTACAGACAAATGAATGGCCGACACGTTTATGCCGTTCAAATAATAATTTATGGGAAAACGATTTATCGCATTGATCACACTTGTATGGCCGATTGTGGGTTTGATTTTCATGATACTTTAAGCTTGCGCGATGCGTAAAAGCTTTCTCACACTTCGAACAGTGAAATTGTTTCACATCACTATGGATTAATTTATGCGATTCTAACAAACGCTTTAAAAAGAATCGCTTATCGCATTGATCACACTTGAATCGCTTAATTCCGGTATGTGTTATCAAATGATTACGTAATCCTTCGGGAGCACTAAATGTTTTTGGACATAAATTACATTTATGTGAATTCTTTTTTTTATGTTGATGTTCATGGGTTCGTAAATTTCCCGATTTAGCGAAAATTTTCGAACAATACGTACATTTATGAGGTTTTAATTCTGGAGTATTTTCAATATGAGATTCTTGATGAAAACTTAAATGCGCACTATATTTAAATGTTTTTGAACACTCTGTACATTTATATGCCCGTTTACCGGTGTGTACCGGTGAATGCCGTGTTAATAGTGATTTTGTTAAAAAACTTTTGTCACATTTAGTACATTTAAAAGGTTTTTCTCCACGATGTCGCATTTCATGAAATTTTAAGCTAGCTTTTGTTGTAAATTTTTTGTTACATATTGCACATCGATAGTCACTTGTTTCTGTTGATCTTGTACGAAATTTTTTTTGTCGTTTTTGCAATGGAACATCACTGGAACTGTCGGAACTACTAGCTTGTTCATCTTCATAATCATCATCATCGGTTATCACTTCTTTTTTCTCCACTTCATTGTAGTCGGGATGTAAATTGCTGTCTACATCGATACATTCGGTTTTTATTGGAATTTCAAAGCAATCATTATCGTTTGAATTTTCCATTTTAGTAAAGTTTTTCCGGTTTTTAACATAGAGTGTTATGTTTACTGTTTAGTTTAGACTTTAGTTATCATAAACCCCGTTGAGTTGCATATGGCGGTAGTTTATTTGTAGCATAAAGTATAGCTGCGTCACAAAGCTGTTTAATTTTTTTCTTAAATTTAATGACATTTGTAATTTTATATAAAATAGTTGGTGAATTAAAAAAATATATTCCTGTTATCCATCATTTGTAAAGCTAATCTCATAAAGAACATGGCACGATATTCAACATCGCACTACGCAATATATTATTTTATAAACGGCGGGCGGTACGAGTATTATTTTGTTTTTTTACTACCGAAGCTAGTTCAAAACTGGCTCGTTTGATAATCGATATTGACACCATATACACCGCTCAGCGGATGTGGGTTCAGACAAAAACACATTTTTTATTGATTCATTGACGCACGATTTTCGAACGTAATGTTAAAAATCACAAATCGAATCATTCTTTTATTTTAACCAATAGTATCATTAATTTTCTTTAGGTCCAAACTAGTCTATAACAAAGTTATTAGCTTAGTACTAAAGTTGGCAATCCATTATTCATATATAGGCATTTGTGACGGATGCATAGAGAATATATTATCTCTACGGATGGATGTTGATACATAACCTAAAATAATATTTTTAATCGAATGACTCTGTAGTTGAATACGATTTTGTAAACAGCCTTCATCTGTGACAATTTACGTAATTCGATTCAAATATCGTGTGAAATAGACACTAAATTCGGATCTGTGATGCTGTGTATATATTTTTGGAGACTGTTCCATTAATATAAAATGTCAAAAAATTACAATATTAAACATTTTAAGTAAATAAGTTCCAATTAGTTTCAAAGCAAAACATTATTTTTAAAACTAGAAATGATTAATTTATTATTGAAATAAGTTTCACAATTCATAATTTGTTTTATCTGTTGACAAAAATTTTGTAATCATGGAATATACGGCGGAAAATTTAGAAAAAGCCGTCACATTGTTCTATCGTTCGGAAGCTGGACAACAAGCGCAAGCACATCAATGGTTAACCGAAGCACAAAGTTGCCCACAAGCATGGAGTTTTGTGTGGGAGTTACTTCAACCCCATAGAGTGCGTAAACAAATTTCTGAAAAACTTCAAACACATGTTTCTAATTTAATTTTGATTTCAGAGTTCAGAGGTGCAATTTTTTGCGGCAACTACTCTACATACGAAAATTTTACGATATTGGCACGAAGTACCCACTGAACAGTATGAACCACTTAAAAAACAATTACTCGATGCGATTCTTACATATGCTATGGGCCCAAAGATAGTATTAAATCGTTTATGTATAACTGTAGGTTTTTATAACGATAAATTTTTTGGAATTTTTCCTTATTTTTATTTTTTTGTTACAGTTATCAGCATATATTTTATATACAATACCTCATTATTGGCCAAATGCTTTTGCTGAGTTGTTAACTAGTTTTCAACCACAAAATTTACCAAATATTCAACCTGAACGTATTATTTGGGTTCTATTAGAAATTTTAACATTGATACCTGAAGAAGTAGGTTTCAATTTTTATATTGTACTTTTTTTTTAGATTATTATTTTTTATTTTGTTTTCAATTTTTCAGTTCCAAAGCATGAATTTTTTACTAACACAAAAAAATGTTGTGAAAAATGAACTTCAAAATGCATCCAAAGATGTTTTAAAAGCTATTGAAGCTTATATGTCCACAATTATGTCTAATACGTAAGTTTAAAAGTTTTGTTTTCACTTATTTCAGGTCCACGTATTTAAATTTCGATTATCTGTATTCGATTTTAAACTATTTGAAGTTATTAACTTGTATTCATAGTTGTTTGTTCCACGATTGAAATTAATTTTTATTTAATCTTTTCACATTTGAAAAGAAAAAATCATTTCCGCTCTACTGAGTATTATTCTAGCATTTTATGTTCGAATCGAAAGTCATATGCGAGGTCTACTAAATAATTTATATAATCTATAAAATTAAAATTATTATAAATTATATATTTTGAAATTTAACTTCGTTAACTTAAAAGTTAATTTTATAGACTATGCTCTTAAATAGCAACTATCTTTTTCCAAAGCGCATTCAAAATCTAATCAACCAATTATAAACTAAATATGATTAATTATTTACTATTATAAACTGTATATATTAGATATGTCGACTGTGTATATGACCATTGTAGTTAAACACAGTAAAATTTTTTATAAAAAAAAAAAAAAAAAAAGCTCATTCGTTCGGCACTGGACTTTTTAGGCATTTTGGATTCTCTTTAACGCGAGCTTTCTTCTGACTTGCGTTCTCTACAATTCCGGGCATATTTACGAGTCCTATGAGACGACAACTTCAATTATTTAGTAATTTTCAAATTAATACCGATTTTCAATTATATTCCGGCGGATATTTGTATTGTCTCATTTTGAGCCCTAGTAGTGCTCCGCAAACTCTTTATAATGACACCCGACTCAATGTCCTAGCTAAACGCGTTACCACGCTACACACCAATTTATAACTTTACACAATGCTAATTCGTAACAATCACGCGCATGCGTCTACACTGGTACGATGACAGCACAGGGAAAAAATACAGTGTGTTGACGTCATACTTTTTATTTGCTTCGCTCACCAAAAATAATTGATGACTTTGTTGAGATGTCATTATTACAAATAATACAATAAAAATTTCCTCAAAGTCTGATGCACACACGCCCGTTTGATATACTACTACGTCACACTTGTCTCACCAGTACAATATGGTGGCACATCAGCACAATATGGCGTCGGATTCATGACGTCATGAGCACTGGCCAGTATTCTGGGTTATATTTCGAACTTTTTTCATTCTAATAAATAGTACTTAGATGTACTCAACTGATTACTGTATATAAATTTCAAGTGACTCTCATTTGACTCCCAAATTGATATTCTCTCAATTTTGTGTCTAAATTTTATATTTTACATGTGTTACAGATTTAGTTCAGCCGATATAACAACATATTTACATGCTGCACGTTGTGCGCATGCTTGGTTTCAATTTGGTGGTACAACAATTGCAACTTGTGATAATATTATAATATATTTGTTAGAGATATGCTCCAATTGCTATTGGAAATGTTCATCACCTACCGATGGTCTATCCAGTGATGAAACTGAATTAATTGAGGCAACATTAGAAGCTGTTTGTACAATTGTGGCTCATCCAATGGCACATAAATATCCGTTGTTAGTGACAATTCAATTAGATCGTATTATGAATAAATTAGTGAAAATTTTACATGCGGAACGTGAAAAAAATGATTTTGATATGGTAATAAAAGTTATTTTCCTTTGTAAAATAGACATTGTCGGTCATTTTGATAGTAAATTTGCGTGGCCACTGCAGTTTCATTTTTGAACATTGTACATATTGTCATTAAAAATTACATCGCACTCTGGCGAAGAGTTAAACATTGTATGAAAAATTTTCCACATTTCTTCAGAAACATATTTTCCTTGTATATTCAAATTTTTTTTTTAAGGATTAAAATTTCAAATTCAGCCCAATACGTAAATCCGGTTTTGTATTATAAATACGTATTTCGACTACAAAGTAGTCATCGTCGATATAAATAAGCTAGTCGTAATTTACTCTTTGACAATTAGTAATAAATAGAAAATCGAAATCAATAGATAAATATTTTTTGTCTATTGATTATTTTGTCTTTTTGTCTATTGTGGTCCGAACGAATTTATATACCGCGTTTCATGCCTTCTTCCATATGTGATCATATATTTAGCTATGAAAACATATTACCAGCGAAATGGCCACAGCATCTGGTCTTGTTCTGTACATATGTTATATTTCAAAATATGTTTAATTTTTTTACAGAATGTTCAAGTACCAATATATTCATTAATAATCACATGTGCTGAAACACATTCAAAAATTTTAATCAATAACCTAATGAAACCACCAAACTCTCGAGAATACGAGCTTTCATTATGTATAATTCATACAATTTTGATGTGTACAGATACGAAAGGGGCACATCCTATTGACGAAGAATGTAGTAATTTAACTTTCGGATTTTGGTATTTATTACAGGTAAAAAGCAGACTTCGTGTTGAATCTCTTATCGAAAAATTGATTTTATGTTTCAATAGTAAAATTACAAAGTCTTCATTAAAATTTTATGTATCTAGTTTTTTTTGCAAGGCTTATTTGAAATATGGAATCCTAAGGCACTCCACACACGAAGCAACATAAAAGAATCGTATTTTTAGTAATCTGCCGTTTCTTATGTTAACTGTAATGTAGAACTATACACGAAGCAACACAGGCAATACCGGCCAAGAAGCCGCGCTTGTTAATGCGCTCTACTTGGGACTGGGAGGTTATGGGTTCGAATCCCGACATCGGCAGTTTGCTGCCAATTATTTAAAAAAGAAAAGAAAAAAGGGGCGATTAATTGACTAAACTGTTGGCGTATGGAAAAGAACGAAGTAAACGGCTATGCTTGTGAATGTTTTCTGTAGTTTCCTTCACGAACTCCAGATGAATATCGTCATAGTTCCTAGTCTACACATATTTCTTGTCCTCCACTCACATCCCTAGGTATCACAATGGACCTTATGGTCTAAGTGTGTCCCGTCCAGGACAGCCGCTAGAACCTAACCTAACACAGGCAATATGAAACCACAGACCAGTTGGTTAGTGATCTATAATTCCTGTAGGGAAGACTGGTATCGATATATCAGCTATCAATATACTATTTCCGAGACTTTTACATGAAATCTTTCTATTTAAATTAATTTATATTAGTCGGCTTTGTCGACCCCGAAATTTGGCCCTTTTTTACATTTATGTTTTTGAACGGATTTTCTTAGGAACAAAATTTGTTTTTTTAAATCTTTTACGTTCCGTCACATTTCCAATCGATTGAGCGAAATAAATTTTTTTGAAGACCAAAAGAAATCCAGAAATTTTTTAGGGTCGAGCAATCGTTATGAACCTTGGTACATGTGTTCCTTGATCAATTATAGGGATTTGTAAGAGAATTTTTATTTGCTTATTTTTTCGATAAAATCGAAATATTTCAGTGTAAAATTCAGCGTTAATTTGCCATGCCCACAAAATTTGCAAGGCCTGTAAGATTTTCATGAGATGTAGTATTCTGACCTATTTTGACTAATAACGAAAGAATCTGCGATGATTTTTTCGATATCTTAAGCGGTTTCTCATGTTTCCATGTGTGCGGACAGTGTTGCGATATTGGTGATATCACTTTTATATTGCCTCGTGTGCGACGTACTTACTAAAATGTTTAGAGATGATATTCGAATTTATAAATTAGTGTTCTTGAAAATAAGCACTTAACTCGAAATATTATTTTAGGATGAAGTAATTAAACCAAGTACAGAAATATCAGAAAGTGTAGTACAAATAGTAAAACCTATATATAAGGATTTAATATCGGTATTATTAAGAAAATCAATGTTACCAAGTAACGACGAAGATCCAAAATGGTCATCAGAAAGTAAAGAAACTTTACGATGCCATCGGCAGGATATCGCTGATACTATGGTATTTATAAGGCTTTGAATGTTCAAGTTTCTTCCGAATAAATACTCTAAATGTAAAATTTTTTTTTTTGTAGATGTATAGTTATAAAATCCTAGACGATGATCTCTTAATCATTCTTCAAAAAAAACTACATGAGTCAATACAACTGTGTTACGAAAATGTTGAAAATTGGCCTCATATTGAAGCATGTTTGTATGCATATTTTGCCATAGCCGAACATTTTGAATGCGAAGAAGAAGGTGTCCATTTACCAGAATTAATGCAAATTTTAACAAAAATCCCATACGAAAAATTACATGTAAAAGTATTGTCTACCGCTTTAGATATAATTGGAGCGTATGATACATGGATCAACGTTCATCCTTACGAGTTAAATAATGTGATACCGTTAATCCTTATGGGTTTAATGAATCCTGATGTTGGTACAAGTTCAACGATGGCATTGAAAGATATTACACGAGAATGCCAAACACATATACATTCGTATGCGATACAAATATTACAAACGACACAACAAGTTTTGCAACGACGTATTTTACGTGTTCCGGAAAATATACGATTAATGTATTCAGTGGGAAAAGTATTAAGTGTGTTACCGTTGGAGAATATAATGGAGTATTTAAATTTTATTTTAATACCAATTATTGAGGAGTTTCAAACAATTTTGGAGAGTGCACAACCGGTAAGCAAGTGATCACGTTTTTATCCTAATAAAATTTAAGGTGGCTTTATACCAAATGATTGTCTACTGGGATCTCTGGCAGGGGACGGAGCTTAATATTTCAAACTACTAGTAGTAGTTACTAAGTGGTTCACCAAGTGCGACCGTGAAACGTCTAGGCCAAAGGGAATATCACGGGGGTTGGGACAGGAAACATTGACCTACTATCCTTAATTTATAATTTTACCACTAGAGAGCATATCTAAGTGATAGAGCTCCCAATTCAAATTCTTTTAAGTTTCGATAATTTTAGTAAATCTATTTACACACTCAAACTAATTTTTAAGGCGGTTGGTCCTATTTTATCTTATCACTAATCGTCTCCTATCAAATTTGGATGAAAATTACATGGAACCATTACTGTCAGAGTGGCGATCGAAATGGTGTTATGCAATTCCTTGACATTTCTAGGTTTTCCAGGTCATTTGCCACATTGAGCGCTAAACCAGAATCCCGACCAGACTTTTAGAACAGAAAACATATGCGTAGAAATTGGAGAGCCTGACAAGGACGAAGATGTTACCTTAATGTGGGTACAGGATACTGCGGGATTGAGTTAGGAATAACTAGGAGACAGACTACTTCTGCTCTGAACGAATAGGTGGATAAGTCTATGAACAGGAATGGAAAGATACATCTGCCAAATGATAGCTGCACAATGACGCAAGGTCAACCTAGGTTATTGAAAAAAACTGGAAAAGGATAAACCTTGCAAGCTAGCGAGGCATCTATCTCTCATGAGGTTGGAGGATAGTGCGATCTATCCGGACTGTAACGGTGCGGATGATATGCCATGCCCTTTCACCTTCTGGCAGAATTTTGCAGAGATTCAGAATGAGATACCTAGCCTTCGGCTTAACCGAAATGGAGGAATCTGAGGTAAAACAACTAAAGAGGGGCTCTGTCCTGCCATTCTTACAGAAGGCGGGTAAGTTCAACAACGAACACGGTTAGAAGAAACGAACAAAGCGTGGTAGAGGATAGAAGAGGTTTAGGGTATGGGTTCTTCAGGAGTCAGTAAAAAAGACCTGCAAAGGGCTACTTGCTAGACTTCGGCCTCCTTCCCTTCTACTACTGCTTATCCGATTTAAAAAATAATCACATAACTTCCATATACACATTATAATACATACTTGCGCTTTCAAATATTTGAAAAATGAACGCTACTTATAAAGCCGATAGTATCTAGGAATCAGAAGACTGAAAATATGGTAGATATTTAATATATTGTACATGCCGATGCCCAACTAATTTTATTGATAAATGAAATCGAATGATATATTATTAATTATCGTCTCACATAGCGAGGTTTGACTGTATATTGTACTTTTATTTTACAGTTTAATAACGCAACAAGAAGTTTAATTATCATTAAATTACGTATGATTGCAATGTTATTTTCAACATTACATACAAATAATATCCAATCAGATGATATCGATGAGGTCAAAAAAGAAAATCTAAATAATACACAAAGTTCGAGTAATAATTCAGCAATTAGTAACAATCAACCGCAGCCCACATTAATTGTATTACAAAAAATTATGCCATTATTTAATCAATTAGCACGGAAAGCATGTGAAGATGCTGAAATTATGGATGTAAGTAATATATAAAAATCAGTGACGTAATAATATGGTAGCAGAGTATCAAACCCATATATGTAATACTCCTATATGGACAGTTGGTATAGGAAAGATGTTCCAACAAACTCATATATGGTTATTAATTTAGGCAAAATGTTTGGTTGAAACTCAAATTGTCATTTTATTTAATTTTTATTAACATAGGTTTCAGACCGAATATCTTGGTATATTCTAACATTAATTGGCGCTCCGGCCTTGAATCGAACCCCGGTCTCCCGCGTTAACTTGTAACTTGTTCCAACCAATATTACTACTCTATTAGATTAAATAAGTATAAATTAGAAAGATATCACGTTATCTATTTTCAATATTTTTCTAGGTATTGTATGCGGCATTAAAACATGCAATCATTACATTATTAGACGAATCGAAACCGTTAGTAAATGATATTTTACAATTATTAGTGAATGGATATCGAGTTAAACCGCTAGTTTCAGCTTTGGTGGTGTTTAGACATGTAAGTTTTCTCATTTAATTATATTTAAAGGTGCAATTTCATCTTGACGTTCGTTTGAATTTTAAATCTCTTACCATGTGAAAAAAAGGTAGCTGCTTAGTTCGTATTAAACGGGCATTAAAAGAACTGAGCCGAATATATAGTAAATAATTAAATTTTAATATATAGTACACTCAAGCTAGAGAGTCCATCGTTATTAACAAATACATTCACTGAACACGTGAACATATGTCAAAACAGACCGGTTTCCTTCTATCATTTTCGTTTTCATTCATATTATGTTGTTATACATATGAATATAACAAATGGAAACGATAAATATAATAACAAGACCAAATATAACAATAAAAACTAAAAATAAATATTTTTTAAAAAAATCAATCAAAATGGTGGATCACAAAAATGATCCTAAAGATGATATTTAAGCTCCACCCCCCGACCTCATTGCTTCTGTTTCAAAAACAAGTTGAAAATAATACAAAAATATTTTTTCAGTTAATTATAATGTTTGGTAAAGATAATGAATTTTCACATACAATGCATTTGTTATTATGTGAAATAGTGACCGTAACCTTACAACTAACAGCCGCCAGTAAAAATATATCAGAAAATGCTGATGTCCTGGATGCATTCTTTGGACTCTTAACACATTTATTCAAAAAATGTCCAGAATTATTGTATCGTGATGGTATTCACATCTTAGCTTTGTTTCAGTGTGGTAAGTAACCATCTAAACTAATATATAAAATTATCAGTATGTTTGAACGCGGATTTAACTTAAAAACAATTTTTAACGGATTTCGATAAAACTTTTTTTATATGTTCCGTATGATTCCAGAATTGCTATACGCTATATTTTATTTAACTTTTTAAAATTAATTTTTAAGTCAATTAATTAATTAGGTATCGGATCCCTTTTATTTGACCCGTCACTGAAACACATTACCCCATCACTTATTCGTATTCCAGCTGGTTGTAGTGAGATCAAGGGTATCGACATAATTTAAATGGATTGACCTTTCTTTAATTTACATCACTAGCTAGCTAGAAAAAACTTTGAAAAGCTGGAAATGTCAAGAGAATTTTATGATTCTGGAAAAGTCAGGGAATTTTAGGTCTCGGTCTGACAAATTGATAAAAATACCTTCAGAAAATAAATATTTTTATATAAATGATTGTTTTTAATTTGATTTAAATTGTTTGTTTTCAGCTACTGTTTGTTTGGGTATACCCGAATTAGCAACAGTCAAATCGGCAGCAAATTTCCTAGTAAAATTTATATTACAAAGTAGAGAAAGTGAACCATTATTAAGTACTGTACATACGGCGGGTGAAGCACTAGTCATCAAAATATGCACATGTATTGGTGGTGAATCACCCAGAACTGGTTTAGATCCATTTGCTGATTTATTATTAGCTTTAAATAAAAAATTCTGTGATTATTTGGCACGTTGGTTTGCCATTATTGCTCAAGATGGTTTTCCGTCCCGTTTACCAACAGCCGCCCAAAAGGAACAATTCGTTAAATCTGTTTTAAGGTAAGAGTCGAAGTTCCAAGTGAAATTTATCAAAATATGGGTTTCTCCATAAAAGCAATGCATTAAAACTTTAACATTAAATAATTAATTCAAGACCCCCCCCCCATCCGAAACTTTTATAAATGATTTATATACTCTTCAACTGCGTGTAAACAAAAAATCAAGCCTCAATCTTTTTGAAGCTTGAGTGCTCGTACATCCATAAAGTAAATTCCAATTGTAAGTTTATAATTTATATTTCTGTTTTACAGGGAGAAGGTGAATAAACATAAGATGAAAGAAACAATTAAAGAATTCTCATTAATATGTCGTGGATTAGTTGGTACCGAATATGGATCACACAATTCATATTTATAAAAAAAAAATTAAAGGATTAACGGAAACGACGGAAGATTGTGGAAGATAAAAAATTCAACTATTTTTGAAATGTGATAGAAACATGTTTTCTTTTTTCTCTTTTTTTTTTAATTATAAACAAGTTTGACTGTACAAAAAAACTGAAATGAAAAAAAAACAACTAACCAAATTTTAAAGTTCTTCATTTTTTGTTTCTCTTACACCATATTTTTCCATTAATTCCTGTTTACGGCGCTCTAACAATGCTTGTTCAACTTCATGTTGTGTCGGAACTGGGACATGAGCAATATATTTAGGATTTGTTGATAATTCGGATAGATCTGTTATATCTGTAGGATCTTCACTATCTGACAACGTGGTTGTGTCTACGTGGTAGATGTCTTCTTCATCATCTTCTTCATCGTTATCATTTTCACCGGACATTCTATTTTCTTTTTTCGATTTCCATTCTCGAATCGCATTTTGAATGGCTGGGGAAGGAATATAAATAAATCTCAAATTGCTCTCAAAAATTGTACGATTAACATTAACGGGTCTATTCAATAGAAGTGATTTCACCACACTTTAAATTTTAATTAAAAAACGCCTCGAGCGATTTGGCTAAAAAACTACGACAATGTTAAATGATGTTTCATTTATATTTAGAAAAAAGATTATTGACCATTTAATTATTGTAATAGATATATAATACAGTCTCAGTCTATTCATATAATTGTTGTGTAACTATTTAACACGATTACTGTAAGACAACTACCTCAAAAAACAAGCAATATTTGACTCATGAAGGATGTATTTCATCTATTCTTATCGCAATTTGGGATGTTCTGTTCAAGAAAGTAACCTTTTTGCGTAAAAAGTATGAAAAATAAATTTAACTTACAAATTTTTTCAGCCCGTAATTCTAATGGTGCTAATATCCCATCGTCGTCATCCCGATAACCATAGTAATCAGCATCGATGTCTTTCATCATTTCTGCTCGTGTTTTTCTAGGTGGAGGTGGCGGCTCTTGTTCGAATAATTCACGAACTCCCGGTAAATCTTTGGCAGCGCCAAAATATTTATATCCCCTGTTGCCTGGCACTTCTTTACCTTCATGATCTAACATACGTGGTCCAGTTTTTTGATAATCCGGACCACCTAGTTCCTTGATCTGTGCCTCCCAATGTCGTTTCTCCCGTAATAATTTGTTAATTTCATCATTTAAGTCACGTATCCGAAATTCTCCCAAACCCGCTGTAAAAAAAATCGTGTTAGTAACATATTTGGCTTTTTAAAGTAAGGTTTAAATACCATTTTGAATTTGAGCAACTTTCTTAGCAATTTCTCGGATGATTTGTAATCTCCACTTTTCACATTTTCGACGATCTTTACAATCTGATGCTAAATACGGACGTCGTTGTTTACTTTTATCATTTTCACCTAATTGGGCGGCTCTCCATCGAGCAAGTGTTGTCCTAAATATAAAAAAAAAAAGTGTTTTAGTCAAAATTTGATTAATTATTGCATACTTTATACTTACATCGCCTTTTCTGCATTTCGAGCCTAAAATTTAAATAAATTTAAGGTTAGGAAATATTTCGTTAGTTGTTTTAAGCTATAATGAGAAAAATTTATAGAACTTACCATTTTTGTTGGATGATTTTCTTACGGTTATTTATAAAAATTCTGGAAAATAAAATTATACTTATGTGTTTTTCCAAATTTTCTATTCGTTATTTTGGTTTAGCAGTAGCATTTTCATGTTGTCTCTATTTTAAGTGAAGAATGCGTACTATTGTCTATTTGACAACTTATATAGCACGATTCCCTGAGAAGTCACTTTCAACACAAACCAACACACTTTCATTAGATGAAACTAAATCAGTTTGAAGTAGAAAAACAGTTTTAGAATCAAAGTTGTATGCTTATAAAAATTTCTTTGTTGTATTTTTTCATTGCATAGAAATAAATCAACATTTCTATACGAAAAATCACGATAAATATGAGTATAACATATTTCAAATATTTTTAGAATACATCTTGTGGCTACATCGTTGAATGGCAACCATTTTATTTCGTTTGATAGGAGACATTTTATGCGATACGTTGCATAATAAAAATTTAAATAAATAATAATTAAATTATAAAAATAATTTTTTTAAATAATTTATATTATTTTTTTATTATTATCTTATAAATAATTAATTATTAATTAAAAAAATCTTCTAATGTGGATATAATTCGTATATTTTAAGTTACACGAACTTTACCATTAATTTTGGTTGACTTACCCTCACCATTTTCTTAACAACCTAAGTTAATTCATCAAAGTGTGTTAAAATGTGCTTATAAGTGCCGCCAAAGGTAAACAGAGACATTTAATTTTGTAAACAGTAAAGTGTTTTGTAATGAAAAACTTCAAAGTTTTATAAGAAAATTTTCTGAAACTAAAAGAAATATATAAACAATGGAAAATAGTGAAAGTGGAGACGATATGCAACACGCTTTTCTAACTGTAAAAGCTGATTACATGGTTCATGATGATTTAGACGGTGAGAAAAAAAGCTATAACCTACAAATTATTATTAAAAAAAAGTTTTATTGAAGATTTTTCTGTAATAGATGATGGTGATCATTTAACAGCTGAGAACACTGACGATTCGAACCATGACGGTAATGATAAACTGGGTCTGCCATTACGCGAACAGGATAGATTTCTACCTATTGCAAACGTTGCAAAAATTATGAAAAAGGCAATTCCTGAATCGGGAAAAGTAAGTTGTATAATTATTAAATGTTGTAAACCATTGGCGTAACTAAAACTATTTTCTAGAGTGGGTCATTACCTACTCCATTCTGCTAGAACACAATTTCCTTAAATATCAATAGGCTTAGGTACACCAATGATTTCAAATTTTTATAAAATTGAATTTCGGGTCATTTGAGTTGGTTTTTAGATTGCAAAAGATGCAAGGGAATGCGTTCAAGAATGTGTATCAGAGTTTATAAGTTTTATAACAAGCGAAGCCAGTGACCGCTGCCATATGGAAAAACGAAAGACAATTAACGGTGAGGATATTCTATTTGCGATGACATCGTTAGGATTCGATAACTATGTGGAACCCTTAAAATTATACTTACAAAAATATCGCGAGGTAAGTGATTAATCGAAGATGATTAACCTCAGGTTCATTTTAGTTCAAATATTAGTATACAGAATGCTCACAATTTCTTTTTGGCTTTTTTTCTAGGCTACCAAAGGATATAAAACATTAGAAGTACTAAATTTCGATGAAACACCCGAAGATCCGTTTAGTAAGTGAAAATATAAAATGTTTAAACCAATTTGTAAATATTTGAGTAAATTTGATATTTTTTAATAATTAAAACAAACCGTCTGTGATTTTATAACAAATGTGTGATACAAATGTTTTTTGTGTGGATTTTTTCACAAACTTTTTTAGATACACAAATTATAAATGGAAATATTATTGGAGAAGGTGGTCAAGGCGGGACGGTTATATACACAGCGTATCCAGATCAAATACAACAGTTTCAATTAGGCTAAGATTCACAGTTGATTCCTCATTTATTTATGTATGCATTTTAGATCAGTCATTGGAAGATTTTCATTCGATTCAATGGGATAATCGCTATTCTATTTTCTGATGTATTTTCACATAAATATTTGTGTTAAACTATAAAAAAAGACGTTCTGAATTCTTCTCCTCTGAATTTGTTTTTGTAAAATTACCAAAAATGAATTCAAAGACGTTAAATATACTCAATTTTGTATGGTTTGGAGTTTTACTTTGTGGAACATGGTAATCATTAAAAATTATAACACTACTTGAACAATTCCACCAATTTTAATTTAAAATAGGCACGACGTGGCCTCTAAGTAGCTCAAGGCGGGAAATTTTAAATGAATCATTTATTATTCAATAAGGAAAACGTATTTAAACATTGAAATACGATTATAAAGTATATTTACTTGTATTCATAACACTTTTTTTGACGAAAAAAGAGTCTAGTGGTGATAGCCGATGAATAATAATTTATAGCCGCTTGGTAAAAAAAAGCCCCATTGACGCTAAATAGCCCCATCTAACAACACTGTTCACAGTATGTAACAATAATAACTCACCGCTAGCTGAATTAAGGTTTATCAATAAAATAGTCACATCACATTAGGTTGCTTAATGAAAACCTTATGATTTATAAAAAAGTACACTATATTAGCGACTCAATCAACCTTCGTAGCCTTTGAAAAGGTACCAGTAGAATTCTGTTGCCACGTCTGGTTCCCGTCTACCTGGTAACTCTCAAATAAGTTAAGAGAATTAGTTTAAGGACCTTTGCACACAGAAAAGCAATATTTTTATGATTACCCTGAAACAAGTGTTGCGAAAAGTAAATAAAACAAAACACTAGTTATCTATGTTATGAGATGTGATATTAAACTAAAACCATGTTTTCTTTTATTCATCATGTGTACCTAATACGAATCACTATTCGATATATCGATGAGTTTTTTATTGTTACATAGTGAAATTTTTTTCAGTCCTTTTCTAATTATGAAATGGTTTTCTAGACATTTATGACATTTAAATTTCCGTTAAAATATACCCAAAAAAATGCAATAATATCTCAGTACCCAATCGCCCCCGTTGAAATAATCTATTTTTGGCTCTAATGATTGATCTATTTAAGGTTTTTAAGATAAAAATCGAATCGTATTTATAATTTATTAATTTTTAATTAAATGTATACACAGAATGTTTCATAATAACTGTTCCTATTTCCGAAAAGACTTTCGTCTCGAGATATAACGATATGATACGTCATTGATAACCATATGTGTATGGATATGTTTACTCCTGAAAATAGGTATTGGGTGGGTGCATAGTTGTCGAGACTAGCGAAAATGTGATAAAAATGCACAAAACTACGGGACGGATTCAAATGTCGGGCATAGTTTATCATGTGTTTAATAGATGGTTTTTATAAATATTCAATTTTTTTATAAAATCCATCTTTAAACTATGTGAAAAACTACTGTTATTGAATCCGTCTCATCCCAGTTTTTGAATCCGTCTCGTAGTGTTGTGCATTATTTTCACATTGTCGCTAGTCTTGACAACTGCGCACCCAGCCAATAGTTATTCTGAGACACACTGTGTATGAGAGTTGCCATAATTAATGTGTATGTAAATAAATGATTTTTAAAATGGTTTTCAACACAACTTTTTAGGCGATAGAATTAAATTGACAATGTTATTTTAATTAATTGTAAGCATTTTTTAAAAGAAGGTATGTGTTTGTTGTCAACGCCAAGTCAAATAAAGAAGCAAATAAAAATCCAACTGACATTAACAACTGACTTAAGTTAATTATTTCTAAATCCTATATAATTATCATTTATAATAATGCATATAATTTGTTCTGTACACGAGGCTAGGGCTTCATTTAAGAACGGCAAAAATTTGTGTAAATGTCAGCAGATTTATGTGAAAGTTTGGAGGTTTATGTTTCAAGTGTAATTTAAGTAAACATTGATTTCTTTCTGTTATTTAAATTAAAAAACCCGTTACCTCCACCAAATTTGCATGCAATTAAAAAAACAACAATTTTTGCTATTCATCATCTTGGAAAAGAGGTGACAATATTCAAACGGCTGAACAGATTTTTATCAAACATAGCACCGCAATGAAACCAGCTAATAAAAAAAACCGTATTCAAATCGGGCCACGCGTTTGAGAGCTACGACGCTACAGGCAGACAGTCACATAGGCTTCAAACTTCACATCCCTCTTTTTTGCCGGGGGTTAAAAAGGGAACTAAGTTGTGTGTGTGTTTGTCCGAATTGTTTGGAGAAAACTATAGGAGATAGCGAAATAATGATTTAAGAGAAGACCCTAAGCAAATTTTCTTTATGAATCCAGAAAAACTTTCAGAAATTCAAAATTCCAAACCGTTTCAAAGTTATAGCAGTTTTCTGGAGGCTAGATTTCTAATAAAGTTTCTATAGAAAAAAAAAACATTTGGAAAAAAATTATTCAAATAGAATCAAACTTTTTTAAATGTAGGCAACTTGTAAAGCATTTGTGTGATGTGGAACCTCACACAAAAAATGGCTAGTCTCCATTGCTCCCCATGTTAATTATTCGAACTTCAATTAAGTATTTCTTGTGTTTGAGACAGTTAATCGATTTCAAATTTTAAGTGTGAGTGTATAATAATACCCTTAATAAATGCGCAAAAATTTGGAACATTCTATAATTATGCCCATTAGCAGAAAAATTACCTTAATAATTTTTAAAAGACTCTTAAAAATAAACAAAATTATATTTAGACAAATAAAAATTTTTTATTTAACAAAAAAAAAATCACATCGATAATTTTTACAATTCTGTAACAAAATACTTAAAATTTAACACTAATTTTTCTAAAAAAATAATACTTATTTATATAAAAAAATATATATTTGATACAAGGTTTTTAAAAAGTCATACGTCACATTGCTTTTTTGTACATTGGAATTTTTGAAAAATACCACAAAATACTATTTTCCAAATAAAAAAAACCTAAATCAATAAAAAACAAATAAAAAATAATATCCATTTTTAATATAGAATGTGAATGTGACTTTTTAAACACTTTGTACATATTTTAAACGATATATTATATAATGAACATTTTTTCAATTTTTTCTTTTTGATGATAAATGAAATTAATGACTTATTAAAATAAATAAACAAAAATAATAGATGATTTTTCTTTTGAGATTTAAGTGTGATCTCAAATTGTACATTATACGTTTTTTTTTCCTTTTCAAAAATATTTAAATAAAGTGAATTTTTTGGCTTTTTTTTATACATTTTTTTAATCGTTTTTTTAATTTATTTATTTTTTTAAATATTTTAAATTATTATAATAATGTACTTATGGCGTGAATAACTCCATTTGTTGCTGGAATATTTTGCGTTATTATTGAATTGTTATTTACTTTGACACGACCTGAAACAAAAAACAATAATTAATAAATATCTATATTTAAACTTATAATAAAATTGTAGACATATGACCTATTCTTAGTTTAATTGCTTTCCGGTTATATTATTCCAACGGAAAAATAAACAAATTTTGTTTGAAACTATTTTCATAAACTCAGTATATACCGGATATTTAAGTAATTAACTCAGATAGTTGTTATTTTCACTTGTATACTGATATTTTTTAAATAAAATTTCTATACAGTTTTGTTTCGAGTTTTGTGGTAAGTTTTATTATTTTGAATAAATAAACTCGACGCGTGGACCGTGATTTAGATCTCACAATTATTTACAAGCGGAACTCACGAACGGCTATGGGTGCGCTTAGCTTTATTCTTTTTTATATATATGTTACGTACCAAGCCCGATATTGTACAAATCGGGATTTGTACAGACAATTTTGTACCAAGTCCAAATTTTGTACAGGTAATTTTTTAAATAAAACCAAAATAGTGTTTCGAAATTTGAAAATGCGTTAAGCGCATCATAAAATATGCATAAAATTTCACATTTTGAAACACTATGTCGGTATTTAAAAAAATGACCTATACAGATTGGACTTGTACAAAATTGTCTGGACAAATCCCGATTTGTACAATATCGGGCTCGGTACGTAACATATATATATCAGAAAATATAAAACAATGAAAAATTTCGAAACTTTATAAATTTAAGTTTATAAATGATTATTAAAGTTTATATAATTCTTAAATTCATTTTTGGTCTTAGATTTTTGTAATTTTTAATATTTTTGTAATAAAGTACTTGTTCACACCTGTGGAAATGATTTAATAGAAATTAGAAATTTAGTGCAGGCGTTAGAAAAATACGAGAAATTAAATTAATTTTTTGAGTTGTAAAAAACATGCGTATAGATTTTTATACTTCAAACATTGAAGATTTTTTAATATACATTTAAAGTCCATGTGCGCTAAGCCGCAAGGAATGAATGTGTCTAGTGTGTAATAAATCTGTGATCTCTAAAATTCCACCTACTTACAAATAACAAATATTAAAAAAATAAACATAGCTAAACAAACAATATACTTTAAATACAAGTAAAACTTTTACTATAAGCATCATACATACGTAGGTAAGAGAAATTTACATATTCAATTATTATTAAGATGGATGGATATGCTTTAGATAGGTGTTCAATGGTGAAACTCTACAACAACTGTGCTCATCTCTATAATAACTATTATAAATACTTAGATGATATTGTAGATACCTACTTAGTTGAAGGTATGATCATTATCATTGATCAAGATCATTGAATTTTATACCTTGGATTTAAGAGTATTATAAATTTAGTTCCAAGATTGTAACCGTTGGAAATATTGATTGTAGCAAAGAAATTTTGGAAACTCAAGAACGGAAAGAAATAATAAGCTGAAATTTTATCAGTGTCTTCAAGAGCGAAAAAAATTCTTTGAATTCGTTAATGCACAAAATCACGGTCTATGAATCACAATCCAGAAATCAATCTTTAAAACTGTGAGAGTGAGAAGAAAATCTTACGTACAAAGAATGTTCCTTTTTTTAAAACAAACTACTTTTGTTTGATACTTTTTTCATAAAGTTCATATAGTTTTGCTTTAACATTTATAATCACATTTAAAAAGCAGAATTAAGTATTTAAATATCACAAAGGTAAACGAGATTTTGCCCGTGACTTCACGCCAAAAAAACCTGAGCTCTGAACGCCAATAAAATCAATCAATTGAAAATTACATAAACATATCATCCCTATCACACGCTGTAAAGTTGCGGGCAAACGTTAGGTGGATATCAGACGAATATTAGAGTTTTTTACTATACCCATATATTAATGAAATATATACCTAAGTTATGTTTTTATAAGCGGTGCGTGTATAGAAAGAAGTAAACTAAACTGTTCACTTTCTGATAATGAACTCAGTTTACGTAGGATAGAGTATTCATCGGCATACTCACACAGTCATCCTCACCATGCTCGTATGAGGGACACGACGATGCCAATCATAAGATTGTGGTAGCAATGGAAGATCGGATTAAGTGCCTTAAATTTTCAATAACGAATTTTCAATCCTTCTTCTATTGTTTTAGATATGGAAACGAATAGTTTAGTTAATAGTGTGAATATTCTCATCTCAATTCAATGATCAATGCTAATTTTTATTATATTACACTAATTAATAAAAAAAAATTAATAATAATTAGAGATATGTCATTGTTGTCAAATAAAAATAATTGTCATATAAATCAAAAGGTTAAACGTGTAGAATAGGTTTGTTATGTTACACTTGAATTAGTTTTACACGACAACAATATCATCATAAATACCGTGTGTGTTGGCAAGTTTTACCGTGTGTGTTGGCAAATAGAGAATCAATGTTAAATATTATTTATTACTAGTTGTCCGTGTGGTTACTATATGAAGTCAGTCAGTACACATGTAATGGTTAAATATGCTCATTGAATTCTTAACTTTAGTAGGTGCATCGCAAAACCCCACTCTTAAATGACAAACAAACAACCATACGCATACATGTGTATGGTTGATGACTGTACATGTGATGACTCTCATTACATGTGTACTGGCTGACTTTATATAGTAACCACACGGACAGTCAGTAATAAATAATATTTAACATTGATTCTCTATTGGAAAAGCTTGCCAACACACATTGTATATATTCTTATTATAGAAAAATGTATCAATAGTACAGACTCAGTCAATCATTTAAATGTCGGCGTATAGTCTACTCGCTGGAGAGTAGATTATTTCTGTTAGGAACGAAAGAAAATGGATTGGATCCAGGCACGATAGCTTCCAGTCCGCAATTTAGTATACTCTCAAGCATCGGATTCGTTTTTGTTTAAGGGTGCTGCATTTTCTAAGAAAGTTTCTGAGTTTTCTCAAGAAGCACTCCACTCTCTCCAACCAACTGAAAAGTTGGTCGGATCGTACCACAGACTTGCAGTTATATCTGAACATTCGGAATATTCAGTTAGTTCTGAAAGGAATAACTGTACCTATTTGGGAATAGTTACTTTAAGAGTCGCTCTTTCCATGAACCTAATTTTGTTGATTTATTAATAGCTAGTGTGTAGACTATATACAAATAAATCTAGGATATTATTCCGATGACATTAATTATATATGCAAGTCATATTATGTATCGTACAAGTACAATTACATTTACAATAATTATTACAGTACAAATTAGTAATTTATACATTAATTAATTAAATAATACAAGTAATTAATATCTATGTGTACGCTTTTTTTTTGTCTATTTTATTACGTCACAATGTCAATTGTCATGATTTTTTGTTTAATTGACATTAATTACTATGAGAATATATTTTTATTTGTTTACAATTTTTTGTTTCTGATTTAAGAGAAAATTTTTGATTACACGTTTTTACACTCTACAGTAGAATACCATCATACGTACGTATATTTGACGATAAATCAATTAGTATTCACATTAGTACAGTGATTCTCAACCACTGTGCAGCGGCCGCCAAATTCCTAAAGTGTGCCGCCAAATTTTAGAAATGTATATAGTAAAGTATTAACCAACATAAAAACGAAAAAACGATCGAGACTGTTAAATGTAGAAGACGATATGAGAGTAGCATTATCATTGTTACGATCAAATATAAATGAAATTATCAAAAAACATTAAGCTCAAATTTGTCTATTATTACTAACTTGTAATTAATCCCTTGTACTGTTGTTTTTGTAGTACATATTATTTTATTTTACATTTAAAGTTATTATCATAAACTATTTTACACAGTGTATTATAGGTAAGTAAACAACTTTTAAACTTATCTTTTTCTTTGTGTGCCGTCAAATTTTGAAATCGTTAAAAGTGTGCCGCGACAAAAAAAAAGGTTGTTATACTGCATTAGTATAAAATTCACGTAATTTATCACGTATAATAAAAGTTTTGTTACAAATTTTCTACAATAGAGATATTTCATTATCCGATACAATCAATAACAAATTTGCACTTTTAAAACTGTAAATATATTACCGATAGTGAATGGCAATAATTTAATGATATAAAAAATAATATTAATTGCATTTTTGTACATAATAAAATGTTTTTTTGGTATCATAAAGAAAACAAAAATTGGTTTAAACATAAGATCACTTTCATTTCGATGTAACAAAAAAAAAAAAAACAACTAATAAATTATTTTAAAAAGTAAAAACGTGTAATCAAAAATATGTAACAACTGTAACTTTTTAATTTATTAACTAAGTAAATAGCTTCTAACTAACTGCTTATTTTTTTGTGGAAATCTTCTGAGAAAAAACACAATAGATTGTAAAATAAAAGAGTTTTTTCTTTTTTACTGTCTTATGTAAAACAATAGATTTATTAATAGTTAAAGAAAAGGTATACGTTTTTTTTTTAATATGAGTATTATTATGAAATATTTAATAAATTATTGTTATTATTTGTTTGTTTACTAAAATGAGTTGAAAAACTGACGACTTAGGCAAAGGAAACGTTTTGAAGAAGAAGTGGTTAATTTTTTTTTGTAAACTATCATTTTGTATGAAAAATAATCACATAATATGTGATGAAACAATAGTTATATAATGGTTGATTCACATCTGAATGAATTAAAGTATACAGCATGATGTATAAATAGCGTTAAAAGTCAAGCTATCATTTCAAAATTTTGTAATTGATTTGTGCCTTATTTATTCGGTTTTCGAAAAAAATGCTTCTGATGAAAGTTATTCATTATAACTATACTAACAACTTTTATTTGAAACATTTTTCTAAAATACGAATAATTTAGGCACAAATCAATACTTTTGACGCTATTTGTACTATCGATTACCTACATACATGGAGAGAGGTGTATAGTAACCATTACTGTCATAAAGAAAAACCTATTACGGACGGAGCTTAATATCTCAACCTAGAGATATTAAGAGTTCGACTACGAAACTTGTTGGCCGAAGGGTATGTATTTCGGTGTACAAAATTGAATCCGGCCTTAGTAAAAGTAGTTTTTATTCGATTCTACTAAACTTAATGTTAAAATATAATAAATTTTAACTGTATTTGTCAAATTTAAATAGATCCTTTTACAAATTTCTGAACAGTGTGTACAAGCCATTATAAAAACAATAGTGTAATTAATATCTGTATAAAAAAAGATTCTACCAATTTGATACACAAAAATATTAATAAATTTTTTTTTAATGAATAATAACGAAAAAATTCAATTAAATTCCCATAAATTATTAAACTAAGAAGAATAATTATCTTATTTAAACTTCCGCCTAAAAGTACTAAAAACACTGTCTCTAATTTCCTTTTATTTTTGTTTGACGGAATTTTTGTTCTTTATAAATCATTTTTATCATTAATTATCATATATTTGACATTTTAATTACGAAAAATGTAATTTTTAGTTTTGAGCATTCAATTTTTGGTATTTTTTTTTTCATAATTTTATTAATGATCAGAAAATTAAAATTTTAATTAATCATTTCATAAAAATACTCTCTGTCGTGAAGATTAGTTAAAACATTGGTTAATTATTAAAAATAATTAATTTTTATTAATAAATATTTCCAATATCGTTATAAAAGTGTCATGTTTATTTGAGAATAGAATATTTGGAATATTAGAGCATTTTTTCGAAAACCGAATTTTTGAAACTCAATATCTAATCGCCTTTAGTGCAATTCATGTATCGCTCTTCGTAACCACCAATAAACCTGTATTTATCATTAAATATTCAGACAAAATAAAAGTTTGGTTTAACGTCCACAACATTCCTTAAACACCGAATGTTGTTTTCAAATCAAATCAATTCAGATTTGTATATCATGAGGATTTTGTTTTATTTAATTTTTTTTCTAAAGTGCGTGTTGTCCAATTGACATAGATTTAGAAAACTTTTATTAATATTTGTGTTTCTTTTTTGTGTCGAGTATCGGAATGTGTTGTTAGTTCTATAGCGCTCCTTTTGAAGGCTAAAGAGAGTCTCTGATGATCTCTGGCATCTAAAATGCCAGAGGTCGTGGGTTCGATTCCCATTCTGGATGTGTATGATTTTTCATATCAAGCATTTGATGTCAAAGAATGTTATCAATGTTCAGACATATTACTTAAATGTCAAATTAAGTAAATGCTAGTCACTTCCATTGGTATAATATAAAAGGCAACCTTACTTGTTAGTAACCTTACTTGCTTCAATGTTGAAGCAAGTTTAAGATTGACGCAAGTTTACGAAACAATATTTAAAAAAAAACAGAATATTTTGGTATATCCAAAAGACTACAAAATAATTACGGAAAAATAAAGAAATCGTTGACTAACCTGTGTTTTTGTTCAACGTAATCTTTTTACTCTTGTCCAAACTATCTTTCACTTGATAATATCGCATACCAGATGTGAATAATGTACCAGGCATTACATGTCGCATAACCAATTCCTTGGATAATTCTTTATCCGTTACTAATCGTGTTAGATCATCGGTTGGTATATCTTCAAATGCTGTTTCCGTTGGCGCAAATAATGTGTAAGTTTTTGCTCCTGTTGAAGAAAATTAAAATATTTTAAATAATTTAATAAAATACAGAAAGTTTGTAAAATATTGGAGGTGGAATTATTGTTACACATAGTACGTTACTTTTTAATGTTGTTAAATGTACTATATATTCCAAAAGCGTGTTTGTGATGTTTTGATTTTTTTCATGTTTTATATTTTTTTTGGCAAGGAAGCAATTTCTTAAATTTTCATTAGTTTATTCCTTGAAATATATCAAAGGCTAATAAGCTTAGGGCCAAACAAATACAGCAGTCATCGCCAAAACCGGAACCAATGATGGTTCATATAATATATTTTATATGAAAAATGACCATGTTTTACTTCCCACAAACTGGTTCATTTTTAAAGAGTTCTATTAATATCAACAAATTGTACTTATTAAATAGTAATTATGAAACAGTGTAATATTTATAAAAGAATGTAATATTGTTTATAATATATAGTAATTAATGAAACAAATTTTTATAAGAAACATTAAAATCCTGGCATCTGATTTGTCGAGTTCATAATCGGTTGCACTTACCGAAACTGTATGACTCATGCGATTATATTATATTCGAAGATGATTCAATGATTCTGGCTCTGGTTATGCCCGCGGAATGCGTGAAAGCTCGCTAAGGCTTAAATAAATGTGAAATTTAAAAGAATTGCATAATAATATAGTATTGAAAACAATATTATTTTTCAATATAAAAAGTTTAAATTCTACCATCAATATTTTAAAAACACTTTGTACTATTATTAAAATAAATTATTGAATAACAACATACCTTGTAATGTTTCAGCAATACCAGAATTAAATAATGCCCTTAAGAATGTGGTAAAACGTCGTTCACGATCTGATTGCAATGTTTGTATAATATCACCAACTGGTAATGGGAACATTACGCGATCCACAGCTTGCGCGATACCTTGTGGAATTTGTATATCTTGTTTATCATTTAATATTTTTGCACCGTTGATTGTTGTAATCTGTAAATAGTAATGAAAAACTTTTTGTCAATTCGTAAAATAAATTTATTGATCTTAAATATAGGGGCTAAAAAGACGTAGCCGTAGAGTCAAGGCAAAAAAAAAGCGTGACTTAGTTTACCTGCTGTCTTCCAAATCTCTTCGAGAAAAATAAAAGCGTTCTTTGATGTTTGATCTAGACCATCTTAGAAGATCTATTCCTGATCTATTTAACGTGTAGGTAGTAAGCCTGAGAGCACACGCAGACTAGGACCCGAGTGACAAACGCCACCCTGACTTTATGCCCTGCCCTAGGTGTGCAAGATTGCAAATCAATAAGATTAGTATTTGACGCGTAAAAGAGTTAATGGATTACAAGTGTTTTTCAATTCATGTAATTGAAAAAATTCATGTAATTTCGAGACAATTCGGAAAGACCAAAAAATCGCTAAAGTCTGTCGTGATGATTTTTTTCCGGAATGAAGTACAATAACGAATGTTGAGTACAAATATTTTTTAATAACATCCGGAAATAGATAAATTTTCACATAATTTTGTGTTGATTTTGAAAGAAAGTTTTTAATAGCTCTTTAAAGATCAATTTGATCTACACTTCAAATTCATTCCATCTATATCCATCGAATGTAATTATAAAGATTTTATTATTGAAAATAATTAAAAATAAGAAATTAAAATAACATTATTTATAAATAAATAATTTGTAAATTTCAATTTATAATTATCATATAATGATAATAACAAATTATAATAATTTGTTTGTCAATAGGTTCTGGCCGACGACCTTCAACTGTCCTTCCTTGATTTCCTTTGAGATGTCATATAATAAACATTTTTTTTATTAGACAGAAATTTCTCTTTATCGTAATCATTCATGTAACCTTGTTGCCGTTGATTTGTATTTTTATTAAAAAAGTTTCACTAAATGAAAACTATTTTTTGTGTACTACAATGTATTTTTATCTAATTTTATATGTGAAAATTCTCACAGTACAATGAACCGCTGCTTCTTGTTCTATGATAAAGGCGTTATTTTATTGTGTGAATTAATTGGTTTTGTATTTCATAATAGTTAAATTAAGGAAACAATTGGTTGGATAATACCTTATTTTTTCGTATGATGACTAGTGATGCCGCGAGAGACACGAGAAACGAGACGGGATGAGAATAATTCAGCGATAGATGAGATGAAAATTAGAATCCGAATTTTCGATAAATATTCGAATGGCAGATGAGGTAGTACCAACTCTTTTTTAATCTCTATAGATTATTAATCTGTAAAAATGTACTAATCACAAAATAGCAAATTATTTTGGGTGGTAATGGTTTAATTTTTGCTATAGTCTTAATTTTTGCTATAGTCCGCACCCGATGGCAAATACCATTGGGTGCGGGACGGTTGGTACCATCTATTTTGGTACCAACAAGATAGACGTTTAACAAACATTTAAACTAAGAACATTAGAAATATGATGTGGTTTTTTCGGTTGTTTGCATGGTTCATTGAATAATTTATACATTTAATTAAAAATTGGTTGTTATTATTAAACGCATGAATTGAGTTGTTTATTTAGTTTGAGGTTTTCGGTTATTACTTAACAATTTTTTAGATGCATTACAAATTGAAATAAATTGTCTCATATTTCATTGAATTCTGTGTATTGTTATTATAATGATGATTAGCATCTTTTTTTGGAATTGACAGGTTGATTGACGCGTGGTTTTTAAAACATGATGTAATTTCGTAAAAATTTGTTTTGTTATAATTGAAATCGTCTCATTAATATTAGGTAACTAACAGACTGACATTTTTTTTGATTTCTTTTATCTGTTATGTCAAAAAAAATAATGATTTGATGACATTGTGGGGGAGTAGTTATATTGCATAATAATTGGTACAAACTTAATTTTTCTCTGTCTAGAAGTAGAGATTCCAAACCTTTTCAAACTTCATTAATATATCGGTACACTGGTACACAATTTATTCAGTTACAAATTAATAACAATTATTTAATTAAATTACTGTTAATTCATTAATTAATTAGTACGTCTACATTTTATTTTATGTTCTGTAAAAAAAAGACAACAATTTTAATTCAAGAACAAATAAATAGATAAATTGTTCTTTTTAAATAGGATGTTTAAGAAAAAAGTCGTTTTCGGATTTACAGACAATTCACATGTAGGCCGTATCGCAGTAGTTCAATATGTTACTTCTGCTTAGCATAGGCGTAAGTAGGAACTTTTATAGAGAGGAGAGATTCTGTCTCTGATACTATTATTCGCTATATAACTAAACCATTGAAATCAGGTTCCCCCATATTTTATCATTGAAATAGAATTTTAAATATTTGGAAGTTATTGATTTGCAATATCAATAGCTTGGAAGAAGAGTGGGAAGACGAGTTTGGAGTGGTTACAATAGTTCTTGGCTAATACAGTTTTCCTGCTCGTTTTCACTTTGAACGAGATTGTCGTCAGTTGAGTAAAAAATTCGTAACTTAACAAATCTCATATTGTTTCTTTCCCGCGTCGCTTTTTAAATATTGAAAAATCGATTTTTTTCCAATCCTAAATTCGTAATTTTGTTTCCATTCTCGAAACGGGAGTATGATTTCTTCCGGTCTTAAAGCTCTCGTTTCTCGGGGCAGATCTTTTTTTAAATTTCTGTCGTTTTTTGGCTAAAATTAGACCTTGCTTTTGATTAAGCTCTATTTCTAAGACGCCCAGATAGGTAGATAGATAAATCTTCGCTTCTCTCATATCTTGAATTGTCATGATATGGGAGGAGCCAACAGTTTGCATATCAGCTTTTTCTGAAGGTTCATATATTCGGCGTGAGATGCACCGAATCTATTGGATATGATTGATTACAGAAGAGAT
This sequence comes from Nineta flava, assembly GCA_963920215.1. NCBI lineage: Eukaryota > Metazoa > Arthropoda > Insecta > Neuroptera > Chrysopidae > Nineta > Nineta flava. The sequence continues at coordinate 58,866,612 of OY986045.1, read as the reverse complement.
ACGCATTTATAAATTATGTTGCTGGGTGTTACATAGCAGTCTGCACAATGGATCCATTATGGAGTCCCATTGTGTACAGATGCTTTCGTAGTTGATAATATCCGGTGATAAATTCGGTAACCTATCGAAGTTGTGTCCTGTTCAGGTTGAGTACATCGAGATACAGCCTCTCGGATGCATTTCGAAACTGTACTTTCCCAGTATAAGAGTTTTTGAAGCGGTATATTTTCCCAGTGATCACGGTGTTTAAAGTCTACAGACTCGTTGATCATTCTGGTTCATTATTATGATTGAAGAAGCTCCAATTTTCCACGAGTATGTTTCCAAACAACAGGTACCACAGGCCGTTTCTCTAAGCATTACAGACAACCAACGTGATATCAATGCTCTCTAAAATGACATGCCCTCTTGGAGCTTCTGTTTACTACGTCAATGATGATGATGGTCGCTATGAAAACTTTGTAAGAAAAAAACAGATCTTACCTTGACTTCATTCCATTCAACATCATGCATATTATACTGATTGACGCGAAGTTGTGTTCCAGCTAATGATACACCAGTCATTTCATCTTGTAACGCAGTAATTTCAAATGCTCCAGGTATCACGTGATGTAAAAGTAACTATAAAACAAAGGAATCAATTAAATTTATTCTCTTAAATCTCTTATGAACTGTATACTTACTCCACTTAATAATCGTGGATTTTCCTTGAATTTTTCTTCAGCTTTTTCGGGTCCTCCTAATTGCACCAAAAGTGTACGGAATGCTTTATCTGTGGGTACAAATATTGTATATGGTCCTGTTTCATTTAGAATTGTATCCAAACCAGATTGTTTTAAGAACTTGGCCATGGCGTATAAACCGTTTCTACGTAAAATTTCAATTAAACCTGGAGTCGTCTGTTGAGGCGCCGTTGATGAAGATGTTGTCGCTTGTAGGGTGACCAAATTATCTTGACTGGAAGCATAAGTTGTACTTGGATGTGTGGCAAATGTGTATGGTAACTGTGTGGTTGTGGATTCTTTGTACAAATTTTGATTATAATATTGAGCTGCGATCGAAGCTGATGAAGATCTCACTGGCTCCTGTTTGGTAAATGTTGTGGGTTGAGTTGTTGTCGAATAAATTGCGGATGTAGGGAAACTGTGTTGATATCGGGTAGTATGATGACTGGATGGGGATGATGGTTGAATGGTACTACTTCCTACATGAGTAACTTCCGGGGAATTTGGTTGGGACTCGTATGATTCTAATTCGTGTGAGTTGCGTTGATATTGATTCAAAACTGCATCACTGGAAGTGATTATTGTTGGTTTTGGAGTTGGATAGTACGTGGATCGGGCGGGTGTTTGATGTTGATTGTATGTGTTGCTGGAACTGTAAGATGGTTCACGAGTTGGTCGAATAAAATGACCTTTTGGTGTTGAGCTTGATTGATATTGTTGACGATGTACTGTTGTTGAAGTTTGTGGTTGCGGAGCGACAGTTGCAGGCCTTGCTGATGGAGGTGGTAATTTGATTTCACCATTTTTAATTTTTTTCAAAATTGAATCTACATCAACATTTTCTTTTGCCTTATCATTATTTCCTCGAACACCTTGTACCTTGTACGTACCATCATCTTGTTCTTCCAACAATACAAAAGTGACTTGTTTCTGTCCTGTTCCTAATTGTTTGCCGTCCACTTTTTCGATACCGTTTTGGGTATGTTTGATCAATTCAAAGTCAGCACCAGGTGGAATTATACTTTTAGTTAAATCCTCTAAAATTGCTTTTGGAGGAGCTAAAGTTGATGTGGGTTTTGGTGGTAACGTGATGCGATTGATAATGTTAGTACTATCACCGGCATTTAATGCTTTGGCTCCAGCTAATAAATTTGGATCTGATGTACGAATTACTTCAATTGTTTGGCCATTTGGTAAATTAATTTCCCGTGATGTATAATTTTTACCGTTTGAAGATTCCAATGGGTTTTTGGCAATGTGTTCATTTAAGTGTTTCAAAATGTCCTCTTGTGATAATTCTTGTTGATCCAAAGTTTTGTATTGTTTCTTGGGTTGAACAGTGGGTAAGAATGAGATTTTCGTAGTTGCACTATTAGCACTATCTTCACCTAATTGTTGACGTATTTGTTCCAGAATTTGTTGTTGATTGAAATTATTGCTGTTAATTTGACTGATCACTGGTTTTTTGGATCTTGGTTTCTCCGTGGATGTTGTTGTGGATTTGGTAGTTGTTGTTGTAGTAGTTGTAGTTGGATTTTCTTTGAAATACTGGTGTAAAGCTTTCTGGAATAAATGGGATTCATGTGGGGCAATAGTACGTGGAGTATTTGGTTCGGAAACATGTGAAATAGGAGATTCAGTATGAATAAAACTGTCATATAATTTCTGGCGTGAGTCACGTTGTTTTTCTAAGAAATCCTCATGTTCTTTCTTGGCTTTTAGGAGAGCTTTTTCATATTGTTTTTCAACAAATTGTTGATGTTTCTCAACAATCTTCTGCTTTTCACGTAACTCTTTTAACCGCTGTTGTTGTCGCTGTTCTTCAAAATATTTTTGTAATTGTACACTTTGTTCGGCCGTTAGAAGTGGATCCTTAGCTAAATCAGTTACAGAACCTGGTAGCGCAGGTTGAGCATTGAATTGAGCAGCATTTTGTGTTAATGGAATAAATCCAGTTTGTGTATGATGTTGTTGTCCTCCAACAAATTGATTTGTACCAGGTCTGATCAATTGTTGATTACGTAGTTTATTAATCAATTGTTGTTGATGTAATGTCGGTTGAACGACGGGTCGGTTTAATGTTTGCTGTTGAGTTAAAACCGCTTGAGATTGTGCAGTTTGTGGTTGTTGTTGTTGTTGATTTAATCCGGTTATGATTTGTGGTGATTGCGATTGAATAAATTGTACACTTTGATAATCATTTGGATTGGATCCAGTTAGTATACTGGAAGATGGTGGTTGTACATTTGTGGATTGGGGAAATCGGAATCGATGTTGTTGTACATCACTTAATATTTGTCCTTGTTGTTGAATCGATAATGGATGTGTTATCTGCAACAGAAAAAAAAAACAATTCTTAGACTTTGGATAACATTCTCGGTTACACATTATGGGATCGATTGTGGGATAGTTTTAATAATTGGTCCTATCCCGAAGAATATTATCGGTTTCAAAAGATATTTTTAAAATTTTTGTACTCGATTTGTGTCGAATCTACTTGGTTTTCAAAAAATTTTGTAGAACAAAAGTTATATTAGAAATTAGAAATTTGAGTCAAAGTGACATAAATTTTTCAAAATTTTACAGTTGATTTGTGTCGAATCAATATGGTTTTATGGCTTACGAACAAAAGTTGTTATTTATTTCAAATAAATAATCAACAAACATAGTTTCGTTTATACTTTTAGAATAAATGGTGAAAAATTTGTATAACGTAATAATTAATTGAAGCAATTTATTTGTAAACATTTCTTCCGGTTTGAAGAGTTTTGTTGGAATGGATGGTGTTATTGTTCGAGTTAAATTAATGATTATTTAAATATTTTATACATTTGTTGTGAGAATTCTCATCAAAATAAAACCTTTTGTATGTAATAAAATGGAAAGTGTTAAAACTATTTTATTTGCTCATAAATAATTAATTTCGTAATCGTCTTTAATTAATTTATTTAGAAGATTTTTAAAATATATATCCGCAAATATCTGCGTAGATTATTACAATTTTTGTGATTTTTGTGTGAACAGTTTGTCTGTTTTCAATGGGGAAATTATATGACTCTATTAGTTAGTCTGTATAGTATACGCTTGCTCTTTCATGCTTGTTTCTTCGTAACCTCACTGAAGATTTAAATTGATATAGTATTGTGACGTTTAAGTATACACAAAAATAATATATTGGAGTTAATATTTGATTTCAAAGTCATACTGCTAAAGATATGAAAAAACTTATCCAACTAATCATCTGTGGTGTACCGGTTAGCGCTCTAGGCGTGATATCCAGAGACCCAGGGTTTGATTCTTGGTGGATAAGTCAATGACGTGTTAGTCTATCAGTTCTATTCGAGCGGCTTTCAGTTGCACAGAAAATACTTTGGTTTACGTGGATCAAAATTCTCGGCCTATTTTAATCCTCGGAATTTCTTAGATAGTGAAAAGAAAACAGATACGAATCTTCTCATTTGCGCTCGCTGCCAAGGAGAGTTTAAAAAAGACTGACCTCCATATGTATATTTCATATATACGTTGAGAATTGAGTGATTATGAGCAATTTTATTATCGGCAGTGGTTTATTATTTTTGAAAAATAACAAATTTTTCATATAAAATTTGGAGTTTCGTTTAGGAATTACAGGGACAGTAACGAATTATAAAAGTATTTATTTGTACGCTGAACGCCATTCATGTCTAGTCAGGCCGAATTCATTTTAGTTCAAGCAAATTTTTAAATTTGTTTCAATAAAATATATAGTGCCTTCGTTATTTTTAAACTTTTTGTAAGAATTCTAATGTTTTCTTTTTAACTTGACTACCATATGCATTAAGAAGATATCTGATATCGTCTTAATTAATAGCTAAATAAAAACTGGATAAGTTCATTACCACTGTGGTTTTCTATTTCATATAGAAATTATAATAATTTTTCGAAATATGATATATTTCATAAATATGATATTTATTTACGTTTAAGAAGAAAGTTACAAGAATGTTTTATTCTTTTAAAGTTATTGTTAATGAAAGTGATATTCAATTACATACTTGTTTTCTAAGGTTGAAGAAGATCTTGAAAAATTACCTTTTAAGGTGAAAACTACTAAAACATCGTTGGAATGAATTAATTTTAACTTCGCCGTATTCAATCATATTGATGGATATGCCGGTCCCAAGCCCAGATAAAGAAGGAGGAAAAAAATTATGATCATTTATTAATAAATTGTTACTTAAGGTAGTTTTCGTAATACAATATTTTCAAAAACATGTGGAGCGTATGCGTATAATAAGAGTGAAGGAACGTATAGCATAATAAGCCATAATTTTAGTCCAAGACTGTACCGGTAGACACGTTACACATACGATTCTTGTCTATACGTATATACAAAAACTACCTAACAAATTTATAAGTTGTAATCCGGAAACGTCGCTTATATTCCGCCAGTTGATATACTGTTTGTTTACATACATATACTCGAATAGTACAACGTATAATGACGTACAGTGTTGTCAAGTTGTATCTGTTCAGCATGCCGACACGTATATTTATTTATAAAGTGATTCACTTAGCGTTGTTATAACTAAACAATGAGACGGTCAATAAATGTCGTTTTTTTTTTTGTAAATACGCAGAACAAATCCAATAATTTATAGCTATTTTTTTAAAAGGTTCTTAAGTGCCGTTTTTTTTTATTAAAAATAACAAAATTGGTAGAAATACTGCTTAAAATGGGTACACTCTCCATTGCTTCCCATATTAATTATTCGAACTTCAATTAAGTTTGAGACGTTAACGGTTGACGGTGACAAATTTTAAGTGTGAGTCTCTAATTATGTCCATTAGCACGTCACCTTAATTATAAAATGATCGTCCCCAATACATAATTTAAAATTAAAATAATGAACGTTTATATTTAATAGTGATAGACTTCGTATTGAACTTTGAACTACTATCCTCTATAATAAGGAAGTATTTAATTGCTATTGAAATTAATCATCTTTTAAAAAGTCTAATTAAATAGCTTCTAAAAAAACTTAACATAATAGTTTTAAAATGTTAAATACCTATAAACGGAAAAAAAAAACAGCATTTTTTTTAAAGTAATTAATTTAAAAACTCACTGTTGTTGTTTCAAAAAGAGAATAATAAAAAATTACAAGTAATTTCACACTAATATTTAATAAAATAAATTTAAATGTTAAATAGCTGTATTTAGCATTACAATTGCATTTTATTTAAACAAATTTTAAATGAACAATAAAAAAAATATCAACTTTATGATTAATTTAAAATTTATAAGGAAATAAATAGCATTTTACGAGTGGAAGTTTGTGAAAGATATTTTTTTAAGTAATTTGTTTTAAGTTTTTGTTATTATATAAGAGCCTGGTATTTATTGAAGGGTATCGACTTTACTAGGATTTAAATAAAAAATTAAAGAGATGTGATTAAAGACGTATTGAAGACATTGTAATATAATTTTAATGTCAAATATTATCGAATAATTTCCGTATGAGTATATTATATATTTAAAGAAATTTAACACCACGTTTCGAGGTCCCTTGAGTCCGAATCGTTTTCAAAGAGATGTCTGTTCTGTTTACGTACGTTTTAATTTGTCCTTACTTTATTTTGTCTCGCTTATCTTAAGAACAAATCATGATATCGACTCCGGACCAATTTCATACGATGCATAATTGCATAATGAATACCTTACAAGGTTTGCTCGGCCACCAGTTCAAGTGGCCGAGCGGTCTAAGGCGTTATGTCTTGGCAATTTGCTTACTTGGAAACTGGGTTCGAATCCCAACATCGGCCGTTTGTCAATTATTAAAAAAAAAGGGGTGATTAATTGACTAAACTGTCGACGTAGGGACAAGAACGAAATAACCGGCTATGCTTGAGAAGGATTTCTGCAGTTTCCTTCTCGAACTCCAGATGAATATCGGCATAGTTCCTATCATAGTCGGCTGCAGCCGCATATTCTACTACCAATTCCTAGTCTATACACAAAAATTCCTTTCACTCCACTCACATCCTCACATCCTTAGGCATCACAATGGACCTTATGGTCGAAGTGTAGCCCGTCCAGGGCAGCCTCTACAATCTATCTATCTAAGGTTTGCATAAAAATTTGAATTGGTAATTTTTTTAATAAAAAAAAACAACAACAAAATTGTTGCAAAAGGTTTTTTATCTCATATATCTCGAGAACAAAAAATGATATCGATTCCAGACCAATTTCAGTCGATGCATAATTACATAATGAACACCTGATAAGGTTTGCAAAAATTTGAATTGGCGATTTTTTTTATAACAAAACTTCTCAAAAATAATTGTATCTTTAAAACTTCGTTTTAAGTAGACTGGCCTCTAATTTTCAAGGGTACCAAATGGGAAGTTGGCAGCGTGGGTAGACCAGTCGTATCCAGCTTTTTTTTTAAATCCCAACTGTCTATTTGCATGAAGAAGATCAAACCAATTTCTTTTTTAGATAATTTTAGGAGTGTTTGTTGTGGACAATTGTTCCCTAAAACTTTTGTCGAATAAATATACGTTTTAATGTTTTTCTCATTCTCTAAAAATTAAATTTTCATGAAATTTATAGAATAGACGGAGAAAGCGATCCATTTAAAATATGCATCCTTTTGAGAGAAGATCCATATCCATCAAAGTTTTACAGTTTTTGATACGTTAGAGAACATCGTACATTGGACTAACTACACAATTACTATTATTGTTATTTAAACATAATTTTTTTCATAAGTTTCTCGCGGATGCAGTTGCATAATACGTAAATTTATTTAAATTCATCACTTAAGAACAGTGAAAGTTTTATTACTTATTAAGGAAGATGAATCGGATATAAATTGTTGTATGATCAATAATGAAACAAGTTTTATTTTTCATGACAAATTTTGTTATGACAATAAAATTAATTCTACAACAAAAACCGCATAAATCATATACAATACCAGTATTGTACGGAAAAGTCAAGTAATACTGGTGTTAAATAGTTCCTAAGTAAAGTGTTTAGTAGGTACCTTAAGGTGGTTGGTGTAATAGAGGAATACGTATAGAACAATAAATACTATTTTATTCGTTAATATTTTTTTAAATAAAAAAAATATCCAAATTTAATGCAATTCGTGTAATTTGTGAAATTCTAACATTCAAATTTTATCTTATATTTTTTTAAATCGCTAAAATTGGAGGAGAATATTATGTCTCCGATTTTGATAAAAACTTCGTTTTTAGCTAATTTGGACCTAGCGAAAACGATGGCGTTGGATAAAATACGATACGAATAACGGTTTTCAAGGTATCAAACCTATAGTGCTAAAAGTCAAAACTCTATGAATTGAGAAGCGAAAATTTTGAAATGTGTTGGTCGGACGTTAAAATGAACCCGATTTTCGTACCGTTTGGGTCAAAATTAGCCTAGAAATTGATTATTATTAAAATCGAGAACAAAAATTTTCTTCACTTTTTTCGCATTTTTTCCAAGGGGTACCCCTTAACAAAATCGCTAAAATTGGAGGAAAATTTTATATCCCCGATTTTGATAAAAACTTCGTTTTAAGCTAATTTGAACCTAGCGAAAACGATGGCGTTGGTTAGAATACGATACGATTCACGGTTTTCAAGAAATCAAACCCATAGTGCTAAAGTTCAAAACTCTATGAATTGAGAATCGAAAATTTTGAAATGTGTCGGTCGGACGTTAAAATGAACCCGATTTTCGTACCGTTTGGGTTAAAATTAGGCTAAAAAATGATTATTATTAAAATCGAGAACAAAAATTTTCTTCACTTTTTTCGCATTTTTTCCAAGGGGTACCCCTTAACAAAATCGCTAAAATTGGAGGAAAATTTTATATCCCCGATTTTGATAAAAACTTCGTTATAAGCTAATTTGAACCTAGCGAAAACGACGGCGTTGGTTAAAATACGGTACGAATAACGGTTTTCAAGGTACAAGACCCATAGTGCTAAAATTCAAAACTGTATGAATTGAGGAGGCAAAATTTTGAAATGTGTCGGTCGGACGTTAAAATGAACCCGATGATCGTACTGTTTGGGTTAAGATTAGCCTAAAAAATGATTATTATTAAAATCGAGAATGAAAACTTAAATAATGCTAAAATTGGAGGAAAATTTTATATCCCCGATTTTGATAAAAACTTCGTGCTAATTTGTTTATGCTCCAAAATGTATATTTATATTTTGAAATTTTTACAATTTTGTGGCCCTATTATTTTAGTACACTAACTGCCTTAAAGTATTTAGATTATAGTTTGTTGACATTTTAAACAATTTTTTAACACCGTAATAAAGTAATTGGGCTCTCACTTAATAATATTACAGACAACACAAATGTCTAAATAAAATTATTATTTTTCAATTAATAAGTTAATTTCTCTTTTATATTTTTAAGTTATATTTTTTATTACAATTATTATAACAATTTTATTAAAGTATTGTTTAGTTGTTTTTTTTATTTTTTTTTTTGAACAATTTTCTTATTTTATTTTTCCGGTTTGTTTGTTTATTATTGTTTGTTAAATATTGATACGCAAAGTTAAATATTAAACATTACAGTTGAAAGTTAAATTATATTTAATCATATTTTAAATGTCTTTTAAATATTTACTATTAAAAATATATTAACATTAAATTTTTCGATTTTTTTTATAAATAGGTAAAAACTAATCATTTTGTTTTACCCTGCAATTATTTGTCTAAACTGACAAGGACTACATAAACTAGAAACAGTTTAATAATGAACTATTGTGATTTAAATATTCTGAATATAAAATTTTTTTTTACTTTTTCTTGATCTGAAATTTATGTATCTTTCTTGTGAAAACTATATGCACTAAATATACAAATGGATGAATCTTAAATATGTATTCAAATACATTATAAATTTAATTAAATTCGATTTTTTTTAAGTTTAGAAATTGATTTTTCCTTTAATTGAAAATGGAATAGCTCGTTTCTTGTAGGATATATGGTGTTGGAAAATATTGAATCCACTGTTTTTGAGAACCTTACTTGCGTGCAAAGTTATGACTTTCTTGGTTGTATTGTTTTTGAGACATTTTTTGCCTGATAATTATATATAAATAATATTTTAAACTAGGAGTTTTCTAATGTAACCATGTAAAAAGTTCCAACCTTGATAGTAAATATCTCTTTAAATAGATGGGCAAAAAATTTCAAATTTAGCAATTCTCAAGGGGATGGTTATTCATAACATCTACTCAAAATTTTAAAATTTTATTACATTCTGCAGAAAAGTGAACCATACTACCTTAATGGAACAGTCAATCAGACGTGGGTTATGAAGAATAGAGAATATAATTTCCTAAGATACTTAAGACACGAACTTTCTTTTCTATTTGAAATTTAAAAAGGAAAAGAAATACCAAAAAAAAAAATTGCAAACGGAACTAAATTATAATAATTAAGTCTACTTAAATGTAATTGAAATTTAGTTGGTGCAATTAAATGAATCAAAAAATTAAATAATTAAAAATAAAATATCTAGACACAAGCTTGCACCCAAGTTAAATTACTGCACTATTATTCATAGTTTTTTTTTCCTGTACTGAGTGTAGACCATTTAAAAATGTGAAGATGTAAGACATTTGTTTGTAAATTTTATGTAATAATATATTAAATCATTTACATATATTTAATTACCTCTATCAAGGTATTACTTATAGTACACTTGCCTACAGTCATGTTCATAAAACGTTTAGACACTAATTACTATTGTGTTCGAGTAAATTAGGCCATGCGAACTTGATTTGCGACAGACGGTCAATTATCTTAAAAACATCATACAAACAAATTCTTTGTGAGACATTGCCTATTATGAAATATGAATAAAAATCATCACTATTATCGCTGGTGATGTCGCGAGAAGAGAGAAGCATTGTATGACTTGTAAAAGTTTTTTATCGTCTCGTCTCGTTTTTACAGTTGAGGAATTTCATGAAAAAAAAAATTTCAATATAACTTTAAAATCCTTTTTTCTATTCATATTCTAAGTGCATATTTTTCTAAATAATTTAATTTATTTTTAATTTTGAATTGAAACAATAAATACTATAGAAAAAATTAAATCATTAGCACTCAAAATGATTTGCTGTTTTGTGATTATTATCGTCAGTCTCTCGAATATTTATCGGAAAGCAGGATTCTAATTTTCATCTCGTTATCTGGTTTTCTTCGCCGCATCACTAAATATCGCGGCTAATGATTAGTTAATAATAATACGATTTTATTCTAACATGATATGTACAGACGCTACGTTTTTCGAAATATGTCCAAATATACAGATATCCTTGTACAGATGACTAAATAGAAACTATAAAACTTTAATTGTTTGCCAATTTTTGCTCCATCAAAGTTAAGAGGTCCAGTTTTACAATTGTTATGTTACAAATATTATGAAAATAATCGCTCTTTCCAAATTGAATTTTCGTGCATAATTTCAGGATGTATCCATCTTCTGGGTTTCAATGGACCTTACGGTCGAAGTGTAGCCCGTCCAGGGCAGCCTCTACAATCTATCTCTCTATCTATCTTCTGGGTTTGGTATCTATGGTAACAAAATGTGTATCATAATGTATTTGTACCCACGATGGAACGGAGACGGTATATACGTTTAGGTCATACATATAGGTAAGAGGTTGTTTGTGTATCTATTACGATTTTTCTCAAAAACTATTGGACCGATTTCGATGCGGTTTGTTGCTTTACATAGGTATCACCTCAAAGAAGGTTCTTGATCATGTTTTACGGTTATAGGCCACTAAGGGACGCTGCAGTAAAAGTGTTTCTCAAAAACTACTGGATCAATTTTGATGCGGTTTGTTGCATTACCTTGGGTATCACCTTATAGTGAATATGTTTTTCTTCAAAACTTTTGTGTCATCCATATAAATTACCCACAAATAAGGAATTAGAAGAAAAAGTACAAAATATATTGTAATCAATGAAATATTATACACATAGTATATTAAAATCTATTAGCAAATAACTCCTAATCAGGTAAGTAGGGCACTATTATAATTCTTTAAGTACCTATCACTAAGAGGCTGAATAGTCAAGTAACAAATGTACAATTTTTTTTTTGAAAACAAAATAAAAAAACATTTTATACAAAATTACTTTCATTTTGTGTACCACAAGTACATCATACACATGGTCACAAAAGTAGCAGTCATTTTTCAAAATTGTTGTAATTGTTTTGTGCCTTATTCATTCGGTTTTCGAAAAAATGTTTCGTATAAAAGTTGTTCATTATAAATATACAAACAAATTTTATTCGAAATATTTTCTTAAAAACCGTACAAATATGGTACAAATCAATAAAAATGATGTTGTAAAATGATCGCTACTTTTGTGATCCATAGTACCTACAAAGTCAGTTATAATCTGTATGTCTATCTATAGTACGCTACTATGTGTACTGAGATGATAATTTAATTATAGGATTATTATATTACTTTTTTTTCCATTATATTTTGCGATATAATTGTTTATTACTTTACTTAATATATATAATTGAAAAAAATTATTTATCAATTATTATATACAAAAAAAAATATTAAGGTTTATTAACTTTATTTTAAGAACATTTTTTTAAATAATATTTTTAAAAGTGAAATGAAGAATTGATTTGAACAGGATGTTTTTAGATGTCAGCAATCTTATAAAATGGAATAGAGAACTCCAACGTAACTAAATTGTCTTCACCCAGTCAAGAAACAGGCTTCGTACTTTCAATAAAAGGTTTTTGGTTTTTATGGCAGTTGTTTTGAAAATGATGATCATACAATAGACTGAAACATATGTCAACAATAATAAATAGTGATGCAATTTACGCAAAGTAAGCGTTTTTGTTAAAAAAAATATATAGGTTGAATTGAGTACCTCCTTCTTTCGTCGGTGTAAAAATATTCAACTTTTTAAATGAACACGGTATATAAAGACATTCCATCATTTTTGAAGTGTAGATTTTGGGTGACCCAGAAGGTCCGGGTTCATTTTGAATATTTAAAAGTCATTTAATCAAAATCCAAAAACAATTTGTATGTATTTGTATTAATTATTACCTGTCATATATAGACACGATATTACATGAACTTTGTGAAAGTTGCCTAAGATATATAGTGCTTTTTAAGTTTTTGATATTTTTAAACGATTTTAAAAAAAAAAAAAGAAATATTTTTTTCTGTCAAAGAATTTTTATCGTATTTTAAACAACACTCATAATATTTTTGTTAAGTGTATAATTTTGTATAATTTTTTTTTTCTTTTTCAAATTTGAGAGAAAGTTATGATGAAATTTTTTCTCTCTACATTTTAAAAGGTCATTACTTTTTTTTTTTTATTTAATATGAAATGATGTAGAAAACAACCTTCACATTGACCTCGTAACTGAGAGAAGTTTATCTAAGACAAGGCTACTACTACTTATACTAACGTTATTTATAAAAATAATAAATTTATTATTCATATTTATTTTTTTAATCATTTAAATATCAATAATATTAATTTCAAATGTTGTATTTGAATTGTTTAAAATTGTTTTTTTGATTGTATTTAATTTTCTATTAACATAGTTTTTTTTATCTTTCATTTCTTGTTTATACTGCTCGATTAATTGCTCGAAATTGTTTATTTTGAAATGGAAATTAAATGTTACTGATCACCTAATATTTATGAACTCGGATAGTAATAATTAGAAAGATGGGTCTAGACCAAGGGGTCCTCTGTGCCCTCCTTGACAACAACCTGCCACCCGAAGGCGTGAAGTCTTCGGGTAAGAGATGCCATTCTAAGCAGATGAAGCTATAAGATTCTGCCGAGGCCGGATGACATACAGAAAGCCCATAACTTCTCCGTGGTTTCTCCCAGGATTGATGGGGCCAAGGTTTCGGACCCAAACATTCTATGTCTGCAGGTGCATATAACATGTATGGATGTTCTCAACTGCATTCTATTGAGTTACTGATTTACTTTTTAAAGAATTTTCCTGTTTTAGTACACTCCCAAAGAGATTTTATACAAATTTGCGGCGAATCTAACTGCGGATTTTGAAGATCCGCCATGTAAAAATGAAATGGTGGAAGCACTGATTATTTTAAACTATTAAACTACTAAATAGTGAAAAATGTGAACTTTTTACAAAAACAAAAAGAGAACTGACTTTTGAAATGGGAATTTTTGAACAGTTTTTGAAAACATTCATTTGGTTAGTTTTATTTTAGTTTCCGACAATTTTATTCTGGATATTACCCAACTTGAGGTGAAAATATTAACAGGCCGATGATAACATTTATTCATTCAAGATTTAGTTAATAATAATTTTTGTCAATTAACTTTACGCATTTTAATTTCCGCATGTAGATTTCTAGTACACGAATTAAAAAATTGATAGAATGTTAGTAGTAATAAAAACCACACGGTCCCGCACTTGAACTTCACGAAGACCAACAACAACAAAAAATCCATTACAATTTAATTATAATTTATTAAATAATGTAAATATCAAATTTAATGAAAGAAATAAAACATTAATTATAATAAAATTGATGGTTACATTATTGCATTCATTATCATATATACCAAAAAATTTAAAAAAAAATTATACACTTGAATAACAATGTATAGTGGAAAATAACCAGTCCAAGTGGCCGAGCGTTCTAAGACATTATGTCTGCGCAGTATGCCTACTTGGAAACTGGGAGGTTATGGGTTCGAATCCCGATATCGGCAATTTGTCAATAGGGAATATGCATGAAAATTTTTTTTCACATTTATTTTCAGAATATGAAAATACTGTTAATACTGTAATAATATTTAAAAACGAAATTAAAATCCGACAAATATCAAGGAAGCTATAAGCTTTTAATGATTATTATCTGTCTCTTTCTTGCAAAAATACTAAAAACGGAGTTTTACGTGTATTTTAAATGGTGAAAGTGTAATATGACGTCACATAACATATCAAGCGAGCTATCACACTCTTTGTCTAATCGGGAATTTTAATCATTCATATCTCGCTTATTTTTAAAGTTATTTAAAAAGTAATTTTACCTTGATATTTGTCAAGTAAACATGCTTCAATTCAAGTGAAAAAAAATTTTCATGCATATTCCCTATTAAATACAACGTTGTCAAATTAACAAAATATACCAATCCAAAGTGCTGAATACAAAAATTTTCTATGCAAACTGTACTACTTGTTTCTATGCAAAATTAAAACGAAGCACGCAACGAAGCAAGAGTGCAAGACGCAATGAGGCTGCACATTTTAAATTGATATTTATGAATTAATATAATATATACCTTTCACTTTAGATCAATTGTTTTGAGTAATAAGTATATATATGTGCATAAAAGTATATGTTATTTAAATAAATTTAGATGTACCAGTGAATGAGAGATATATAAATAAAAATTATAAATCAGAAATTTTTCTCAACAACAATAGAGATAATATGTTAAAAGAAATTTATTTTCAATTCTTATCGTCACGAACGGAAATAAAAATTACACAATAATTACTATACAAACATAAGTAAATATAAAATTCTATATATTATATATTTACTTTATATATATATTTATTTGATAATTGATTATTTGTGCTGTTCCACTGTGAAATCAATTATATTTGAAAAAGTTAGTGGTATGAACACCACACAACCTCCGTATACAGACTAGTATACAACGCGTTTGGCTCAAGAGGTACTACACACCAAAAACTTCCCAATAAAGTTGAACATTAGTTTATTGAATCCAATGTTTCTTTTTATCAAATTTTTTCAGGCCAATTGTGGTAAATTTATTTGAAAAACATGTTTGAAATAGAAGTTGTTCATTATGAAAACGCTTAGAACTTTTGTTCGAAACGTTTTTTTCAAAAACCAAATGGATTTGGTACAAATTAACTGTAAAATTTTGGACAGCAACTTTTGGAGTTGATATTACAGTGTAGCAGAACATGAATAATAATATTATTATTGTGGAAAACTGTGGGAAAATTGTGGAAATCCATTAAAATTTCTTCCGGATCAAATTGATATTATTGAGTGGAAAAAAACTGAGGACTAGCTTCAAAGTTTGCGGAAAATATACTGAATTTTATCGAATGAATGGTAGCTTGCAAAAGAAGTCAAGACTGTCTTTTATCTTCCTTAATGAGCCGTAGTGTTTATACTATTTGCCAAAAAAACTTTTTTCTATTGAATTGATTGTTTCGACTTTTTAAAAGATGACCCTTTACTCAAATGGACGTACAAATATTATTTACCCATTAACATGGTTATCCTTGAAATAATTAATTTACCTATGTATCAGGATTTTGGAAAATTTGAACTCCATGAAGAGTTTTACAATTGAGTTTTGGCATATTCAAAAAAATTTTAAATTTTGAAGACAATTCTAGCTCAATATTTCCTTATCGAATTGCTTCAGTTCCCAAAATTAAGGTTTTGTATAATTACTTGCGACTATAAAATAATTTACAAAAAAAATTTTAGGTGCTAATTTGATGATGATTTCAAAATTCTGACCAAATGTTTACAAAACCAAAACAATATTTTTTTTTCTTCAGAAAACACAAACTTGAACTAATTTAATTATAATGATTTTAAAACAAAATTGAAATTATGAAATAAAAACGAATGGGAATCTATAGACAAACTAGCTGTTAAACGGATTGCAATTATCTGATTTCAATGACTGGCATTTGTTGTAATTATAAAAAAATAATTACAAATAAAAACTCGATAATATATCTAAAAACAAAAAACCTATAGAAAAATGATCCCATTATTTGAATAGAAAAAATATTATGTTTATTTTAATTCACTTATAATTATGATACAAAATTTTGAAACATAAATCCGTACCATTTAAGAAGATTTACTCCACTAATGATGTAATCATTTGATTTCATATTTAAAAAAAATTAATTTAAATTACGAAATTAATATATTCACACATAATTACCTCTTACCGAGCAGCGCAGATAATGACTGTACCACTGGAACATCCGGTACAAAATTCTTTTGTTTTTAAAAAATATAAAAAAAGAAATTATATTCTCTCTGTGTAAAGGAGGTGGATTATTTGATGCAATTTGTTTATTTTATCGCCTCATTACTTTATTTAAACAAAAATAAATTACTTCATAAATGTATTTTGTTACTATATATATATAAAGTCGATATATCAATTAGTAATTAGCTTATTTGTGTGTTGTTGTTTCAAGTAATACAAACGTCTGATGTGAACGTTTCACAACCTCCATATACAGATTGAGGTGGCTTTGTCTTCATTTCCATGAAATTTAAGGACGTATATGTGCTAGATATAGTACATTCATAAAATTCTACAAAATCCACAACACAGTTTATAATTATTTGTCGTATATTAACAATAAAATTCATTATTTTAATATTCATGCTTATTTCAGTGTATTTTTTAGCACGAAAAAAAAAGTTACAATTATGCTGAATAAAATAATTAATAATTAATTATATCATTGGATAGCACTATTTTTTAATTTAATTAAATAAATTGAATAATTCAAAGAATATTTATCACAGTGTCTAATTAATTAACTTAATTGTTATTATTTTCAATAAAAGCTTTAATTTTTAATTTAAGTTTTCATAAAAGATATTCTATAAGCTATTGTGTACAAAAAAGTTGTACGAAACTCATATGTTATAGTTCGTTTTGTTCTCGAGGTACTGTTTTAAAAGACCATTGACCAATAATGGTATTTTGGAACCTCAAAATGTAAAGATACACCATCGATTTTCTAAATGTTTGACTAACGTTTTTTGTACATTTATAGCAAACAACTTTTATCCGAAGCATTTTTTCGAAATTCCAATAATAGGGCTTAAATCAATTTTGAAATGATAGCTGGACTTTTGACGCTATTTGTACATACTCTAGATTGTAGTTTGAATACAGAGGTAAAAATTAAACAATATTAACGCAACAGTTAAAGTATGAACAATGATTTCAATTTGAATGTAATTGTGCAAATTGTTTGATCTCATTAATCAATGCCATTAAACACGATTACGCATATTTACATGGAGTTACTAACATAGTAATTAAATAAAATTACAAATAGCCGGCAATTCCCGCACGTATTGCTGGTGGACTATTATTTGATGAAACAATCATCAAATTAGTAACGATTAACATATCTTATAGAATATTACGATTAGATATCGGACAATACAAAACGTTATGTCGGCTGTACACACTCGGCGAAGCAATGCGAGACATAGCGAGGCGAGAATGTACTCACAACGCTCTGTCTGCCTTGTGTCGACTCGCCTCGCCTCGCCATCGCTCCATTAAAAAGTCGGTTTTTTTAACACGAGTCAAAGAAAGCGAGTGGTAAATACATTTGACACGAACACGAAGGACACTCTTGTCTACATTCGATTCAACGTTCAACCGCTATTTTTAAATATTCAACTATCAACCACTTTAATTGTACCCACTAATATTAATAGTAGAACACGAAAATAAATAAAAACTGTATAAATTTATTAATATTTTTTTTATTCTTTTAGTGCCCTTCATTACCCATTTGAATAATAATTAATTAATTTTTTATTTAATAATGTCATTTTTCAGGTATACCAACGTAATTTTGTTGACTAACTGACGAGAACTGTATTGCCGGCCGAACACTCGGCGTGAGTGTACACATCTCCACTTGCGGCTACTCGCCTTACGAATGTCTATAGCCGGCATTAAAGTTTTTAACTTAGAAAAAATTAAATAATTGTTAGTAACTAATATAATCATAGTAAAAGAATATGAATGCTAAATTAAACTATTTTTAGATTTTTATCCCCTTAGAGTAAAATATTATATAAATGCATTTACAATATGTAAGTACAAAGACATGCAAAGATGGATGTAGAGTCCAGCTGGCTAGCTATTAAATAAGATAATAATTATTCTAGATTTGTAATTAAAATAATGTTACATATATCTGTAACAAACAGACTGTACATCACTTACTGTATCGGTTAAGTAATTACAAAAAATACAACAACAACATAAAAATTATAAATAAATTTTTATCGAAATAATTGTTTAATAAAACATAATTTTGCAAAAAATTAATGATTTAATTATATAATAAGTAGGTAATTTATTTATATCTATCTAATGTATAAAAAATATATTTATATATAATAATAATATTAATTTTGAGAAAGTTGAAGTTGAAATATAATTTTATTTTTTATTTGTATTTAAAGCCTCTGAGCTGCTATAGCAGAAGTCATAATTTTATAATTACATGGTTTTTTTAAATTTGTATAGAATGTAGTGATGCCGCGAGAGACGAGATGAGAATAAGTCAGCGAAGCAAAATTAGAATCCGAATTTTGCGATAAATATTCGACAGACAGACGATAGTACTCGCTTTCAATCTATATAGATTTTTAATCTGTAAAAATCTACCCATCACAAAACAGCTAATTATTTTGTGTGATAATGATTTAATTTTTTCTACAGTCTTTATTGTGTCAATTAAAATAAAAAAGAGATTTTACTTAAGTACAATAAATGATTAGTTTTTAAATTGTATTTTTATACAAGTAAAAACGAGACGAGACGCGACGAGACGATAGAAAACTTTTACAATACAAGAGACATGGTATTCTCGTCACATCTTGCGGCATCACTATAGTATAATGGAATATTCATTGATGGTTTTGTATATGGATAAAATTAACCGTATCTAAATCAATTATTTTATTGTGTCAATATGGATGAATATTTTTATTTTTATTTATTTTATTCAATAAAACTGTCCATTTATTATTTAATCGATAGTTATTTTTTTTTTAAATTAAATTTACTTATGCAATAAATTAATTGCGATTGAAAAAGGTCTTGTCACAACATCTTTTTATATATTAAATATTACTTTCAAATTTTTTGCTGGACAAGGTTTTATGATTTTGTATGACCTGTAGTTTTTGATTTGCAAAGAAAAGGTTAAATTGTACAAATTACTTAAAACATTATTTTGATATACTTCGAAGTATAAAATAGAATTTCATTATATCGGGCCAATTGAAAATATAATAATAATAATTAGAAAGAGGGGTACCGCAAATGGGTCCCTACCACCTAGATCAAGGGGTCCTCTGTGTCGTCCTGTCACCCGAAGGCAAGACGTCTCCGGGTAAGAGGTGCTATTTTAAGCTGATGAAACTATAGGATATTGTCGAGGCCAGACGGCACACAGAAGGTCGACAACTTCTCCGCCGGGATTGCACCCAGGATTGATGGATCCAAGGTTTGGACCCAAACATTCTATACCTGACATTCTACAGGTTTCTGCAGGTGCAAATAAATTGTAAGGAGGTCTCATCGTCCTCCATACAGGTCCTACAAGTGAGATCATCAGGGATCCCCAAATTATGTAGGTGGTAGTTCAATCGACAGTGTCCTATCAAAAGCCCCACCACCCTTCTCAACTGCATTCTATTGAGTTTCAATCGAGCACAGTCGAATGGCCTAGCTGTGCTTATGCACAACTTGACCTGAACCGAGAAAATAAAAGTACATTTTGAGGGTTTCATCAACGTTTTTCTAGCTTTTTAAAAGGGTTCCAACTCTGAGTTCCCAAGAGGCCTTACATGACTTAAGATAGCCCAGAACATCAAGATCCTTTGCTCAAGCTGCCTACAAATTCACATCGAATTTGATTTAATCGTTTTGGAAAAACGCGGATGTCAAACACAATTAATAATCTGAAAAAACATA
This sequence comes from Nineta flava, assembly GCA_963920215.1. Lineage (NCBI taxonomy): Eukaryota > Metazoa > Arthropoda > Insecta > Neuroptera > Chrysopidae > Nineta > Nineta flava. Next base: position 58,846,052 of record OY986045.1, on the reverse strand, counting down.
ACTTGCGATTTATTCTATGAGGAGGTACCTCTTCAAAATTAATATAAATTCATAAAAATTAAATTAAATCTTTAAAATAATATAAAAATTTTTTACATTATTTATTAAAAATAATCTTCATTATGGATTAATATTAAAAATTATAATAATATTTAACCTAATTTAACTACCTATATGCGTGATTATTATAATTATTAAATACATAAATAATATTTAAATCATGTATAGTAATGAAAGTAATTGTATCACACTTAATAAATTAATATTAAAAAATAAAATAATAATCTTTTGAAAAAACGCATCTAAAAAAAATACAAAACATTCCAGACACTATTTACATTAATTTGATATGCAACAAATATCGAAAGGAATTTCAATTTTCTTTTTTTTTTTAATATGTTTTTATTTTATTAAAAAATTGTACACGCGGAAATTTTTCTACACTTGCATTTCGAAATCAATATTGTAAATACATAAAAAATAAAATAGCAACCGAAGACGATTTAATATATAAAAATAAGAAAACAACTTTCTTTTGATGTAACATTTTTTTTTTTTTTTTTTCAAATAAAAAATAAAACATGTTTTAATTTTGATATTTTGCTAATAAGTCAAACCGATCCATTCGCATTATACAAAAGGTCTTTGACATTATTCATAAAAATATATTTATTATTTTATCAGACCTGAGGGTATTTTTTTAAATGTGGGTCATTTGGAAATGTAAATACATATATTTATAAATCTGTAAAGGAGTTTTTTTTGAAATAATTTTCACGATAAATCATTGATTTTATTCATTAGTATTAGTATTATAACTTTAACGTTAAATACCGTGATCACTGGGAAAATATACCGCAATAAAAACTCGGGAAAACATACAAGTCCGAAAGATTACCGGATTTCTCAGCGGAAATTATCACATACAAAAGCATGTGCACAAAATGAGACTCATATGGATTTATTATCCACAATGGATTCATCAACCGCATAATCCGTATTATTAGAGATAGTGAAATATAAGTTTTTCTCTTAATTACGAAATAATATATAGGTATAGGTCCTTAATACACTACCTTATAGTTTTATACATCTATGTATTGATAATTTACTCAGTATATACCGGATATTTAAACAATTAACTCAGTTACTTGTCTAATTTTCACTTTTTGAATCAAAATTTTAAATTCAAATAATACAGTTTCAAATAAATGTACAAAAAAAGTATTGATTTTGAATTTCATTAAATTTTGTGAATCTGTTGTAGATTGGAAATGGATGGTGTTATGCAAAAAGAGTTCAACCCACAAAATGAGAGTTATCCCATCCAAGTGGGAGAAAACGTTGTTCCCTACAATGTGCAAAAATGAAGTCCAATCAGCTGTTCAAAACCGAATAAATAAATGTTTGTAAGGTACAGTATTACATTTATCAGCTATCATATTACTGATGCTTGAAGACAATTACCTCAAAACCAGCCACCTGTGGATTAACTCTGGTTTGTATAACACCATCCAAATGATATTGATCAATAATATTAACGATAAAACCATCGAAAGTAATGCAGATCTGTATATGCATAATTACTTAACTTATGTAAGAATCTGCAGTATTCAAATTCATGCTTGATTGAGAAGATAATATAATAAGCATAAATTTGATTTATTTAATATTAATGCTCTACAAACCACTAATTCAATTAATATCTTGATAACCAATTCATCATTATCTAATAAATTGGATGTTAGTTTTGAGGTATTAAAATTAATCGCTATATGAATAAATAATATTATGCATTATTTAATTTTAAATTAAATGCAATTTTTTTTCACTTCCGATTTTGACTTCATTTATGTAACAATAAATTATTATTTTTGAATATTTTTTTTTGTTTAAAATGAAACCACTAATCACACGAATTATACTATGGAACAAATAAAATCATTTTTCTCTCACTAACCTAGTGAGTAACAGTATGTACGCCAGCTCAATTAAGGTTTTAAAGTAACATAGCCATTTCACATCAGGTTGCATAATCATAAGCGTTTCTGTTTTGAAACCCAACTACGAATAAAGTACGAAATAAGTTTGAAGAGTCTTGTAAATATTTCTCGTAGTCGATGGCTTAACTGCCGTACACAAAACGAACTACGAGAAATATTTACAAGGCTCTCCAAATTTGTTTCGTGCTTTTTTCGTAGTCAGGTTTTAGTTTTATTTAAATTATTTATTTAAGACTTTTTAGTTTAATATTAGGAATCTGTGATTAAAATCATTCATTTGATACCAAATGCGGATACATTTGTGAATTTTTTGTATTTGTTGGTTAGTGATATAAAAATTCAACTTTGTTTTCTTTCAATACTTGGTACACCTAATACGAATCACTATTCGATATATGGGTAAATGTTTTTTAGTGGTTACATAGTGTTATTAAAAATAATATAATAATGTTTTCTCACATAATTTGTTATATTTTGACGACTTAAAATCAATTAAGTTTTAAGATCAATGTCTGCTCTAATTGCCATATAGATACAATGACCAAGATTTAACAATAGTGAAAGGATAAAATCTTTACGATTCCATATAATGGACAAACACAGTATAATTTTATTTAAAAACCAGTTTTGATGCAGAGCGCACTTCTCTGAATGTTTTGTATTGCAAGCGAAAGTAATATTTAATCTTAAAATTACAATCCTTCATAAACTTTCCATATGAGTTATAAATCATATTTATTAGCAATAATATACTTAGTTTTTCACTCATTGGGCGTTATCTGGGTTGATGTAGTCATGTTTATTAAAAAAAATCTATCCTAAAAGTTACTATTTTTTTTCTACTTTCAACAAGATAATAATTTTCTAAGTTTGTCAAATGTTTTAAATTGGTTACATTTTCTAAATATAAAAGCAGTAGTAAATTCATTTTTCAAAGTAAAAAAGCAGTATTTTTCAAAAATAAAACGAAATATGCATTTTTATGAAATGAAAAAAAAAGTTGGTTTGTATCTGAGTTCTTTTGGTGGTGTTCAAAAGGGTGGTCCACTTAACTAACTCGAATACTTCCTAATTTGAAATTCCTTTGCCTAATTTGAATACTTCCTATTTAATTTGAATGTTCAAACTCTTTTTGTCCGCAAGATATTATGTTCACAACTGCATACGTACAGGCCACCGGTCAAAATTGTTATTTCTGACATCAGGAGATCCCAAAATTTGAATATCAAACAAAAAATCAACTTTGGCATACTATTTTGTAGCCTGTATTAATAACTCATTGCTTGTATTAGTAACTTATAGTCATTGGTAACTATAACTTACTCATGACGTCATATTCCAAAATGGCGGCTTTAGTCAGGCTACATTTAAACAATTAGTTATATTTTTCATAAAAAAACGATGAGTTTCATTAACAAAATAATAATTTCTTGTTTATTTTATTAACTTAAGTAATGCATATTTACCTATCACAATTGAGCCTGACTACTCTGTTTCTAATTCTTGCCACCAGAGGTCATAGTCCTAAGGAACAAACACCAATACAGATGTAGAAAATTTTTGAAGAGAAAATGATCAAAAATTAAATATTTTTGTGTTTTTTTTTCTGGTAACAATCTCTAAACAATAGAATTAAATTTTTTTCTCTAAGAATAACATATTTGTGATGTACATATTATTATGATTATTATTATTAATATTATTTCAGTATACAAAATAGAAAATATAAGTATTTATACACCCAATATAAAATTGCTATTGTGTTGTGTGTTAGTTAAGGTAAAAAGACACATCATATGAGACGTGCGGCGCGAAGAAAGGTGATTAAAAGATTGTCGGATTGTACACGTTAGTTGTTGTTTTGCTTATAATAACAATTATCTATCATACATTTTTTGTTACGCTCTATATAAATAAAATTATGAAGATATCACATACATTCTAAATAAAAATATATATTAAAATATGTTAAAAATGAAACCTGTTGAAACATCAGAGTTATTAAATTTTATGCACTTTCGTTCATGAAAAGAATGAATTTATAATTTTTAATATTCAAGAAGTATAGATTAATTAATCAGTCCAAGTGAGCGAGCGGTTTAAGGCGTTATGTCTGCGCAGTATGCCTACTTGGAAACTGGGAGGTTATGGGTTCGAATCCCGACATCAGCAATTTGTCAATTATTAAGAAAAAAAAAGGTGGCGGTTAATTGACTAAACTGTCGGCGTATGAACAAGAACGAAGTAACCTGTTAGAATTTTTTTTCTTCATATATCTTAAAGTTTTTAAGATATGAGAAGACTGCATACAACGCACATCGAACAGACAACAAAATTGTATATATGATGATACTTTGTTTAAATATCGTCAACAAAAATTTTTATAGAGATATTTGATACAGAAATTATTGTGGACGATCTAGATTTATTTTATTAAACGTTGCAATGACATTTAGTAAAATATAAATCTTAATCTAAACAGAATTATAAAGATAAATGTTTTGAATTTCATTTTATGGATGAATTCATTTTTTCTTTATGGCTTATCCTCCGTATTCTGTGTTAGCCTGGCTCTCAATTAATATTAACAGGATGGTTTACCGTGAGTAAAATTTAAAAGTTCTTTCGGAAAATATTATATTTAAGGAGGTTAGCAAGAGACAATCATAGGTAAAAGCACTTTAAATAAGAATTAACAAATAATATGAAACACTTTTGGCAGTGAATGTACCTTTAATTTAAATCCACAAAAACATAGATCCTTTTTCTTTGTATACCATATATGTTAAAGTGACAAGGACATATCTTTTTAAATTTCTATTTATAATTGTTTTCTCAACAACCGTTTAGTGAATGTTAATAAAATTATTCAAAATTGTTTCTATAAAGTTCAAATTATATAATTTAGGACGCTTCGTAACGTTTTATTAATCCTTAAGAAACTTTATTTCTTTTTGATTCAGAACAGGTTTATGATTCAGAATAGAAAATATAAATTAGTGAAAGTTGCTTAAAAGTCGAAACATTTGTCTTAGCGCGTGATTGAAGGTCGAACATCAAAATACACTTACAAATTACATTGTTTACATTGAAAGTGAAAATTGCGAATAAAATTTGTAATAATATTTACGATGAAGCTGATAATTAAAACCAATGGTCTATTGTTTCAAAATTAATCCAATTCAAATTGGACAACATTTCAGTGAAATATTGCAATTATTGTCTTTAATATAATTACAAATCATTTAAAGCGTAATACATTCTTGGCAAAATCTCACGGTGGTTTTTTTGTATATATATATATATATAAAAACATAAAACTTGTTGCAATATTATAATTAAAATAATTTATTAGTAATTTCACTAAGATTTTTTAATACCGGTTATATCATCTTACGCATATGAAAATGATTAATTAAAAACCGGTGCACTTAAAGTGAATTACAGACAGGCTATTTATATTTGTAATATAGCTTGGTAAAATGTAAGTTTATCAAACTTTATAATTATCGAGTTATGATATTAAACAAGTTATAAAATTAATAAAGTACTTAGTATTTATTTGCGGAATCATTACTCAAATATCTTATAAAACATATATTTTAGAAAAAATAGTAACAAAAAATTATCACATTTGCCGAGAATAGAACCCCGGACCTCTTGCAGACTCGGAATGTTTTAGCCTTTAATGTGTAATCTATTCACCTCATACTCATATTTAATTTCATTTGTCTATTATTTTCAAAACAATGTTGTATCCAAATTTCAATCAAAATGGTATTCAGACTAAATATTATTGAAATGTATGTTTATTAAAAAAACTAATTAATTATTTAATAATATTTAAAATTTAATATGTTTTTAGTTAATATTTATTCAATTATCATCTGTTTTTAAATTGAAAATATTTTAAATAATACATATAAAAATCAAATACTCCACCTAAATAATTTAAAAAAAAATACATTAAATCTAAATTATTATATATTTTTTGATTAAAATTAATGGATTAATTTAGATCAAAATTAAAATATCAACCTTATTAATAAAAACACAAAAATTTTTTAAATGCGTTAATAAATTATTTTATTTTATTTGAACGAAAAATTTAGTTATATTTAATTGTTTTTTTTTTTTTGTAAACTAGCGTCTATTTACTCTTTGTTAGTATGGTTGCCTTTCGGTTATGTTATATCAACAGAAGTGACTGGCGTTTACTTAATTTGACATTTAAGTAATATATCTCTCAACATTGATGGAATTCTTGGACATCAAATGCTTGATATGAAAAATCATATCACACACTTAGGATGGGAATCGAACCTGGCTTTCTAACGACTTGACAAGAACCTCTGGCATTCTAGACCAAAATTTAGAGTTTATTATTTCCAAAAATCAAATGAATAAGGTACAAATCATGAATATAAAATGATATAAAATCTTGAAATCGTATCTAAAACATCCGTCCGATATTTTAGTATGGGATTCTATTCTGTACATAGAAGACGTGTGGTGGTGCTCACACCAGACTCTTCTAGATTCTATTTCAAAAGTTATAATGGTCATTTGAAATTTGAAGCTTTAAGTAGGTTGGTGTAATAGAGCATTCTGAAGATGAAATAATCATTATCTTGAATCATTTAATAATTAAAATTAAAAAATGTATAACGTTCACTAATTTAGTAATTGAAATTTTTATATATAATTTAACCAAAAAAAATTTTAAATCATGATTTCTTATTATCAAATTATTTATTAATTATAAAATGTGCTTTCTCAATATATAATTTGAAGATACAATAATTTGGAAATAATTAAAAATTATTAATTTAGGACGAAAAAAAAAGTGATGGTTCTAATGTTCATTACCAAAAAAGATAAATTTTATTTAATAATAATTGTTTTAAATAATTATAAAATAATAATTTTATACATTTGTTAATTGTATTGAATTGACGTTTCATTTCACGCTGTTTTACATAACGTCAAATCGTTGACCCACTGCATTGATAAACGCAAAACGTTTAAGCAATGTTACGTGTTAAAGTTCAGTAATCATGTAAAACAGCTAAACGTCCTTCAGTTATTTTACATAACGGAGTTGTTATGTAAAACAACTAGCGGTTTTGTAAAATAGCGGATTCGACAATCCATCTGCGACATACAAGGTATTCTGGGAGTAAATGAGCGACATTTAAAGTATATAATTGAACACAACTTTGCCAAATTAACAAAACGATGTAGATTTTGGGACAACGATCTAAACTATTTGTTAATGAATATTTATTGAATTGACCCAACATTCTAAAATTTGCAATAATTATCATTTATTTTCTTTGGCGGTATTTTTTCTGAAACCACTAATTAATTAACATACAAATTATTTTCTTTAAATCATAATTTTCTTTTTATTTTGCAATTAATTAATTATTATTATTAAAAAATTTTTCACACATAAATAAAAGAAATACACATTTTTTAGCACGCTAATAAATTTTCTATAGTCATAAAAAAACATTTTTTTTTTTGCATGACAAAACATTTTCGTGTAATTTGTACAAAATTTAAAATAGGTTAATAATAAGAATTAATTAATTGTTTTTGAAATTTCGTGATGATCCTACTGGAAAGTTTCATCATTTTTACTGTTTTAAAAATGCCATAAATATTAAAATTTATTAATTTCTATTTATTAAAAACAAAGAGAAAAATCGTAAATAAACAAAACTCTGCTAATTTAGAAATTTTAGAAAAAATTAAAAATAATTTGGACTTATGAATATTTCAAATCAGTTTTTAATTAACGTTTGTAAATGTTTTTTCCTGTAGACATGCCTGAAGAAGTTAAAATAACATTAACGAAACGTTAAATTAAATAAACAATCATAATTTTGTCTTAAAACTGTTATTATTTTAATTTTATTGGTTTATTTATTATCTTAATAGAAAAAAATATGAACCTTAATTTCTTTATAAATTCGTGAATTTATAAATTTAAATAAAACACCAAAAATAAATATAAAGAAATTTAATTAATAAATATATATATTTTTAAAAGATTTGTAATTGTAGAAGATCGCATACAACTGCCAAGGGGCATTAATTTTTTATTATGTTTTAAACTTTCATTTTTTTATATATATATATGAAAGACCTCACAGATTGGCGGTTTGAATATATGAACAAATTTTCTCTAATATGCTCTACGCATCTTTTAAGATAATGATGATCTGATAAATTTCACTTTCTTTTAATAGACGGATATTGTATTTATAGATCTGTACAGATCTAGATGACCTTTTCAAATACTATACACCTGCATTTGAGTTATTTAATATAACAAGCTAACTTTCTTTTTATACATACGCCTGTTTTTTTTTACGAATGTTGAGTCACTTCGATAAAAATGATTAAAATTCTATCAAACCAATGAAATATTTTTGTTATTAACATTTAATGAAAATCAGTTAAATTCCCATTGTTTTTTGGAAGTTGTTTGGGAAGAAAAATGTATATTAGAATTTCATCGAATTATACTTTATATTATGTAGAATATAAATTAATCAGAGATATTTCAACGAAAAATGATTATATCTCAGTAAAATTTTGCATCGTGGATAAACATAATTGCTAAAATATGTTCATAGGGTGTCAAAAGTCGCGGTATTATTTCAAAATTTTATAATTTGGTTTCTGCCTTATTTTTTCGGCTTTCAGAAAAATGTTTTAAATAAAAGTTGTTTGTATATTTATAATGAACCATTTTCAGCCGAAGCATTTTTTCGAAAAGTGAATAAATAAGGCACAAATCAATTATAAAATTTTCAAATGATAGCCGGACTTTTGAGGCCGTTGTACACTTAACTTCATATGTATAGCTAACTTTTCAAAACTTTATAATTATTTATTCGGTTTTCGAAAAAATGCTTCGACAAAAAGTTGTTCACTATAAATATACTAATAACTTTTATGCGAAACTTTTACCCGACAACCGAATAAATAAGGCTACAACCAATCATAAAATATAATAAAAAGGGAATGTATTTGAGATTTGTTAGTGATAAAATAAATAAACTTTTTAAATTATTTTATCGTATAAAAATAAATATATTAGTGACTTGTTAGTGATAAACTGAAAAACCTATATATATTGAATACATCATACTGAACGGATACAACGTCCTTACATCAAATTTTTACAAATATTTTATTTAATTTTAAGATTAGATTTTGGCGATGAAATGTGGTTGAATATCGAATATTATGTAAAGTCGAAAGACATATCATACTATAGCGATCAAATCCAGTTCGAATCCGTCCAGTTTTCGAAAAATTACTTAAACAAAACAAAAGTTGTTCCTTATTAATATACTAACAGCTTTTGTTCAGAACATTTTTTTCGAAAACCGAAGAAATTAAACGCCAATCGCGATAGCAAACGACGACCTATTTCAAGACACGTTTCCTTTTTACATTAGATAAAAAAGTTTTTTTTTGTTTTTGCTAAAATTATCACAAAATTTGAGTTGAATTTTTGAAATCAAAACCTGTTACTTAAATTTATTTTGAATTCCAAAAAAAAAAATCTGTTAAAAAATTTTCTTACCGGTGGAAATGGAGTTTGAGCATTTATCATCACTTGGACACATAATAAAACTACAAAATATGTCTTTGGCACCAACATCATCATCATCATGTATTCATAAAGTCAAATAGATCACACTGTATACTTGATAAATAAATAAATAATAATAATAAAACCGTGTTGTAGTTGTATTAAAAGTTAGTTCTCTCACTGATTCTCAATTAAAAATTAATTATTTTTTGTCCGAACTGATTAAGACGACCGTAGAGTTAAGACTGAATAATATTAACGTCAACTCGCAGTAATATACACTTGATAATTTGAATCCGTGTTAATAAACCCTTTCCCTCTTAATAAATTGTATATTTTATTGGTAACTTGGAAGAATCATAATATACATATTGTATACATAAGTTGAAGACAATGTTCCGCTGTGATAGTTCGTTCTTCTTCTGCTTCTTCTTCTTCTTCAGAGTTCTACCTCTCCCACTCGTCTCCCTCTTAACGTATACGGCTTTCTTTCACCTTCTTAAAGTTTTATTACAAGAAAGATGTATGTACTTATGTACAAATCTGATCAAAAAAAATTGAACCGCACTTAAGTATGATACATATTAGCGGTGACACGGGACGAAACGAGAATGTCGTTTTGAATTTTGTAGATTCATGATCGTCTCGTCTATTCTGTCGAGAGAAATAAACTGTTCTCACTCTTATCGAGAAACCGAAATATCTCGTTTCGTCTCGATTCTCAAATTCGAATTCAAATATTGAGAAAAAAACTTGAAGAGATGTCTTTACTTCGTTGTGTCTGCGCAGTATGCTCTACTTGGAAACTGGGAGGTTACGGGTTCGAATCCCGACATCGGCAGTTTGTCAATTATTCAGAAAAAAAAGGGGAGGTTAATTGACTAAACTTTCGGCGTATGGAGAAGAACGAAGTAACCGGCTATGCTTGAGAAAGTTGCAGTTTCCTTCCCGAACTCCAGATAAATATCGGCATAGTTCCTATCAGAATCGGCAGCGGCCGCATATCCTCCCAATTCCTAGTCTGCACACAAAATTCCTTCCACTCTACTCACATCCTCACTTCCTTAGGCATCACAACGGACCTTATAGTCGAAGTGTAAAAATATTGGATTTCTCGACTTCTCGCTTCGAAGTAGTGCAGAATTTGTAGTTGTAATTTAAGAATTGTTGGCAAAATATATAGTAACCAAGTGAAATTCTTTGGCGATGGAGATGTGATTTTTCGTAACAATATGTTTATTTTGGACTAAAGTTTCGGGAATACAGTTACTTCCTCAGAAAATATATAATAATGTTTAACAAAAAGGTAAACTTATAAAAATTACATAGTAAAACATTGAGTGATATAAATGAAAACAAAGAAGAATACCTAGGTAAAACCTAAAACTTAAAATAGATTCTAAAGAGCTTAAATAAAAAATATAGAATTGTAAAACCATTATCGGAATTATACAAAGATTATAAACATAAATTTAATGGTTATACAAATAATCAAAGGTTATACAAATAAATTTATATATCAAACAATTTTAAAACACATATTTTTACAAAACACATATTATACTACGCCGAAAATTAATTATCTAGCAAACTGATGACACAAATCTAGCAAAAAAGTTCCCATTCAAGAATCCTGTGTGAGCTAGAAAGAGAAGAAGACTGCCAATTAGGTGGCATGATTCCGTTGAAAATGATATAAAAACCGTTCATAAGGGAGACTGGAGGAACATTGCTTTGGATAGATCCAGGTGTCAGAAGCTTAATGTGGCGACCTTGGCCTGTAACAGGTTGCAGTGCCTTTGAAACAGACGACAAACATATTAAATAGTGGAAAATTTTGAAAAATATTGTTATTGTTATAATGGATTTTCGTCAAGTAACGATCCAAACAATATGAAGAAATCTGTATTAGGGTTGGATCATTTTTTTCTGAACTCATGTTCAAGTACTTTTTCTACCATTGCACTTGTGAGTAAGTATATTTTTATTTATTTATGAATATCGTCATTTCTGTAAGATATATTTGTTTGTTGGTTTTGTTGTTTGTTGATGGTTTACGCTGCATCGATGATACTAACCATAAAATAATCAACTTATGTTTGTTTCCTGGTTTACAATGTAGGCAAGCGCAAAAATATTAAGAATACTACTTACTTTCCATTTTGATTAAATAATAATAATTAAATGTGATTTTTTTTGTTTATTCTTTAGTTTTTTTTTTTAATATCATTATTATTATTGTAACATTTCAGAAATGAAATAGGTGATTTTATTATTTATAGCTTAACTAAAACTAAAAGATATTTTGTGAGTCACGTAATCAAAAATATTTTCAATTGAATTTTTGCAGTTGTCTGAATTCCACTTTGAATTTTATAAAGAAAGTTGCGTAGAGTAATAAAAGAAATGTAAGGGAAAAGAATGTGGAATGTCTCACGAATCATATTTATGAATGAATAGATTTTAGTGTCAGTTAAAGGATGTAGACTTCTAGTTTGACTTTCGTTATTTTCATTGTTTAAGACCAATTCAAGGTCGTTTCGTCAAACGACTAATTTTATGTATTCTAGATACATTTTCGGATGTTGTTTAATTTTACAAGCTTTTATTTAACTTCACCTGTTAGTATGTGTGTGGATCGAATCATGCAATCAAAATTTTGACTAGTTCTAATTGAGTTAGAGCTTTAAAATTTTGTATACGCGTATAAGTCACGTGATAATGCAACGTAGTATATCTAATATCGTTCTATATAGATAGAATTCGAAAATATTCATTGAAATAGAGTTTTGGTGGAAGTGTCGATAAATATTTGAAGTAGTGGATGCGGTGGGAAAAAAACCTTTTTAATAACAAGCTTTTATTTACGACATGTACTAAAACGAATAGAATAAGTTTAGATTTTCGTTAAGGTAATTCAATGCCAAATGCTCGGTATACTTACTTAAGAGGACACTGAAAAATATATTTCATTTATATAAAAGGTTGTTCGATACAACGTTTTTTCTTTAATAGATATTATTTTAATATTAAATATTTGTTATTATGTTTATATCACATACCACGGGTAGAGCGTCGGGTAAAGTATAAATAGAAATGCCATTTTCTAAATGAGCTTTCGTAGAAAAGTATGAATTTTGATAAATGAGCCATTTTCATAAGATACGTTCTGATTTTGACAACGGCATAGATGAATTTGTCATATTGTAGTATGAATGTATTGCTTTTGTCCAAATATATCAACATGGGTATCAAATAAAAGGCCTTGCTGATATAATCAAATATATATACATAGTGTTGCAAAATTATGTTCCATATCTTTTTACAGGTGATGAAATTCATCAAAATAAAACAGAAAGTTCATATAAACACTGAATATGTTTCATTCCGAAATATAGCCTCAGGAATTTTATACTATCGGAGATAATGAATGAACTTTTGTTAACGGAAATATTATTGTGCTCATGCTTTTGCTGCTCTACCTCAATAGAGAAAGCGTCTGTGAGCGTGGTATCAAAGAATACATATATACATAGAAGCTCATAAGCTCAATTTTTCTGTCCCCACAATTGTGTTAGTTCGTACCCTGAAAACCAGACGGCAATAATAGGTATTTAACAGGATTACACAATAATTTCGTAACAATCACGAAAAATTAAAAGTTCAAAACATAATGTTCGTAGCTGGAAAAAATGTTGACAAGATTCTAACTAAAGTCATATAAACTGCGATTGTTTATTAAGTTTTAGGTTAAAATTAAATTGAATAATTTCAATTATGAAAAAAATTAAGTTAAGTACCTGCTATCGCCGCCTAGTTTTCAGGGTACTAACTAATATATTTGTGAGGACAGAAAAAGTGGAATAAGCTTCTATGTATATCTGTATTCTTTGGTGGTGTCTATCGTGGAACCCTACCATTAGAGTGCTTTGCCAACGCCAAAACGAACACTTGATAGAACTGAAAACGAATACACCCTAATTAAAATGTTTCTTAATAATAGAAACTCCAAACAATAATTGATCTATATTGCGGCGATCGCATCAAGGTGTAAGATATATTTTCTTATTGCCATTATTCATTTATTCTCTTTGCATATAACGATTTTAATTAACAGTAAATTTGTGTGTTCATGTCTAAAAAGATAATTTCGATTTCTCTCAAAAAGTGATAAAAATTTCAATTTCGTGCATTTAATGAAATGGAAATAAGTAGAATTTAAAATGGAAATATTTAAATAGTGTTGTCTATACACACAATAATAATACAATTTATTAATTTAAACGTTCACTTCTTCAGAGATCATACACGAGGGACAATAGAGTTAGACAGACAGCAAGCAGCTTCTCTCTATCTATATCTCCATATATGAAGATATTTGGAACCATTAATCATATGAATATTGTGTTTTTTTCTTCTTCATATCATATTAATATTTATAATTTTGTTTTTAATAGTTAATTTCATAAATGTGGGTCATTTTAAGAAGAGAAAGAATCAGTAAATATATTTATCATACATACATCATTGGTCAGTTTTGGTATTCAGTTTAGATCAGGAGTTCATTGTATCAAAAAAAATACACAATCCAATAATACTTCTTGTACGCTTGACCACAAAAGTTTGTGTCATTTTTTTTAAAATTTTATAGTTGATTTGTGCGTTATTGATTCGAATAAAAGCTGTAACTATAATTATAATGAACTTTTATACGAAACATTTTTTTTGAAAACCGAACAAACAAGGCAACAAATCAATTATAAAATTTAAAAAAAAAAACTTTTGTAGTCCATAGTACCATGTGAACATTTGAAAAGTTACCACTTTAATATTTCATAAAATATGCATCTTTGAAAAATGTTTCAAACAAAAGTTGTTTAGTTTAATAGGAGAAACATAATGAAACATAATAAGTAAGAATACAAAATATTCAACATTGTATGACGACTTTTTAAGGATATTAAAAACCAGCTCCACCTGTTAGGGCGGCTAACAAAATTATATTTTACATCTTCGTACACTAAATAACAAAGTTTACATATAATATAGTGATGTATTATTTCGATACAATGAGTTCCTGATCTATGTTGTTTGATTTGTGTCCAAACTAATTTATCTATAAACATCTTTGTTAATTTATTTTTTTGGAGGAGTCAAACGGTGAAGGTACACTATAATTTAATTAAATTGTAATAAATTTTATTTTTAAATTGTCGAAGAGATGTCAATTTATTAACCTGTGTACAAACTTTCATAATATTGGAAATATATAGCTAATAATCCCTGTTTGTTCTCGTAAGAAAAAAAGGCCTGTCACTGAAGAAAATATGCCCAATTTTTAGATATATATATATATTTTTTTTAATATTAAAAAATATGCCAGGCTCATTAGTTGGTTTAAAAAATGCTGCCTAATGAAGTATAAATTAATCCTTAATTAAATACTGTTTCTCCCATGCCTAAGGTCAAACGCATCCAAAGTGAATTGCTACATATATTTTGAATGCCTGGGACATGATCGATACAGATTGACTTTTCGTAGATTGGTCATGCAATGACTTGGAAAACAATTTATATAAATTTTTTAAACGATTAAAAAAATAATTGCTAGATGGCACAATGCAACCACTCAGACAAGAAACTAATCTCATATACAGTTTTGATATAATTCATTCAACATATCAGATCAGTTAGTATGTAAGCTTATTCACTAGGTGGCACTACATACATACACGTTTTGCAGCGCCACTCTACTCGAGATACAAACCTATTATATACAAATTATAATTTTATTTATACAGAATGTTCCATTATATTTATTTATTAGGGTGTATTCATTTTGGGCGAGTACACGCTTTCAGCGCTATAAAGCGGTATTTTTTGTGTCCAACTAGACGCTGTGTATGCTGACAAAGCGCGCTAATGGTTGACTTCTTCGATATTCACCACGCTCACAGATGCTTTATCCATCTAGATACGGCAGCAAAATCGGGAGCGCAAAACTCCCAAAACGAATACTGTATAATAATCGTTTGTTTATTTTTCTTTCATGTGCACTGTGTAACCAATTTAGGTGTTTCTCCCCTAAATTTAGGGTGCAAAATTCAAAATCTTCACCAACAATATCTTAATAACTGTTTCAAACAAACATCACATTGCTTGAATAATTTCTATGTAATATTATTTCAATGATAACAAAATGTGAGAGAGATTATATTTACAATGGGCTTATCTATCGAATACGACACATCTAGTAGGTTAAGCAGCCCACTTATTAATATTTATGTATTAATATCTAATTAACAATGACAGCCGGCCATCATAGAGAATATTATACTCACTGATCTATAATATACAACTAACTGGATAGATGTGAGTCAAGTTTATTTTTCAATTTCTACCACTGTTAATATTTGAGATTATCTTTATTTACATAGAAATCAGTGGAATTACTATATAAAACATTGACGATTACCGCTAGGTGCACAGTTATCGAGACTAGTGCCAATGTGATAAAAATGTACAACTACATGACGGATTCAAAACTCAGCTATAATTTGTCATATGGTTAAAAGATGGCTTCTATAAATACTCAATTTTAGTGAGATATAACAGAAACATTAATTAAATCCTATGAGCTGTAAGATATATTTTTCCAGGTTTTGTTAGAGATGGGTTGAATGGCTAGATTGTGTGAATAATAAAAACAACAATAGATAAATATTTCATATTATTTTTATTAATTTTAAGTAATATATTCGAGAGACATAATTTTTTGTTGCCACTTTCCAAAAGTGAGCATCATTATCATCAATTTTTTTGTGTTTTATTAATTTTATTTTCAGTATTGAATTATGGATATACAATATTTTTTTTCAATTTTATTTGTTTATTTTATTTTTTATCCATAAAAAATAATTCGCATAAAGCTTTGGTAAAAGGTAATAAAGATTATATTGTATAAAATTATTTTTTATAGTTTTCTATACAAAATACAAATAATAAAATTATTATTGTTTTAATTACAAAAAAAAAAAAAAATTACTAAATTTTAAAAAAATGTACAAAAAGAAAAATTATTCAAAAATTTTATAAAGTAACGTAATTATAAAAATAATATCCACAATTTTTTAGATTAGAAACAGAAAAAACTCATGGAAACATTTTTTACGAGCTGTGTAAAATATTTCTGTGGTGAAAATATTGTGAGTTTTAAACTCATGAGTTTTCGTCGAATATATTTTAACATTTTCAACACAGAAACAAAACAAAGTTAAATTAGGAAGAAAATGAAAATAATTTTTTTACATTTATCAAAAATTATTAATATAGTACAATGTGTTATTTTTATTTGAACTTGACTGTACATAACTTTAATATTTTATTATTAATGACTAAAAAAAACAAACAAATGAAAAAAAAGAATCACAGAATATATCATTTTAATTAGTATGGACCGGCGCTCTTGGTTTTTTATGTTTAGATCGCACCGCCGCGGTGTCAAAACTAGAAATCCTTCACATTTGTAAACAAGATTATTTTAACGTGTTGTGTAATCGAGTTTACGACGTTTGTAGATTTTTCAGTTAAAGTTTCAAGCAGTTATTAATATTTCTTTAATTTTAAAAATATTAAATATGTCTTCAAAATTATGTTTTTAATTTTATTCTTTCTGAATTTTTTGGAAATTCATGGAAACTAATATCATAATTTATTCTTTTTGAAGATTTACAGTTTGGTACACAACAATTTGCAGACATTTTAAAATAAAACAAATGATTTTTATAATGAATGCACAGTTCATATACAAGAAAATATGTTTTATTTGTTTGTTTACATTCACCAAGGTTTCTGGTTTTTAACGCTAGATAGAGACTCTTAGCTGGAGTTTCCAATTAAGGTGTTATTTTTACTATCTCAAGCGATAGATGGTAGCTTTACATGTCCATACTAATAGTTTTGACTATTCTATGACAATAATATAAAGGTCACAGGACTGTTTGTTATTTTTGTATATACGTATACATCCATGTATTAAAATTCATTAATGGTTTCATCGATATACAACTATTATTTTCTATATTTAATTATTTTATTACCTTAAAATACAATCAAATAATTGCAAACATCGTGGTTTGTTTTTCAATCTAAAGCGTTACACATTTTTAATTTGGATATAATTAAGCGCTTTTGAGAAAAATATTTCCAATTTTTTTTTCTTTTAAAGGCATAATTTTTATAGAATATTCCAATTATATCTTGGTTATAAAATTTATTGCGGAGGACTGTAAGTACCCAGAGTGAGACATAAAACGTCGAAATATAAGTGAAAATCGGTCTTAAATTGTAAATTACAAAAAAATTTCGTCGCATGTGGCTCATATGAAAAATTAAAAAAACGGCGCAAAGCGATTACGTAGCTGGCCCTTTGGGAATACAATGGCCAGTGACAGTACGTCTACGGATTGTATGCATTCATGAAAAATCCACGGCGCAGATTCGGAATGTACCTTTCTTCATTTTTGCAATCTTTTCTCGCTGCTAAATCGCCAAAAAAGACAACATTTCCGAATCTATAAATAATATTGATTACAATTTTCTGCTTGTTTTATTAGTTCTATCATCTGACTGGGTTTGAATCGTTATGTCTCTTTGATCTTATAAAATTAATTATGGATTGTAAC
The DNA here is from genome assembly GCA_963920215.1 of Nineta flava. NCBI lineage: Eukaryota > Metazoa > Arthropoda > Insecta > Neuroptera > Chrysopidae > Nineta > Nineta flava. The sequence goes on along the minus strand of OY986045.1, from coordinate 58,827,750 downwards.
TCGAATGTATGTAATTATGCTATTGGAATGCATTTTTCTGAAAGCCCTATATTATCAATCTAAAAAAACCAAAACGTTTTAGACTTTTAGAGTAAACACACGGCATACAATTATTTGCACACATTCTATTTCAACTGGCCCTCAATAGTTAATTGATTCATGAATTTCTCATCAATTAATAATATATAAATTTATTATTAAGTAATATTTTGTTAACAGACAACACACCAAATATTACGAATTTTTTTCCCGTAGAAGGGAGTGGGAGGAGGAGAAAAAGATATTTACGTAGATTTTTATAATAATAATATGAACAATTTTGTTTTTTTAAAACCACATTTATCGTTGAGTTTCTGATATTAATGTATATGTACAGATTTTAGCCTTAATTATTAAATAATTTTGGTTTTCTTTAAAAATTAGTTTACACAAGAATGAATGATGTAGGGTTATTAATTTTTGCAATATCACTAAAATGTTTTCTTTTTTTAAATCCATATTTTCTCTTTGAGTACAGGACTTTTAATATCTTCTTTTAAGTGACATGATACGGGTAGTCGTGACCTCTTAAAATGTGGTAACACTTTTAAATGATTGAGAAACAATAAGCTTAAATAATGGCAGTTATTATATTATCGAGTTAGAGATTATGTAACTTTTAAATTAAGGTTATGTTTAAAGAAAAGTTTTGTGCATATGCTACGAATGTCTCATTATAAAATAAAGTGAAACTTTTTAAGTGTAATAGTAGTATAGTCTTGTATGTTTTGGCACAGGATTAATGGTACACATAAAGGGAAATCTGGAAATAGTTCTTATCTTGGATGACAAGGCTATTGTGGGGAGGGGGGGGGGGGGTATACTTGTATAAAAGAGTATTACAAAAAAAAACATTGGATGCAGCCGATCTTCAATTATTGGAGAGTTGCTGTTAAAAGCCAGCTATAAAGATAGAAGATTTACCGATAGAGGAAAAGATACTCATCATAAAACTAGAAAAAATTGTGTACTATCAATCGTGTACCAGAACATACATGATTATACTACTCTAATAATAGCCTTAAATGAAGATTCGGATAGCCTTAAATGAAGTTATTGTCAAAATTTGAGACCACCAAGTGATAAATATTACAATAATTAATTTTAACTTTTAATGGTCAAGGTAGTGATAACCTCAAAATTGTCTATTAATGACAGATTCAAATACCTTCCAGTCAAAATTTCAAGCCGTTTAAAGATTCTGAATGTTGGGACAATATCGAACAAAAAATTTCGAAGTTATTTATTTAAAATTTACTTCTGGACATCCCTGATTTGTAAACTAATTAATTTTTGCTTTTCTTTTGAATTTTCAAACATACACAAAACGTTTAAAAAACGGTGGCAAAATCGAAAATGCAATGCCACGATCAGAGTGAAACATGATGCAGTTTCACTGATTTCTAAACTGAAATGATGTTTCGAGACACTTTGACTACCTATACATGTATAGAAAAATTTACAATTTTACAAGAACTTTTTATAAAAAAGAAAACAAAGTAAAAAGAGAGAAAAACAATGATTACAATAATGATAAATATTTTTTTTTTGCACTGTTCTGCAATCTTGATTACAACAACAATAAACAAAGAGCAACACATACAGTTAACATATCGCAGTCGCACTCACTCACTCATTTACTTATAAGACATTTTTAAAGTACAGACGCTTCCGCGGTTCGATTATTTGATGTATTATTATTATTTCCGGTTTGTGTAATTTCACCCGCATGACTTGAACAATAAAATTTTTTATGTGCTACATACGATGAATAATAATTAAATGGTATATCACACGATTTACAGTATTTATTATTTGTACCACTTTTAATACCACCGATTCCGACAACACCTGGTGATTCTGTTATATTGTCATCAATTGGTGTCGATTCACTACATTCACTAGATGCTATTAATGGTTTACGATCACTATTAGTATGTTCTATGTCTTTATGATCATCGGAGATAACATCTACTTCCATCATACTCTCATCGGGTAATTCACGTTTTACCGTAATCACATCAGCATCTCCAGCAGAATCAATTAGCGGCATTGATTTAGGTTGTCCATTACTCATTATTGATGAATCATCATCTTCGGAGACTTTAGATTTATTGTCAGAATCTACACCACCATGTATTATTTTCTGATGTTGCAAGACAGTTGCACGATTCGATGAGCTAAAGTTGCATTGGTCGCAGAAATATCGTTGATCGGTTGAAGTACGTCCACTTGGCTTACCGCCAGTACCACCAGGTGATTGTGAATCACTTTCAGCAGATGATGGAACTGGTGGGTTACTACGTAAATTTTCATCGTCTAGAACACAAGTTATAAATTTTTCTTCGCCCTGTAATCGAAAAAAATTCTATGTTAATCAATTGACGAGTTTCTTAGGATCTAGAAAGAGGGAAGGCGCCTTAATACTTTAAATTTAAGAAAAAATATATTTATTTGTTACATAAAGAGGGGTGAGTTTTCTCTTTTGGAATCATTAGACAATATGGAAGTGTATGGATAGTTTCTTACCTGTAAGTCAGCTGTTCGTTTTCCTAAATGCATTCGAATATGTGTCCGCATGCCCCTTAACGTATTGCCCTTATATCGGCATATCGTACATCGATAAGCTTTGACCCCGCTATGTGTTTCCATATGACGCTGAGCTGCATTTGCCGTTGAACTAACCACTTCACAACATGGACATTTCCAGCCACCAGTAGGGGGACCAACCAATATACACTGATGTCCAGGTTCAGCTACTTGCTTACATTTAACACATCGCCGTACATCTGCGTCATTTATTTTTATAGCTGCTGGAAGTTCATTACGTTTTAAGCAATAATACGCTTGATGTGCATTTAAATTATCTAATGATGTGAATTTAATGCCACAAGCTGCGCAAATTAATTGTTGGTATTGTCCAGTCGGACTGACTTTATCTGCACTTTGTATTGGACTTGTTGGTGGACTAGTTGAAGTCTTTGAAGTAGTACCGCCACTTTCATCTTCTTGTAATCGTGCCGAACAGTAATGCTTCTTATGAATGACATAATTTTCATGCTTACAAAATACAATATTGCACTCTTTACATTTGGAAACGCCTTGTTTTACTAGAACTTGTGGAGATGGTATGGTCGTTACTGGTAATTCAGACGCTAATCGGATAGCTAATTCTGGAGGCATGGGGGGTAAACCCATTAACAAAGGATGTATGCTTGCGTAAGCAAATCCAGGTGGATTGGTTGATGGCACTGAATTTGACGAAAGATTCATTGTTTTTGCACTTTCAGGACTGTGTCGACTATTTTCAGTATCTGATTGATTCGATTTCGGTGTAGTTCGAGAAAATCTAGGACTATTACTTCGAGACTCGTGATGATGTTTTCGTTTTGGTGAGGAACTAATAGATGGTGAGGATCGTCGTGGCGATGGTGTTAACGGTGGTGATCCGGGTAACGATGGGGCACAGATTATTTGTTCAGGTGTGGGAGAACGTTGTAAATTTTCCTTTTCATGTTCATCGCCTAATTCATTTAACTCTGGAGTTCGCCTCACACTTAGATCTAATGGTGCGCCAGGATCACGTGGTTTGTTAGCTGCTTTTAATACCTCAGATGGCGCAGTTGTATTTCGAGTTGTATTTTTTGTATTCGTAATTGCTTGTGAGACTAATTGAAATGATCCATTTACGTACAGACAAGGAGCATCATTTGAAGGTATACCCGCTGCAGAGGAACCAGTTAAAATACTTGCAGAACGGAGTAAAGAGTAAGGTATAATTAGCGTAGGGTTTGTTGGCAATGCCAGAAAATGTGATTGTGTAGATTGAGGAATTGGTGATGGGGGAGTTGGACAAATGTTATTATCAATCGGTGATTGGGGAGCTGAACCAGACGTGCATGATGAACTATTTTTCGTTTGTGAAGAATTTGGAACTGGAACAAGATTGGGTTTACCACCAGCGATATGTCGAGTACTACAATAGTGCATTTTATGTGCACGAAATGTTTTTGTTGAACTAAAACGAATATCACAATCAGCACAATATCGATCTTGAATCGGTAGCGTATTTACTGCGGAACCTGCTGTGCCGGCACCAGCGGTAGTAACGTCAATAATAACAGATGTGGATTCTCCATTTGTGGTTGGTAAATTTGGCGTTGTTGGAAGACTGGGTGATGCAGAATGCATTCGCATATGTCGATTTAAACTCACTTTTTTGTCAGCACTATACGAACAATGTACACAAGCGTATTGTTTACCCGTTCTAGCAACTTTATGTGGATTTTCCGACGAGGAATCATCATTTGGTTCAATTGAATCAGTACCCCCACTCACATGCGATTTTACATCTTCCGAATCATTACCATTTTTCCTATGCGAACAATAATACGTTTGATGTGCGTCTAAGGTACTTAGCGAAGAAAACTTGATACCACATGGCACACACATGTATAATGGCACAGCTACTAATCGTGACTGATTTGGGGCATTTGAAGTTTCTGATCGACTATCAGGCGTTGGTAACTTTGTTTCAGGTGGCCCTATTCCTGGGTTTACTAAACCTAACGGTGGAAAACCAAATAAGCGTCCAGCAGCAATTGCTTCCTGTATATCTGGCGGTAACGTTTCTAGATAATCAAGTGGTATTGGTGTGGGAACTGATTTTGGAATTGGTATTGTTTGTGGTTGATCTTCCGGGGGGTCGGCTGGAGGTGGCGCTTGTGTGATAACAGATGCTTGTGGACGTAATGCTGGATCTGTTGCTAGGCTTGTATTTAATCGTAAACGCGGCTGTGGTATGGTATCAATCGTTGGTGTTGCAGGAATAGTTGACTCTGGTGGCGGACTTTCCGAAGCCGACTGTACGGGAGCTGATGTGGGAGTCATCGATCGAGCAGTCTCATCACCATCAGGTGATGGTTCTGATTTTATGTCATTATTATTTACTGGTGTTGTTGAATCGGTTATGGGAGGAGGTTGCTCCGAATCACTGTTCCAATCTTCATCTTCACCTGAAACAAAAATATATAACCATTAAAATATATTCAATATTTAAAACAAAGATGTTACAGTTCAAGAGAAATGACATTCGTTTCTAGTGTTTCTGTATGTATAGTATACGGTTGTTGTACCTACTATTGTAGATTAGATTATTGTCGACTATTTCGAAATCACGCGACATGTTACTTGAGATATGTAAATCTATATTCTGATTGTGTGCAACACGACACACTACCACAATATGTCCTCCCTCGTGTATCGAATGTCGACTGTAATTAACTCAAATAGTGTGACCGTATTATTTGCGTATAAAAAAACGGTTGCATTTTTTATTCCTTTTTGTAACAACTCTAGTAGATTAATATGTCAGGTTTACAAAGTACATTATTAGTCTGTGAATTGCCGAAAGAATTTCCTTGTCTGTATAGTTTGGAGCTATACATTATATTTTTGACTTTTCTAGTTTACGAAATGTGAACTGGTTTTTGAATAGATATAGTTATGTTTAGTAGCTATTAAATAGTTAATTGTAAAAATGGTGGAGGGTGCTCAAACAATTGGAAGTGGTTTTACAATTATCCTTTGCCCGATCAGTTATGGGCTAAAAAAAATTGGTCTTGATTCTTTTTTATAAAATTATATCATTTTTAATTCATTTTGATACATAAATTTCAAAAGGTCGTCATTTTGAATCGGAATATTTGATCCAGTTCGTTATTTTTCGCAAATTAAATCGTTACAGTTTAGTTGCAGTTCAATCGGTAAAATCCTTCTGGATATATATACACACATATATATATATATATATATATATATATATATATGTATATATATATATATATATATATATATATATATATATATATATATATATATATATATATATATATACTCATATATATATATATATATATATATATACATATATATTACTTCAACTACTTATTACACTACAGAAAACATTTTAAAAAGTTTCAAAATAAATATGATATCAAAAATTTTTATCATTCAAATTATATGATTGGAATTCATCTTTATATAAATTTAATGTAAAACATTTCAGTTCTCTGTTGGTTTGTTTGGCTGACTGGGATGATAGATAATATGTTTCTGTTATTATTAAGTAATAATAATAAGCACAAACAACGCAGAACACTGTGCCAGCCAGCCAGCAGAGAGAACGAACCGATTCATTTAGATAAAGTTTATTAATAAATTATTATTGAATCATCTTACATCACTTGAAATAATAAATAATAATCATCCAATTCTCAATAACCATTTAATATAAAAATATTTTATCAGAGAAATTTTATTGATTGAAAAAAAAAAACAACGAACAGCTATCATAAATTATATGTGTGAATCAAGAGTCTCATTTTGTAAAGATTCTTTTCAAAAACCTCACAGCTTCAATTGATGTGGAAAGTAAAGAAAAACGTGTGTGTGTGTGTTAATTTTTACGCGCGTTACTTATTATACTTCTTTGACGTGATGAACTATTTTAAAAAATCTACTCAAACGACATCTTTTATTTAAAAAAAAAAACATTTTGTAGATAGTTTTTGTAAACGACTTCCTTAAACTTAGACAACCTGCGCGCGCTAAATGATATTATTCGAAAATAGTAAACGGGCCTAAAGAATAATAACTTTAATTATAAAGTAATAACAACTTTAATATAGTATATTCAGTTATTGTTTTGCATAAGTCTTGTAGCTAATGTAGCACACAGCTTACACAAAACCGCCAATAAATTGAGATTATAAGCGCAATTTATTGGCGTTCATGTTGGCTAATGAATGCTTACGTTACCCTTGAAAATGCCGTTCGTTTTAGGCAATTTAAGTATGTGTAAGCGTCAGTAGAACAAATATTCTAGAACCATTAAAAATGTATCAAACGATTTGAAATTTTGACTATAAGTTATTTAAACCTCAAATAACAGGAATGTATTACAATAGTCCAATGGATGTATAAGGATTATTTCACACCAACCTGACAATCGTGTAAACTGCACTGGATATGCAAAACAAGGGTTTCAAAAGTAATGAGATGTTTGACATTAGGCCGCCATCGTGTCGTAGTCGTTTTTTTTTCGACAGACGATAGTCGGATAGCCGCTAGGGGGCCCGACAACTCCGAGTGCTGTGGCCTACTGTCAAGTTTTTTGAGTCTAGCCGGGTAATGGAGCACATGATATCTGCGTACACTAGTCTTCACATCTTCCAGTGCAATATATGTTTAGGCAGCATACATTCCCTGAATGATATGTTCTGGCGTTGAATAGAGTTCTCAATCCGCGCGAGAGGGTCGTCAAAACTTGCACACTCACACGAAAATAGTTAAATAATTTATCTTCATACTTTCTCAAGAAGATCATAGAATGCCCCCAACTCATCTTTTTTCATATGCATTGGATGAACCCATTGCATCCTATTTTTCTTCTTCATTTTTAAAGGTCTATAGTACATGATCAAAGTAACTGATTCCGGTCCATATTCGTATGTGAATGAAGATAAATTGACAAAATATGGAGATGGTTGATTCGGTCTAACATGCCGGGCTAGGCTCTATTTGGATATATGTGAATAGATATAAGTTTAGTGTTGTGGTTGGCTAAATTTGCATACGACAATATGTATAGTACCAACGATTAAGTAATTAACATTAAACACTCTGTATATAAATAAATAATACATATATATAATATCTATAAAATAAAAAAAACTGTATATAAAATATATTTTTATCTTAAAATAAATATAACAAACAGCGAACCAACCAGGCAGAGAGCGCAAGCTTTAAGTGGATAAAAATACCAATTTCCTATCAAACTATTATAAATTTAAGTCATTATTTTATCGGGTGAATAGTATTTTATATACATCTATATATATATATATATATATATATATATATATTATATGTATGGTATTTATAGGCCATTAGTATCGTGAGCCAAACATACACATACCAACCATTCTATCGCTTTGTCGAAGTGTTGGGAGCTTTTTTTTTGTACCTCTTCTATACTGGTAGCAAGAGCATCGGTAGACTACACTACTAATGTTTTTTTATTTATTTTTTTTGTTACTAATAGTCTCTACCAACCACGACTAACAACCAACGGTAGTATTACTAACGGTAGCAGTAGTTAGTAAATGACTATATATGTAATGTTAATAATTTTTAGGTAAGGGGTATGTTATGTTTATGGGGTGAGCGTTGAGCTTCCGAAAGAGTGTATTTAGAGGGAAAGAGACCCGCGAAACAAATTGACGTGTCTGCCTTTCGAATAATTTATTTATTATGTATTTTATCTGCATCATGGTATAGAGGTTTTCTGCAATATGTATGTATGTATGTATGTATGTATGTATGTTTATATAGATATATACTTTATATTTTATAATACCTTTGGAATAAAATGCTAATAATATTATTATTTGTAAAATAAATCTGTTCTCATTGCACCAACTTTAAACTGTTCTCTGATGTTGTGCTTTGCTTATAATGAATGAACATTTGTTAAGAATCTTGAAAGACTTTGCTAAAAAAAGTTTTCTTGAGGAAGTCTTCATTATTTCCTCCAAATTCAATCTCAATAGTGTCATTTAAAAAAGAAACACTTTCTATTACAGTCGTTTTTTTTTTCAAGTCCTTTCACAATTTGTCTTACAATAACAAGTTTGAAAATTAAGTTTTTTGCCTTCGAATAACTCAATCGTAAAGTTCTCTATTTGATGGTGGGGAGTAAAAATTTATATAGGCAAACAGAGTCCCTGATTGTCTCTACTAAACATGTAAGAGTCGTAGCCTCTTAAAAATCAAAGGTGATGGGGCTACGGGCATTTCACCATTTTTTAAATCCCTATTGAGAAATCTTTTAGAATCGACAAAATGTTTTGTAGTGATTTCAAGATTTGTGTGCAAAATTTTACAGCTATAGATAAATTGCCGTATAATAGTGAATTTTCCTATCAATTTTGTATCTGCGCAACTAAACAGAAAACTTTCGAAACTTAGAAGTATAGAGGACTGTATAGACATTTGAATCTCCAACAAATAAATAATGTATATTTACTAAACTTAAGTTTCAGAGTCCATCGATGTCAACAAATGCATGCACTGAACACGTGAACATATGACAAAACAGATCGGCTTCGTTCTCTCGTTTTTTATTCATTTTATTTTGTTATAGATATGAATATAACGAATAGAAACAATACAAATTATAACAAGAACAAATATAACAATAAAAACTAAAAATAAATATTTAAAACAATCAAAATGATGGATATATAAACTGAAACTTTTATTAATTCAGATTGAAAGGTCCAAGTTATCAAAAGAACCAATCATATTGCACCATGTGCTATGATCACGAGACTTCGTTTGTTTATATGACTGAACTCTCAAGCTTCTAGTGTACTATTAACAGTATTGTTTAAAATGATATCAAGTCGAATTTGTATCTACAAGAAACTACTGTTGAAGCACATGTTATGTATGTTACGTTAAAGTTGATTGTAAACATTGCTCTATATATAAAATATATTAACAATAATTTTTTTTTGTATACTTGTATTATATCTAATGCATATGTTTAAATAGATATTTTAATTTTGTTTGTATTTTTCGATAGTTTAACCGACCATAACATAACAACAACAACAACAACAAACATTTATTTTAATACATAAAACCCATTGATTAAAGTTGATTAAAAGATTTATAAAATAAAATATTAGAAAAACATTTTATATAAATGTTATTTAATATTATTTTTGTTGTAATTACATTTAAAAAATAAATAAATAAATAAGAGATACTTGTATTAAAAATTTCTTAATCAATGATTTTTTTACCTGTATAAATAATATTTCGATTTTACATCTATATACAGATACTGCAAAAGATTATGTAATATAGAGGTTCCGTGTTCGAAGTTTTCATCGGATCTATACGTTTTATAAGAAGAAAAAGCGGTATGGTAGTAAAATTTCATAATTTTTCATTCCCAGCTGGAAATGCCAATTTCATACTTAGATTATTTGACTACGCAAAAACGGGTCGGATATTTATCAACATCTGTATTTTGACAAAAAATCTTCAGTAGAGTTAATCTTGTGCACTCTTTAGTGTTAAAAAAGTTGGTATGCAGGTGATGCCAATCTCTAACCTGAGTTAAACGGCATTTAAAATTAATCTGCTCTGCAGTATCCTTATTTTACTTTTTAGTTGGTGTATGGAGGTCGTGTGGCGTTCACAGGTATATTTTTAAATGGAATAAATAATATTCTTTTTTGTTGTTTTTAATATGAATCTCATGAAATTCTCTGAACCAATAATAATGATCACGAAAAATTATTACAAAAATTAAATTACCTTGATATAGTTTTTATACTCAAAATTATTGAGCAATCAAATAAATTTTACACACATAACTTTTAGAAAATAGTGCGATTTTGTAATTGAGTAGAAGTGGTGAGAAATAGATTATGACCCACCTTCTCTGTCCCTACTCAACTCTTATTATGAAGTGACTCTGTAGGGTCAACCGTTCTTTGATGACCTCTTTGAGCTAAAGTCTACCGGCGTCAAAGTCCAATTACTGTTCTTGGTAGAACATTTAAAGGTAAGGCGTTATCTGAATCGATATTTCATAAGAGTAAGAAAAAAAAACGGCAATTTTCGAACAGAAAAAAAGAAATTGAAATGAAATTTATGCGACACGGAATCAATTTTATACAAATGCATGTACTCATGGCATATCACATAGCATGGTAGTGCGTCGGGCCAAGTTTAAGCATCACTGTACACAATTGTTAATATGTATGTTTTTTTTTACGAAGGGTTTAGGAGACGGTTTTACCAAACAAAAAAACTATGAAGCTCAAATTTGAAATTTGGCGTGGGACCTTCCACCAGACGGTAAGGTTAGTATTTTACTCCTGTTAGTAGCAATAGTAATAGCGAAGGGGAGGTTAACGCCTGGCAATTTGGCCTTTCTAGGCATTTTTTACCGACCCCTTAAGGACAAGGAATTTGTATGTACACTAGGAATTGGTAGGTTGAGCGACTGCTGCTGACTTTGATAGCAGAAACTGCAGAAAACCTTCTCCGGTTATTTTTGTTCTTGTCCATACGCACTGCCCCATTAATTTTTCTTAAATTAATTTAATATGGAATATGCATGAACATTTTTTTTCACTTGAATTAAAGCATGTTTAATGGACAAATATCAAGGTAAAATTACTTTTTAAATAACTTTAAAAATAAGCGAGATATGAATGATTGAAATTCCCGATTAGACAAAGAGGGTGATAGCCCTCTTGATATGTTATGTGACGTCATATTACACTTTCACCATTTAAAATACACGTAAAACTCCGTTTTTAGTATTTTTGCAACAAAGAGACAGAAATAATCTTTAAAATCTTATAGCTTCCTTGATATTTGTCGGATTTTAATTTCGTTTTTAAATATTATTACATTATTAACAGTATTTTCATATTCTGAAAATAAATGTGAAAAAAAATTTTCATGCATATTCCCTATTGCCAAACTGCCGCCGTTGGGAATTGAAACCAGCGACGTCCCAATTCCGAGTAGAGTGCCTTAAACAACTGGACCACTCTGGAACTGGGCCCCAGTTACTTTGTTTGTGTTTCTGGTTAAATTATACATACGGTAAGTATACATACCTAATCATAAGTATAGATAGATCACTTATTATTAGCTATTAAGACGGGTAATTATAAATCAATGTCTTATGCTAATGTGGCATGTCTGATCGATAGATTATATCTGCACAATGCACACACAGGCCACAGCACACAGCACACAGTTTGTTGTTTAGTAAGTAAATTCACTTATATACGTTACTTTACTTTACTTTATTTCTGATTATTATTACCACTCACTATATATTATATATTCTTATTTTTCATTCCATATCATATACAGTGTGTTTATAGTTAAATACTCTTTGTTGTATAGCATGTACAGAAGATGATACATTCTCAGAAGCATGAAGTATATATAAAGGAGTCCGAACGAAATGTTAAAAAAGTGACTTAAATTTGAGGGACAGATCAGGAAGTATAGATTTTTGTGAATAATGAATATGAATGCTGTCAGTAATGCACACTTTACAATGAACACCGCGTATAAAATGATATATAAAAAGGTATATAAAATATTCATTATAAGAAATCTTTTAATAATATGCATTCATCTAGATATCAAATATGTACCTATCCTATGATACTTAAGTATACAGGATGGCCTACAAAAAATTTAAACTCCATATTTTCATTCCCGGTATATATATAATATATACAAGGGTATATTAAGTCCCGACTTTGTATCGGTTGAAAATATTGATCGCAGAAAAAAATATAGGGATAGGTATTCATAGAATAATCAAATAATCATAGAATAATCGCCCGCCCGTGAACACGATAACTCAAAAACAAAAAGAGATAATGATCTAAAATTTTGTGTGTATGTTTTAGAGCTAAAAAGTACTTCAAGTTCATGAATGGGTAAAATCGGACCCTGTTTAGAAGAAAATATCCATCTTTGAAACCGTAAGAGATAGAAAAAAATATTTAGACAAAAAGTATTCTTTTTTTAACAATATATAAACTATTGTTTGAAACTATTTTTAATTAACTCAGCATATACCGAGTATTTACGCAATTAATTCAGTTAGTTGTTATTTACATTTTATTTATTAAAAAATCTATGGGTCTTGTGGATTTGTTTTTGAGAATCTACCCATAATTTTCGAATTTCATTTCGTATTTTTTGAAGTGCTATTTTATCACATGTTGCATTCAAATTTCCTTTAGTCGATGAAAGGTTTCCATTCGGGTTTCAGCAGAAATCAGTACCATTGGGAGATTAAGATTGTCGGTATATTCTCTACTTGGTTTCTCACTCGCGCTCCCTCCATTTGCTGTTTGTGTGACATTAGACACGATACCCGCATCACTTATACACTCCCGTTCATGAAAATTGAACCAGTATTTCACATTACTAAATATATGTTTAATATTACAGACAGTAACACTTACAATGTTTCAATTGGTTCAATTTTTATGAACAGGAGTGTACATTGAAAACCTGAATCATTTGAATTGCCATCGAGCCGCGAGATCCGAATGCACAATTTCACCGTTTGCTTTATATGTTCGAGAGTATCGAGAGTACACTATATTTTTTTAATAATTTTATCCGTTTGAATTTTTTGATAGACCACCCTATATATTTGTTGAGTACAAAGTCAACGTTAACTAACAAAACTCATTCCATGAAGAAGAAGGTAAGTAAATTGCCATTTACTTCTTAGCTCTAGCTCTGTGTGTGTGTGTGTGTGTGTGTGTGTGTGTGTGTGTGTGTGTGTGTGTGTGTGTGTTTGTGTGTGTATATGTTAATAATACAGCACAAACTGATTTCTTGTGAATATTATAATAGGAAGTTATAAATCGTTCAAATCTAAAATTGATCAGTGAATTCTCTATCCGTATTAAATCTTTGAATTTAGAATTATTTCAACCAACGAATAATCAACCAACTAACAAACAAACAAACAAACAAATAACCACTACTTTAAACACAACACTCAAAAACTAACAACAGATTTTAACTGTAGATTAAATTATTATTTTGTGTTATGTTATAGTTAGTTATGTTATGTTATGTATATGTCTGTCGTGTGAGTGTGTTATACATATTTTAACTATATGGGATTTTGAGGTGGTAACATTTAGATTTAGAGGTGTCTATGATATCATAAGATTATTTGTTTTAAACAACGGAATACACCATTCAGGTTATTCGAATCGTTTGTAATAATGACAAATTTCAATTGTTGATATACTATTGAGAAATATAAAACACGTAAAAGTAGTATAAAATAAAAGTATTGTGCATGCCAGCTCCGATGCGCGCTGAAGTTTACTCTTATAAGTTAATTTTGAAGTATTCTGCTTAGATGACGCTAACATTAATTAATTAATTTAAAAAAATATTAAATTTAAATTTATTAATAGCCAAAATACAAATTTGCTTCTAAGTTTTTATATAACGATTTATAGTGTAAACATTTATAGTTTCTATGGAAATGACAATCAACAAAATTTTAATAAAATAATTTTATAGTTATTTTTTTGAAGCTAACATTTAATATACAATTAAGCTACTCTAAGCTTTTCTGCTCGTGTCCGTGGTATTGTTTCAGCTATAATTAAGGTTTAGAAAACGTGATTTAGTTTAAAGGTTTTTTCTTCCGATCAAAACGTTTATCATCTGCAAACTAATAAAAATATGCGTGAATATGAAAAATTCATATTTATTAAAGACCTTTTTTTTTTATTTTTCAATTAAATAAAGCATAAAAGAAAATTTTATTTTTTAAATCCGATAAAGATTTGTTGATTTTTTGGTTTAAAGGAAATATTACGTTATATTATGAAAAGAAAAGCAGGGCTTATTAAAAACGCACGTATTCAATCAAGGGTTTAAAACAGTTTGCGATGAAATCAACACATCATAAGAGACACACAGTCAATCACATTTCATTGGTTGACTGTCGGCGGCAAAATTGATAGATAATTCTTTCCCGTTATATTTGTTTGCATTAATTTTCACAATTTCTCTGCTTGAATGTTGATAATAAAAAAAAAATTAATCGAATGTCATATTTAAGAAGGTACCTAGCTTATTGCATATAAATGGAGGGGGAAATTATATTAGATGGAACGTTTGGGGTGGTTATTCCTTGTGGGTGATACTTAATAGAAAATTGATGAGATTATTGGAAAACTTGAAAATAATCTATTGAGAATTGATAGATCAAATTTAACAAAAAATAAAAACCGGATTTTATATTAAAAATTGCGTCGAGCTGTGTCGAAAATTACTTAAGGCATGGAAAAAGTTGTCTGACTTTTTTATTATAACGACGAAGTTAATTAATTAAAGATGTTTAGCATATTTTGAAACTGTTATTCGAAAATTTCTTTCTTCGAAAATCTTGTAATTTGCTAACGCTGCAATTTCGACTAACGCTAGTCTCAAAAGAATTGCATCTCGTTACGATATTTGAGTCGTATATAGCACTGGTGGTGAAATTGTCACCAAATTAGTAACAAGTAACATATCCTGCGACAATATAAGAGTAATTTTATTAAGAGTAAAATTAACAGGAATAAATGTGAATAAAAGAAATTTTAACAAGAGTAATTTCAATATAATTGAAAATTTATTATATTTTAAATTCAGTATATTTTAATTTAGTTAATTTTCTATTTATTTTTATTTTTGTCTATTGATCTCAACTTTATATCTATTTCTAATTGTCAAAGAGTAAATTACGACTAGCTAATTTATACTGATGATGACTACATTGTAGTCGAAATACGTATTTATAATACAAAAAGCTGATCTAGATAAAGGGGGCGAATTTGAAATTTTATTTCAAAAACCTAGAGTTCTCACTAATTATCATTCGATAATATAATGTTTAAAGGTGTCTTTATTGAAGGAAATATTTTGAAGAATATATATATTCTTGAGCAAAGAAATTCCTTCGATCAGTGTACAGGTAAGGATCCTATATACTTTTCAGAAATAGTTCAAATCCCATCAGAGATATGCATCATGTATACAAAAATATTTCTTTTGCAGGTGAACATATAATTGTGACAGGAAATATTTTGGTTTCTGATTACGATTTGATATATCTACTTATATGAATAATTGCATATTTAAAAAAAAAAAAATTATTTTAAACTTTACATGATACATCTGGCCACATTAAATATGAGAACCCATTGAAACAAGTTTAAGATCAAATTTTAAGATGCATTTTTTATTATTAAAAATATTATACGATAGGTACGATTAATTATGAAAATATAATTAATGGCTATAATTAATGTTATTCTAGCTTAAGGCGTCGTGTATTACTTAATACACAATTCGGTACAATCGTATTCATAAAAATATTTTCAATTTAAATCATATTCAATAAATAAATCATGCATTTAGTGAATTATTATTTAGATATTTTTTTTGGAATCGTATTCAATGAAACCTAGATCGCTTTCCATAACTTTGTCACTGTAAATTGTGTAAATTAAACATATTTTGATTGTCAGAATATCGCTGTGGAACTAAAACAAAATGTCTTAAGATTTTTTTAAAATTACGAGACTTCAACTTTTCTTTAAAAAATCTAAAAGAAACTTTATCTAAGAAATTTAATATTACCAAATTTATCCAGCAAAAAGTTGGAATGCCATTCAAAGTATGTTAGGGATACTTTTGATTAAAATTGTCCGGAAACAATAAATGGAAACTATACGGACATTAATCATCTTTGCTTTTCGATACAAAATTCGAGGTCATTATGGAAATTGAAACATACTTGACGCCTATAATGCTAGATAAATCAAGCACAGATATAGGATTAAGTTTAGGAAGGGGGATACATCTTTACAATGGATTAATTTGACCTTTCTTCTTCTTAATGCCTTCTTTTGAAGATTACCGATCCAAATGTAAATATCTCAAATTTGTTCAAAGATCTTTCATTCAAGATTTATCCTGGATAATTAGACAGAGTATTTGACACTCCTCGATTTTCATTTAGATTCCTCTCTTTTGAAATCACGAACATTAAATAAATAATTCAATGGCCGGAGTCCAGCTTTCGCACCCAAAAAGCAAACCCGTGTAGCGGTTGTCCCGGACGGGACACACGGTTGTGGGTGGAGGACAAGGAAATTGTTTGCAGACTAGGAATTGATAGGTTGTGCGGATGCAGCCCGAATTTGATAGGAACTACACCGATATTCACCGTAGTTCGTGAAAGAAAACTGCAGAAAACCTGCACACTAATTTTGTTTAAGTGACAAACTGCCACCAGGCGGGAATCGAGGTCGCAACATCCCAGTTCCAAGCAGTGCACCTTTGACCACATGGCTACGTGGACTGGTTCGAAGTCTCAAGTTTACACTTAATTCTGATATATTGAACATATTTTTATATTAATAAATGCTCTTCGTTCTGGCTCTCTTTTTGAGCGTATCTGCAGTATTTTTGTCTCTCAGTTTTCATAAACTAGGTTCCCTAAATATTTAAAGGACCTCAAAAAATTTATCTAATACCTTCCACTTGTGTATTCACAAATGCAGTCTTCCACTATGATAATTAAAAATGGCAACACTTTTTCAATTATAAACTTTTGCGATCACTGCCATTCTGATTCTGTTTCAGGCATCAGTTTCTATATTTAATATCGAACAATCAGATATGCGCATACAAATTAGTATCGTAACTGCAACATTTGATAACCGTAAAAAAATGAATTAGGTATGAAATATTTGTAAATATATAAACGGTGTAAGAATATTTTTAAAATTCTAGCTTACGGCACAATCACAAAGGGGCCAACACTCTTTTCTTGACTACTAAATATTATATGGATAATGTGATGTATATTATAAGCATAGTAAGTAGTAGTAAATTCAAAGTGGAAGTGATCAGCGCGAAGCGAGCACCACGTTCACATTTTATGAATGATGCCGACAATTATATTTAATAACAGAGTAAGCAGTTCTTATTCTCGCTAATAATTGCTACCGAGTGATACGCCCATTATTGCCCATAAGGAAAACAACAACAGACACAGATTCTTCAATATTTATAATATTATCTTGTTTATTATTAAAGGCCTATTAAATGATATTCAAACCTGGTGTTGATTGTGACTTTAATAATAACAGGTAAGCACCTACCTATATGCTCGGCACGTGATACATTTTATAAAGCACGCGGTTTTATAACATATGTGAAGAAATAAAATTATTCATAAAGGCATACATATATTTGAAAGTAACGGTGATTGGTTTTTTTTTGGCTAAAATATTGATAATTGTTTAAAAATAGTCTAGATCGTCGGATAAAACTGATAATCTTTGATATTCGTCAAGTTTAATCACGTAAAATGTTTTCTCAAGAATTCCTAACCACTTGTCATTTGAAAAAGTTACCAACGATTAAAAACCCTACTTAAGAGCTTTATGGGGTAATATAATTTTTATATTTAAGCTTATAACAAATATGTTAATAAATTAGACACTGTGAAAAATATTATTTTAATATACTCTACAGTTTATTTCATTGAATTAAAACAAGTGAAAATAACAACTAACTGAGTAAATTGCTTATATACCCGGTATATACTGAATTTATGAAAACAAGTTTCAAACAAAAGTTATTTATTTTTAAAAGAGGGATATTTTGTGACATTTTGCCAAACATTGTCCGATTATGCCCATTCACTGGGCATAATAAGTGTGTCGTAGAACGTTTTAATAATTATTTTAATCAGCATATTTGAAAATATTTCGGTACATTTAAAAAAATGATAAACTTTATTGTCGATTTTGTAGAATTTTATAAATATACTATATATTAGATTTTGTAGAATTTTATAAATGTACTATATCTAATAATTTTTCCCAATGAAAAATCATTTCGACTACAACATTTCCCACACACTACAAAAATTCTGATTGATTTCAAAGTTAAAAAAACAAAATACATTTTTAATGTTTAGTTATAAAACCAAGTTGAATTTTAATTAAGACCGTTAGTTAAGACAAAGTCGCTGCCAATGAAGAGATGGATTTAAATTCTGAATGATAACAAACGATTTACTTCTTCTGCTCCATACCTCCATACGGTTTTTTTATTTCTCTTTTGTTAAACAAACATTATATTTATTCCACATATCCATTTGTGTTGTAGATAGAGAGTTGTAGTCCAGGAGGAATCGGCGCATGAGTACCGAAAACTATTCCACCTCAATTTTTTTATGCGATTCTCTTCAAATTACCCTACTGATGATATAAATGCATGTTGCCAGGGGGCAACCCCGTGCCATATTGTTTAAACCGAAATTGTTTAAACAATTGCAAGGAATTATTATTTTTAAACCGGACAAATTTTTTTTGTATTCTTTGTTAAGATACAATTAAAAAAGGCCCTGTGACTTTTCACGATAAAGTTAATATTTTTAGAGATATGAATTTTTAAAGGTTCGAAAAATCTTAAATTTGGGTACTTTTGACCCATGAAAAATATATTAAAAAAAAAAAAAAATATAAATAATATTTTTTTTATATTCTTTATACAATAGTTAACAATATCCTTAATTGCGATTTCTAAAAATTTAATTATTTATACCTGTTTTTAATTGTTAATTTCACTTCGAAAATTTAACTGTGTACCAATATTTTTTTATTATTTATATATAATTGTGATCCCATAATATGTTCAAATACCATTATATTTTATTATTGTTAATGAAAATGCATAAATTTCTATGATAATAACAAAAAAGTAATATAAACCAATAAAAAAGTAATTTTAATTATATGTTCGGCTTCAACCTTAAATAACTTTTGAAAAATTGATATTAGAAAAAAATTTGTTGTGAACAAATTGTAGATAATTTAATTATGGATAACATTGCTCTTTTTAAAAATTCTGATTAAGTTTATAGTTTAAAAGATAAATGTAAAATAATGATTCAGGACACCGAGAGACCGACGCAGCGTATGAGTCAAAGAGAGACTGCGATACTTATAGGTAAGCAACGCATACTTGTGAACGCGCGAAATTAACAATTAAAAACAGGTATAAATAATTAAATTTTTAGAAATAGCAATTAAGGATATTGTTAACTATTGTATAAAGAAGAAAAAAAAATATTATTTATATTTTTTTTTAAATATATTTTTCATGGGTCAAAAGTACCCAAATTTAAGATTTTTCGAACCATTAAAAATTCATATCTCTAAAAATATTAACTTTATCGTGAAAAGTCATAGGACCTTTTTTAATTGTATTTTAACAAAGAATACAAAAAAAATTTGTCCGGTTCAAAAATAACAATTCCTTGCAATTGTTTAAACAATTTCGGTTTAAACAATATGGCACGGGGTTGCCCCTTGGCAACATGCATTTATATCATCAGTAGGGTAATTTGAAGAGAATCGCATAAAAAAATTGAGGTGGAATAGTTTTCGGTACTCATGCGCCGATTCCTCCTGGACTATTGGTACTATATATATATATATAAAATACGATTTCATTCCATTCGTGTGATTTATTATTATGCATAAGATTTATAGATAAAGCTCTCCTCTCTCTACTCGGTACACGTTAGCTCTTTAGCTTTTATATAAGAACATATACACAACAATAAGGCTCACAAAAACATTGAGTGTATAGACCAGAGAATTTAACTTGTGTGGAGGTGTATTATGTCTTTTTTTTGTTTTTTGATTATTTGATACAGATTATACAAAAAGGACAGTCAGTCAGTTCAAAGTCAGAAGAATTCTAAGTGAGTGGACATGTTTTGTGTTTATCTGTTTGTGTTACTTTGTTTTTGTTTCTTTTAAAGAAAAAAAAAAAAGAAAGAACTATTGATATATTAAAATTAATGTACAAGATGAGACAATTACAAAGGATAATTTAACATAGAAAATATTGTCCTTGTCCTTGCTATAACACTTGTCCTTGCTAAAAGGTCCAATGTGTTGGATAGTAGTTCAATAAATATACTCAGAATGGCGCTAAGAGTGCAATTCGGGTTATATGTAATAACTAGCTGAAAAAGCCGGCGTTGATCGGGCTACAAAAAAACTTTTACAGGAATATATCAAATAATTATTTTTTTCTAAATTTTGACAGTTCAAAATGTCAACTTTAGTACATTCTAAATTTTTTGACAAATAATTTTCTGGCAATGCTGTAATATCAAATTTAATGGCATGAATGTCATGCGCAGAGCACATTTTAAAAACAATGTTGCATGTCTTTATACTATAATGGCGGCGACTTTTTTTTTCAATTAAGAAATGGCAAACAATAATGCAAAAACCAATGTATGAATCACCTTGTACATGCACACTCGTAAGTAAATATAGGTGTATGAAATAAAAGTCTTAGTAGACGTGAGAGATGAGTTGTCTCTGATTTATATGAAGAAAAAATATTTATTTATTTTTATTTTATTTTTTTATAAATAAAGATATCGAATTTAAAAAAACTGTGTTGTAACAATGTAAAATGTTTTTGCATTTCTTATTTCAATCTAATTAACAATAAGTGTAAAATGAAGTCTGTTTACGTTTTAAAATTATTTTAACTTTGGATCTAAATTATCCACGGTATTGTCGTTTCTAATCGGCTAGCGACACTTTTGTGGAAGAGTGGAAGAACTGGAAAGTATGAATATATAATATTACGTATTTTATAGAAAAAAAAATCAATGTGTCACACTTGATAACTAGTACAGAAAATGGGTTCAAAAAGAGGCACTTTTATGACACTTCTCCGTAGTATTTGCGAATTGCATATTCATGTAGGGCTGATAGCCCAGATGAACACCTACTTATTGTTCCACCACTGATTCACCACCAGTTTTTTTTGCCATGCGTTAAAATTAGACGAAATGGTAAAAAAAGAGGTTTTTGAGCAATAGCGACGACACTGTGAATTTGACAAAAAAAAAGTAAAGGAACCATTTTTAGGGATTAACAAGACAAACAATTTGACGCGTCCGAAATTAAAATCGATGAATGAAAATGATAAACCTGATAGTTTTTGATATATTTGGAAAGATGACTTTACGGACTGCTGTCATTAACATTGGCGTAACATATACTCATCGAATCATTTTTTGAAAATTTTGATTGGAACAGAAATTTATGGGTCATTTAGCTGTTATATGAAATACACTACTCAATAATTTTTTTATAAACAATTTGTGCCGAATTCAACCTGTTTTCGTAATGATCTATCTGGACGCGGTTGGACACATTTATATAAAAATAAATTTAAATAAATTGATCAACAAATCAATTTTTTTTGACATCTGGTCACCTTTTTGAAAGTAATAAATCGAAAATGCATTATTTTTGAGTTGAGTTAGAATATTTATTCAATTATAATGAACTTAAGTTACGCCTTTTAAATAAAACTTACAAAAAAAAAAACACTCTACAAGCCCAACCAATTCTCTTGAATGTGTTTATTTTGACAGCACTCAGACAGATTAATATCTTATTTAATTTTTTTTTTACTTTTATTTTATCTTTTGTTACACATAAAATTACTAGTCACATCGTATAGAGAAAATGTCAATCCAATCCGATATTGATATTTAAAAGTAGGAAAAAAAATAATTATCGTTTTAATATATCGAAGACATCAACCAAAATTTTTTTTCATTAGGTATACGAGTATGTATAACACACATACATATATATATACATACATATATATATATATATATATATATATATATATATATATATATATATATATATATAACATAGAGATGATAAATATCTTTTGATAAATTTATTAAAATAAATAAATAAAAAAAATATTTTGGCATTTTTTTCCAAACTAATTAATGCCTTGTGATATTTTTTATTTTTGTTTATAAATGGAAGGATTTAAAAATATTATCAGCTATAAAATTCATTGACTTCGTTCTTTGTTTTAATTTATTTATTTTTTTTTCTATGTTCCATTTTTAATTACTGCATATAAATAGCTCAGCAGCTATGTACAGTTGATTATCAAAAGTAGTGTAGAAAATGTATGTAAATATATTGCATATATACTGCTCAGGAAAAAGTTTTTAGAAGGAAATCAACCTGAAATGAATGGATATTACCTCCTGTTGCTCCAATAACTGCCTCAAGCCTTCTAGGCAAATATTCAATAAACCTCGCTTGCATGATTTGATCCTTAGAGTAAATCTATTCGGACCGCCTATAAGTTACCAGAAGGGTTCATTTTTTCGTATGCCTGGCATGCTCGTTCTACAGATGTGTGACTGGCTGTTTTAGAATTTCGATCTATTTATTTTAGTGCACACTCTTCGAAATCGTTTATCTGCTACTTTCGACACTGCCCAAAACCTCCGCCTGGATGAAGACCAGTATTAGCACCATAGTTGAATTAAGTTTGCAGTTGATTTATGCAGAATCCTTTCGGTTTTCGCATAAAAGCTGTTCGTATATTTAAATTGAATGCACACATCAATTATAAAATAATTAAAAAAGAATGCCACTATTGCTGGCGATAGTATTATCGACTCTAAAGGAGGTGTTCATATTTTTAAAATTTGTAATACATTCCATCAATATTACATTTCGGTAGCTTAATTCGAAAAGCACAACTCCGGAAGCTAGAGGGCATGAATTTCCATACCAAACATTGATATCAAATGAATCTTACTAATTTCATTTCCATTAAATTGGTTACAGAAAAACGAATAGTTTCTATTTAGGTAAATAAAAAATCAATACTTCGGGTGTTTTGAAAAAAACAGAGGGGAATTTTCCATGATAAATATGAAATATGATTCGATATCAAATAAACAGTGAATCATACACACAGATTCATGCATCCATTATCTCTTAATTCATACAAAACTTTGAGATAAAATGTTCAAAACTTTCTTCAACCATAGACATTGTAATTAGAGTATAGAACGATATATACTTTTGAAAAATATTAAAATAATAATAATACCAACTTGAATTGGTTTAAAAACTACAATTTTTCATTTTTAGTTACTAGTATACCAGAATTCCATTCGTTAGTCCAGGACAACCTGATAGAAGCTAAATTCACGATTGGAAATTCTGTAAAAGTGATCCATGAAGAATTTCACCTATATTATGAAATCCTACTGGTGAGACAGTGTCGTCACAGGTGACAATAGATTATTCATCCTTTGAGATATAACTCATGTGGTAGTTTTGAGCTAAGAAGATGAAAAGAGTTCAGACAAAATTAAAACGTAACATGGGGAAAGATCAGATATTATATTTGTCGACAGATTTTTTAACACAATTCGAGCAATAAAAAAACTATAATTAAAATTAAGAAAATTTTTATACCTGAGATATTATAATTTAAATAATAATTTTTTTTAAATTCAACAAGTTTAGTTAAATGTATGTTCAGAATAGTGAGGAGGAATTTCTGTTTCGTATAAATAGAAATTACAACGTTAGTCTACCATGATCGACAATCAAACAACGTTATTGATTAACCAGTTGCATAATTTCGATAGTTTAAAAACGTTCTATACTACATATTTATTAGTCTATAGATACACCATCGTTTAGTTATATGTCCACTAGAATCCTGTGTGAATGTCAATAATAACTTTTCTCTAGGTAGATATCGTGTATGATGATTTATTCTGGGAGAGTTTGGTCACTCTTAATAGTATATTATACTAGAATGATGTGGGTGGTTTATATATTACACCACATCATATTTTCATAAACTCTTTCTTTCAAAATATATACATCATACATACATATATACATACATACATACATATTATAATATTAATACTTGTGTGTGTGTGAATATTCTCTTATCTATGGGGTTGCACATTCTGCTGATATTATGAAAACCCTCTCCGTTGACTCGACACGGTCTTGTTACTCACCGTTTTCACCTCGTTGCCTGTTGCCTCCTGGTATCGTTTTCAATGCTAATAGCTTTCATTTTTTATATTATATATATATATATATATATATATATATATATATATATATATATCATACACTTTTTTATATGAAATATGACTTTAACTTTTTCGACTCTTTTATAATATGAATAACTTTATTTTTAGATATTTTTACCGTTCTTCTTCCCATCCTACCCAAACGATTATGCCCCGTATCTATAATACCTTGAACCACCCCCATTAACTGTCTCATAGAATAACATATTACCTATTACATTGGAACTTGATTGTATGTTATATGTTACCATTAGTGTATACAGGAGGGGAGAGTAAGTGGGGATGAGAGTGGGGGTGTATATAGTTTGTATACTGATTTTTGTTCGGTTGTACAGTTCACGATGGTTTATTGTTATCTTAGGTGATGTGGAACAAACATAATGTCGAATTTGTTTACTTGTTGTTATATACAAAGAAGTGGGGGGGGGGGATTTGATGGGGAGATGGAAAGTTGATGCTTTATAAACATTGATTAGTGACTATATATTGTGTGTGTGTGTGTGTATGTATGTTTACGTATCGCGCTTTCTGTATCGTTTTACTTTTGTTATGAGCATCATATATTATTTTTTTTGTTCCCGGGTTGTTTGAAATATTAGATTTATAATTTTTATTAATGCTTTTTTTCTCTGTTCATATTTTTCTTCTGAAAGTCACACAATTTTTTTTATTTCGTTAGGCTTTTTTTTTTTGTTATCGATATTTATCGATAACTTTTACGTAGTAGGGTGAAAAGTTTTTTGATGAATTTTTAATGTTTTTATCTTTGGAAAACTTTGATAAATATTTGATAACATATGTTTTACCATTGCATTTAAATATCTTTATCGGTTTAGGAGGTATACGACAGTAAATTGGAAGGTTTGTTTATGAATGTTTAAATAACTCTTGAAGAATATTCATTTTATGCCAAATTGTGAAACTTCAATGAACTGTTTCAGTTAGATGTTAGAAATTGATCCTGTATCTGCCTGTAACCTTGAGGTTCGCAATCAAAGATTACTTGGCTGGATGTTTCTTCCTCCCAAACAAGTGTTACGAAAAGAGTAAATAAAAATAAAACGCATGTAGTTATCTATGTGATGTGTTGCCAACATAAAACCTTGCTTCTTTTATACACTATGTGAACCTAATTCGAATCACTATTCCATATATCGATGGATTTTAGTAATACTTATAGTGTTGCTAGAGTTTTTATGCAAAAAACGTAAAATCTAACACGGATATTTTAGACGAGTTTCAGAGCCAGGGGTGAAAACTATGTCAAATCAAAGTAATCCTGACCTTAATTACTACCTCTGATTATAATTAATATAAACTTTTGATAAAAATAATTTCACACGAATACAACAATATATGCGAGAAGGTAAAAATAGAAAAATGATATTTTATCTATCAAAACATGTACAAAATATATTTATTCTGTTTAGTTAGTAGTACATACATATACATTTATTTATCTTTGTATCTTAATATAACAAGTAAGTATGTGTGCATGAGTTTGGTTATCTCAACAAAATAATAATAATAATATAATAGTGTGGCACCCACACACCTTTTATCATCATCAAACCACAAACGTTTAGATATTCTGAAAAACCTTTCTCTCGTCTAAATGTATCTCTATCCATACTGGATAAAAAATAGAGGTGTACCATGTAGAACCAACATTTAGATTATTACAGATGATATACAGGATGTGTCAGAAAAGAGGTGTGTGCGTGTGTGAAGATTTGTAACAATTATCACGCTTTTAATAGCTTGACTTATTAAACCATAACTAATTAAACCATAATTTCACTACACATAAAAGCCAATGGTTTTACAATTCTCTTTTGAATTTTTATTAATAATAATGCGCTTTGTGTGATTGGTTGAATTTATCAATGTTTAATTGATTGTATTTAATTGATATCTTAAAAAATAAGCGTCAAATCGAAAAACTTTATAAAACTTTTTTGTTTGTTTTTTACAGCTCTACACCGTGGTATAGTTTTCTTGAATGAAATTCAGAACGCCCTGTATAAGGACGAACGGAATGAACGATTATTATTATATATAATTAATGATTTTTGATAAATTCCATTCAACAATAATATAATGTCTTTATATTATAATGTGTTGTCGTCAGTAAAAATATATATTTTATCAGGTTTTACTTTATATATTCAGACTATACAGACTTTATATACTTCATACAGACTACATACTAGAGACTATACAGAGATATGATATTTTTGAATAAAATACATTTATTTATTATCTCATCATCATATTATATGACAACGATATATCTCTTATTTTGTGAGAGAAAATGATATCTAACGAAAATAGAATACTAACTGACTGAGTCATTATTTAATTATTAATAAAAGAAATAATACAGGGGTTGATTTTAATTAATTGAATGTGAGTTTCTATGAAAATAATTAGTAATATTCCAAAAAATTCGTGAGTAAGGTCAGCACAACTATTAAGACACAAAAGTTTAATAAAATGATATAGTAGTAAAAAACTGCAATAGAAAAATTATATATAGTATGTAAAACCAATGATATCATCGATAATGTGGCTCGTAATTCTAATATTCTTCTTTTATCAGAAACATGGAGTAATAATGATGAAGACATTCGTGTACCTAATTTCAACTGTATAGTCAAATTGAAATGTTCTAATGTAAGAGCTGGCAATGTAGATATTTACCAAAATCATAACGACCATTCATCTTTCTATAATGTGTAATATTGTCTTGTCTTTCAATATTATTGTCCACAGCAGAGTATAGTCACACTGCTTATGTGACAGACAGACAAATGTCTGAACATTTTTTACTGAATGTCTCCCAAACACTGTACAATAGAGCAGGATAGAAATCAGTGTTACATCGAAGGAGCATGTGCTACATCAGTCGAATGTTATATCAGCAACTCGCTCTGCTCGCAAGGGGTCCCCCTTGACACCTGAAGGTACCTTCGGCTTTGGCTCCGCGTCACAGAAAATAACATTGCAAGAATTGTAAAAAAAAGTTTTTGTGGGGTGTTTTTCCGATTTTCCGGGGGGTTGCAATGAAAAATTGAAGTTTTCCGATTTTTCCATCTTTCTAGCATGTCTAGAAGTGCCTTAAATTTGTATACATGAGTCAGTCAGTCAGTTAGGACTATATATTATATGTAGATTCGTTATAAGCTGAAAATACACTTTGATCGGATTCTCATAAAGCGCCAAAAGAAGTAGCAGTTCAAATATCAAAACTGCGAAAATTCTTCTTGCTTGATAACCCCCCTCCCACGTAGCTTTCATATTTCAGATTATTTACTTTTCAGATTATTTATATACAAAAAATTGATTTGATTTACAATTTTCATCACATAAAGCTTCTTACTATCATAAAAAATATTAATTGGATTCTCTAAACTCATAATTATTTTAAATACGTTCCTGTGTATTATATCCATCCATATGAATACAAAAACATCGTATGTAGATTTTATAATTTCAGGATAGTCAATTCAGGATACAATTGTTCGTGATATATATATATAATATAATTTTCTGGATGTCATCAATATTTTCTCAATAGCAGTTATACGATCGTTTTGCTAGGATGGAAGTGATATTTTATATATGAATGTATTATATAACTAATATGGTGACTATAGTGATTTTATAAATATAATAATCACTTATTATATAATGAATATAATTATATTTATATCTTTGATAATAAATATAATAGAATAGAATATATATTTTATAATATTTTATCAGATAAATCTGGATAAAAAACTTTGTTTAAATACAGGATACAGTATGGACAGAAACACGATTGTTTTGTTTCAATGTTTGGATTTATATAATTGATGAACAAATACGATTTTCGTCAAAGTTTGATTATAAAAAAGCTTGGTTAAAATATATTTCTAACATCTAAACATCAGAAGTTTATAGAAGGTAGGTCCGATTTTATCCACATTTAGGGATAACTAAATTCAAGCAGAGTGTATGTAAATTACGAAAATTTAATAGATTTGACTAAGAAATTAATATCTTTAAAAATGTTTTATGTAGTGATGCCGCGAGACGAGAGAAGCATGTCTCTTGTTTTTTTTTTTTACAGTTACAGTTAATACAATCTAAGGCATCACAATGGACCTTATGGTCGAAGTGTAGCCTGTTCAGGGCAGCCTCTACAATCTATTTATGTTTCTATTTATAAAATACAATAAACTATTTTTTGTACTCTAGTAAAAAACTCGGCTTTGCGCACTACCGTGCTCTAGATAATTATTATTACTGGTCGGTTGATTTGTTTAGTAAAAATTCGAAAATTTAGAAAAAATTAAATCATGACAACCCAAAATGATTTGCTGTTTTGCGATTAGTACATTTTTATAGGTTTGAAATCTATAGAAATTAAAAAAGAGTAATATCTTCTGTATATCGAAAATTTATCGGAAATCATGATTCTAATTTTCGACTCGTCTTTCGCTCTTTGTTGTTGCTCAAAAACTCTAAAAGCAAAATAATTGCCGAATCAAAAAGTACTCAAAAACAGATTGTTTGCAGGAAAATTAGCACTCCATATTTTATTCTATTTTTTTTTCTTTCGAAATTGTAATTAACATTCCTAATTATTTATGAAATCTTACCGATTCCATGGTATTTGTTTATGTGTTTATTACTTTGTTTAAAACGAAACAGTCCCCTGGAATGTTATATTTTGTACATTATAAGTACTTGATATCAATTTTGTACCTATTTTGAATAATATTTTACTTAGAAACTGGTGGAAATCTCGATGTTAATTCTTTGCCGGGTCTATAAACTAATTCTAGCATTATTTTATCTTTTGTATAATTTCGATTTAATCTGAATACAAAAAAACTTCAAAGTGAAAAGAAAATTGGGGTGATCTTTAAAGATTATGTAAATAATTTTCAAATATGACAACAATTTGTTTGCGGTAAACTATTTCAAATTATAAGAATATACCATGTCAAATCTGAACCCAGTATTGAACCTTATTGAACCCTACACTACACTAGTAATTAAACATCAGTCTGGAATCTATTGCAACTAACAGCAGAAAGACGAAAAACCCTTAAAGTAAAATGTATAATAATAATTATATCGCGATAATAATAAAAACGTTATCTATTAAAAATTCTTTCCAAACAATATACATACATATATATATATATATATATATATATATATATATATATAACCAACGT
Source organism: Nineta flava (assembly GCA_963920215.1). Classification (NCBI taxonomy): domain Eukaryota; kingdom Metazoa; phylum Arthropoda; class Insecta; order Neuroptera; family Chrysopidae; genus Nineta; species Nineta flava. The sequence goes on along the minus strand of OY986045.1, from coordinate 58,797,819 downwards.
ATATATATATATATATATATATATATATATATATATATATATATATATATATATATATATATATATATATATAGTTAGTTTTTAAGAGATAATAGATTATAGATATCAATGTGATAGAACACAACATATAAGCTATGAGATATAACCTATACAGAGAGAGCTATCTATTACCCCATACATACTACAACCGCCATATTTATTATAACATTCTTATCTTATTTTAGTCTCATTTTATCTATTTCCACACATACTATAACTAACTCCCTCATTCTATACTCTCTAAAAACTCTATACATATATACAGAGTGTTTCAAAATAGTTGTGCTACATATTATTGCTACACTTGGATAGGAGATCAAACAGCATTTAAGTCTCATTCAGTTCGAAGCACCTGTAGAAATGAAACTTTGATATATTAACACACAGATAACTATAATTAGATAAGATAATCATAGTTGACGGTAGCGAAGCTGGACAAATTTAACGGTTAATTATTTAAGAAGTTGTTAATCATTAAAATTTAAAGCATTTTGGTCAATTATCTACTGAAATAGAGGGTAGTTTTAAGTGAACGTATTTATAAAGTTTTTATTATCTAGTACCATTGTAGAAATTTTTATGTGAAGGTTTTCTGCAGTTTCCTTTCACAAACTTCAGATGAATATCGGTGTAGATCTAATCAAATTCGGCTGCCGTTGGACAACCTATCAATTTCTAGTCCATCCATAAATTCCTTGTCCTTTAGAGGTCGTAAAAAGGTACTAGAATGATCTACTTGCCAGGCTTCGACCTTTTTATGGTCTAATTTTTTTAGATATTTTAGTTGTTTGACATTTAATGGGTCGATACTTTCGACAAAAATCCATTGTAATTAATTTGCTATCACAGTTGTTTCTTCAGAAAATAAATAAAAATGTAAATTAAATATAATATACAAAAACTTATTATATATTTTCTGAAGAAGCAACTTTGATTGCGAAACTGTAGTCAAAATAAAAATATTGTTACGAAAATCTCAAATATTTGATTCATTGAATAATATTTATTTTGTTTATTTTTGAAAATATTGTTTCGAGGCTCATAGCTACAAAGTTTTTGTAGATCCTTTAAAGTGTAAAACCTATATATCGGACGATTTCAGGAAAGTGAACTAACTCTGTGAATGAGACCTCATACTAAAAAGTTGGACAAAAAGAGAACATGAAGTTTGTATTGTTCATATATATGGTCACATTTAAAAAATAATCTTTCCAGTATTAAAAGATCGGAGTAACATGTTATTGTCGCCAATCTTTCTGGGGACACCCTGTACGTGTATCATATCATATCCAGTAAAACTACCACAACTTATGAGAGATATAATTTTATAATTTATATTATATATCATGGTTTACTACAGTATAAATATATATGTATTATCGATAAAATCGCTTAAATTTTGTATTTCATTCTGAACGATTCGTCGTTTTTATTAAAAATATTATTAATACAGGATTACTATACTCAAAAAAGGGGAATACTCTATACGTGAAGTACAGTTTTAAGTTTCATTTTTGTCATTTGAAAAAACTATCAAGCTATGCAACATAAATGTTTAAATAAGTGGTGGGTGTTTATGAATGATTATTACGAACTTTTTGAAAACACTAATAGAATTGCGAACTGACTAATAAAAGAACTAAAGATTTTTATGCTATCTTTCTTGCAAGTTATTTGAGTCCTGGACTGTTTGAGGTAGCACCGAACACCTTTCACAATAGAAAGTTATTTTCACAACAGAAATTAAAATGATAATCCAAGATTTAACGATCGCTATTTTGTTTCCATTTGTTCCAAGTTTGGCGGATGAAGAAAGAAACTTGAATTTGCAAAAATAATCTCTTTTTCAAGTTATCTATATATTCGATAAATGTCAGACCTCGTCTTTTCCAATTTATTGGCCCCGTCCTTTTTTTATCCTGACAGCCTGCCAGTATATTTCTCATTATCTTCCTCCTCGTCATAACGTGTATACATGGTACAGATTTATTATATACTCTTACCTAAGTTGGTAAAGAATTCACTTGTTTATTGCCAGTTTTTAGGCTGTTTTTGGGATTGCAAAGATTTTTGAGCTTAGATCAGGTAACTTATTCTCCTTGTTGCTAGAGTTTTTTGTTCTTCGTTACCCTCAAAGCCACTAACATCCGGAGACCATGTCAAAATTTTACATTATTCCGTTGTCAGTTCGTAGTCAGTTCATCTATACAATTCCTGAATGCACTTCATCTAATTTCAGGAGCAAGCACTGTTTTTAGATCAGCCTAATGGTTTGAGTAAATGTAAACCGTATTTCTGGTCACTGCTTGAAATACGATGTCGTATTTCCCCAAATTGAGACTAAACTCTTGGGTCTCTGGCCATCTAAATCAGTTAGCTTTTCTGCTCTCGCTATGGAGCCATGTGCATACCAGACGATTTTTTTCGTGAGACAGATAAGACCTTTCCACCAGTCCAAGTGGCCGAGCGGTCTAAGGCGTTATGTCTGCGCAGTATGCCTACTTGGAAACTGGGAGGTTATGGGTTCGAATCCCGACATCGGCAGTTTGTCAATTATTAAGAAAAAAAAGTTTCCTTCACGAACTCCAGATGAATATCGGCATAGTTCATATCATAGTCACCTGCAGCCGCATATCCTACCAATTCCTAGTCCATACACAAAATTTCCTTCCACTCCACTCACATCCTTAGGCATCACAAAATTATGGTCACAAAGTGTAGCCGGTCCAGGGCAGCCTCTACAATCTATCTACCTATCTATCTAGGCTCCTTCCTTCCAGACATCACAATTAATGTCAAATATAACTAATATAATTGGCTATATATAAAAGAGAAACCCCGTTAAAATTTGTATAAATGAAACAAAATGCCATAAAATAAAAAATAAAATACCAGAAATTAGGTTAAATTTTAATGTTATGTAAGAGATATTTGTTTGATAAGTTTCAAATACTATCAACGTATTGTAGAAGGATACGAGAGGAAAAGTTAAAACTTGTAATGGACGGCATATAGATAGATGTAGATTTTCTTGAACGACAAAGTCTCTCTCGGAGAATATGGTGAGGTAAGATTACCACAGGCGACGGAATAGAGGTTGAGACAAAAAGAGGTAGGTAAAGGAAATATCCAATACATTTAATAGTAAAGATAGATAAAACTCCTAAATACTATGTCCGGAGACTTTAAAGATTATACATATATATATATATATATATATATATATATATATATATATATATATATATATATATATATATATATATATATACATGCATGAAGCCATGCACATACGAGATACGAGGTGGCGGCAACGATACCTCGTTTACTCATCGTTGTAGTCAACGTCAACGATAATCGTCATCGTTGTGTCGTCCTCTCCACCAAACCTAAACAAACTAACTTTAAACTTTAAACTGAAATCTAAGAAGTATGTATGTATGTGTACATGTAGCAGCGAACGATATCAACTCTCGCTCAAACTATTATACATAGTTAGTTTTAGATAAACTCCGAGATGCACCAATATGCAACTACTCTGATGACGACGCTTCTATACATGTTTGTATACTCGAACTAACAAAAAATTGAGGCAACACTCCCCCATGGATTAATAGGGAATATGCATGAACATTTATTTTCACATTTATTTTCAGAATATGAAAATACTGTTAATACTGTAATAATATTTAAAAACGAAATTAAAATCCGACAAATATCAAGGAAGCTATAAGCTTTTAAAGATTATTATCTGCCTCTTTCTTGCAAAAATACTAAAAACGGAGTTTTACGTGTATTTTAAATGGTGAATGTGTAATATGACGTCACATAACATATCAAGAGGGCTATCATCCTCTTTGTCTAATCGGGAATTTCAATCATTCATATCTCGCTTATTTTTAAAGTTATTTAAAAAGTAATTTTACTTTGATATTTGTCAAGGAAACATGCTTCAATTCAAGTGAAAAAAAATGTTCATGCATATTCCCTATTGCTTGTTTACAAGCTAGTCCAAACAGTTTTTATACATACATGAAAGCAAGGTTTCGGATTTTCGAAACGGGTTTCGATATTGTTTGAAATGATCGTCTAAGCTTGTAAGATCGTCGAAAATCTCGATTAATCATATTTTCAAAATTGTCGAACTTTGGGCTAAAAACACAGGCAACAAAATTTGGACTTGAAGATTAAATTTGTATTTCCTTCGCATTGAGGTACACAGCAAGAACTTGACTTGCTAGCGTTCAATTTTTGAATTGATGTCATCTTCTATAGCCCGAGTGATCGAGCTGCCAAAGGCGTTCGACTCGGAAGTGAGAGGTTGCTGGTTCGATTTTGAATTAATAGGGCGGTTAATTGATTAAACTGTCGGCGTATGGACATGAATAAATGTAACCGGTTATGTTTGGGAAGGTTTTCTACAGTTTCACAAACTTCAGAGACTTATCGGCATAGTTCCTATCAAAGTCTGCTGCAGTCGCACAACCTACTAATTTCTAGTCTGCATACAAATTCACTTTCCTCTATCCACATTCTTAATGTATAGGTATTACAATGGGCCTTGTAGTCTAACTGTGTCCCGTCCGGGACAGCCGCTACAACCTAACCTAACCTAGCTTTTATACAAATTTGTGCCTGTTTCGAACGCAAGAATGTTTTCGGTTTTCTCATATCTTTTTCGATCAAATGTTAAAACTTCTCAGTGACAACCAGGAGCAGGCTGACCGGACCACAACACAGCTGCAAATTTTGTATAATACTTGCAAGAAAGTTACTACGAAGATGAACTGCCAAATTTTTTCGAGACTTTTCGATGCACAGTACACTCTCCGCGCGTAGATGGATTTTAATTTTTCGAACCGAAGTATATTTTCATCGAACTGTTTTGTTGTTATCATCTGGTTACATCCACATACTCATAGTAGAAGAAGAAAACTTCTTGGAAGTGATGGTGTTTGTGTATATTATATACATAAAGAATAAATAAGATATACATAAGATGACTAAAAACTACCTCCAGATATGGTCTAGAAGAAAAACATACCCCCCCCCCCCAACGTGCATCCTCACACCCTTGCTTCTCTTATTGCACATACACGAGAGATAGAAGAAGTACACTGGTTGCAACAAAATTGTAACTGATAACGTTCTCTCATATATTCGCCGTGTATCATCGCATAATATTACAAAATACTAGATTTCTATACCCTCCTATGTGGTTGGTTGGTATATTTGCTTAGACTACAAAGTAGATCTAAAAATATATACTATGATAGGGTGAGGCGAAGGGGAAGAGGCAGAGTCTCTACAGTGTGGTCTGACCGTCTATAATTTTTCATACGATATAAACAGCCTAAAACCCACATAATAATATACAAAATTGGGATCAAGTGATGCAATTAGATTCTCGAACTAATATCGCATTCTATTGCGCGGTAAATTTGACCTTCATATATCCTCTCGTTTTATAGATTGTAGAGGCTGCCCTGGATGGGCTACACTTCGACCATAAGGTTCATTATGATGCCTAAAGATTTGAGGATGTGACTGGAGTGGAAGGAATTTTTGTGTATAGACTAGGAATTGGGAGGAGATGCGGCTGCAACCGACTATGATAGTGTTGTATTGTGACGCTTAAGTATTCACAAATAATAATAATAATATGTTAGAATAATAAGTTGACTTCAAATTTCTACTGGCAATGATATGAAACGAAACAGTTGACTCATTTATCAGTATCATCCGTGGTGTAACTGTAGCACAGTGGGCTACAGTTAAACATCATAAATTTTTTCATAAAAATAATTCGTTCCCTGAGAAAAGATGCGTTCAATTTGAAATAGATCCCCTGTATATATATATATATATATATATATATATATATATATATATATATATATATATATATATATATATATATATATATATATATATGTTTATTTGAATGTAGTTTACAGAAAAAGGTAGGTCAAGAATTTCATTTCATTGCTACTATTTATTTTGAGATATGGGAATATAGGGAAGGGAAATATTATGTTGATTTAGTTTTGTCTATAGAACGCGATATTCTGCCATGATATATATATATACATACATTTTTGTGAAAACAAACATTCGTTTTAATACTGGTGACCGAGTGACTGAATTTCTTGTGTAGTAATGTAAACTCTTTTTTGTTCAAATAAAATATGTTTCTTTTTTCTGTCATAAATTTGTGAAATTTAAAAATTTCTCTGCCCTTTTTTGTGTATAGGAATTGCCTAGCTAAAATAACTTTATCCTTAGCTAATGAAAAATTTAGAAATAATTTATAACGGTTATATATATATACATACATTCTTTATTAATTTTTCTTAGATATATTTTGTATTACATAGCACTGATTTGTATCTATCCACCCTTTCAGGTAACATCACATTACATAATAGCATACCCCTTCCCACTTGTAAAAAATGTTATTTTTTTTGAATAATTGCATAAATCAGTAAACAAATTTGCTTTGTAATTATGACTATAATAATAATAAATTATTTTCTGAGTTAGTTTGTTTTTTTTTTGCGTTTTTGCAATCACCCCCTCTCGTCTGACATTAACTCCTTTTTTTCAAGATAGAGAAATTATATTATAAATAATCATTATTATTATTACTATTATTATTATTATAAATATGTAGTTTCGAGGTACTACTACGTATATTGTAATAATATTGTATATATATGTTTGTATAAAGGTGTATTCTCGTGTATGTATGTATGTATGTATGTATGTATGTATGTATGTATGTATATATGTATGTATGTATTTATGTATAGTATTTTGGATTAATAGCACTCATATTGTAATCTATATAAAATCTCTACCATTTGCCGTAAACGAGATAAAACTATAAATTATTCACAAATGTAATATGTAAGGTTATTTGTACTACCTACCTACCTACCTAGGTATGTAACATATATATATGTATACACTTTAGTCTCTAAAACTATAAACACTGTACAGACAAATGTATATAGTTTATATTACCTGTGTGTATGTAATACATGTTTATTATGATCTGTTTTAGATATGTCCTTTATGGCATTTTTGTTTTAAATTTCGAATATAGAAAATCTTTAAAAAACAGCGTCAGGGAATTTTCTAGGCTTTCATGTACTACAATACATGTATTACATGTATTCAGATACCTGAATACTGAATTCTTGATGATTTCTAGATACATGTTCCCACTTGTCTGATATACAGTCGGGTATTTTGTATTTTTAAATGTATTATTAATTTTACTATAGGCTTTTTAATATTTTAAAAGATACTAAGCTTTTTTTTTAAGATTTTGATGAATATGTTTATTATATTGATAACTGACCTGAAGGCGAGGCTTAAAAAACATTTTTTTTTGTAAATTTAGGTTAGTTTGAAATGTGAATTTTTTTATACGGCATACTAAAACTGGTTTTAGCAAAAAGAAGCCAGTATCCAATCATGTATTTATACATGAAATCACATTATCAAGATTTCCATGTGTACATGGACAGTAAAAATCTATACATGCAACAAAACGGTGGCAACCAAACTCATATTTTTACTCGTTTTATCAATCATTCGGCATCCATGACAAATGATATTTACAAGCAAAGGAAAGACGAATATTAGTTCAAAGCATATAACACTTAAATAAAAAGAAAATTCAAAAAATTTATAGGACGAAAGTGAATGAATTAAGATAATTAAGTTCGAGCAAGTAATCTATTAAACAAATTGGAGCATGAACTCATTTCTTAAATTCAATCGTTCAACGGGAAGAATTTAACTCCAAGCATTTACAGAAGTAGTTATGTTTCCAGTCTGAAACTTGTAAATAGTGTTCTAAAATTATATAGACATCTGCTTTAGAATACCCAGTACTTATCGGTGTAAATTGTCGTATGAGAAAAATGGTAAACCACTGGATAAGTATCATTTCTCAACGGTGACTAACTGTAGAAGTTTTATTAGCCTAATTGAACTTCAAAATAAGAACTTTAAACTCAGCTATAAAAGCTTGTCAAAAGTTATTTTCCAATTTATTTAATGCCGTTGTCAACAAAATGAATACAACACAATGAAATTTACATAAAAGATTTAGCATTTTCCAAAATCGTACTTGTAAAAAGTTTCTTTTCAAAATACTATACCCATAGAATAAAACGAACTTACATCATATTACCTACATATAGTCGTATATTATACATACACTTGAAAACTTATATATCACTACTGTGAAGAGTACTTGTAAGAGTAGTCAGTGTGTGTACTACTGAGTACTGAGTACTATGTATGTATGTATGTATGCATGTATGTTTTGGAAGTGAACTCAACTAAAATAATACTGGAGAAGTAATTTATGTTTTAGATATCGCTAATAATTTTAATGTACATACAATAGATAAATGTGTATCTCTCTTATTACTTGACTCAAACTCAACTCAACTCAACTGATATTATATACCTAAAATATACCATAAAATATTTTGAATTATTTCTGATTTGCTATTTGATAATGATGGTATTATTATTACTTGGTCTGCACAATAACTTAATAAACATATATATATATCGGTTAAATTCACGCTTTAAGGAATTTGATGCATTAGATGATGCATGATGCATGTACACTCCTGTTCAGAAAAATTGAACCAGTTACATATATTAAGTAATCTATTCGCTTAGAATGTGACTTAATGATGGTTCAATTTTTACGAACGGGAGTTTACATAGGTATGAACAAATATGCGTATTTGTGAAATGTTTTGTGATTGTTTGAGATTGTTTTAATTAGTATATCGATTATTTACACTTTCTAACATTATTTGTGGAAATTTCATAAATAAATATTAATTATTGACAAAGATATCTGTACCAATCCAAGTGGCCAAGCGGTCTAAGGCGTTATGTCTACTTGGAAATTGGGAGGTTATGGACAAGAACGAAGTAACCGGCTATGCTTGAGAAGGTTTTCTGCAGTTTCCTTCACGAACTCCAGATGAATCAGTGAAGCAAAAAAAAACCCTTTGATGATTTTTTTTAGTGTCCCATTGAAGGGTGTTTCAAATTGCAACAAATTGAAAGTCGCTGAAACAGTACTTACCGGTAGTTAGAGATAAAACTGTTCTATTTGTAAAAAATAAGATTTGGTCAAAAAAGAAAAAAATTTCGATAGGTCACTATTTTTTTATGCCTACAGTACCTATGCTCTAAAAATTAATGCTCAACAAGTTGTTTTTCTATCGCTTAAGTCAATTTTGTGATAATCCTCTACAAAAATTCTCAAAGGACAGCTAAGTTTACGCAAAACTAAACGCTGATAATTTGGAACACGATTGTAATTATATTTCGTATCCATGGTAATAAATATGCTAAAGTTCACAAAATAATATGTCTTAATATTTAAGTAATCGAAAAAAAAAAATGGAAATACAACAATGATAACTTAAAAAAAAATTCACGATAATATATAAAACCAATATGATCGCATAATTTTGTCATAATTTTCTTCTAAATTTGGTAATAGAAAAAAAAAACTGAAAAACGTTTTGTGAAAAACATGGATGGATTTGGTGGTTATTCTACTTCAAGAAGTGTTATGGTATTTTGTGTATTTATAATAGGAATGATTTGCTGGCGTAAAATATTACATACACCACCAATAAGTCGAATAAGTCAACGATATTATCGAAAAAATAATCCTCAAAAAATTATTGGAATTTTATAATCATAAACATAGCTCTTAAATCTTAGAACCAAGTTTGCCAAGTTGTGCTCCGCGGGACATTGCTGATATATATTGCATAAATCTGATTTAAAAGCAATTTTAAAATACGTCGACGTCTAAATTCTGGAGGATACAAGCCAGCGGAAATAGTACGTCATTATTTTACTATGAATTATACGTTTATGACTTAAAATTTAAATAAACATAACCAAGAAAATAAAGTTTTCTTTTTCAAATTTTATTGATTAAATGTTATTCTTCTTCAAACTAACAAAGCTGTTTTGTTCAAATTCGTGGATTCTCGGAGTGTTTCATTTGAGAAATAGTTTGGCAAACCCTGCCTTAGAAAAAGGACAAAATATTTTCAAAATAATTATCGATTTCAACTATTAAAAAAAACGTAAAAAATTAGTTTTCACAGACTATTTTTCCGCACGGAAACCGAATTACAGCTGTATATATGAAACAGTAATATATAAATAAATGTTTTTATGGTTAGATAAAAATTAAAAGAAGTAAAAAAAAAACGCTTTATACTTACTTTGAATATTATAAATATATTATCTAAAAAGATAAAACCTTTTAAAACAATAATCATAAACTAAAAATATTAAAATTTTATTATATCTAGCTTTAATACATATACGATGTGTTCGTTTGCTTTGTCGCGCGAGGCTCTAAGCCCACCATCATATCGCATATACAGCGAGCGAACGATCTAGCGTATGTTTAGCACAAATACAATGTATTTATATAGACTACTCTCAAGCAGTAGCGGTCTATATTAAAAATGTATTTCTAACAATGTGGAACTTATTTAAAGGTCAGCTAATTTCATGCTTTTTAGACTGTTTCAACAAAATCGGTTCATAGACTCTCAAGCAGTAGCGATCTATATTAAAAATGTATTTCTAACAAAATGGAACTTATTTACTAATTTACTACGTTTTAGACTTTTTCAACAAAATCGGTTCAATATACACTACGTAAATTAAAATTGACCCAATAGCAACATTGTGTAGTACATCTATCACTGTCTATGCACAGTATGTCAAGATATGGTGTTACACTCACATGACGGACGACGGACAATAACGACGATGTATTCATGCACAAGTAAGATGCAACTATATATAGATGATTGTAGTTAGAGAGTGATAAGTATAATATAATAGTTTTTTACGTTATAATACAATACTGATTGTATTAGTGTGACAAAGTAAACCATATCATAGTACATTACGTATAGACAGCGATAGATACACTATATACAATATTCCAGATTGGGTGTATTTTAAAAACCATGCTGTATATAACTTATAGACCCCTTTTTGAGGAAAATTGTTTAAATATTATTGTCCAACTAGATCATGCGAATGAACCATTATACCATGTGTTGTTTAGCTGTGACGTGTCAAGCTTTCGACGGTATAAGGCAGGATTATTCCGACAACCAGTCACAAGTCTGGTACTACAAGAAATATAAAAAATATTTGAATTTAATTTCAATTTATTTGAAATAAACCACAATATACAAAATCTTAAGTAAAATTTTTTATTAATATAAAACATTTTCATTATTTTACTCCATAAAATAGTAATTAAAACCTCTCTGTGTAGATTATTATGGCTCACATAATATTTCCAAGTTAGTAGTAATGTTGTTTTTTTTTTGCTTCTGATAAATAAGATTAAACAGGGAAGAAATTTATTTCTTGTAAGCAAAAACTTTGATTCGTTTCGCGATATTTTCAAGATATAAAATAGGATAAATACGTTAGAGAATTACTCTCTGTTTTCGATATGATAACACACAAATAATTTATTTTTAAATAATGAATAAGCGAAAACTGATATGATATTTATGAGAAGAAAATATGAACGATGTTGCTTTGTTGTTGGAAATGGGGTTTTTTGAGAGGTATGAGAATATAACTCCTCCCCCTTCTTATCGACTTGCGTCTAACGTCTAATGTTATAGCCATCCATAGTCAACAGCAGCCACACAAAACAGCTCTATCTCCATATATATATATATATATATATATATATATATATATATATATATATATATATATATGTATATATATATATATATATATATATATATATATATATATATATATATATACAACCTAATAAACATTTCTGCTCATAACTGATAACACCAAGCATTGATGAATATAAATAAGGCAACGCTCTTATCTCATCCGTACATTTGCCAATGTGTATGGTGCTGGCAGGAGTGGGGAGTGATGAAGAAAATGGGGGAAGGTGGTAGGGGTGTAGTATGTATCACTTAACATCATCGGCGAAATGGTGGTACGAGTAACTTTCTCACACAATTCCTTAACACAAGTTTGTGTTAGAGAGAGAACACTCGATTAGGGAAATGGCTAGTTGAAATGAATTGAAATAAGATAGAATGATATTAATAATAAAAGGATATTTAGATATTTGGTGGTATAACGTCGTTGTTTGGTTGTTATATGTTGATAAGCACATATGAGAGATGATGCTCGGTTTGGTTCTTCTGTGCTGGCTGGTCTTGTGCGATAGTGGTGCCACTAAGAGGACGGACGGGGCGCGCGATAACTGATAAAGACGCTGTATATATGTATGGATGGCGTCTCGCGTGTGGTGTTTGCTTGCTCGAGTTGGTGGTGGTGTGTTACTCTACTTACCTCTATCTCTTAGTACCTTGTGTTGTGATTTTCTTAGACTTACCTTGTCATTCTATACAACTATTTTCTTTATATACCGTGTGTTAATCATTATAGGTCTATTTTACACATGTAACTTTTGAAGTAACTATTCATACGAATGATTTGTTGAGCAAGCGCATTAGTATTTTTTGATGAAATTATGTAGTTATATCACAATAGATCTGGCTTCTATTTTGAAGAAATATTTCATGTAATTCAGTGCGCTTTCTGCGCATGTGCAAAATCTACTTACTTGTGATTGATATTCTTATAAATAATCAAAAAAATTTGACATTAGATTGAAAAAGATAGAAATATTAAACAAGGACTTATTGCTGTCAAAAAACATGCGATTAATATATTACGAGTTAATTTCATCCGTGTGGACAGCAATGTCACTTTAGTTATATCAAATATTTTTATTGCGATTGAAAATTTTCTTCAAAACTTTCATGTGTAAAAACGGGCATGTACTTCAACATTAAAAACAAAAGTTTTAGCTACATCTAAAGATAGATTTCAGGTTTAGAATTTGACAAAGACTTTTTTTTCTATTTATAATTTTTTTCTCAACACCCGTTTAGTGAATTGTGAAAAATTGTTTTTATGACGTTCAAGTTACATAATTTGAAAATTTGGGACTCTTCGTAACTTTTTGAATGGTCATAGAAATGAATTTAATCTATTGAGTGAACAAATCTCCATAAGAAAATTTTCCATGTTAAATTACAATTTTTTTAAATTGCAATAACTTTTAAATGGATTAGTAAATCATTTTGAAATTTTCACAGTAGCTTTGGCGTTAAGTGAGGAACTAAAACGTTTTCGATTTACCTTCCTAACATCCTTAAATATACATCTTAACAAAAGTGTGTATATATGAAGTATGTAAATTTCAGAACATGGATATCAAATACATACGGTATATTTAAGGTAAAGAGGAACAACAACATCTCTACCCCCTCATTCCCGTGTCAGTTGTAGAATGTTATGCAATAAAATAATAATGTATACATAATAACAGCAGGAGAGAGGATAGAATAGGGAAGAAGAGTTTTTAAGAGATGAGATGTATGTTTCAACAGGATAATAGAATTAAAATACATACAAATTGTAAATCATTACAAACACACGCTTATATACTTGTATTTTGTATGTATGTATATAAAACTTACGTATACTTGTTCATTGAATTAATATATTATATTTATATTATATTATTATAGTTATATATATATATATATATATATATATATATATATATATTATTATATTATATTTTATGAAGTGTTTATTTGCATGCAAACTTTAAATAGATTTTAAATTACAAAAAAAAATGTAGATGTAAAACTTGTTATTTACATTTGTATATCTCGGAAATCATTTTATAAAAAATATTATACCCGGTATCGCGCCCTCTAAATGTAAGAATTAGGTACTCTTTTGCGTAGTTTTGAAAGAAACGAAGAAAAATATTAACATGAGGTTTTAAAAAGTTATTGTAATGGCTTCCCAATAACTTTAGAAAAACTCATTTTAATGCTTTCAGCATTTATTCCAAAGTATGAAAAATGAGTTACCTAGTTCTTAAACTCAGGCACCGATGCATACAAATCCATCTGTGCGCCAGTCTGCCTGTCCGCAACATTTCTCGTAAACGAAACGTGATAAGGAATTGAAACTTTCTGTGTATTCTAGAGCATAGAAGTTAGATCAAGCTCGTGAATGAGCAAAATCGGTCCGTTTATCTTCCCGCATGAAGGGAAAAAATCCCTAACTATAGAAAATATCCTTCTTTTAAAAATAAACAACTTGCATATCAAACATCTGTAATTATCAGTATAGACGGGGTATTTAATAAAACGCTATAACTTTTGTTTAGGCTGTTTTTTAATGGACAAAAACATAAATCAGGACAAGGTACTAAAAGTTTTATATATTAAATTTTTTATTAATGTTCTTCATAAAAAAACAGTTTTAACGTGTAAATAATTTTTCAAAATATTTATATATGTTAACGTACAAACAGACATGCCGTATGTTTTCGAATATATTAAATTAATACATTATATAATGTATCATTATATTTGATTTTTAATATGTGATACGTTAATATCATTATTTATAATTTATTTTTCCTCCAGAATTTCAGTAAATAATATTAAGTGAATCGATTTTCATATACTTTATTATTTTATTTTTCATAAAAATCGTAATGATTTTGAGTCTAAACCACAGTTGATCTTCCTTGAAAAGTATGAATTTTCCATTTCAATGATTGTAAATTTAAAAAAAAATCGAATACAAAATATGACATTCCTCTTGGAAACTTCTTGAAAACTAGATAAACTTTGGAACCCACATTTTCCGGCATTTTTCAAATCTTATTAAGTTTGATTATCTCTTGCTTTTAAATAATATTATCTCAGACTTACACCAGGAGCTTTCAAAATTCAAAATAATGTTTAACTCGTAATTATTATTTAAAATTATATTTATGAAAAGATTTGTTTAGCATGTGATCTAATTTACTGATAAAAATTAGCATGAGATCGCAAAAAATATAGAGAAACATATCAGTGAGCTCTAATAAATTGAAAAAAACAAATACAAAAAACAAATTTAGGTAATAATTAGAATAAAAATTTGACATACATTTCTAATTAAATCATTATTTTTAATTTTACTTTTCTATAGTTGATTTTTTATACATTAGCAATAAAATTTGAACAGCAAAAATGGCGTTCATATTTGAAAACTATACAGTTGATTTTTGCAGAATCTATTGAGTTTTCGATAAAAAGTTTCGAATAAAACTTTTATTCGAAACATTTTGTCGGAAACTGCAGAGATTCGGTACAAATCAACTACAAAATTATGCAAAAAGGAAGCCTTCTTTGCTGCCTTTAGTACCTATTAATAAGATGAGTATTACTATAATTGTAGTCAATAATTAGTTTAGAGTTTTTGGTTGGTTCGAGCAAAGTATAGCTAAATGTCGGAAATTTTTAATATATGATTTAATCAATAGTAAATACACATAAATCAGCTACTCATATTTTACCAACGCTTCCACCAAATATGATCTATTTTATGGTATATTTTCGAATTCCATAATTGATTCATCAACGATTACGCAGTTTCTATCGCTACGACAGTTGAAAGTGGGCGAAAAGTGAGTTACAAGATTTGATTATATAGTTGTTAAACATAAACAAGCATCTCTCCCACAACGAGTAGATATACTTTGAACACTGTGTTCACTGGGAAAATATACCGCAATAAAAACTCGGATAAATACTTGAAAATACATCAGAATGTATCCCAGAGGCTGTTCCTCGATGCATTCAACCTGAACAAGATACTTCAAAAGGTATCCGGATTCATCATTTTTGGTTCGAACTAAGTGTGAAATGATGGCTTCGGATTTGATTTTGCCGGTGAATTTTAAAGTTGCATTTGAATATGTGCCATATATAGGAAGAGGAAGTATCCAGGTGCAAACAAATTGAATCGTATAAAAACTCAACTATAAAAATAATTATAACAATATGATTAACCTCATTATTATTTGTTGAATGTATGAATGGAATGAATGTACACAATTTGATTAAATGAACCGTTTCATTTAACACCTTTCGGCAAATAATGAAATATACCTGACAGATCAGTTTCAAATATTATAACACCAGTCCAATACCAAATGGTTGGTATGTCTGTTTGTTTGTCTGTCAGGTTGGTTGGTTGGTTGGTCGGTCGTTGGATTAAATTTATCGATAAAACAATCATTTTATTTATTCTTTTTAATATACAAGAAATTTTTACCTCTATATACAGGTTTATAATAAAATTTAGAGCTAAATATGTTTCTATTAAAAAAACATTTTTAAAAACAAGCTTTTTATAGTAAAACTAATTTTCTACAACTTTTACTTCTTATGTGTTTTTCGATTTTTTCAATATTCAGAGAGATATACCAAATTTTGTGTTATCCTTTGAAGTATGCAGTTTATATATTTGCAATAAAAAAATTATATTGACGAACGTTTGAATTAGCAGTTTAATAAAATTAAAATTGTTTTGTTAGGTTTGTTTTTGCCACCATATTTTGAAAACTGGCGATAGCGCACAGTAAAACAATATACACACAAATATACAAGATAGTTTATTGTCAGATGTCAAATCAAGTCAAATCAATTTCTAATTTACATTGACTGATATTTTACAATAAATACTTTTAAAATGTTTAGGACAAATAAAAATTGATATACTTTTATACAACTTTTTTTAAAATCCTAAATAAATTTTATTAAAGATAGTACTCATTTGACTCTAGCATAGCGCATGAACGTCCTTAAGCTCTATATATTCTGTTAATACATAAACAATTCAAGAATAATCTGATAATCTGAATATATCACACATTTAGATGGAGGCTACGGAGAAGTTCACACCATATTTTTATTTTATTAGTATTACCAATTCTTTTAGCTGCTTTATTACTCTGAAATAATTTTCATATTTAACTTTTATAAAAGTCGAAGATATTTCATTTAAAAATAGTTAATATTTTGACCCGATCGTGGGGTCAAATACTATTTAAAGGTGTAAATGTATATATGAGATCAATCACTGATTTATTTATTTGTTCTTACTTTCATCGATTGTTTGTGTTTCATAATTGGAACATTTTTGTTGGTTGTTGCTAGAGAAATAATTTTATTGTAAGAGTTCCGTACTCAATGCAGTACTCTAGGATAAATCGGAGTCTTGCTGCTATAGAACTTATCTACCTGCCCGCCTTGGTTTGTAACTGGCGTTTTAAAGATGCCTTGAAATTTGCGTTACAAAGTTTTTGGTTTTATTAAATAAAATTTGGTGATTTAATTTTTCGAGATTTTTCGATCTTTTAATATAGGACATATTTCAGAATCCACTTTTTAAATAAGAACAAGATACAGAACGAAAGTTTCGTTACAATCTGGTTTCATTCGATAAAGAATTGCGATATTAAGCTATAATGTTTTTGATCGTAACCATAATAAAGTTACAAATTTGGACATTTGAATTTCGATAGTGAATTAGACTTTAGGACTCATTAAGATAAGTTTTTCATATGAAAATCGTCGCATATTGTCCATTTTGGTGGCAGTCTAAAAATATATATTTCACATATTATTTATTTTTTTCGTATATTATCTGAAATTCTGTAGTTCTCCTACCGGAACGGTAGCCCGGTTACATATATAACCACAGAATACAAATGATGAAATGATGGACTGTATATAGGCATACGAGCTTTGGATTTATCGTCCTATACTCCGCATTTCGTGGACTGATCGAGAGTCACAAACGAAAAAGTGCTCAATAGAATTAACAAACAGCGAGATATGTTGTTCGAAGTTAAAAAATGGAAATTATCAAATTTCAGGACAGTCTGCCGGTGTGCAAATATAATCTCCTGCAATTAATGCTGCAAGGAAAGGTACAAGGAAAGGTACAGCCAAATTTTGTGTTTTCCTTTGAAGTATGTAGTTTATATATTTGCAATAAAAAAATGATATCGACGAACGTTTGAATTAGTAGTTTAATAAAATTAAAATTGTTTTGTTCGGTTTTATTTTTGCCACCATATTTTGAAAACTGGCGACAGCGCACAGTAAAAAAATATACACACAAATATACAAGATAGTTTATTGTCAGATGTCAAATCAAGTCAAATCAATTTCTAATTTACATTGACTGATATTTTATAATAAATACTTTTAAAATGTTTAGGACAAATAAAAAAATGTTTAGGACAAATAATTGTTGAAAGGTACAAGGAAAGGTACAGCATTGAACGTCGTTTAATCTCTTGATTACGAAAACTGACGACAACATAAGAAGAAAACTAATTTTGTCTAGCCTTGAAACTTAGAAACTGGTTACCATGCTTACCCCGATTTGCATACTTAATATTATTTTTTTTATGAGTGAAATAAAAGAGGACTCCTTACCATTATGCTCAAATCAAAAAATTTACTTAAAATGGATCAGTTTGTTATTAATTTTCATACAAACTATATTAAGCTCAACTAACTTGAATTCTACTCCTCCTAGGCTCCTCCTAAGTCTAGTGGCTCGGTCAACTAGTGTCAACGTAACATGAAGGGTATTATTTATTCCCTTTAGAAAGTTAGCTATACAATCCTTTAATTTAAATAGCTTACATGTAACTTAAGTTAAGTCGATAACCCGTCGATAAAACTATTTATTGAATACATATTTCAATAATTAGCAAACGAAACCAAGAAATATTAAGTAACTTGATTCGTTTTCAAAGTATATATATATATATTAAACGTATATTATACACAAAGTTAAAAAATAACAAAGATAAAGTATTAAATATGTAATACTATTTATATATATAAGACAAAGATAACCTTTATAGACGTTTTATAGACAAAATAACATATATACACATATATATATATATATATATATATATATATATATATATATATATATATATATATATATATATATATATATATATATATATATATATATGTATGTATGTATATAAATATAGTCAGTCATATTTAAGCATTATTATCAGCATTGTTATACTATTTTTATCTTTTAAATTCTTGAATGTAGATAACACAAAAATAAATAATGTTTTTACTTTAGACAGTGTCTATGTTTTCACTATTATCTACAAAGTGTCTTAAAAAAATATGACCTACGCAAGACTTTTTAAGGTCTACTCGATTATTTTACTAAATCAAAATTAATCAATTTTGAAATCCGGTAGAAATTGATGTACGGTACGCAATCTTAAATACTACGTATTGACACTAATTGGGGCAATGGAGGCAGAGTTGTCAATCGTCCCATGGTAATTGTACAGAGCTTTAAAAAAAAGAATTTTTTGTCTTTAAACTTTTTTTCTATCTTTTACCGTTCCAAAGATGGGATATTTTCCAACCTGGCAGAAGCATGCAAATGAATATAATTCAATTCGATAAAAAATGTAGACCCACGTCTGACCGGGACGTTATGTTTACCAATACACCATGGTTACTTAGTGGCAAGATAGAGACCTAGGTTACAGTGCTACTGATTACATTCTCTTTTTCATATTATTAATTTATATCATGTTCACAAAAACATAATTATTGATTTGAATATAATTCGATTTCAAAAAATATGCGAATCAATATGAATTCTAGAAACGAATTTAACATATATTTGTTTTGAAATACTCTGTATAGTTTGCCGTTCATATTGGAAGAAAGACACAATCGAATCTCAAACAACAGACAGACATACAAAATAATATAATAATATCTTAAAATAATCGAAATGTTTTATAATGCTTTTAAGAGACGGTTCTCAGATAGATAGCAAAGCAATAGCACACATAGCATCGTACAGCACAGCACAGCACAGCGCGCTCACACACAAAGTATTAAACTCTTCTTCTTATCAAACATTTTCTGGTGGTGTGTTTTTAGTTTAAGTTCCTTCGTGGTGATAGTAGGTAGATACTCTTTGGTTTTAATATTTTATTTAAGATACAGAGTATTGTCAATCAGTTGTAGGAGCAATACACTTATAGAAATTATTATGTTTCTTATTTCGGGATTAACTATATATACTAGGGATTTCCAAACTGTTTCTCTGATGGGATACTTTCAGAATACTTGAAGGTAAACGGAATACCTTGTTTATTTTGAAGGGAAACAATTTATATTTATAAAAAGTATGCAGGACTAATGCTATGCGATAAAACGATTTTTCTCAGACTTGTTTCCTTCCGAATTTAGTCGTCGGAATGTTGAATAGTGAACACGTTTATACGTCTAAGTGGCCGTGCGGCCTTAGGCAACAAGATCGGCAGTTTGTCAATTATTAAGAAAAAAAAAGGGCGGTTACTTCGTTCTTGTCCATACGCCGACAGTTTAGTCAATTAACCGCCCCCTTTTTTTTTGTTATAATTGACAAACTGCCGATGTCGGGATTCGAACCCATAACCTCCCAGTTTCCAAGTAGGCATACTGCGCAGACATAACGCCTTTGACCGCTCGGCTACTTGGACTGGTTTTCAGTGATCATTCCACCTTCAATAATTTACAAACTTTGTGAATGTATACAAATACCTCTATAATAACATCATTGACTCATTGTATCCGTCCGCCTGTTTGTCTGTCTGTTTGCGCCTTCGTGTATTACTTACTGTTTGCTATTTTCTACGTATAAGTAAGCGATATATAAAACATATACTTTACTCGTGTCGATTCAACGTGATGCGAATTAACAATATATTTATAAATACAATAATACATATTATATATATTAACATTCGAGCTGGGCAATCAATCATCATAATTAAGTACTTCATAGCAAATGTTTATGAATTAGAATATTAATGGAAATATGATAACTTGTTGGCAGTAGACGTATGAGAGATTCTTGATCGATTCAAGTATTTTCATCAGCTATTAAGAATTCATAATCACAAATTTTCATGATAATCTGTATGGGGTTAGAAATCTGTTTGGGACTATAAATCTGAGGAGAAGTTATTTTATAATTTTTAGTCCATTTTAAAAACGCGGTAAATTAATAATTAGGTTTTGAACCTGTATCAGTCTGAAATTATCGGGCTAGGAGAATTTATTTTATCTTTTTTCAGTTTACAAAAAACGTGGTCAATTAAAAATTTATTTCGAATCCTGTTCGACGAATAATTTTGACGTTTTTGCCAAAGAATGCAAAAACGTCCACCTTTGATAGTGAATATCTCTTTTATTAGATGGGTCGGTTATTCTTAACATCTACCCAAAATTTTATTTCATTCTGTCTCTTATTAATTCTTATCTCTTATTAATAAAAAGATCTCTTATCTCTAGTTAATAAAAACGTGTAAAAAGGAAATTATTTTTTAACAAGTAGTTTTGCCGATTTGACTGACAATCGGTGAAGGAAGTTAGTTGATACATCAACAATTATGTTTTCGGTTGTCGAATCTAACTAAGCTGTGCATTTACAACCGGTTTCATATTGTGTGAGCTTGTTTAATGTAAAAATGTTTCATTAAAATTTAATTGAAAACATTTTTTTTTCGCTCCGGAGTTTTACAATACAACAAACATTTTTTCATGCTCAAACAATGCAATTCACAAATAAATACAATGCAACAATGAGAGTGATTTTACAAACAATACGTGATAACTAAAATAAGTAACTGTTGTTTTTTTTTAAAAGAAAATAAAGTGCATTAAATAAATTTGCAAACGAATATTTTTTGTTGTTTAAGAAAGACTATATCAGAGACCCATACTCATGACGTGCATCTTCTAAACTCTAAGATTCAAATAAAATGAACCAAACTAAAATAAAAAATCTTCATCGATACGTCTATGTGTTAAGTAGTCTCAAAACCGAATATTGCTTTGAAAAATATTTACACAGATATTTAATTATGTTTGTAAACTTTGTGTCTATTGTTAGCAAGATTGCCTTTTGGTTATGTCATACTATCGAAGGTGACTAGAACTTACCTAATTTGACATATACATCTTGGATGGAGATCGAACGTATCACCTCTGGCATTTTGGAACAGTGCTCTGCCAATTAAGCTACTCAGGTGGTGTGCTAGATTGTATATATAGTATTTCGTTTCAAAAGGATGGCGGAAAATCTTTTCATTTACCCAACTATGGACAAGGGTTTAATTATTTGAAAAGTAAACAATGTTGAAACCACAGTCAATTGTAATCGCCATGGCCATCGCCATTGGTTCCGATTTTGATTGTGAATGTGAAAATACCATAGATATATAAGAATAGACCACATTTGGAATGGCAGTATCGTGTAAGTGGATGCGCTACAGGAATAGAAAGAGAAAGTTGCACATAAGGGGATTGTTATCTTTGTCTTGAGCATGTACGTACAGTGTACTATACGCACATACTCAAGCAAGGATATATACTATCTATCAAATATATGACACGACTAAATAGAGAGAGAAATACTATTATGCAATTTTCTCTTTTTATTCTTTTATCACTGTCTATTTTGATATGTCTATAGAAAATACACTTTGATACGTGCTGACACTGATTTAAATTAATTAAAAAACACTCTGGCCGGTATCCAGTTTAGACCCATTTTATTGAACGATATTGTACACCATCATCGCTTTGTACTTACTTAATATGTTAAATTCATATAACGGCGAACAGGAAGAACTTAACATAACCTGATACACTCAAACACATAATCAACATTGTTGATATAACGTTATGAATACTTATTAGTATTATATATATATATATATATATATATATATATATATATATATATATATATATATATATATATATATATATATATATATATATATATATATATATATATATATATATATATACGTATATATACGTAATGTTCATTTAGGTGTACAGAAAGATTGTTATCTCATTGACTTTACCAGACATCAAAGGTTTTTTTTCTGTTGGTGAATCGTATTTGTTTTTTTTTAGCTTAGTTTTGCAAAAAAAGAGAAAAAAAACGCTTGTCATTTTGTCTTGTTATTATGTGACAATTATTTATTTGTGATTTTTAAATTGGATATCATAATCGTATATCGTGTATGCTTTGAATCGATTATTAAATATCGTGTTTTATTTTTGCGCCATTTAGAAATATATGTTCAATACGCTTAGAATCGTATTAATCACATCATAGAACCATCAGTTTTTTGTACGTCAAGAATAAGCCGCTTAAGGTTTTTTTTTAAGTTGACAACATCTTATTTCTAAAAATGTTTTGTTTTATGTTCAATGCGCTTAGATCCGTATTTAAAGAAAAAAGTTCAGTCACTTTGTCCAAGAAAATTCTTTAAAACCAATGAAATATTCGTAATATTAACATAAAAACATTAAGTTAAGTTAACGGTTAGGAAGAGTTGTTTGGAAGAGAAAAATCCATATTTTGTATTCTCAAATTATACGTGATCCTTTGGATTCATATTTCAGTAAAAAATTATGATATTTTAGTGAAATTTTCCAAAAAAAACTGTTCTCAGATCAGTGTTGAAGGTTCATAAACTTTACAAATTTATTTGAAAAAAGTTTTTGATAAATACTTTTTAAAATGTCGTAGTCATTTTAAATTAATACAATATGTTAGCGTTATAGTCTATGGTTTTTATGGTCAATGGCAAAAATTGGTCTTCTTACAATAATAAATACGTATAAAAAATTTATTTAAAACAAATCTGGAGTCAACGCTCCATCACCTTTATCCACAGACTTAATGTCTTTGAATCGAATGTGAAGGGTTTTTATACATTAAAAACAAAATTAGCTGGTGCTAATGGGATTCGTCATTCCAACTCTTTTCTAACATTTCCATGCCTTTTCTTGTAGAACGATTTATTAGTGGCCTCAAAATAGGCGTTTTGTCAGCTTTGATTTTATCCTAGGACGCAAATATCGTTCTCTGGAGCATTTTATTGTGGTTTGCGAACAGATAGTTGTCGCCAAATAGCGGGATTGATTGGGAAGCAATTCGAGCATCAATTCGTGCTGTTTTGCACGAAAGAAACGAAATTTATTTAACATATCGCTTTATCCAATTGTTTTGAAAATCTCAAAAGTAGTTCAAAAACCACTGTAACTTGTAAACACTAATAATCGGATTGTCATGAAATTTTGACAAATATCGTTGAATGTGCGATGTACCATCTATGTGTCAGCCTCGGGCCTAGATTGAACGAGGTAATAGTCTGGTATGTATAGAGATAAAAAAGATACTATTTAAAAAAATAAATAAAAAAATATGAAATCCGATAAGTTATTGTTCTTAAACGATCTATCAACAATCATATCGATATAATATGAATATATGTAACACAATACATTTTATAACAACCAAATCATAAATTTGTTTAATAAACAGAAAAATGATTTATTAAATTGATAAGAACCATATAAATATTATATACTATCAACCCCATAAGTGGCGTTCTTTGTTTTAAATTTTAAAATTTAGACCGAAAGATGTTATTCTTGTATAACAAATAACTTTTATCTGAAACATTTTTCGAGAATCAAATGGATTCGGCACAACTTGACTGCAAAACTTCTTAAAAAGACTGGTATTTTTGAATTCGAAAGTACAATATAAACAAACGCACTGACTAAATAGATGGACAAGATAGATGGATAAGATAGTACAAGCGGCTGAGCAGTCTACTAAGACATTATGTCTGCGCAGTATGCCTACTTGGAAACTTGGAGGTTATGGGTTCGAATCCCGACATCGGTAGTTTTTCAATTATTAAGAAAAAAAAAAGGGGGCGGTTAATTGACTAAACTGTCGGCGTATGGACAATAACGAAGTAACCATATGCTTGAGAAGGTTTTCAGATGAATATCGGCATAGTTCCTATCATAGTCGGCTGCAGCCGCATATCTTACCAATTCTTAGTCTATACACAAAAATTCATTCCACTCCACTCACATGCTCACATCCTTAGACATCACAATGGACCTTATGGCCGAAGTGAAGCCCGTCTAGGGCAGCTTTTACAATCTATCTATCTTGAAGCGAAACCATCTCTAGAAATAGTTTTTCTCTAGAAACAACTTTTATCCAAATATATGCTTAACCAAAATTTTTCTGATAGTAAAAAAACTGCATGACAATTTATTAATTGTAGTACTGATGACGTCATATTAAAAAAAAGCGACCAGACTACATATCAACAATTACTTAATATTTTAAAAAAAAGAGTTTCATTAACAAAATAAATTTTTTTTTAAATTTTATTCACGTAACCATAGTAACGCATATGTAACTATCACAGTTGAGCCTGGCTACTAGCTAACTGTTGACGATCGTTTCAACTTGTGCAGTTATTTAAAAATATAAGTGATTGAAGCTAAACAAAAATTTTCTTTTATAATTCATGACAATTCTTGGTGAATTCCTTTCAGCCTCTTAGAAATATAGAATAAAAAAAACCACTCGGTAAAATTTAATTTAGCATTCTATTAAATTAAATTCATCAACATTAAAGCCACCAGGTAAAAGGTATACCATTATATACACACACACACACATACACAACACCACATAAGGTCATTTTGTTCACATATCAACACATAACTTAAGGCCAATAAATTATTAAGATAAGCATTTGTTTTATTAACAAAATATAAAGACAACAACAACAACAACAGAAAAGGCTAACTGATAGAGTTCATAATATAATCTTTAAATATTTATACTTTGACTTGATATGAATTGAAAAATTCCAAAATAAATATTTATTTTTTATTTATTTAAAACAATCCCATAGTACACACAAACAGAACAGACAAACAGACAGACACACAGACACACACACTTAAGAGAGGACCAAACCATATGCTGATCAAAAAAATTGTTTGAACGTTATTGTTCGATCACGATTAATATATATATATAATCGATTATATGTTTATACATGATGAGGGCATATGGTAGGTGTAACGTTTACCAGTACAAGACTATAGAGAGAACGTGTGTGCTTTTTATGTTGTTAAGATAAAATTAACAAAAATTTCTTTATTGTACGGTAAACATCTTTGATTGCCTGCCTTCTTGTTCTATTGTTCAACAGAAATTATTTGTTTAAATATTAAACCGTCAATATAAGTAGTGTGGAATTAACGATTTGGATAAAAAATAACGTCAGGATGATAATTGGTTTTCTTAACGGAACAATGTTAAATTGAATTAAAATTTCAAATTTGCCCCCTTTACCTAGATCAGTTTTTTGTATTATAAATACGTATTTCGACTACAATGTAGTCATCATCAGTATAAATTAGCTAGTCGTACTTGAACTCTTTGACAATTAGAAATAGATATAAAGTCGAGATCAATAGACAAAAATAAAAATAAATAGAAAATTAACTAAATTAAAATCTACTGGATTTAAAATATAATAAATTTTAAATTATATTGAAATTACTCTTGTTAAAATTTCCTTCATTCACATTTATTCCTGTTAATTTTACTCTTATTAAAATTACTCTTATATTATCGCAGGATATGTTACTTGTTACTAATTTGGTGACAATTTCACCTGTCACCAGGTGAATTTGGTGAAATTGTCACCAAATTAGTAACAAGTAACATATCCTGCGACAATATCAGAGTAAAATTTAATAAGAGTAAAATTAACAGGGATAAATGTGAATGAAGGAAATTTTAACAGGAGTAATTTCAATATAATTTAAAATTTATTATATTTTAAATCCAGTATATTTTAATTTAGTTAATTTTCTATTTATTTTTATTTTTGTCTATTGATCTCGACTTTATATCTATTTCTAATTGTCAAAGAGTAAAAAGTACGACTAGCTTATTTATACTGATGATGACTACATTGTAGTCGAAATACGTATTTATAATACAAAAAACTGATCTAGGTAAAGGGGGCAAATTTGAAATTTTATTTCCAAAACCTAGAGTTACTCACTAATTATCATTCGATAATATAATGTTTAATGTTAAATTGATCTGGGTGCCGGGTCCCAGTGGTTTCGAAGGAAACGATAAAACAGATAATTTAGCAAAAAAGGGAGTCGGAATGCCCTTTATAGGCCCTGTAAAATTTATGCCGTTTTGTTAATGTTGGCAACGTTGCATTCAATTATACACTATCCATTGGGTAGTAAAATTTGCAAAATTTCACTTAAATATCTATCACTGAATATTTATATTCTCCGTAAAGCCCAGCGTAAAATACGCTGCTCTTTTAATTAGAGGATGAAACTTTCAGAAAAAATGGTAAACATCATAGTCACTTGAATTAATTGCTAAGGAAAACTCTGCGAGAACTTGATCCGACAGCGGGGAAGCCACTTCCAAATCAATTTTCACGCATAGTGTCATCCAAAAACTTTTGTATGACACTGTTTTTCATATCTATGAGAGTTTCTGAGAAAAGAAATAGGCAAAGATCGGGTTTCTCGCAAGGTTTCCTAGGCAAATGATTGACGTTTCTAAGTTTCATCCCCAATTATATGGGCACCGTTTTTTAAGGTTCCTGCGTCGGCTAATGTTAAAAATCACAATTTGTCGTTTGTTTCATCATTTTTGACGAAGTGACCCCACATCTTTAAAAACTGACTCTTCAAAAATATTTAAGAGTCAGGATTGCAGGATTGACCCTGGTGTCTACAGAAATTTTATGATAAGTATGAGTAGATATCGATTTTATTTTTTCTTTTAAAGTGCCTATTAAAAACTTCAGTGTAAATTGAAAATTTTACAACTCTTACAGGTTTATTTAGCAAAAATTAAGTAAAAAAAAAAATATAATTAATACCAATATATCTATAGTAACTTAATGGATACCGTATGTTTTTATAAATAAATAAATAAATGTTTATTGATAAAAGTAGATAAAAATATATAAAAAAAAATTAAATTATAGAGGTAATATCTGTGTGTGTTATATTGTGAATACCTTCCTTACCAACATCAACGAACCAACAACAACTAACCAACATATAAAAGTAATAAACAGATAATTATCATTTTATTATTTTATAAAAACATACATATAAAAAATAATCATTATAATTTTCTAATGTAATTATTATTATTTTTTTTTATAATTCTTATTATTATTATAAAGGTGATATATTTTTTTTATAATAATAAATATTAATATTACATTATATGCAGAAAAATGCATTTTAATGTATTAACACTCGATTGTAAATCTCGAATAAATTAGGTTTTAAGGAAGAACTTCCCTTACACAGTCCAAGCAAAAAGTATAAAGTATAGTATGATTCAAAAAAACTTAATCAGTAAATTTAATGATTATTTAATCATAGGTATTGAAATCATAAAACGTATACCACAACACTATAGAAACGAAATTGTATGTTAGAAAATTTATTTAAAAAAGTATAATTAACAAATATACACTCCTGTTCATAAAAATTGAACCAGTTGAAACATTTTAAGTGTTACTGCAAGTAAAGATTATTAAAATAATCAACGAGAACTCTAGGTTTTTAGAAATTGCATTTCAAATTTTGCCCCAATTCCTAGAACATTTGTTTGTATTTTGACGTATTATATATATATTATATATAGACGTAATACGTATTTCGACTACAATGTAGTCATCATCAGTATGAATTAGCTAATTGTAACTGTGGGATATGAATTCAGAGATAGTTAACGATTAGCTAATTCATACTGATGATGACTACATTGTAGTCGAAATACGTATTTATAAAATACAAACAAATGTTCTAGGAATTGGGGCAAAATTTGAATTGTAGTTACTGCAAGTAATATTATACACATATATATTCAGTAATATATATGCTTAAAATCTGACTTACTGATTCAAATATATTGAATGGGAGTGTACATAAGACTTATGCCTAGATATTTCGATTCTAACGCAATAAACGTCAGTAGGAAAATTCTGCATAAATTTATTAGCACATAAAAGAAGTAAAATTAAACTTTGCGAAAACTATTATGTGTTTTACGGAATTATCCCACTGACGATGATTGCGTTGCAATCGAAATACCGGAACCTATACGTAAATTTTATGTAAGTATATTTTTTAAATATTCAAATGCAAAATTTTTGTTTCGAGTATTGTGGTATTTTCGAGTATTAAGTTTTATTATTTAAATAACTGTCTTGGAGTCAATAAAAATTATTTTATTATAAATTTTAATAATTTAATGTACGAACTATTTTATATTATGACTTAAAATATGAAATCTTGTGGGCGTTTATGGTAAAATTAAACCTTGCAAAAACTATTAAATGTGTTTGACTATACATGAGATATTTGAATTTACCATATCCTTACAATTGCTATCGAACAATTACAATTTAATCTCACTAGTGCGTATACCAAATTAAATAAATTTAAAAAAAATTGGAAATTTTAAAAAAACTTACGCATTGTAATATTTTTTATAAATAACTGTTATTCAAAAAATATTCAATGATGATTGATGAATTGATTTTGCCATATTTGTTGATTTGATCGATAGAACTTACCTAGAAAAGAAAAACAGAATATTAATATAATATTAAATATTTATAGCAAAAGACTAAATTGAGAAAGTTTGATGTTTAAAACATTATTATTATTATTATTATTGAGCTCTAGCTAGCTGCTAGCTATAGTAGCTAGCTGACTGAGATATGAATAGTATAAAATAATAGTAGAAAGTTGATAACAAATTGAGAAAACATTTTATATTTTATTATCTGTGAATTGAAGTGTGTTGTTTGGAATGAATGCATTTGTTTATTGTAGGAAAGATAAAGATTTTGTTTCAAAGCAAAAAGATGCATCTTATAATATATTATTTATACGTTTGTAGTTATATATTATATGTGTATATAATATATACATTACTAGGATTGTACAAATTACTAAATGTTTTTATCAAGGGCTTGATGTAAAAATGGCATCAAAAGTCGCGCTATGATTTCAAAACTTTATAATTGATTTGTGCCTTATTTATTCGAATTTTGAAAAAATGCTTCGGATAAAGGTTGTTCATTAAAAATATAAAATTTAAAAACATCAAATTTTGTGGTCAAGTATATAATTTTGGAGTGTTAACCATCCTTTAAAATAAATGAGGTATACGGATGTAATTATGAAGATATATTATTTGAATGTCGATTTTTGGAAATGTGACCTAAATTTAATGGCTTTAAGGGCAATACAACAAAAATTAATATTTAAAAAAAATCAAACAATCAAAATCATTGATAACTGAGACTTGTGTTAATTCAGATTTAATTATTCAAGTTAACGAACCAATCATATTGCACTATGTACTATGATCACGTGATTATGTCTGTTTATATGGCTGGACTCTCTAGCTTGAGTGTAATATAGGAACAAACAAACTTTGCTCTAAAATTATGAAAAATGGACTTTGAGTAGGTATTTACTATTGCGCGTTATTTATTTGTGCTAAATTCGGTTTGTGCTAATTCGGTTTTTCCTTATAAATATATTAACAAATTTTGTTTTGATTCGGCACAAATTTATGTATGAACAGTTTATAACTTTTTACTTAAATGTTTGTATTTAAATAAATTGACAAAACTATTCGGATTATGATAAAAAAAAGGTTTCAATTAAAAGTTGTTTCTTATAAATAAGAACAAACATTAAGCTTAGTAAAGAAAAACGTAAGCTGAAAAAATTTTAAGCTTAGTTGTCATGAGCATCAACCATACGATTTAGCAGCATAGTTTAGATTTGTTTTAGAATCGTTGATTATAATTTATAAATGAATGTACACCCCTTAATATTTTCATGTATATGTAAAATGAATACGGATAAAAGATATAGAATGTAGAAAATTAACATTTTGCATTGTTTTCTACCAATAAAATGTAATAATATTTACTATTATCTACAAGTATATAAGTACACGGAGAATTTTACGAGTATTAAATAGTATTAATGGCATTAAGACTACGATTAATGGTAAACCATTAATGCTATAATCCTGACATTTTTATATAAATTAATTTTTGACTGCTGGAGTGAAAAATATCACCTTTTGCTAACAGATAGCAGTAAATTTGTATACACAAATTTATACAAAAAAAATAGTAGTAAAACGTATTTTTGATAATATTTTTTTTGACGAAAAGTCAATTCATTTTATTAAATTTACAAAAAAAACTATTTACAATTTTATTTGCATTATCCATTGTAGAATGTTTGTTGTTTGGAAAACTTGACTGTTAATGTTTCATCCTATTCAAACAATAAGCAGTAATCGATATTTTTGAATAGTAAATATTTATAGAACAAATTCTCCGTGTATATAAAGATATATTTCTTACAATATATAAAAAAAAAAACCACAAAGATATTATAAAATATAAATAAACACAAGTTATACCATCCAATATAACATATAAATATATCCATCTAGGTATCTATCTATTCATATGTTCAAGTACAGAATATCACCTACAAAATTAATGGCTAATTATCCATGGTGTAATAGTTAGCACGATGTCTGCGCAGTATGCCTACTTGGAAACTGGGAGGTTATGGATTCGAATCGACATCGGCAGTTTGCCAATTATTCAGAAAAAAAAGGGATGGTTAATTGACTAAACTGTCGGCGTATGGACAAGAACAAAGTAACCGGCTATGCTTGAGTAGGTTTTCTACAGTTTCCTTCACGAACTCCAGATGAATATTTGCGTAGTTCCTATCATAGTCGGCATATCCTACCAACTCCTAGTCTATACACAAAAATTCCTTCCACTCTACTCACATCCTCACATCCTTAGGCATCACAATGGACCTTATGGTCGAAGTGTAGCCCTCTACAATCTATCTATCTAGGTGAATAAAAGCTTGTTATAAAGAATTTCAACCTTTGCCTCTTTTTTTAGGTTCGCTTCAGTGTAAATTGTAAACAACAAAATTTGTGAATTTGTTGATGAACAGAGTCCATCTTGTATATGAAAATAGTTAAATTGTTGTGTTGATTGTTTACATAGAATACTGTAAAGTATTTTGTATTGTGTCAGATAGAAATCACATAACTATATACTTATAGAGTATATCTTAGCATAGCGCATTGCTTAAGCTCTTAGCTCCTAACATTAATACTATATTATATATAAAATACTATAGGTATAGTTAATAGCTGTAGTAGTCATATTATTGAATGAACAAACAAACAACTATTATAACATTTTATCCAAAGAAAATATACCTATATAAATATGTCTGTCATGTAATACGGATGTCTTCCATCAATATCTTATTGTACACATGGCCATAAAAGTAACGCTCATTTATTAAAAATTTTCTAATTAATTTGTGTCTTATTTATTCGATTTTCGACTAACAACTCTTACAACTCTTATTCGAAACATTTTGGCAAAAACCAGCCTGAATAAGGTGAAAGGTTTAAATCATGAATTTCTCTCTTAATATTAACAAAATGGAAAAATTTGTTATAAGTAAAGTTTCAGCAAATAAATTTTACTACAATTCATTACCAGACCATATTTTCTGTAACTCTAATATTTACAATTTAAATACAATACCCATAATAATGAGTGCTACAAATGAATCACCATGGTTACTTGTTTTTTTAATAATGTATTTAAATGAATTTTCTGTAAAGTATAACGTAAATCAGTTGAGAATTTTGAAATACTGTATTAAAAATTAAGTAGATCCAAATTTTTTGATTGGAGAATACATGATCTCGTAATTCCTGTAATATAACGTCAGAATAATATTTTTAATCACTTGGTTAAATTGAATATTTTTTAACATAATCATTTCTATTAAAGCTATATTCTGAACTGGGCCCTTCAAATACCAAAACATATCAGCCACGAAATTTCATTTTGATCGGACTAAAATTGAAACCGCTAGCGAGTATACAAATACATGTCAATTATATTTATGTATATTTAAATCCCTTTTAGCAACTCTAGCGGTCACAAGTCACCATCAACATCAATAAGATACAAGTTAATTAAGATCTATTTCCTAAAAGTAGTAACCACTTGGTTCTGAGGAAATTCGCATCAACTTTCTGCCCAGAAAGTTTACTTAATTACTTAATTTTAGGTCTCTTTAGTGAAAGTTAAGTCTCAAAAAAATTGTTTAATTATTACATAAAATATCAGAGGAAGCCATAAAATAAAGAAGCCAAAACTACCTGTCAAAATATGAACGTTTGTCAACGTAGATTGAAAAAATCACAAAAACCAAAACTAAATTTACGTGAAGAAAATCACACACACAAGAACATATAAAAATTGTTTTTCTTTAACGAAAGACAACATTTATTTTTAAGTTATGAAACAAGCTCCATAAAAAAAAACACACATTTTTTTCACATAACCAGTTACCTGTGTACTACATATAGCTCCGTTCTCGATTCTTTAATATGGTAGTTATATCTACCGTAAAGGAAGGAACATCTCTCATAATCATTTCTGTAATATTATATTATATAGATGATGCTTTTTGTGTATATAATACCTCTACCTATATAATACACACTATGATATATAATACTTACATTATTATTATTATTATTATTATTATTATTATTATTATTATTATTATTATTATTATTATTATTATGTGCTGTGAGTTAGAGCTATATGTAGCAAGCAAGCAACCATATAGCCTTGCTGTATATGCTGTTGTTTGTATTATCTGATTGTAGACAGCTTATCATTCATTGTGTATTTTGTTGTCTGTTCAAACTACACAAACATACCACTTGTTTCATCTAAAGCAACCTCAAAACCACCTTCAAATATTATCGAACTCACAAACACACACACACACACACACATAGAGGTAACAGCAGTTATAAAGGTCCTTGTATACTTGCTGGCATTGACGACGACCAGGGCTATAATCGTTGGTTAGGTTCGATTAGGTTATAGGGACTGTCCGATTAGGTTGTATGGTCTAAGAGTTTTTACACAGACGCATTGTGATACCTGAAAAAGGGAACGTCTCACAGGGAGACACTAAATTCCTTAAACCATTTGGAGCTGTTCATGAACAGCAAGAGAGATTTGACGTGACCGATTTTTGTTCGGGGAGGTCTCCAAAGAATGGCTGACCCAAGGGTGCATGTTTTATTCTAGTAAGATCTGGACAATGACAGAGAACCTGGGTCATTGATTCCTCATCCTCCTCATTGTCAGCTCCTGCATAGTGAATCCACCATACAATTCCTTAGAAGAAGTCTAACGAATTGTGAAGTCTTAGCTCTTAGTTCTACAGTTATACAGCTAATCGATTTTAAACGAACAGATATTGAAATGTAAAGATTAACTTCACAGCTATTAATAGGGAATATGCATGAAAATTTTTTTTCACATTTATTTTCAGAATATGAAAATACTGTTAATACTGTAATAATATTTAAAATAAATTAAAATCCGACAAATATCAAGGAAGCTATAAGCTTTTAAAGATTATTATCTGTCTCTTTCTTGCAAAAATACTAAAAACGGAGTTTTACGTGTAATTTAAATGGTGAAAGTGTAATATGACGTCACATAACTTACCAAGGGCTATCACCCTCTTTGTCTAATCGAGAATTTCAATCATTCATATTTCGCTTATTTTTAAAGTTATTTAAAAAGTAATTTTACCTTGATATTTGTCAAGTAAACATGCTTCAATTGAAGTGAAAAAAAATTTCCATGCATATTCCCTATTATCGAAAAGTGACATTCGAAATAAAAGTTATTTTCCGAAGAAATGTTTTGAACTCTGTAGTAAACCGAGTTATCACTCGGTTTGTGAGTGACGACTCATCAAGCCACCAATCTATACTGTGTCCGCAGAAGAATTTTTACAAGTATATACTCAATTTCCTCTCAACACATTCATTCGGGCACATACTCTGTGATTTCAAGACATTATTAAATTGAAAAAGCACTAGCTTTGAAACTAAGTATCCTGCTTATTAACCAAGTTGTAGATATAGATGAAAAGCGACAAAGTAAAAGAAACAATTGTATCAGAGAAAAAAGAAATCTTCGTAAATAGCGAAAACACAATTCGTTGAATATATGTTAAGATTTGACACAACTTGGCATGCTGCGTGCTTCATGTTAGTTTTCCAGCAGACGCGTGTCTGGCCCACAAAAGTCATAAAAAATAAGCATGTGGACCAACATTACCTTTGATTTTAAATATTAATTGCATTGTCCTGAACAAAGAATCACTATCACTAGAAAACTTTTGCCACTCTGTTTCATGTAAACACACCTTTAGAAAAATGTTAGAGCACTAAACACATCGTATATGGTGGAAGTACCGTTTAATAAACTCCCCACAAAATACACACACACACTAA
This sequence comes from Nineta flava, assembly GCA_963920215.1. Classification (NCBI taxonomy): domain Eukaryota; kingdom Metazoa; phylum Arthropoda; class Insecta; order Neuroptera; family Chrysopidae; genus Nineta; species Nineta flava. The sequence continues at coordinate 58,762,380 of OY986045.1, read as the reverse complement.
AACCTCACACTTTTCTCTAATGAAGAGAAAATTTCTATAAGAAAAATCATTGTATATGATGATGCGAGAGGAGACTCTTCTAAAAACCTGCACACAGTTTTTCTTTTCTCAAATACAATGGGTATGCATGTATGTGTTTGTTGAAGGTAGAAACCACACCAAAAACCCTTCTTCCTGCTCTAATGGTTGATCATTAGGGTGCTTTGCTTGTTTGCTACTCTGCTGCAGGTAATCTTTGTTACTTTTTTCTAACTGAAAGATAAAACTAATAAATCATTGTATTATTTTCTTATATACGTATATGTGTGTGTGTGTGTGTGTGTGCATGTATATATGTTTAGTAGTGGGGTGTGGAGTGGGGATAGTGTAGTATACATACACTATACATATATATGTAGTTCATTGTTGTTATACAGTTTGATTATTCATTCTTTTTTATATATGGATGTTAGAATGAAGTAGATATAGAGGGTGGGGGTAATGGTATTCAAGTTTTTTTCTCTCATTTTTACACATTTATTTATGTGTAGAAAATGAATTATTTCACCGTTTTATTCTTCAATTCAATTCATAGATAAAATATATTGAAATGTAATTTACAATATTTTCGTTGTGTTAAATTATATATATATATATATATATATATATATAATATATATATATATATATATATATATATATATATATATATATATATATATATATATATTATATATATATGTATGTATATTATTCATTTATTGATCAAAATATTTAGTAAGACCTTAATATGTGTTTATTTCCTGTCATTTATCTGTCATTAATATTATCAAACTTTTTGGAATACATGCTGGCTGGATTCCTGAGAGTTTTTAAAAATGAAGGTAAAGAGCACTTTTATTATAAAACTAATAGTCCACAGTACAGCACGGTTTTCTTTTAATGATTAGTAACAGGCAAAACTTTTGTCAGTAGCTTCCTTTCGAGAGACACCCAACTTTTCTCTCGCGAAAATTCTCGATGATAGTGACTAACGAAGCGCGTAAGAGAGTCACTTGTTTGTTTGACGGTAGCAAAAATTTTATCAGTAACAGTTAATTTGTTAGTTAAATTGAGAGATAATGTAATAAAGACTTAAAAAAAACTTATGTCCTACAAAATAGATGGTGTGACAGGCAGGTCCCCCATCCCCAACATTTCTTTTACCAATATTTTTTGGGAGGTCTTTTTTTCTATTTTTCTTAATTCTTTTAAGTAATAATGACAATAGTAATAAAAAGACCATTCATGAAGTATATCATCGTTAAGGATGAGATAGCTCAAAAATGACATTGTACCGCCAATTTTATTGTCAATGGCTTAATTCTTTCCAGACAATTAAACGTTGATAATTTATGGAAAAAATATCACATTGTAGTTATGTCATTCTCAATGACGATATATTTCGAGTTAATTACGGTTGCTATGCATGTTATCACTTCTTAGGTTAGGTTTTAGGGGCTGCCCCGGACGGGACACACTTAGACTATAAGGTCCATTATGATACCTATACATTAAGAATGTGGGTGAAGTGCAAGGAATATTAATATGTATTTATCTGGAGTTTGTTAAAGGAAACTGCAGAAAACCTTCACAAGCATAACCGGTTTGTCTATACGCCGACAGTTTAGTCAGTTAACCGCCCTTTTTTTTCTTAATAATTAACAAATTGCAGATGTCGGGATTCGAACCCATAATCTCGGAGTTTCGAAATAGACTTAGACTGCTTGGCCACTTGGACTGGTACTGTATCCATGTTTTTTTCACAACCCTCAAACTCAACAACAAATCAAAATTAAAAACAAAATTCATTTCCATACCTTTGATGTTCGTGTTTTAGAAGGTGCGAAATAAAATTTATTCACAAAGAAAAAACGCTACATACTACTAGTAATAAAATGAACATGAAACATGAAACCCTAATAAAAATTATATCATTCTGTTGTAATCTCTAATCGTATGAAATTTTCGACAATTACACACGTACATACTAATAGTAGTTAGTATACACGTAGGTATGTTTACGTGTACGCATATAATATTTGAGGTGTGTATATTTTATTTGAGAATTGGGAGTCAAATAGTCATACCTTAAATATATTCAACATTACCTTTAAGGCACAATAATTATAATATTCACAGTAGTATACAGCTTGTTTTTTATAAATACACCCAATCTGGAATACTGTATAGTGTATCTATCGCTGTCTATATGTAATGTACTATGATATAGTTTACTTTGTCACACTTTAACAATCAGTATTGTATTATAACATAAATAACTATTATATTATACTTATCACTCGCTTATTACAATCATTTATATATAGTTGCATCTTACTCGTGCATGTATACATCGTCGTTATTGTCCGTCGTTCGTCGTGTGAGTGTAACAACATATCATGGCATACTGTGCATAGATAGTGATAGATGCACTACACAATGTTGCTATTGGGTGTATTTTAATTTACGTAGTGTATACACCTAATAATAATATAAACCTTTGTGTTAAAGGACTTGTGTTATTCATTAATATTATTGTAATTACTAATGTTTACTTTTTTTTTACAAAAGGATCAAACTGTTTTAAAGGACCACCTGTTGTTGTTGATAAAGAAATAGTTTTTAAAGTTAAAGAATTGAAGAGAATGTTTACATTCATTAGTAGGGATCGATCGATCTTATTGTATATAAAAGATATTTTCACCCCTTTTTTCTACTGTTTATTTTGTTAATAGTTGAAACCCGTTGGTAATCAACAGTACAATCTTATACTTGTTCTTTGAAGTTATACTTCTTTTGAGAAGTGCGTTTTGAGAATCCAATCAGGGTGTATTGTCAGCATGTAACAAAAAATGTGTGTCATACAGTATATAGACAAAATTAATCTATGCATATATTATATGCTTAAACGAAACAGATAGAAGTCACATGAATATTGTGACTACACACTGCAGTGGACAATCATTTTGTTTGTATATGATATAATTTTTGGATATTAAAAGACCAGAAAATATTATAGATTATAGAAAGATGAATGATCGTTGTTATTTTGGTAAGTAGCTACACCGTCAGCATTTCCATTAGAACGTTTCAATTTGACTATACAAATTGAAATTAGGTATAGTAATGTCTTCATCATTATAACTCCATGTTTCTGATAAAAGAAGAATATTAGAGTTACGAACCACATTATCAAAGATATCATTTTACGGGCTCATAAACTTCGCATATTAAATATATATATTGATAAACCTGGCTTGGTCTTGATAAATTTCATCAGCTCTGATTCCAATGTAAATAATGAAGAAATGACGCTGCTTTTGTTCTACTATGAAAAAATTTCGAATCATTGGTTTTTAGATATACAATCTAAAAATTTTCTATTGCAGTTTTTCTCTACTATATCATTTTATTAAACTTTTGTTGTCTTAGTGATGATCTTATTAAAAATTATTTTTATAAAGTATTTAAAAAATACGTATAACTTCTTACGTGCGTACACACTTTAAAAAAAATCTAGAATGGAAGCTCTACGTAAATGAAAGTTTAATATGTATATAAAATAATATCACGTATTTTACAAAAAGGTGAACTACATATTTATTTTATTATCAAATGAGATAATTATGTTAGGATAGGGTAGGGCTTTTCGACTAGAGGTTTTTGTATAATATAATCAACATGTATCATGTAACCCTCATCTCTCACCTATACGGTACCTACACCCTCATTCTACCCCTCTATTGTACCTCTCCTTCTCATACATATAAACTGATATGATATTATAGATGTTTTTAATAGATAACAATTACACATTTGAATATATATATATATATATAAATGGTGTACTATGAAATGGAATGGTGTTATCTCATTTAATAGAACCATAAGTATATATTATATACAACACAATATGTGTATGAGATAACGAATGTTAGCCTTGGGATTTCACGTGCCACTTTTAGTTAGGTATTAATAATATGTGTGAGTATATTATTGTGTATTTGTATGGATAATTGTTGTAGAAAATTTTACATGGTCTTGTTTATTCTCAGTCGATCAGGTGCCTCAAAACCACCAGGCAATTCGATGGTTTACAATAAGCTTACAAATTAACAATTAGAACAATTTAAGACAATTATTTTAACTTAAAGACAATTAACAGTTTAATGGAAGAAGATATGGATCGACTTATGTAACTCAATTCAAAACTGTTTACTAAATATTTGTTAACATTCTTTGAATAAGGGTCTAATCGATATGGGTCTAACTACTTATTGCACCAGTGGACAAGTGTACGAAGAAGCTGCTTAAACTAAATTCATTTTCTCACAAAAATAACAGAAAATTCTTATATATTTGCAGTGTCCGACCAACGATAGAGCCACGGTAGCGTTTGCCACTCGAACCCTAGCCTGCGTGGCTTCCCAGGCTTACTACCTACACGCATAATTTTCCTAAGATATCATTTTTTTACTGAAATATCACTAAATATTTTATATCCTCCATAAGATCACGTATAAATTCTTGATACGGAGATCTAGATTTTTCTTCCCAACAAAACGTTATGGAAATTTAACTGATTTAAAAACATCAGCAATGTTAACATCAACAATATTTCATTGTTTTCATGAGAATTTCGCATCATTTTTTACTGCCAAAAGACCCAATGTTCTTAACAATAAAAACATTAAGCCAGAAAGAAGTCAGTGAAGTGTGATGAACGTAAGAAGAAAATTTAAAGAATAAAAAGTCTTATTAATATTAAAATCGTTATTAATAATAAAATTTTGTTTGGTAAACATTGTACCACTAGTAAAAATAACATATTATTCGGTCTGTTCTATAAAGTACTATTACATGTAGTTTTAGTTATTTTATATAGTCATGTATGAACGTGTTTACTTCATACCAATTAGGATTTAAATTTACAATTAAATAATTGTACACCAAGTTACACCTTAAAATCATATTCAAACTTCACTTCACTAATGAACTAACAATAATACCACCGTATATACATACCATATTATATTACAGAGAGTTTCTGAAATATGGACTATCAAATGCAATAAGATGAGTATCGGCATATCCTAAAAATTCCTAGTCTACACACAAAATTCCTTGTCCTTCACTCACATCCTCACATCCTTAGGTATCACAATGGACCTTATGGTCGAAATGTGTTCCGTCCAGGCTCTAAAATCTATCTATGATCTCATCAGACTTTTCATGAAGCGAAGGAAACTGGAATTTACATTCTGTGGGAATGGGAAAGTCTTTCTGTCATAAGACACTGCCATTTGGGATGCATAGATCTCCTACCAGATAAAATCAATGAGGTGTCGCCAAGAGATCTCGTAGCGTTCATCAAGAGTATAGGACTCCTTGAACATCTTTGAAGGAAATGAGGTATAATAGATGAAATTGATCGCAGTACAAAAGCTCAATGTAACGATATCGCTAAAATTTCTACAAACGTTTATCGATTCTACGTCTTTCGAATGAGCTTTTTTAAATTGATAAAACATATTATCTTGAAACATAGACGTCAAATCAATATATTTTAAACATCACATTCTTATCATACTGCATGTAGGTACAATCACTGATCACAAGTTCTAACGAAGATGCGGAGGGAAATATATTCATTTTGAATTTCAAGCGTCTTCCAATGAACAGTAAGGCAGGCCCATATTTTTTTTTTGTAAATTATTATTATTTTATTATTATTAAATTGTCCATTCACAATAGACAAGATAATTTTATTAGTCTTATAGAATCCATACTGAATTCACACCAAAAAGCGATAAAATTATTCTTCGATTTTTTGCGTTAAGTAAAATTATTTAATGGTGATCAAATTGGCTTTCCTTAAACATACTACTCTTCAATATTCTGCCATCTTGTTACATTCTCCCTTCAACATATTAGAAACTTTCTGTACCTACATACACAATTACCTAGTGTTACCAACCACAGTGAACATAAATACGTATATAATTTATGAACTTAAAAACTTGATTTATTTGATACAGAATATTTTCTTGTAAACAAAATATTAACATTAAATGTCATTAAAATATGCCATATAATAAATATATGGGTAAGTGTACCCAAGTACTAACTTTAATACGGTAAGCTTGTGTGTTTATATATATTAATTAATTACTAATTAAATATATGATATTAATTGTAGACGTTAACATTTATTAATCACTGAACTTGTTAATTAAAAAAATATAAATATACACTACTGGTGAAACACGTTGAAATAACATCGATCAATCACGCCCTTTTTTTTACTATAAAAATTCCACATGAATGAACTATAAAAATCCAACTAACACCTTTCGTTCGAACGTAATTACATTCACTTCAGATTTTTATTGTTTAGCATTTGATATTTATTGAATAATTGAATGTTTTATAATCGATAAATACTGCAGTTTGTCTGTACTATATGGACCTCAACGAGTGGTCAATAGGGAATATGCATGCAAATTTTTTTTCACTTCAATTGAAGCATGTTTACTTGACAAATATCAAGGTAAAATTACTTTTTAAATAACTTTAAAAATAAGCGAGATATGAATGATTGAAATTCCCGATTAGACAAAGAGGGTGATAGCCCTCTTGATATGTTGTGTGACGTCATATTACACTTTCACCATTTAAAATACACGTAAAACTCCGTTTTTAGTATTTTTGCAAGAAAGAGACAGATAATAATCTTTAAAAGCTTATAGCTTCCTTGATATTTGTCGGATTTTAATTTCGTTTTTAAATATTATTACAGTATTAACAGTATTTTCATATTCTGAAAATAAATATGAAAAAAAATTATCATGCATATTCCCTATTGCTAAACACCGTGATCACTGGGAAAAAGTACCGTGGCAATAGCTCGGGAAGGTACTGCTTCAGAGTGCAACAAAGCGGTTGTCTCTCGATGTACTGAGGCTGAACAGGATGCAACTGCGAAGGGGTACCGGATTCATTATCGGACCTTATCCCCTGCGGAAGCATCTACACACAATGGAGCTCCATAGCGGATCCATTGTGTGCAGATTGTGTGGCGAGGAGGAAGAAACATCTAGCCACATTATCTTTGCCTGCGGAAATTTTTTGTATGAGTGTGTGTTTTCTAGTGCTAAAAAGTAGTAACTTCAAGTTCGTGAATGAGAAAAATCCTTTGGGAAATCCCTCTGCTGGGGGGTCGAAAATATCTTTAAAGACGTAAGAAAAATAGGGCCAATTTAAAAACAAAAAATGTACCTCTTTTAAGAACAAACAACTTTTGTTTGATAGTTTTTTCCATAAACTGTGAATTCAAATGATAAAACTCATACCACAATACTCGAAACAAAATTTTCAGTTTATGGAAACAAGTTTCAAACAAAAGTTGTTTAATTTTAAAAAAGGGCTACTTTTTGTTTTTAATTTTGTCAATTCGAAGGCAACAAAAATTCATTTTATTATAAACTGAATAGTTTTGCTATAATTTCCTCTGTAATTACTCTCGATTACAAAAACGTATATATATGTAGTAGCTTTATACACTACTTTTTACTTTTATACATTGATAATGACCTCAGAGTATACCGGGTATTTAATCAATTAACTAAGTTGTTATTTCCACTTGTTTTCTATTATCAGTTAATTAACGCGCATTAACATACTGATATGCTTCTTTGATAAATAAAGCATCATAAAAACTAGTTTAAAAAGTAATTAATTTTCCCTTCATTAATTCCGTTTCGCATGTTTGTTTAATACGTACTGTCAATCGTTTAATAATATTTTTTTTATTTATCATTAATTTTTTTCCTACTAAATAACATATATTTTAATTTCTGTTATCTTATCAGTAAAACCTTGTAAATAAAACAAAAAAAAAACACCACTTTTAATGGCTGTGGCTTAAGCTAACTAACTACGAGTACCTGGAAAAAAAAAACAGCACAAAGGATATAAATGTGTAAAGCAACGGAGTAACAAGGTAAACAATTACAATTTTTTAATAACCTTGTATTTCCTAGAAAAAAATTTACATAAATTTAAATATTACAATGTTTATTACAAAAAAAAAAGGTACAACGCCACATTTTTGTTACAAAAGAAGACGAAATTAATTTATAACAAGTGAAAATAACAACTAACTGAGTTAATTGCTTAAATACTCGGTATATACTGAGTTTATGAGAAAAAAGGTTTCAAACAAAAGTTGTTTATATTCAAATCAGGAACATTTTTTTGTCTATAAATATTTGTTCTATCTCTCGCCGATTTCAAAGTTAGACAGTTTTGCCAATTTTTCCGTGAAAATTTCAGCTCGTTATCTCTTTTCGTTTTTTAGTTATCGTGTTGACAGACAGATAGTCATTACAAAGTCGGAACTAAACTGAATAATATCCCTTGTATGTATATACCGGGTATACAAAGATATGTGATACCCACAATTAGAACTTGAACCTGAATTTCCACGAAGACAACATTATATGTTACATACAGTAAAAAAAAAGTTTGGACTCTTTAAGTGAAAACATAAACATGAATGTCGTACTTATTGTGAGCAATGTGACTAGTCAAGCAATGTGTTTGGTTAACAAACACGAATGGATATGTCCTATCTTAACAATGCCGATGTTTGCTGACTGTTAGATAGCCGATCGTTACTAAAAAACGTGACATTGTATAATCTGAAATTTTCTTTTTACACCCCATATAGAAAGGGGTAAATTAAAAGTAAACGTAGTTGATTTAACTACGAATGAATCAGTTCTTATGAACTATGCGGGATAATTAAAAGAATTATACTATAAGTTTGACGCAAATTTATAAATTTGTTGATTGAAAGTGAATGTTGATCACTTGAACACAAAATATAAATAATTGAAATTAAAAGAAAAAATTTCATTTCATTGTATTAATTATCGTTTTATTAAGCAGTTTTGTATCCCTTCTACCGAATTACGAACAAATTCCTTACCATTTTGGGTTTTGACCTGAATTAGTTACTGATCTCTATCTCTGTCACAAAGTTTCACAATTTCAGAATTAAATTACATACATCTCCATGCTTCTGTTTACAAATTCAAGTTAATTTTGTTGTCAATCTCTTTATTTTCTTTCTATTTAAATATTTTGTAGTTCATATTCCAATAAAAGCATGTTTTTTTTTAGTTTTTCTATAAACTGTAAAATTTATTTTTTGTTTTTTAGTGTTAAAACAAAATTATTAATTGTTTGGTACTATCATTCTTCATTATTATTCCCACTGATTGAATGATGGAATGAATCCAATTCTTGCCAAAGAAAGTATATATCGAATATAGCATAGAAAATTTATGTCGAATAGTTATTTTTATCGAAATAGCAGTTGGAAATGTCAATTTTTTTTAAAATTTTGTTGATGACATTTCCATAGAAACTATAAACCAAACTATCACACTGGAAATTGTTATTATATAAGTTAGAGATATGCAAATTTGTATTTTGGCTATTTATAAATTTAAATTTTTTGTGTATATTATTGAATTGTCATCGGTTCTTAATACGTCTGCAATTTTAGATTGTTCAGACATCTGAAAGTGGATGAAAACTGACTTAGAAAATTCCATTACATTCATACATAGATACATAAATTTTCCAAATACTTACATTAAGCTGCTTCGCAATAAAAAAAATAATTTTAAAAGATCAGGAATCCACAACAAACAGCCGAAATCACACAAACCACATAGAAAAAAATTATTATATACACAACGACAAAATTCAAATTAGAAAATAAACAACAAAACACAATAAAATATGAATTACTTATGTTTTGGTCACTAAACACACTACTTACTACCTATAAAGTAATGATATCAGTTAGAACAGCAGTACTCAAACATTAGTGTACAGTGTACACACACATACACAAACACAAACACATTGTGTATGATAACAATAAAGTGTAGGAGGTAGGAGAAATTCAGTCAAGTAGTGTAGTACGAGAGGTACGAATGAGGGGTGGATGCTAAATATGCATATCACTTATATTATTTATATTTAAAAAAAAAAAAAAAACTAAATAAATAAATTTTATAATCATATTAGTTACAACTATTTATACTATAAAAAAAATATTCTGTATATACTGCTGCTGCTACGCTTGGATATATATATATATATATATATACATGTGTATATATGGATAAATAAATATTATAAAATATATTTAAAAAAATATAAATAATAACGAAATAAAATAATATATAAAAATGTTTTGTGACCATTTTTTTATAAAACTGTTACAAGTTAAACATCTCTTTACATACAGAATGGTCCACAAAGTTTTTGGACTAGTGATAAGAAAATATAAGAACGAATATTCGCGCATGTACGATCAACCTGTATGTAGACAAAATGAATTTTCGCAAAGAAAGAAATCAATAAATCAATATTGATTATCAAAATGGCAGTTGTAATATAAATTTTGTATTGAATGGGGGTCGTCACTTGGCGAAAATCCATTATAATTATTAAATAAAACAAGTGATGGATTATAATTATTAAATAAAACTGAGTGAATTGTGTGAATACCCAGTATATACTGAGTTCTATATCAATAGTATATGAGATGTTATGTATCTCTACATATGTACGCCTTCAATCGACTATGAATAGTATGCAATTTGCACTTTGAGCACAAATTATGAGAAAACTGTTGAGTTTATTAAAAAAAATTTTCAAACAAAAGTTGTTGATTTTAAAAAGAAGAAGATTTTTTGTGAATAAATTTTTTTTTATCTCTTACGGTTTCAAACATGTATATATTCCCCCCTAGCGGGGGGAGGCATGTTCCGATTTTGTCAATTAACAAACTTGATCTCACTTTTTTGCTATGGAACACATATACAAAATTTCAGCTCCATATCGTATGCACAGACGGACGGACAAGCCTAAATGGAGAATTCGGTCATTTTATGAATACCTATTCCAAGCATTTATGTCAAGGATTAATATTTTCAAGCGTTACAAAGTCGGAACTAAACTTAATATAAGGACTAGTTTCGGAACACCGTTCATTGTAATATTAATTATTAGAATATTAAAAATGCAAATATTTCTGTAAATATTAGAGCTATAGAAACTAAACATAGTCAGGTGATACATTGTGAAACATTTATGTGAAACATTCTCTGAGAAAAACTTCTGTAACCTACAGACATCGAGGTGTTTCCATAAATGATTCGTTTGTCGAAGGACGAAACACTAAAAATAGACAAATTCTGTAATCCTATTTTCATGACCACTGTTTCAAGACTTACATTTTAAGTCTAGAAGCTCCAGTTTAGAATGACTGTGAAAGATGGTTTTCCTATCATTTCTGATTCGAGCCCTGAAGAAATTTTTCGATTGTATCGTAACTTTTTGACACTTTTTGTACTATGTAATACATTTAAAACATATGTATATGTATTTTGTGTAATGGTAGTATTTAGGTAAGCAAAATGATCATTAGTCCAATCACAGTGGTTAGTTAGTATGGTCAGTAGGTACAATAACTACACTGTTGCATCGCATTACGAACAACAGTCTAACTTGCTTGTTGTATTTAGTCAACTATTTTACTAAATGTTTTTTACTATGTGTGTATGATTTTAGATATTCACAGTGTTTTTATTATCTAAAATGTACCTGTGTGTACAGAGTGTTTCATGAAGATGATAATGATTTAAATACTTTTGACAAACTTCATGTCGTGATAATTGCACTGCCCTCCTAAGTCTAAAAAGCGTATCTGATGTTTTTCCAATCTGTACGTTTTTCCAATTTGTAATAATTATAATTGAGAAATAAGATGATAGATTCATAATTGGATAAATAAGAAGTAACTTGGGAAACTGTTAAAATCCTAAGGAAATTGGTTTTGAGATAAGCCTTTTAAGCTTAGCACGAGAGAATTACCTAAAATGATTTTTCATAATTTAGGAAATGATATACTCTTCCAATATTTTTCTCAAATTTCGAATCAAAGTTGTAGCGGAGTCGCAACGAAAATATACTTTAGTTTATTAGACACCTTTGCATATTCAACTACATACACCCTTTGATACCACGGTAATGTTTTTATTCCTTTACCTTGGTAACTAATAACAAATACATTCTGACATTCATTCTAATATAATCATTTATCATCTTACATTTTTGAAGAACAAATTAGAAATGATTTTGATATTTTTTTCAAAAAGAGTCATATAATGCTTTTGCTGCCATTAATAGAAATAAGTGAAAATTTACTAAGTATTCGCTTGCCGTCAACCGGCAAAGTTTAAAATATTTGAAACTATGTTGTTAATTATTTGACTCACGATGAATTTTCCGACAAGTAAACTTCATTTTTTTTACTTATTCTTAACCCAGTTCCAACTATAACGATATAGGGCTGTGTTTAAGGCTTTAAATAAGCAGGGAGGTTAGTTCGAATTTAAACAGTTGATATTGGCAAATATATCATATATAAAATATTTGAAATTTTCGAAAATCACTTTATTTAGACTAGTTTCAAAACACAGTTCCTTCTTCATGAATAAAAATGAAATGAACAATTTTAACATACTATAGAAACAAAGTAAACATATTCGGGTACATAACATTTGTTTACTTTTCATTTCATTTTTATTTCTGAAGAAGGAACTGTGTTCCGAAAGTAGACAAAATACAGTGATTGAACGAAAATTTCAAATATTTGTTTTATTTAATAATTATAATGGATTTTCGTCCCATTCAAGTAACGACCTATTCAATACAAAACAAGTATATATATATATATATATATATATATATATATATATATATATATATATATATATTAATAAATCGTTTGATCTTTGTCTCTACTTAAAAATTTCCATATTTCTCCCCCCCCCCCAAAAAATGCATACCATAGAATTACAATCTGGTGTATAATAATATAGTTTTAGTAAAACAAAAACAACAAAAACACATATTTATGATAGATAATATATATAAATTTTTTTTTTTTTTTTGTATTCTAGTGTATAAATATGAGAGTGTGTTCACTCATATAAAAAATGGCGTAGAGATTTAACAAACTACCCACTAACAACTCTCTACCACCAACAACACCACCACTATTAGAGAAATAGTTTTATGTGTGGTTCAGTTTCCTCTATGATGGTAGTATGATGGTACAACCTACAACCTACTCTTGTGAACGCCACCCATTTACAAAAAATATAACTCATACCCAAATATATGGTACAATTTTTTTGTGGATGATGGTAGTATGGATAGAAACCCATACACCTCCCCAGCTCCTCATTTATCCCTCATCCCTCCAACGGGCTACCTAATATAATAGTAAAACATTGGTGCTACATAACTGATAACAGGACTAGTGCGAGCACATTTTTAGTTGCATACAGAGATAAGCTTGAACTAAATAAACACAGTATACATACATACATACATACATACATACATGTGCACACTGTTATATCAACAGAGTGTGTTTTTTTTTTGTACATAATGTTTACTGTGAAGGTGTATATCAACTATTTATCTATGTATATTTTTTATTTTGTTATATACAAGTTGATCTGTATCTACAAATGATTATTTGTGTATACTTAAGCGTCAAAATACAATACTATTGTCGATTTCCATTAAGGTTACGTAAGACATATTAAGAAAGAACTGAACTAGTACGAAAGATATGACAAATTAAATGATCTGTATCTATTCATCTCTATTCAAAAACTTCGATATTTTATACAATGAGAACGGATAGACGTTTTTATTCCCTATTTCTTTAGGTTTGCCTGAGTTTGGATTGGTCAATTCAAATAATCCTCAGGTCAGATTATACCCCACAGTCAAATCATAAAAAAGGACAGAACTTTTTTAATGTCATTGTGAGACACGAACCAAATTAGCAACAAGCAACATATTAAGGTTACGTAAGACATATTAAGAAAGAACTGAACTAGTACGAAAGATATGACAAATTAAATGATCTGTATCTATTCATCTCTATTCAAAAACTTCGATATTTTATACAATGAGAACGGATAGACGTTTTTATTCCCTATTTCTTTAGGTTTGCCTGAGTTTGGATTGGTCAATTCAAATAATCCTCAGGTCAGATTATACCCCACAGTCAAATCATAAAAAAGGACAGAACTTTTTTAATGTCATTGTGAGACACGAACCAAATTAGCAACAAGCAACATATCTCTGAATCTATATCCCAGAGATAGTTACGATTAGCTAATTCATACTGATGATGACTACATTGTAGTCGAAATACGTATTTAGTAAAATACAAACAAATGTTCTAGGAATAGGGGCAAAAATTTGAAATGCAATTTCAAAAAACCTAGAGTTCTCTTTGATTATTTTAATAATCTTTATACACACTTATTGTTGTTTTGTGTAAGCTTCTTTTTGAAAGTAATTGCAGATCCTGTGAAATAAATACAGAGAATTTACACGGTGAACTGAGATTATCAGAATGCGCGTTTCACTCCAAAGTGTGACACGAATCAGACTAATTCCTAAATAGATCAAAATCTAATTTGCATTATTGACAGGGTTAATGACAGGGGATCCTTGGGATATAATCAACCTGTACGTATGACAATATGTATTGGTGTTTAATGCTGATATGTTCAAAAACACAAAACTAAACTACAAACAAACAAACAAACACACACACACACTCACATATCATGCTAACTAGTTCTGTTGGTGGTAGTAACAACCACTCCATATGTTTTTTGAATGATATCACAATTGGAAATCATTCATTTGTAAGTAATTCCATTTAGTTTTTTTATTTTATTTTGTGTGATTTTGTGTTGTTGCAAATATATATATATATATATATATATATATATATATATATATATATATATACATATATATATACCGACCTACCCTACCAATATGATGTGAGGGGTGGTGGGATGGGATGCAATAAAGGGGGGAGAGATTATCCAAAAATTCAACTGTGTTTTTTGTTTTAAAATAATTTTATCTATATATTCATTATGTATTGACTGCAACAACTAATATAATGATTTTACTGACATTTATATATAGATATATATTGTATTTTTATGTTTGAAGAGAGGGGAGGGAAGGGAAGGGGTTGGTTTTTTTGAATTGTTTAATTACAGTTCAACTTCATTCGGAATAGTTTAATTGTGTCTTACTTAGTAAAAAATTTAAATTTTTCATAAAATCTAAACAGAAAACAGCAAAAATAAACAGATTTAAACTCATGGGTTATTTGTTGTTGAAAAAGTAAGTTTATTATAAACAACTAAAAAGAAGAAAATAATATACATAAAATAGACATTATTTCCTGAGTCACCAATTTGTGGTTATAAGAAAACGCTTGAAACGAAAATTTAAAACCTGAGAGCAGTTACAACCTTTTATTAATAGTCTCAAATTGGTGATTGGAGGAAAAATTTTATTTTCTACTTTTTAATCTATAAATAATTTCACAAAACGTTTAATAAACAAAAAAATGAAAATTTATGTTGGAAACAATTTTTTAAAATATAAATACAGTAAAACTTTTATATCCATAAAATTTCAATTCAAGTGAATTTACGAATACCAGAAGAAATTAAAAACATATTAAAATAAACTACTAATTAAAATTACAAATTACACAAATAAATGATAACAAATTACACTGTAATTACAGTTAAATCATATTTTAGATATTAATAATAATAATAATATATTTAAAAAAAAATTGAATATTTATTGTTTAATAAAGAGAGGTAATTCAAATAAAGTAGTTTTATACTAAAATGACACGAACATTATTAAATAGGGCTACACGATATGGTGTGATAATAAACCACAACCTATCAACCTATGAGTGAGGTCTTCGTGGGTGTTTCAAAAAAATATGATGAGGTTATTACACTACGTAGGTATACATGATTGTACATTATGTGGGCACTATTTTTATTACTTTACATGAAGGATTCTTTTTACCACTTAATAGGGAATATGCATGAAAATTTTTTTTCACTTGAATTGAAGCATGTTTACTTGACAAATATCAACGTAAAATTACTTTTTAAATAACTTTAAAAATAAGCGAGATATGAATGATTGAAATTCCCGATTAGACAAAGATGGTGATAGCCCTCTTGATATGTTATGTGACGTCATATTACACTTTCACCATTTAAAATACACGTAAAACTCCGTTTTTAGTATTTTTGCAAGAAAGAGACAGATAATAATCTTTAAAAGCTTATAGCTTCCTTGATATTTGTCGGATTTTAATTTCGTTTTTAAATATTATTACAGTATTAACAGTATTTTCATATTCTGAAAATAAATGTGAAAAAAAATTTTCATGCATATTCCCTATTCAACAAATGATAATTTTGGTTCCATAAAATTAGTGATGCCGCGAGATGAGATGAGACGAGATTAGCATGTTTTTTGTATAATATTGATTTGCAAAATATTTCTATCGTCTCGTCTCGTTTTTACAGTTATAGTATATTACGTCCCTAGGCCAGAAAGTTGGATTTCCTGGCGTATGTGATGTGATGGCCGAGGCGAAGCCGAGGCAATCATATCACATACGTCAGGGCATCCAACTTTTTGGCCGTGGGTCGTATACTATTTTTCTTGCTCCATGTACGCCGAATGTACGCGCTTTCTGGCCGCATTTTACGAATAATTGCTATGTTATAAAAACAATTGCTATGGTAACGGCCAGAAAGTAAAAGCGCACTGCAGTACATTCGGCGGGTGGAGCAAGAAAAAGATTTTCTTGAAAAAATTCAATTTAAAAATAAATCTTTTATTTTTCAATCTTTTTTTTCTATTCATATAAAGTGCATGTTTTTCTAAATCATTTAATTTTTATATTTTAATGGAAACAATAAAAACTTCACAACCACCCAAAATGATTGGCTGTTTAGTGATTAGCACATTTTTATGGATTAAAAATCTCTATAGATTGAAAGAGAGTACTATGATCTTTCTCACAAATATTTATCGAAAATTAGATTCAAAATTTCTCGTCACGTCACTCGCTGACTTATTCACGTCTTTCCACGTTTCCCTATTCTCTTGCGACATTACTATGCAAAATAACCAAACAACAAAATATATCCGATGAAATATATGTGGCCGAATAGAAAATTTCTATATTTACAATCTGTAGAAATTTGGATTATAACGAAAATTTTATGCCATCAACTAACAAACACCTCAAAACCACCACCAGGTCAAGCCCCATCAACTCGAACCTTTGAACTATGAATTATGACATATGAATAATCTAATACCACAAAATAAGGAACCTTCACATGGTGTAGAACTTCACTTGGGTATTTTGTCGGAGAAATTTTCTCCTCGGTCAAATATTCGGTCGTAAATATTTAGTCGCGGCTAATACGATTTAGTTTGCCCCCAGCAATGCTTCCCAAGTTGTTTTCCGATTAATTGATACACTTTTTATATTGGCATTGTTGATAAAAAGTCACACAAATATACGAAACCCTTTGGGACTATGATCTAGGGGAGTCGTCTAATAATATATCAACGATCCTTAATAGGGAATATGCATGAAAATTTTTTTTCACTTGAATTGAAGCATGTTTACTTGAAAAATACCAAG
Organism: Nineta flava; assembly: GCA_963920215.1. Lineage (NCBI taxonomy): Eukaryota > Metazoa > Arthropoda > Insecta > Neuroptera > Chrysopidae > Nineta > Nineta flava. Next base: position 58,744,679 of record OY986045.1, on the reverse strand, counting down.
GTAAAATTACTTTTTAAATAACTTTAAAAATAAGCGAGATATGAATGATTGAAATTCCCGATTAGACAAAGAGGGTGATAGCCCCCTTGATATGTTATCTGACGTCATATTACTCTTTCACCATTTAAAATACACGTAAAACTCCGTTTTTAATATTTTTGCAAGAAAGAGACAGATAATAATCTTTAAAAGCTTATAGCTTCCTTGATATTTGTCGGATTTTAATTTCGTTTTTAAATATTATTACAGTATTAACAGTATTTTCATATTCTGAAAATAAATGTGAAAAAAAATTTTTATGCATATTCCCTATTAAAATTGGAAATGAAAAATTAACTCATCCACCAGGTATTGGACCTCTTGGTCTCCCTGGACGATTACGAAGGCATATGTATACAAGAATAAGCGTATACTATAAAGACTACCATGTTATTGAATTTTTATTCATTAATATTGATATGCAAATATTAACATAGATTGTACTATAGTGCCCAGATTACATACATCCCCAAACACAATATATATATTCAAAAATATTTTATTGATAAGTTTAATTGCATATATAAATATTTATTATTGAACGTTTTTGACAAATAACAAAAATTTGTGTTGTGAATATAGTTTTAATTTTGTGTTGTTTTTTTTCAGTTTATTTTGTCAATGATGATGATAAATTTATTAAAACATTTTTTGTTTATTTTTGTTGTGTATTGTGTGTGTCGTCATATTATATTACGTAAAATGATTTCACAAATTTTCAACTAAAATGTTTTATTTTTGTTCATATTTTTGTGTCCATATCGATAACAGAACAGAGAGAATTGGACAGTATGCATCGGCAATGAACCACAACACAACCAACATTGAAGTGAGATTATGAACAATGCACAAGGTATTGTTTACAATATTTGTGTATTTTCCGTTTATTATTAATTTAATTTTTTTTTATTTTAGGTAGTGTATTTTTCAAAATATGGGAAATTCCTATTTGATAAAAAGCTTACATAGTTTTTATCATCATTCTTTAACACAAAATGATTCAAATTACGTTATTGGGGTTGTTGGGACCGTCGGCTGTAGTAAAATATAAAAGTCTAAAATTTGAAGATGATTAATCAATAGAATTGACAAATTGTTTGACAATTAAATAGACTGTATAATTCAAACATTATTTTAAAACAGTATTTATGACAGTGTTTAATTTATTACACAGTTATTACAATTGATTTCTCATATCAAACATTTGATGTCACAGAACAATGGACAGACATAAAACTTAAATTTTAAATTAAGTAAACACAAGTCACTCCCGCTGGTATAATATAACCGGACGGCAACCCTCTAAACAACGGATATAAATAGACGATTACAAAAAAATTTTTAAAAAAACAATTAAAAATATGTCAACAGTAAATAAACAAAAATGAATAATACATCTACATCAAGATGGTGAGAAATCATATGCATTCCACCAACATAGCATCTCGTAGCTCAGAGGCATTATTTTAGAATGCCAAAAATCGTGGGTCCAAGTCCCATCCTATATGTGTATGATTTTTCATTTGATGTCAAATAAAGTTTTAGTTATTACAAGTTTAAATATAAAAAATTTATATTTTCCCATAATAATTGATTATTTTATCATTGATAACTTTATCAAATGGATTAATAAGAGGTTTTCCATTTTTGGGAGAACATAAATACATGATTCAGCTTGCCAAATATCAAAGATTAAAAGTTTTTTTTTTCTAATATCAAGTCTCACGCATAAATGTCGTTAAATGTTTTTGCTGTCATTAACTTTGAAAGAAAATTAACATTTTATAATTTAAATAAAACAAGTACTTTAATTGTGGGGCGGGTGGATAAAATACTCACTCATGAATTCGAACTTCTTGACAACATAAATTACAAAACCTTGTTTTTTTTTTTTATAAAACCAGGAACCGGATACATAATTTTTACTTAAAAACCATTTTATATAAATTTATAATGATCAAATGAAGTGTAAAATGATAGTTTTAACAATTATTATTATTATTAGTATTATGAGAAAATATATATTGAATGAAAACTATTATGTTGGTATTAAAATAATAATAGTACCAACATATATATATATATATATAATGTTATAAATTCCCCCATATTATAATAATAGGACATAACATTTATAATTGATTTTCGAATGATGATGTTTACAAACTAACTAGTAGCTAATTCTTTATGTACCACCTGTGTGTGTGTATTTAAACACGTGGACAATACATACATATATATATTTTAACACTTCCGGTTGTTCATTATATATATTAACAATTTCCTTCTTCAATTTGTTAATCGACTTCTAAAGTTACCGTTGAGTACACTACTACTTTATAATTCAAAAACTATATTTTTTTGTTGTTGTATTCTGACTTTAATATAATATCTTAAGTTGTTTTAAACACGTGTTATCCGATGGGTTTGTATACGTGGGAGTTATTTTTTACGACAATTGAATTAGTTAAGTGGTTGGTATCGTTATTAAAAACCGCTCGCTATGAAATTGGTAATTTTTTCTATATGTATTTGGATGTGGTCGTTCAAATATTGTTGCCACGTGTTATCTGACGGTTTTATACGTAAGATATTTTTTACCCTTAAATTGACGGAAATTCAATTAGTTTAGCAGTAGGTATCGACATAAAAATAGGTCGTTATGTCCAGTCAAATAATATTTTACGGATAAATTATAATAGATTTTGTGGTAATCAAAAGGCAACTAACGACAAACAGACGATTTTAAGGAATGTTATCAATGTTCAGACATATTAAAGAAGCCCCAATTGAGATCCTTGAGGCACGCCCGAGACAATCTCAAACATCGAAGATGTAAAGTGATTACACTTTACCATTTCTACCAGTTAAATAGGATTTAAGCCAAGAAAAAAGGACCCAGATACACCGATACAGCGTAATTTACTGAGTCAAAGGTTTTATTAAAATCAGTCATAATTACATCTACTTGGTGTCCAACGCTTATAGTGTCAAATAAGAATTTTTCATAAACTAAGAGGTATACAACAAAGTTTCAAGCAATTTACAGCTCCATGTGTTCCTTAAAATATTTATATAAAGTTATAATTCAGCCACCAGTCCAAGTGGCCGAGCGGTCTAAGGCGTTATGTCTGCGCAGTATGCCTACTTGGAAACTGGAAAGTTATGTGTTCGAATCCCGACATCGGCAATTTGTCAATTACTAAGAGAAAAAAACTAACCGGCTATGCTTGAGAAGGTTTTCTGCAGTTTCCTTCACGAACTCCAGATGAATATCGGCATATTTCCTGTCATAGTCGGCTGCAGCCGCACATCCTACCAATTCCTAGCCTATACACAAAAATTCCTTCCACTCCACTCACATCCGCACATCCTTAAGCATCACAATGGATCTTAAGGTCGAAGTGTACCCCGTCCAGGGCAGCCTCTACAATCTATCTATCTATAATCCAGCCAAATTTAAATATTAATTATAGCGTAATATTAATTTATATTACCGTCGTGTCTCAAAAACGGAGGTTAAATCCCATTATTATTATTATTATTATTAATATTAATTATAGCATAATTTCGCATTGTTATAGGTGGCCAATGATTATTATTCATATCACTAAACTAATAATTTAAAAATTTTAAGAAAAATGCCAATAATAATGCAGGTGTATTTTTTGAAAAAACAAAAATTAGTATTTCAAACAAGTTTTTGTTTTTGGTGATATTATTTTTCAAAAAATATTTATTTTAAATTTTATAAATAATAAATTTGTACAAAAAAAAAACAAACCATATCATATCATATCAACGAAATCCGCCCATTAATACATATTTGTGATTGAGGAGAAAAAAAAACAATTTTTGAATGATATCAGAATGAGATAAACATTTAATAATAATAATAATTCCTTGTATGTATGTGTTTGTTGGTATTTGTATGGATGTTGGAGTTGATCTGGTTTATATCAAATAGATGTCAAAATGTTGAAGTTTTTTATCTTTGTTTTATTATATTCAAACACATTCATTGTTCTCAACAATGTCTGAGTTATTTTTATTATGGTAAAAAAGACCTTACTCTGTTAAAACTTCAGATTTTAATTCTTCGATCAACACTGAATCATCAGAATCAACTTTCCATTAACTGGCTAATTGGTACTAAGCAAATTTTATTTTACAAAATTTAATGATTTATTAATATAGTTTATTGCTAAAGGAACCCAAATTTTACGGTTATTACTAATAATAATATAAGAATATTATTAAAATTGAATTTTTAAAATTATTCAAATTGTTCAAAACACTGTTCGGCCATATTGTTTTCAATCGTGACGTCACTGTCACAACAAGCATCAAATTGCATCTTTGTTTAGCATATCATAACCATAGACATGCTAAACAAACATACTTAAGAAATATGCGAAACAACCTTGACTTTTGTCGTTTATTATGGCAATGCCCATTATTTGCAGTGCCCATGATTAGTAGTAGTAATAGTGGAGCGGAGACCGCAGCCTGGCAAATAGGCATTTCTGGTCCTTTTTTACCGACCCCTAAAGAACCTATCCCATCAACCTGTTCTATCCTAAACCACGCCATGTACGTGTCCTCTAGGCCTATGTTCGTTGTCGAACCTACCCGTCTTTCGTTGTTTCGTCGTAGAGGGTAGAGGTGGTCAGTCTCCTAGTTATTCCTAGATGTTGTTCTGGTCTTGGCATGAGAGTGCGGCTACGTTGCGAACAAGTTCGTTGACCGTTTCTTTTGTAACTAATTTTTTTTTTTCTTAAATAAAATTTATAATTAAGAGTTTACAAAAACCATGAATATGCACCCGTTTTTCAAGTTGGCAGCGGGACCTTCAATTTTTCAGGATTTTAACAGATTCAATAGTAAGATAGTGTAAAAATTATCACCAAATTAAACTTATATTTGGTTCTACTTATGCGAGAACTTTAGAACTTTCTTTATGAATAAATCTAAATATCTGATGAATATAAAATCGTATGAGTCGATAGCATTTTTTCATTTTTTTTTGAGTACCATTTCAGAAATTTAAAATTTTAAGAATTCTATTTGAGCAAAGACAAATATAAAATATTAACGATATAGATCTCAATATTTTTATTTTGTTTTTATAAAATAAAAATATTCTTTATAGTTAGTTATGTGTATATATATATATATATATATTTGATGATAGTCGGTCGGCCACAACCAATAAGATTGTGTGCAATAGCTAACACAACACTAATGCGTTTGTCTGCACTCTAAGCGTTGCACGATAATCACCTCGATAGGAACGTTGTGTTGTGTTGATGGTGAACTAGACGGAATAATATAGATTACACGCTACCATAAACCATACTAACTGATGATGGTTTCTACCTAAATATGTTTTAGAGATAAAAACAAATAAGAATGCACACAACACTTTGAGACAATTCCGAATAAAAATATTATTTTATTTGATCATAATGTTGGTTTTTTTTTTTTGATATTTATAAAAATTGTTTCGCTATTTCGTGGCTTTTGATATTAGCCATTCATTTTTGTTACGATTTATAATCGGCTCGAATGAAAACACGTTAAATATTTCATCAAAATTTATTTGTATTCATTCCAAAATTTGTTACATTTTAAAAAAAAGTTGAAATCTTTGACAAAGTGACTATTATTTGATAGTGAAGTTCTTAAAACTCTATGTGTACAGAAACTTTTTTTGAAGTCTTTTGGCACGGAATGACAGCCCGATCAAAGTTTTAGAAAATCAAGTTTGCTACAATTCATTGCCTTATCATTTTTTCCAAACTCTAATGTGTACAGAGATATTACGGAAATTAATTTTCGATCTTAAACTGTCAATATTTCTGTAAATATTAGTGTAATAGAAAAAATGATTGAAGTAACGAAATTACAGTAAAACTTAGTACCTACAACTTTACTTCTTATAAATTTTTCGATTTTTTGAATATTAAGGGAGATATGTCAAATTTTGTGTTTCCCCCTCCCTTTAAACACTCTTTCCCCTTATATATATATATATATATATATATATATATATATATATATATATATATATATATACTTCAAAATTTTGTAAAAATTTCTTCAAATGTCCATCGATCCTACCTAGTAGATGTCGAAAATCACCATGTGTAAATCTGTAAAATTTGTATATACAAATTTTACACATGGTGATTTTCGACATCTACTAGGTAGGACGATGGACATTTGAAGAAATTTTTGCAAAATTTTGAAGTCGGTACGAGACCAATAGCTCTATTTCCTTTCAGGAAATTCGCTAAAATATAACTTCAAAAGCTTACAGTTCCCTTTGATTGTATTCGATAATCTTTGTTTAGGGTGTTCAAGTTTTCATAAATCGGAAACATCCACTATCTATGAAAATGGAAGTATAGTTTGATGTATCACAAACACAATAAACAACAAACTCGTTATATAATTAGTTAAAATGTCATAAATACGGTATAATTTTAAAACAAAGTTAATATAACAATATAATTATTATAAATCTACTTTTAGAATTACCAAACAGTACACCAAAAAAAAAAACAAAAAACAATAATATCCTGTGTGGAGTAACAAACATTTTAAACCCATTTGTTGTTCCAACATTGTTTATATCCAATGAGAAAACTCATCTAATTACTCTTGAGTAGTTTAATCCCGTTGGAACATCATCATAATATATTTGTATAAATGATAAGGGAATTTACAAATAATACCAGCAATGGGGTGAGTATGAGTTTAATAATTCTTCTAGTCCATAAACTATGTCATCTCTGTTTGTTAAAACATGTTACGCATCATCATGTCTGAAAAAAAGGAACACTGTCTGGATATGAGGCAATTATAAAACTATGTTTTGTGAAAAAGTTTCCTTATAAACTTTTGCACATTATAGTCAACCCTACTACTATGTGTATAAAAAAATTTTATTGAAAAAGAACTATTTACTACCCAAAAAGTAAACTCTTGGGGGTCACATCGAATACTAACCTTTATTATTGATTCTTTTGTTTTCAAATTCGAATATTTACAGATGTCTGTAAATAAACGTAAATAATAATATGCAATAAAATAAATTATAATGTACTTTTATAAAAATTTATTATATACGATCTCGTTCCACAAAAACTTCAGCCACAAATAGAAAATACAAAAGAACAAAAAAAAAATATTCTGCTTATTGAACGTCTATATTTTTGATATTTTCAAAAATATAGACAAAAAAATCAAAATACAATTCCAAAAATTTTTCGTGAAGACAAATTTGACTCACGTTTTTTCCAAACATTAATGCAAGAAAAGAAATGGCCTAATACTTTTGTGATTAAAGCGCCAGAAGAACTAGATATGGAATCCATGTGACAGTTTGGTAGTGATTGTAAATTGCCTTGTAAAGATATTTGACATTTTTTTATTTAAGCTGCTCTTTTCCCTTGATCAATTCTACTCATTAACGAACTTCAACGGTCCTATTCCTTAGTACCAACCTACGGAATTCTAAATAATTTTCAACTGATCAAATTACTCAATTTAATAGGTAAGCTCTAAGAAAACCAGTAGAGGGAGCAAACATGCTTCTCCTTTGATAAAGTGTAAGGATTACCGGAAAAGTTACTAAAGAAAAAAAAAACTCAACTTTTTCGACATTAATAATTAAAGCTCATTTGTACGTTATACTTTTACCCTAGGAAATAAATTGTTTGTAATAATTTAAAAAAAAAAAAAAGATTTTTTTAAAAGCATTCTTTCTCTTCACATCAGGATGTAATAGTGATAAAAGAAAAATTTTTATGAATCCGACTCCATAAACGAAAAGTTTATAATAATGTTGTCTCGTTGTAGTATATATATATATATATATATATATATATATATATATATATATATATATATATATATATATATATATTTATATGTATGAAAAACATTTCACCTACTTTAATGTAATATGAAAGAGCTTTTATGTTGTGTAAAGTATAATATGAGAAGCTTAGAGCCTCCGAGGACATTTGGTATTTATATAAACTTGTCCTTAGTCTCTCTGCCTGACTGACAAATGACTATCACAAAGGGAATGTTGTGCTGTTTTGTCCTTTGTTTCCAACATTTTATATATATATATAATATGTGTGTCCATTGCGGCTATTTAGATCTGTTTTATAGTTAAACATATTATAGATATAGACTACATAGAATACCTACATTATATAGTTTAGACTTTAGAGTATATACACACCTAAATCTAACCTAAAAACCTATTCGAATATTTTATAACATCAAGATCTCATATCATAAAATATTATCCTTAATCTAGAAAAGTATCCTTAGACGTGACTAATCGGTATGGTTTCGTAAAAAAGATGTACTGTGGAAGATAATTTGTAACATTTAATCATTCAAGATTTTTTTTAGATATTGATTTTATGTGATTTGGCGGGTTTTTAATGCAACTTTCGTAGTTAATGGTAAGTAAATGCGAATGACTTTTATCCAAAATAAAAACAGTTTTTTTATTCATCAAAAAATTTACAATATTCCGACAATTTCCTACAGAAAATATTTTTGGGAATTCATATTAATCCATGCGGAAGTAGCTCTCTATCTGTTAGGTTTCATTGTCTTAGGTATTCATTTATATGAATATTCTTTGAAATCGAATGCTTTATACGTAAAACCGTACACATTTAGAATGGGCCGGTAGCTCTGCCTCTAAACTACTTGCCTATGATTTCTCACTATCTTCTACTACATGCATATGATAAAACACTATCTTGATGTCAATTAAATTGCTTATAAATGATTTACATATTAGTAATTTTTTTATAAACTAGCATCTACATTTATCCATTGTTAGTTTGGTCGCCTTTCGTTTATATTATACCAACGGAAGTGACTAGCGTTTACTTAATTTGACATTTATGTCTAACCATTGATAACATTTATGGCATCAAATTTTTACAAAAAAATAAAAATATCAAAATAATAAATAAACAAATTAATAATAATTGGCATCAAGATAATGAGAAATCATATGCATTCTACTACCATAACATCTCAGGTAGCTCAGAAGCAGTGTTGGTCTCCATATGTTTTTAATTTTTCAACAAGCATTTGATGTCAAATAATTTTATCAATTAAGTAAACACTAGTCACTTCCGCTGGTATAATATACCTGATAGGCAACCATACTAACAATGTTTAAATAGACGTAAATTTACACACACAAAAACCATTAAAAGATTATAGAAGCGTTTATTGATTAAATTCGACTTGTATACCTCCTACAACCATTGGGAAACTTCCGATAAACATGTGAATAATAACTTCACAGAAAATAGTTCATCATATTATAAAAACTTTTGCCAACAAAATGATATTTTTCAATTCGATCATATGTCAAGAAAACTAAATTGAATGTCCATATATTTTCAATTGTTTGACATATTCTAATAAAAAGTTCGAATAATTTTTATACACAAAAAGTTGAAACACCACCAAAGCAAGCAAGCAGTGAGTGAATAATAAAAAAAATACACCACACCAATTGTGAACATTAAAGTCGGTCACGTGTGATGATCGTACGTACAGTGAAGTGAAGTTCGATTGAATGACATATCGGAAACTCGCAGACATCAGCCCTATAGCCGTACAGTCCGTTTAAATATAATATGATGGAGACTATAGATATTATTATGTAGAATAGAGAAACACTTTTATATTTGAAAGTATAATTTTTACTAGCACACATATTCTTAAGGTTATTCGATCGACACTGACGTATTTCGATTTAATGCATTCACTTAATATAGGTGGTGGAAATTCTGAAACACAAAACTTCATATTACATTTAAGATAGTTTTCGTGATACAATATTGTCAAAAAGTTTTGGAGCGTATGCGTATTAGTAAGAGTGCAGGAACATATAGCATAATAAGCCATAATTTTAGTCCAAGACTGTACCGGTAGACACGTTACACATACGATACTTGTCTATACTTATATAAAAATACTACCCTAACATTGTTATAAGTTGCAATTCGACAACGATTACGCTAGTTGATATACTGTTTGTTTAAATACATGTACTATGTTTAAATACAGGAATAGTACAACGTATAGTGACTTACAGTGTTGTCAAGTTGTATCTGTTTAGCATGCCGACACGTATATTTATTTATAAATTGCTCCACTTTGCGTTGTTATAACTAAACAATGAGACGGTCAATAATTCTGGTTTTTTTTTAAAATACGCAGAACAAATCCAATAATTTATAGCTATTTTTTTAAAAGATACTTAAGTGTCGTTTTTTTATATAAAAATAAAAACCTGGTGGAAATACTGCTTCAAAAGAGTTGCTCTCCATTGATCCCCAGGTTAATTATTCGAATTTCAATAAAGTTTTTCTCGAGTTTGAGACAGTCAATCGATTTCAAATTTGAAGTGTGAGTGTATAATAAATACCCTTAATAAGAGTGCAACAATTTGGAACACTTTATAATTATGCCCATTAGCACGAAAACTATCTAAAACTTCCTGTACTATATTTTCTCAAATATTCGAGCCTCACTCGAAAGTGAACTGTCAGAAGGTAGCCATAAGTTCAAAGACCGCTATTCATACTGTGAATAAAAGTCCGATCATCTGCATGTGGGTTTAGTATATTCTTTCCAAACATCAGAACAGTCACTCGACCCATTTTCGATATCGTGAAGGTATACTAGGGAGAGGGAGAGATGTATCCCTTATAGAACCTGGAGATGCCGTCAATTAGAATAATTTTATCATAAGCTAATTATTTAATTTCCATAATGAGATTTCAAAATAGTATTAAAAAAACTCAGATGCATTCAACATATAATTTGAAAAATAAATTGTATGTCACATTTTGATATGTATATTGTACAGTAAATGTGTGGACACATAAAAGTCTTGTCACATTATTCATGTGAAACCCAATTATAATAATATTATGATGTATGTAATATACCGTATGATTTATTAAAAATTAACCTCATTACAATCGATAATTTGGAAAATTATGACAAATTAGACTAAATTGATGGAATAAAATGTAGTTTCAATGGTATTAAGGAATGAAAATAACCGGATTGTTTGTCAACCGTCAAAATACGTTTTATTTTGTAAGTGGTTTTAAATAATCTTTCAATGACTTCAAATATAATAAATAATTAATTGGCTTCAAAAGTAGCGTTTACTTTTTAAAAGAGAAGCTAGTATTTTCATATTTTACAACTTTTACTCGAAACAGTTTTTAGAAAACCAAATGGATTCAAGACAAATCGAAAAATAGTACAATGGGCCTAAAAAACAGCACTCAGTTATCTAAATATTATGGTTGGTATGAGTCAGATTCATTCGATTTTTGGGGGAAAAATTTCGAACAAAAGTTGCTAGTATATTTATAAGAAACAAAACTGAGCGCTACTTTTGAGGCCATAGTAGAAGCAATAATCTTTTATTCAATTCGATTTCCGAAAAAATGAGTTTCAACTTATTAACTTTTCGCAATTAAAAAAAAAGATCTGGAAGAAAATTTGCTAATAGCTTACAATAAGAGTTTAATTGATCTGAATTTCTCAATAACCGATTATTGGACTTTATTCCTTAATCCAGTGAGAATGGATAGGGTAGCCAAAAAATGTTTTCTTATCAAGACTCAAGCTTTAATTTCCTTACAAATATTAATCCATATTGGATCTATTAGTGTCTGTTCCTTAGGACAACTACATCTGGCGGCAAAAGTTAGAAACAGAATGGTCAAGCACAACTGTGCTAGTTACTTATGCGTTGTTAATAGGATTACGTTAATAACATGAACAAAAAATTGTTATTTTGTTAATGAAACTCATCTTGTTTCATGAAATATATAACTAATTGTAGTCTTACAAAAGCCGCCATTTTGGAATATGACGTCATGAATAACTTTACCAATAGCTTTCGAGAAAAGCCACTTACGGTATTTACTGATCGAACGTTTGTTCTAAATTTTTTTAAACGAAAAACCCCAAACACTTAATTAATTCCATGTTTCTGTTTTTTCCTAAATTTTTATTAATCCTAAATTTAGTAGAAAATCTTAAAAAGCCATAAATAAAAATATAGAAAGCTAGTTTCTATTTTGCCTAGAAAATCTACGTAAATGATAACACGTAGGCAAATTTTTTTTGAAAAATCCAGCCTATGGAGAATGATTTTTTTAAATTTATTTCTAACAAAAACTATCCTAATTTAGAGTTTTCAAAAGAAACATTCCGTATATATTATACCTATTTTTTCCACCAAACTATACATATAATAATAATATATTAGTAGTAGCATATGGATAATAGTATGAGAGAATCAAGCGGGTATTAAATAAAACTGACGCCTATCACAGTTTGACAGCCTCACAGCCATCATCATCATCATCAGCAGAGAGCATCGGAGCCAAGCAGCAACAAACGACTAACTCTCCTATTTAGTACATGGACCTACTACTAGACGTCCTTATTCGTTTCATACATATACTATACATACATACATATATACACACACACGTTATAAGTCATCCGTGTGGAAAAATGATAGCAGAGTAACATATATAGAAATCCCCATCATCAGTTCGTCGTCCATCGGGAACGACATATACATATTATATAACACACACACCAACCACATACCCACCTCCTTTATACCCCTTCATTCCACAGTATTCCTTGTGTTTCTACGAGGCACGTCATTTATAATATTAAATCATTCTAACACATTCGGTGGTGTCCATCTGTGTGTATTCAAAATGCATGATGTTTTATCCTGCGTATTTTTTTAGGGACAGACTGTTGAGATCTATTGCTTAGGATATATTTATTTGGAGATTATGTAAGCACCTTTTGTGTAAGGATAGAAAATATATTGAGACGAGAATAAGTCGGCAAGACAGGAGACGAAAATTAGAATCCTGATTTTCGATATATATTCGAGAGAAAGGCGGTACTACCCTCTTTCAATCTAATCGATTGCTAATCTGCAAAAATGCAGTAATCACAAAATTACTAATCATTTTGGGAGGCCTTGATTTAATTTTTTCTATATGTTCAGTTAAAATATAAAAAATTAAATAAATTAGAAATTGTATTTTTTGAAGAAAATCCTCAATTGTAAAAACAAGACGAGACGAAAGAAAACTATTACATGCCAATACAATATAAGAGCCATGCTACTCTCGCCTTGTCTTGTCTCACGGCATCACTAGTATTGTGATAAGGACGTCGATGGCACAGAGGACTCCTTGGTCTAGGTGCTACGGACCCATTTGCGGTTCCCCTCTTATGTATTATTATTATTGTGATAAGGATAAAATGAGGAAAAATATGAAAATGTTAATTGGAAAATCGTGAATAGTGATTTTTTCCCCCAATTTTTATCGAATTTTGTTCTTTGTAGCTATTTTTGTAGATATGCGGCTGGATATGCTGTGATCACTGAAGAAGATGACACACTTCAATTAGTATTTGAGAAAAAAAAAATGAAAACAAAATTCATGGAAAAAATGAAAACAAAATTATTAAGGTATTTCTAAACTATATCAGCCGATCGGGTACCCGCACGAAAAGAACTATAAAGAAAATTATACGCGAATCAGGGAGATTCCGCAATAAAACATCATACATATACTAGTATATAATTTCAAACGATTTTCAAACATCGCGTCGGTACTGAGGATGCCAACTGAACCATAAAAAAACCCTTCTGCTGCGTACATAAAAAAAATTCACTTTTTTACGCATATTTTATCAAAAAACTTAACAACCCGCTTTTTCTTTGCTTTTACTTATACAATGCGTTCCAATGCAATCAGAGAATCAATTTTAACCACCAAAAGTCGTGACCAAGTAGTCAAATATTTTGGTAACGTTTCTAACATCTTCCCAATTCCTAAAACTTTTTTCAAAATCCCTTCTATAATTTCTTTGAATATTGTCCTATATTAATATATTTTGAGAGATCCATTTTATATTCGCAATCTATGACATTTGGAATAAACTTTTTTAAGAAACAAACCATAGACCTTTAAAACCAACCAAGTAGCCACGCTTGTAAAGGCGTTGTATGTACTTGGAACTGAGAGGTTATGGGTTCAAATCCCGACATCGACAGTTTGTCAATTATTAAAAAAAAAAAGAGGGCGGTCAATTGACTAAACTGTCGACGTATGGACAAGAACGAAGTAACCGGCTTTGCTTGTGAAGGTTTTCTGCAGTTTCCTTCACGAACTCCAGATGCGTATTGGCATAGTTTCTAGCAAGGTCGGCTGCAGCCGCACATCCAACCAATTTCTAGTCTACACACAAAATTCCTTGTCCTCCACTCACATCCTTAGGCATCACAATGGACCTTAGTCCAGAACAGCCACTACAATCTATCTATCTATCTAGGCCTTTAAAAAATGTCTTCCAAATGTAAGAACGTGAAAATATTTCCACAAAACACTTTAAAATATTCCAAACGTGTTCAAAATATTATCACACAAAGTTACATAAACACGAATATATTCATTCATTCACGAGAGGAACAGAAAACTTTTGACAGAGATTTTCATTTAAAATTTATAATATAATAAAGTATAAAGTTTTTTACACGACGTTAAGTTTTTGACATGAAATCTACAACCCACCTACCAAATACAAACTGATTCATTCGTCATTTTTCAAATATATATATATATATATATACCTACTACGTATATTTTGTGAGAGGTAACAAACTGTGACAAGAGTGACATACATACAGGATATCGTTAATCAGTCATATGTTATCATATCAACAAACCAGAGTTGACAGTAAACCAATCTATGTGTTTAAAATTCGATGATCAACGCGAACACCCTTCGAATTCAAAGTGAGTGTGAATGATGAAATATTTATTTCATCATATATAGAAAATGACGACGGGATGCTGATCATTGGTATTTTTCATCATTGATCACGGGTGGTATGTTTAGTGTCGTCAAGTTAATGTTTGAGAGACTCGATTATTATCCAAGTTGAAACATACTGAAACGGTTCGCACATACTCCATTTTTTTATAAAAATGAAAAATTTTTCTATACATTTCTTTCAAAAACATTTATCTTCTAAAATTGAACTTAAAAAACTTTAATTTTTCTTTTTAATTAAAACATATAATGCGGATTTTTTAAAAATCTATTGATATTTAATTTCGAACCTCAAAACTATTGAATAATCACTGTTAAAACAATTCTTGTATATTACAACCTTTAGTTAATTGTATTATAAATGTTAAAACACTTTATATGTTATACTGTACATGTTCAATTGGCATAGTTGTAATAAGTAAATTAATCATAATGTATTTTATGCTTTTTGTTTTGACTATAATGAGTGAGTGAACTTAACCTTAAGAAATTTGTTTATTTTCAATATTCATAATTTTAATTTGTTTTAAAGTTTGGAAATTAAACAGAAATTTATGTTAAGATTCCAAACGCCATCTTATAGTGAGTATCCTAATATAGAAATTTGCTCTAGAAACGATTTGGGAGGAAAAACATTGTTGCTACTGAAAATGCATCTCCTTTTGGAATGAATTTATTTTGCCTGCCTGAACCAGACTCATTTTTTCTGCATTTTAGAAAAAAATTTGAACAAATGGTCAATCGAAAAATGTTTATTTCTATAACGAACTCAAACCTATTGTAAATTTACGGACGAATTTGTTGAGCTAACATGTGGTTTAAGTCCAATTTTTCAATCAAAATTGCGACAAGATCATAATTGACCTAGAGAACGATTCATTTGAGATCGTGCTATATCTATGGAATTCCAAAATATTCCATGAAATCGAAATTTGGTGGCAGAGTTGATAAATATTTGAAGAAGTGGAAGCGGTGGGAAATTGATTCACTGACTAAATAATAAAAAGTAGAAAATAGTAAGAAACAAATTTTTTTTTTAACAAGCTTTTATTAAATTAATTTTTTTGATATGTAACTATAAAAAAAAGCTTGGTGTGTTCTTAAAACCTGAACGAACAGTTAAAAATCTGAGCGTCCCAAGCTTTGGCGTATAGCAACAAATTAGTGATACAGGTATAAACTGTTTCTACTTTTTACTCCATTAAATAAAACCTTGTTCTAAAAAACATTTTTTTAACTCTATTATTTTATGGACGTTCCAGCACTGTGTTATATAATCAGGACAAAAAACCGGTTTGATTTTATTACGGAACAAATACATATACACACATACGCAACACATAGACAAATTCAATGTTCATATATACAAAATAATGTAACTTTGAAAAAAAAAATTTTAAACTTTTATATTTCGAGAACAAAACACACGAATTTTTTTCAAAATTTATATAATAAATATTTATCTTTACTGTCCCAGTCTTTTTTAAAATTCTGTCGAGTATTTCTTCTAATACAACAGATACTAGTTAGGCGGGCATGAAGTTTTACATGCTTCTAATGAGAGAGAGTGAGAGAGAATGATAAATTTGATATTAATGATCTCGTGTTCTAAACGGTCAAAAATTCGGAAACTTCGGTATTTATAAGAAAACGTTATTTTTAGCCTGTGAAGAAAAAAATGAGCAAAATCTGTCGAAAAGTGGTGGTATGCTGGAACATCCTTAATACGAACTTCTATACAATTTGAAACAGGATAACAAACGATGAACAGAGAAAAAAGGACGAAAGCGTTTTCTAAAAAGAAAAAAACAACCATATTTGTACATAAAACAAATAAGCAAAACACATTAGAGAGATTATTTTGATGATGTATAAGCTGAAAAACATTTTATATATTCTTTGTATGTCACCAATTTCATTTCCTTATTTTAAACTTGAATGGTTCATCATTCCATCATCATACATCCCATATTATATACTTCTAGTAGTCTGTTTTCAAATAGGATCTTGAACGATGGATGAATGTTGGATATTAGAAGGGTTGGTGTTCTCTGGTAGGTAGGTACTATAACACATTGGTTAGTTTAGTTTTCAACTTCATAATAAATGTTTTTAAATAATGAAGAGGTGTTAAACATTATAATATAAATGACATTCACAATATGAGATATGAATTATTCAACAGTTTTACAAATACAATTTATATTATTATTATTATTATATTATCAACAGACGAAAGATATTACTATATTTATTATATTATGTTGGTAATAATATTTGGTGAGGTTTGTTTCACGGGGTATCTAAAAGAACGAGAGCATTTTGGGTTCAAAACATTTTAGTTTAGGATTTATCAGACGTACTTAAGAGGACAACAATATCTTGTATTATATATTTGAGATATATTTAATCTCGATTTATTATTTATTTACCGTGATACTGGTGCAGCCGCGAGAAACAAAAATTTCATATATTTGATATACAAATCCGACATGCCCAGAACTAACGTTAAAATCAACCTGATTTTCGTACTTTTTGGGTCAAAACTACCCTAGAAAATGATTATTATTAAAATCGAGAACAAAAATTTTCTTCATTTTTTCAAATTTTTTCTAAGGTAATTAAAAAAATCGCTAATAAAATAAGAAAATAAAATCGCTAAAATTGGGGGAAAATTTTATGACGCCAATTTTGATAAAAACTTCGTTTTAAGCTAATTTGGACCTAGCGAAAACAATGGCGTTAGTTAAAATATGATACGATTAAAGGTTTTCAAAGTATCAGACCTATAGTGCTAAAATTTCAAACTGTATGAATTTAGAAGCGAAAGTTTTGAAATGTGTTGGTCGGAAGTTAAAATGAACCTGATTTTCGTACTTTTTGGGTCGAAATTACCTTAGAAAATTATTATTATTAAAATCGAGAACAAAAATTGTCTTCACTTTTTTCGACTTTTTTCTAAGGGGTACCCCTTAATAAAATTGCTAAAATTGGGGGAAAATTTTATGACGCCAATTTTGATAAAAACTTCGTTTTAAGCTAATTTGGACCTAGCGAAAACAATGGCGTTAGTTAAAATATGATACGATTAAAGGTTTTCAAAGTATCAGACCTATAGTGCTAAAATTTCAAACTGTATGAATTTAGAAGCGAAAATTTTGAAATGTGTTGGTCGGAAGTTAAAATGAACCTGATTTTCGTAATTTTTGGGTCGAAATTACCTTAGAAAATTATTATTATTAAAATCGAGAACAAAAATTGTCTTCACTTTTTTCGACTTTTTTCTAAGGGGTACCCCTTAATAAAATTGCTAAAATTGGGGGAAAATTTTATGACGCCAATTTTGATAAAAACTTCGTTTTAAGCTAATTTGGACCTAGCGAAAACAATGGCGTTAGTTAAAATATGATACGATTAAAGGTTTTCAAAGTATCAGACCTATAGTGCTAAAATTTCAAACTGTATGAATTTAGAAGCGAAAATTTTGAAATGTGTTGGTCGGAAGTTAAAATGAACCTGATTTTCGTAATTTTTTGGTCGAAATTACCTTAGAAAATTATTATTATTAAAATCGAGAACAAAAATTTTCTTCACTTTTTTCGAATTTTTTCCAAGGGGTACCCCTTAATAAAATCGCTAAAATTGGAGGAAAATTTTATATCCGCGATTCTGATAAAAACTTCGTTTAAAGCTAATTTGAACCTGGCGAAAACGATGGCATTGGTTAGAATACGATACGATTAACGGTTTTCAAAATATCAGACCCATAGTGCTAAAATTCCAAACAGTATGAATTGAGAAGCGAAAATTTTGGAATTTCGGTCGTTAAAATGAAGTTGATTTTCATACTTTTTGGGCCAAAATTACTCTAGAAAATGATTATTATAAAGTCGGGGCTAAACTAATATACCCTGGTATATTTACATATACCGGGTATAAAAAGCTACAACTAAGATCCTACAAAAGGATATCATCAAATTCACAAAAGAATGATATATTTTTATTATATATATTAAAATTAAATTATTATTATATTTTATTATCACAATAACAATTCTCTCTCCATTTATACACACGATTATTATTGGATATTTAATAAAAATTCTATTATATTATGATGATGATTATTATTATTCAATAAAAGAATATTGTTCTAATGCGATACATATTTCTTTCTTTTTCTATCTTTGATCAAAAAACTTTTTATTAAACAAAAAAAAAAATTTAAAAAAAAAGCTACAACAAAATAGCTACTACCTACTGAAATATAATAACTGAAAATCACTTATTATTGTTTTTTATTGAATGATGACGATTGAAACACAGAAAGAACAGGGAGAATAAAAGAGAATAATCATTTATAGAGTAAAAAAAACAACAAAACATAACAATAGCATTTATTAAATAATAATATCTATTGCATAGTCGAAGTAATAATGATATAACAATATCAAATACATTGGGTATGAGTAGAATGGATGAAGCGAATCAGTAGAAAACATACATACAGCGTTTGACTAGGAGCTAGCTAGCTCGCTTGGCGCTATACAGTAATGGAACAAGAACGAATGAGCTAAATATTGTCGATGTGATAAATATTTATAGTTTATTTTAATTATATGAAATGTTTTGTCCTACAAAAGTTCAGTATAAGAGCGCTTTTACACATAGCCCTTTTTGAACCCGGCTTCAAAAAAGGACGATGGTTCTCAATTCGTCTGTATTTTTTTTTTTTTTTTAATGTTTGTCACCTCAGAATTCCGTTATTTATGAACCGATTTTTTTTTGTTTTAAAGGGTTTGATTTCAGGTTGGTCTCATTGTCACCAAATCGCATTCTGGTGTGGGGATCCCCTGGAAATCAAGGAAAATCTCCATTTTATATGTGATAACCGATTTTTGCGAATTTTTTTTTTGTTTGAAAGGGTATACTCATTCACAATGGGAATAAGAAAAACCGACCCCAAAAAAAAAAACATAATGATGACATAAAAAAACTGAAAATCTGTTATAAAAAATGCCTTAATTAAAACAAAAGATAGAAAAAAAATGTGTTATAAAAAAATGCACTAAAAATTAGTAGGTCGTTTAGTAGGTCTACCCATATTTAGACAAATAAAATCAGTTATGAACTTCAAAATCACTAAAAAGCGAGAAAAAATTCTAAAATAAAAAATGCACTAAAATGTAAAAAAATAATTGCATATTCTTGTGCCAATTTTAGTTCACCTAAGCAAAAATTTTTAAATATATATGTACAATTATTGTTATTTTTGGAGGCGGTGTCCAAAAGTTATGTGAATTTCTCTATGCTGACACCGACTCCAAAAATAACAATAATTGTACATATATATTTAAAAATTTTTGCTTAGGTGAACTAAAATTGGCACAAGAATATGCAATTATTTTTTTACTTTTTAGTGCATTTTTTGTTTTAGAATATTTGATTTTTGAAGTCGGGTTTCCATTTTGTCAAAATAGGTTTTATTAAACGTGAACGTTTTGATGAATGTTTTCAATTGCAATAAAAACAGCTAATATAACTGAAGTTACATTGCTCTATGCACACGCATAGAGCTATAACTCTCGTCTTGTTTACTATTTCTTTCCTTGTCAATCACTTCAGTCACATGATCAGAGTATACCAATCACAAGGAAGTAGTATATAAATATATCGTATACACTTTTCTGGTATATTACGTAACATATGATTTCATGAAATAAATCGTCAAAATAGAAGTTTTCTCTATTTCATCAAACAGAAAAAACATGCATCAAAAAATACTACTGCGCTTGTTCACCAAATCAATCGCATGAATAATTACATGTATAAAAACGGGTATACACTGGCAAAATCGAAGCTGGACATAGTCTGGACATATAATTGACTCATGGTTATCGATTTTTAGTAAAATTTTCAGGAATCATTATCGGGATGGAATTATTCCTGTTTTGTAAGATATGAAAAACTAGGGTTCGGCGCATGATTCAAAGAGAAGCGCAATCGACTACAACAACAAATGCCAAAAATAGAAGAACAATTGCATTTATTAAATGTGTTATACATGAATTGTTTTGGTTTTTTTGGAATGTTTCATTACCAAACTACACAATACAGATTCACAGTGACAAAATTTGATTAAAACTATGCACAATTACACAACGTAAATTACTAAAATTTAAAATTATATATAGTAAAACTTACTAGTTCTGGAATTTATCGTGAGAAATCTTACCTGAAACAATAAAGAGAAAAAATTTAACTTAATATGTGTTCACTTGTGTATGTTCAGGTCAACTTTTCACTATCATATTGTAAACATTGACCATGGGGTCAGTTGTCACTTGTATATAACTTATAATGGCTTGCTTAAACAGTATCTTGCAAACTTGTTGCCACATAAATCTCTATCGTAATTACGGCTTTGTAACTATGGAAAATTTCAAAAAATATGAGAACTAACCTGAGGGAGGGGCTTAAAATACATGGTTGATTAGTATGAGCAACGAAAGAGTAATCCATTTGTTTACATTCAGTAATCATATTTATTTTCATTCATGTATGACAAATAATTATTTTTTTCTAAATTTTACAAACGTAAATTTTTTTACAATTCTTTATTGACAAATAATTTATTTACAAAATTTTGTTAATGTGGGTATTTTTATAGAAACTATAAAATATATTAACGATCTGGGTCGACTATAAATTTAGAACGGTCAAGAAATAATTACATTATGATATATTATTTAAATAGGACAAATAATAAATAATACTATTTGGAACGGTTTGGAATTTTGAACTTCTGATAGTTTTTCTGGAGAAAAATTTGCCTAGGGTCTACTCTCTATGTCTACTATTTCGCTATCTCATATAATTTTCTCCAAACAATTCGGGCAGACACACAACATATTTCCCTTTGATGTATAGAAGAGTAAACTACACAACTAAACTTGGTTCCTTTTTTGGCCACCAGACATCGTGACCAAAGTGGCCAGTTATCAGTTATAATAAGTATTTTTATGGCTTGTATTTTTTTTATATTGATATCTGAGATATTTGTCTACAATGACGTATAACTCACATAAAATGAAATAGTCTACAAAAAATATAAAAACTCGATGATCATCAGTTGTATAATATGCAAACTCTAAAATATATATGATGATCATGTTTCGAGTGTACAACGGTTTTAAGTATGAGTATATGCAAGTGTGCTAGCAGCTTACTTGACTGTAAAACAAAACGATGAGTGTATTACTATGTTTTTTTTTTCGAGTGTAGTAAAGCGATATATATAGATAAATGTAGCAAACAGTATAATGAACATTTAGTTAGCGACCTTTTTTTTTTTGTCTTTTTATTTTTCCATTCTATTCTCTTATAATATAATCATAACGTGGAATTTTGTTGAATGTCCAATGTGCGATGCTTTTCATTTCTACAAAATCTAAAGAGTTAAGAGAGGAGACTTCATTAACACAATATATCCTACAGGAATAGATCATTATTCAATTTCATCAAAAATTAACCTTAGATTTGCGACACCGTTACAAATTGTTTTGAAATTGATTTTTTAATATTTTTGGGGTTGCATTTGTAAATTATTACCATTAAATATCAATAGATTTTTAAAATTCCGTAATATTTTTTAAAATTAGTTTGTTAAGTTAAACTTTATAAGATATCAAGGAATGAAATGTTAACTTTTTATTTTTCTTAATTTATTTTGCTTATTTTTTCCAAATGATTAATGATAGCGTTGCAATTGAGATACCGATGTCTAGGTGCAAGTCTTAACAATTTTGTTTTAACTATTCTGGAATAAGTCTTCGTGAATTTTCAACGGGTTTTCTGCCTCGTCATAATAATAAGTGCTTTGAAGGTAGTGGTTAGAACCAACGTTAAGAGTTAAGAAGCCTTTATTTTATTAGATGATGATATTACAATAATCAAATTCTAACTAAGAATGAAACAGTATCAACACTTTGATGGTTCGTATACATTATGATATATTATTTAAATAGGTCAAATAATCGTAGTCGATACAGAACAAGATTTTACTTGCAGTAACAGATAGAAAATCGACGGAATTCATTGAAAAAATTTGGTAAATTTAATTATTCATAATTGACGAACCAAAATATGTTTTTTGATCTACAAATTTTTAACTAATACGATAATAAGTTTTTGAAATATTTTGGAATATTTGTTTACGTTTTTATCGATTTGTTTAAAAAAAAAACACTTTAAGAATGAATAAATAAAAAATCACTAAATCTGGGCCTATTTTGCTGAATAATTTTCTGTTATTAATTTGAGAAAAACCCGATGTTCGTTTCTTGCTGGATCTCTCATTTGCGCAAAGTCAATTATCAAAATTGTTGGATTGACTCAAGAACATCACTTCTCGAGAAATTCTTCATCCATACAGAAATTTTTCAACTGATAATAGCCACCGATCAAAACGTGCCAGATCCGATTGAAACCACTTTTGATACCAAAATATTTCTTGGAACTTGGGAGTCTTGAGACGCCGCAAGTATTTCTTGAGACTTTAATCTATAAAATTTAAACAAAACTAGAACATTTATTTGTATTTTATAAATACGTATGTCGGCTACAATGTAGTCATCATCAGTATAAATTAGCTAATCGTAACTATCTCCGGGATATGGATTCAGAAATATGTTGCTTGTTGCTAATTTGGTGCGTGTGTTTATAAAATACAAATAAATGTTCTAGAAATTGGGGCAAAATTTGAAATATAATTTCGAAAAACCAAAACTTCTCTTTGATTAATTTAATAATCTTCACCCTTTTATGCTTTTCTCTACGGACCATTAAGAAGTACAAAAAAGAGATGATTAAATAAAATATACATAACCAGAGCATTCTGGATAGGTATATATATATATATATATATAACTAGGAGTATAACATTTGTGTGAAGATGTATATTTAAAGATAATGAAATAATAACAAAACGAGAAATATAGTTTCCCTGATTTATCTGCTTATTTTCATTTCAATCATTTTATTTCGAACAAACACAACACATTGTGAACGCATTCCATGTTCCATTAAGCACGTTATAATCATATAACACCTCCCTCTCCCCTCTATCTACACCATACAATTCATTCCACTGTTGTAGTAAGTCTGTTACAATCTATTCTGGTATATCTTATTGTTAAACAGAAAATAAGACGGAAAAAAATATATATATATATATATATTATATTACCTTTTTATGTTTAGAGTACTTCTAACTCAAACCCAATTTTTTTGAGTCACCTCATTTTTGTTGTGAAGGGGTTGTGTATGATGGGGTGGTTGGATTGTGATTTCCTTAATTCATATCGAAACAATATACACAGAACAATAAGTTATTATTGAAATAAATATTATTCATTATCTGCTGTAATGGATGAATTTGTTTTAAAATCATTTCAATTAAAATATGTTTTTTCGTACAGGATCCGGTGGAAAAATATTTGAGACCCTTGACGTAACACATGTTACGGTCTCCTAAAATGTTATGGTGTTTGGCGACAATTGAAAAAAAACCTGATAGGAGGTTGACAGATAATGTCATTTCCCATGATTTGAAACCAAAATTGAATTTCTCAACTGTAACGGTTATAGAGTTATTCGCGCCCCAATACCATAATACCAGCAAAACATTAACAAATAACGGGAGCTGGGTAAACTAAACTAATGTTCGCCTGAACGTTTGGTCCCGAACGAAGTCGAGACTGGACGAGAAATATATTTTCGACAGCCCAGAAATACATGGCGATTGTCGAAAGATGAAAAATATGTTTACTTGATTTTTTTAAGAATAATAAAAAAATTTTGAATCTACCTGAAATTCATCGGGAGTTGAAATTGCAGACAAATTTCAAAAGAATAGCCGGTTACTTCGTTCTTATCCATACACGGACAGTTTATTCAATTTATCGCCCCATTAATTTTAATTGACACTGCCACCGTTGGGAATCAAACTTGCAACCACCCAGTTCCAAATAGACCGCCTTTGACAGCGAGGCCACTTGGGCTGTCCATTTAAAAAAAAAAACCTATTTTGTAAATGAAAAAGCAAAATCTTAAGGTAACGATACCAGCTTCTACCATCTCTAGTTTGTTTTTCGAAGAGAACGATATCAGTCGAATTCAAGTCTTTGGCACAAATTTTTAACTGGAATTATGTAATACCTGTCCTCTCAAATAGTGAAGGTACTTCCGGAACACTTTTTAATAGAATTGCATGTCATTTTGACCTATGTTCGCTTCATCTCTCTGTTCTAAAAAACGATGCAATTTTCCATTGTAGTAAAACTAATAGAAAAAATTAAATCAATGAATGACAAATTTTCTTGTCAATTTTGACATAATCGTTTCAGATATTTTTACAAGTCTTCGAAAACATCAATATCTGATAAAAACTATATTATGATAATAGTTCCTATAACAAAACTACATATATATTTACTTGTAACTAAATTGCTAGATATTATAGCAACGAAAATATATATAGCGCATAGTATCACACAACAAGCACGACTTTTGTTCGATTCCACAGCAAAATAATGTAACATGTTACATGATAATTTAACATGAAACGTCTATCACACTTATTTTGCTCTTTTATCGATAGTAATAATTTTACAAGAAGTTTTACACAATCGTAAATTTATTCAAATATATTTAAATTATTATTGAAAAATGTTTGTCACATTCAAAACAAAATCGCCAGTTTGTGTTTTTCGTGTGGCTTCCTCCTTCAACTTCTGAAAACTCACACCTAGAATATTTAATTTTAGAAAAATCCAAATTACTAATTTAAACTTATCTTAAATTTAATTCACGTATTGAATTGATTGATTTTTTTTGGAGCCTATATACAGGCTAATAAATAGTATGTATTCACAATTATAAACGTATGCCAAACCAAAACCCATGCGTTTCAATTTTTGAGGACAAACAAGTTTCAACAATAAACTATCATTTCATATAATTTGATGGTTATATGGCTTAGAGTCGAAATGAGAAATCGACTAATTGTTATATGAAATTAAACACAGCCAAACGAACAATTATACTCTCTTTAAAAAATATAATGTCTATTGCCTAAAAATAAATTATTTCTGAAATGTGACAAGCAGTACTTGGAATGTCTAGGTGGATTTTAATCGGTTGTATCACAAGTAAATGACATTTTTTTGGGTTTCACATTAAGTAGCAAAAAAGTTTTCCCGCAAATTTTGAATCACCCTATATATAGATCACATTATTTAATTGTTAGTCAAATCTCGTAATTTATTTAAAATTGAATCAAAAACGTAAGAAACAATTATGATTCTATAAATTGATAAACAAATTAAAATTACAGTTAGTTGAAATTCTTAAAACAAAAATTATTGTCAACATGAGCGTCTATACCTACACGTGCATAAATCGGCCAATGTAATTCCAATAGTTTTTTTGATTTGTTACCTTAAGTAATCAGTATATATTATATATAGTTCATACATTATAGCATGGGCATATTTTTATCAAGGATTTATTATTTTGCAAAAAAAATTAGAACGTTTAAAGATGTACGAACGCTGATATATTGTCCATTTACAAAATTCTACAAAATCTTATATAGTACATTCAAAAAAGTCCACAATAATGTTTATTATTTTTTGTCGTAAGTTATAATTAAAATTTAATTTAGGCCCATCATATCGGGTCTAACAAAAAAGATATTTAAGAAAAAAACCAGAGATTTCGGGTAATTAAGCTACCGCCGACAGAAATAAAATTTACCCGACATCTCCAGTTGATTTCTTAAATATCTTGAATTTTATTGGATCAATCTATTTTCTATTGCGTAGTTTTTTTTTTATTCGTTTTATTTTATTCCAAGTGAAAATTATCAAAATATGTGAAAACATATTGGTTTCTCTATAAGAGCAATGCATTAAAACTCGAACTTTAACATTAAATAATTAATTCAAGACCACCGTACCCCCCCCCCCCCTTGAAACTTTTATAATTGATTTATATGCACTTCAACTACATGTAAACAAAAAATCAAGCCTTAGTCTCTTTGAAGCTTCAGTGCTCGTACATCTTTAACAAGTATTATAGAATCTATTTAAACATCCACAAAACTGTTCAAAGAAAACGAAAAATTGCTATATCGAGAATAGGCTGATGAAAGTTCATCCCATTATGTATTAGGTCAGAAAAGTTGCGTTCCTTTTTCAAGATATTACTGTTAATTTGTGCCGTATTCATACGGTTTTTTAAAAAAAAGGCTTCGGATAAAAATCATAACTATAAATATTGTTTATAAACTTTTATTCGATATATAGAAAGTTGGCTTTAAATAAAGAGTACCTACCATGAATTTTTCAACGGGTGTTTTGTCTTGCAATATATAATACTTTGCCTCCGTTGCATTATCTATACAGTACGCAGTGATGATACGTTATCAATACACAAAAATTTACAACAAATATAATATTTATCACAATCTATTTAATATTACAGCGAGTGAATGGCAAATGATGCTTTCAATACACGTGCGCTTACTTACAAAAAAGTTCTTATAATGTAATAAATAAATAAATTTTCTGTTGTTTTTGATATTATCTCTATCAGTTGTGTTTTTTTTTTTTAACACAAAAGCGTATTTTAACTGTTTGGAATATCAAATTAACTATCAACATATTATAATGAGTCAGTCAATTCAGTTTTCAGTTAGTTAAATACACGGAGAATTTCTACTATGAACAGACTAATATAAAACTATTAATTTTTAATATAAACTGTTACGGAACAGAGGATGAGGCTACAAAAAGGTTTATAAACAAAGTAGTACCATCACCTCATGGTTCATAATCAAAAGCTTTTAAGGTATTAAATGAAATTTAGAGTTTAAAAAAACTTTAAAAAAATCACATTTTATTACAATATGAACTAAAAATAATTTAATACAAAATAATTGAGAATAGAAATGAATAAAGAGATTGACAACAAAATTATCATTAATGTAAATAAAAGCATGGGGTGCTCTCTACACACTCTTGTAAAAGTAGAGCCATTATGAAGATGTGAGTAGAGTGCACCCCATGCTTTTGCATTAATTTTGTTGTCAATCTATTTATTCTATTCTATTTTAAATAATTTTGCATTTTTTAGTTCATATTGCAATAAAGGATGCTTTTTTTTGTTGGTTTTTTTAAACTCTAAATTCTATTTTGTGTTTTTTAGTCTTAAAACATAACATATTTTGTTTATTTCAGTTTCAAATGTCTTTTTTTTTTAATAAAACTTTGTTGATGACATTTCTATAGAAACTATGAACTACTATCAAACGATATATCGTTATATATAAGTCAGAGATTTGCAAATTTGTATTTTGGCTATTAATAAATTTTAAGTCAATAAATCAGTTTTTTTTATATTATTATATTGTCATTGGCTCTTAATACGTCTGCGAAATTTCAGAAGTCCGGAAATGGGTGAAAATTCCATTCAATATGGTCTGTCGTTAATATTCACCAAAGAATTTCGTACTATGGTAAATATCCCCGTGTATACACATTTTACTGATAGTAACAAACAAAGCAATATTTTATACAAATATATTTAGTGATTAATTAAATTAAATACTGATATGAAAAAATTAACTCGTCAACCAGGAATCGAACCTCGGGCCTCTGGATAACCGGTCCAGTGTGCATCCTCTACACCAAAGACGATTGTGATGTGACAGCCAACTTTTTCATATTATTCTAATTTTTTGTATATATATATTTTTTATATATTTATTAGACAGTATAAACTTCTCGTTGAAGTGATAGTTTTATTTAATATTTGTTTATTTGTGTATACTTTCGTGTCAACATACAAGTGTTTGTCCAAATTCCTTACGGTTACGTATGACAAACTGTAGAAGACTATAGCGTATACCCGACACATTTCATTGTCATTGAATTTATTAATTAAATTAAATACTGATATGAAAAAATTAACTCGTCAACCAGGAATCGAACCTCGGGCCTCTGGATAACCGGTCCAGTGTGCATCCTCTACACCAAAGACGATTGTGATGTGACAGCCAACTTTTTCATATTATTCTAATTTTTTGTATATATATATTTTTTATATATTTATTAGACAGTATAAACTTCTCGTTGAAGTGATAGTTTTATTTAATATTTGTTTATTTGTGTATACTTTCGTGTCAACATACAAGTGTTTGTCCAAATTCCTTACGGTTACGTATGACAAACTGTAGAAGACTATAGCGTATACCCGACACATTTCATTGTCATTGAATTTATTAATTAAATTAAATACTGATATGAAAAAATTAACTCGTCAACCAGGAATCGAACCTCGGGCCTCTGGATAACCGGTCCAGTGTGCATCCTCTACACCAAAGACGATTGTGATGTGACAGCCAACTTTTTCATATTATTCTAATTTTTTGTATATATATATTTTTTATATATTTATTAGACAGTATAAACTTCTCGTTGAAGTGATAGTTTTATTTAATATTTGTTTATTTGTGTATACTTTCGTGTCAACATACAAGTGTTTGTCCAAATTCCTTACGGTTACGTATGACAAACTGTAGAAGACTATAGCGTATACCCGACACATTTCATTGTCATTAAATTTATTAATTAAATTAAATACTGATATGAAAAAATTAACTCGTCAACCAGGAATCGAACCTCGGGCCTCTGGATAACCGGTCCAGTGTGCATCCTCTACACCAAAGACGATTGTGATGTGACAGCCAACTTTTTCATATTATTCTAATTTTTTGTATATATATATTTTTTATATATTTATTAGACAGTATAAACTTCTCGTTGAAGTGATAGTTTTATTTAATATTAGAGTGCACCCCATGCTTTTGCATTAATTTTGTTGTCAATCTATTTATTCTATTCTATTTTAAATAATTTTGCATTTTTTAGTTCATATTGCAATAAAGGATGCTTTTTTTTGTTGGTTTTTTTAAACTCTAAATTCTATTTTGTGTTTTTTAGTCTTAAAACATAACATATTTTGTTTATTTCAGTTTCAAATGTCTTTTTTTTTTATTAAAACTTTGTTGATGACATTTCTATAGAAACTATGAACTACTATCAAACGATATATCGTTATATATAAGTCAGAGATTTGCAAATTTGTATTTTGGCTATTAATAAATTTTAAGTCTATAAATCAGTTTTTTTTATATTATTATATTGTCATTGGCTCTTAATACGTCTGCGAAATTTCAGAAGTCCGGAAATGGGTGAAAATTCCATTCAATATGGTCTGTCGTTAATATTCACCAAAGAATTTCGTACTATGGTAAATATCCCCGTGTATACACATTTTACTGATAGTAACAAACAAAGCAATATTTTATACAAATATTTAGTGATATAAAATAACTAAAAACTAAATATATTTCTTTTATATATTTTTTTTAAATATTTTTGTGATAAAGTTTTTTTTTTTAAACTGGTACCATCATATTGATAATTTTTTTTTTTTAATATAACGTTTATATTCTCTATATTTTGTGGATAAGAACTTCTGTATATTTTGTACATTTTTATTCAAATATAATAGACTTGCAATCAGTTAGACTTAAAATAATTTTATACGAACTGATAAATTTTGTATATAATGAATGGAAATATTATAAATCTATTTGATGAAGCTCGTTGAAAACGGTTTAACCACGGAATATTTGGTAACAAACTTTTTGAGTAATATATTTCATTGCGTATTTAATAACTACAATTGTATACCTTATTTAATTATAAGTTTATACAACTTACTAAATTAATTTTTTAAATATCTTGTTTATACTGGTCTCTGAACTGTTTATTTTACCTTTATTCACTATAGATTTAAAAAATATTACTCTTTATAAATTACGTTGTTATATGTATAAAAAAAAGTATATGCAAAGATATTTATACACATGCTTCTGCAATCTATAAGTGATTAAAGACATTGCGAAACAGAAGTTTGTTTATTTATTTAAAAATACGAAACTTTTTGTGTATTTGAAATTTTGTTCTACTTCTTACGGTTTAAGAGCTAGATTTTTTTTCCCAAATATGTCAAAAATAATAAATTTAAAAAAAAATGTTTATCATATACCTTCTACTAGCTGACACCCGTGGCTTCACTCGCGTTTTATGGTTATATCCCTAGCTCTCGTCATTTTTTGACTAAAAACCTCAATAATTTCCTACCACTTGCATTACTTCAAAAATATGCCGTTCCCATCATTTCCCAATACTTCAAATATTTATGAACACATCGTACAAATTTATATTACAACGAATATTTTCTAAATTATAGATCTCTCTTTTTAAACAACAAAAAAAGTTTAATCAAAATCGGTCCAGTAGTTTTTGGTGATGCTCAAACAAACAAACAGATAAACGGACATTTACAATTTAATAATAGTAGAGAAGATACCAATATTCAATTGTCAAGATTCAATTTTATATGAAAAATAGTTGTGCGTGAATTACTTACGATTAAATAAAAATCTTTTACATAGTAAAAAATAATTATTTTTTATGGTGTACAATAATTGCTGTCCGCATCCATACAAAGATTCAGAACAAAAACTTTCTTCACTAAACCAAACAAACTAAAATATTTGAAGGATTTAGACATAAATCTTGTTATAATAAAAACATAATCAATTACATTCATTTACGAATGCTTATCGATTTCTAGAAATTTCTTATCGACTATATAAATAGTGATTTCATATGTATAAATTATAATACTTGAAACTGTTATTATATAATCGATATTATCACATTGGAATTTTTTATCAGTGAATAAAATTTAATGATTATACAGGGACTTCAATTCAGTTTAAGAATTATCTATAATTTCAATCAAAATTATAAAATGTTAATTATATAAATGATTACAAAAAATGCATCACGTAGGAGCAGCTATATGTACTAAGCGCAGAGGGAAAAATCATAAAAATTAAGTAACCATGGCGATACATTTAACGTATATATTACTTATAAATATTAAAACTTTTAAGTGAATATTACTTTTAATATTACAGTTATAGAAAATATGAACAGAAGATAAATTATAGTAAATATGTATCAATTTTTATTTTTTAGAAAAGATATTTCACATTTTGTGTTCCCCCTTCCTTCTAAGCCCTCCTTTTTCCTAGATCGATTTTGCCCATAAACGAACTTGACAAATTCAACATTAATTTAAGACTTTTTGATAAATATCGACTGTTACATACGTTTCAGTTACGTAAGAATCATTTACAAACAACATGATTCATTGATTTAGATATGGAAAAAAAGGCTTAAAAAATTGGTTATATATTACTGACAAACGCAATAAGAAATAACAAAACTACTCTGGTTCATACTTGTAGACACTGTATTTTACATGTACAGTATGTGATAAAATTAAATGTAATCTAATAGCCAATATCTTTAGTTGATTAAGCATATATATACAGTTATATGATGAATCGAATCGATAAGATATCAATTATATTTATTTATAAATACAAATAAGTTTTAATTATTATTTTTTTTTATAAACTTATAAATACATTATTTTTATTACATTGGTCAGAGGATAAGATTATATAACAATCATTTTATATTTATTAAATCGATAACTAGCGGCTTCTTAAATTACGATTAAATAAATATTAGCAAACACTATTGGCAGCGCATTTTGGTTAGATTAATTTTGAAGTTCTGATCAAAGAAGATTTTTAATATTTTTAATAAGTAGACTTTAAGAAATATTATATTATAAAAAAATAAAAATAATTTAATTATTTTACCACCTACTGTTATTGCACAAATCTGATAGTATATTAATATACTAAAACTGACGTAAACCTTATAAATATTATTAAAATTACTACCGCACGTTATATCATAGGTGGGCAGACCTTGACTGCACTGAGCTCTGAGTGAGAGGTAGGAAGAGACATAGTAAATATAGGGTAAAAACATGATCTGAAAAAAATATAATAATACCAACTATTTTTTATGGTCACTATTATTCAAAGTATACAATAAATACAATACATTGAATACATACTCTGGAATTTTGGGCTGGTAATTTGGGGCTGGTGATTTACCGCTTGTAAATTTTTTGATGATTTAGCTTTAGTTTAGATTTTAGAATTAGATTTTTGGAAATTCCGAAAAATTTGCCCAAACTATTCATATCGGAGAACTAATAAACAATTATTTACTTGATTTAATTATTTTTTCTTAGTAGGGGGTATAGTGTCATGGGTTGATGACACTGGATACAAAAAAGATGCCAATGATAAAGCTGGGTGGGGGGGGGGGGAGGATTGGTAATTTGTTGCTAATTTTTATATGGTTAAATTTTACATAAAGTGGGAATCCATATAGTTTTTGTTGTTGTTGTAATTATTGTTATTGCTATCATCATTATTGTTATTATTATTATTATTGTTATTATTATTATGTTTTTTGGTGTATCTCTCCATATTGTAAAAGATATTTTTTAAACAATAAATATTTTATAAAACTAATTCTAAATTGATTGAATATATTATTGGGCAATAATCGGTAGGACAACCTGTATTGAAACATCGTTCCGTCTTACTTCAAAACATACCTTTATTACTTACTCTCACCCAGCTTATGGAGAGTCCGTTCGACTCCGACAAGCCGTCTGCGCCCACCTCTGCGTTATATTATGGTTTAAAAACATGAATGTTTGGCAACGTCGCATGAAAAATACGCGGTAAATTTGAAATTACTAATTGTACTCTCGATGGACACTTTTTGGTATGAATATCTCACAATAAATCCATTTCAATAATGGAAGTAAAAAGTGATGTTTTTTTATACTTTCAAAGTATAGATTACCACAATAAATTTTGAATAAAATGTAATATAATATTTTTTTTATATTGTGCCATACAAAAAAATTTTTTCCAATAAAATCATTGATAATGATAAATAATTAATTGAACACATTTTGTAAACAATAATTTATTTGAATTTATTCAAATTATAATAATTATTGTTGAATTGTTTTGAATTACCAAAAAATAGAAAATAAAATGTTTTTTTTTTTCATAGATAAATATCTCTATTTGTTAGAATAAAAGGTGGATTAACTATAAAAACTGATTTTACATTCATTAACTGTGTAAATATTTATAAAACAGTGTATTAGTTAAATTTTAAATTTTGCCCCAATTCCTAGAACAATTATTTGTATTTTATAAATATATATTTCGACTACAAAGTTGTCATCGTCAGTATGAATAAGCTAATCGTAACTATCTCCGGGATATGGAGTCAAAGATATGTTACTCGTTGCTTGAGAGACACGCACCAAATTAGATTGTAGAAGCTATCCTGGACGGGCTACCCTTCGACCATATCGTCCATTGTGATGCCTACGAATGTGAGGATGCGAGTGGAGTGGAAGGAATCTTTTGTGTGTAGACTAAGAATTGGTAGGATGTGTGGCTCCAGGCGACTCTGTTAGGAACTATGCCGATATTCATCTGGAGTTCGTGAAGGAAACTGCAGAAAACCTTCTCAAGCATAGCCGGTTACTTCGTTCTTGTCCATACGCCGACAGTTTAGTAAATTAACCGCCCCTTTTTTTTTAAACAATTGACAAACTGCCGATGTCGGGATTCGAAACCATAACCTTCCAGTCCCCAAGTAGACTTCACGCCGTAGACCGCTCGCCTACTGGGCTGATACAATAGGTACATATTATATTATTGTATTCTCAATCAAATTTTTCTTTCTATAAAAGTAACGATTTGAAGACAATCTAAAAACAATCGGTAAGGTAAGTAAGTTAAAGAGTCCCGGTAAGGTTCAAGATATCATTAAAATATAATATAAATTCAAAATGATTTATCTCCATAATACAAACGTGAATATAAATTATTCGTACAAATTTTTTTTTTACTTCTCGTACAAACTATTTAAAATGAAATAAACTGATAAGAACATGAATTATTTGAAAATGATAAGACACACACATACACACAGAAAACTGTGTCTGTGTCACAGTGCTCGATAAAGATGCTCACACAGGGAAAAAAGGGAAAAATTTAAAATTCACAAACTAAATTTTTACTTAAACGTTTTTATGTTCGCTTGCATGACTCTGTGAATCAGTGTAAGTGTTGTTGGTGTTGGGTAGATATATATATATATATATATATATATATATATATATATATATATATATATATATATATATATATATATAGTCATTCCGTCGTTTTCCAAATCGATACTTATCTTTTCGCGTTTGGTTAACTGTGGAGATGGTAGTTAGTTACAATATTTATATATAACTAACTCAAATGACTTGTGAGTCAAACAAACGGACGAACTTCATACCATGAACAATCCGTTTGAATATGTAATGGGTAGGTATAACATTGATTCTATTTCTCGGAAATAATTTTACAAGTTGTTAAAATCTTTTGGGGAAATCTACCATTTAGATACACTATCTATCGGATAAAATGTGAATTAATTAAGTCCAAGCCGATACTGGAAAAAACGGTACCAATTTTATTAGGGGATGCAACTTTCAGAAAAGATAGTACATATAGATTCCTCGCTTTCGCATCACCACCAAATCTTTGGACACGCATCACTTTTTATCTACAAGATAAATAGTTTACAAGTACATAGTTTTCCGGGCTCGTAAACTTTGTGTATTAAATGTATATAAACCTGACCTGGTCTCAATAAATGCCACTAACTCTGATTCTAATGTAAATAATGGATTTAATATCACTCTTTCAAACTCTAATTTTAACGGAAGAAGTGACGTTGGTTCTGTTCTACCATGATAAAATGTAGAATCATTAGTTTTAGATAATAATCTATAATTTTTCTATTGTAGTTTTTCACTAATTTATCATTTTATTTAACTTGTGTGTCTTTAATATTATTTTAATAAATTATTTAAAAAGAAGTATAACTTCTTGCGTGCGTACATCAGTACAAACACTTTTTTTTTCTATAATAATTACGAGAAAAATATCTTTCGTCAATAAAAGTATTGATTACCATAAAATCTGTTATCATTTAACCGTAAATTGATCTATGGCCGGACTACCTTAATGGATGAATGAATAGTAATGGGTTATTTCGAATGATTCAATTTCTCCATATTTTTAAAACAAATATATATTAAATCTTTCATTGAATTTTCAACGAATCTTTGCAACAATAACGGACGGTTTGATGATGATAATTAACCATCACTAAATAAGAAAGTAACCGAAAAAAATGAAATAAAATATATTTAATAAGATCATTGAAAGTTAAGAGAATTATGTGTATGCGTATGTATATGTATTATATATACTTATTGCACGTGTAGGTGTAAACATCGTGACAAAATGAGGGCCTATACATATACATACATACAATGTTCGTTCATAAGAGATCATTCGGTCTTCGTCTTATAAACTATACCACTGTAGTCACTCTTTGGCAATTTATCACGGCCTCTCAATCAGATTACAAATGTATCGCGTTGTACGTATATATACAGTATAAACTTATTATAATTCTTAGTAATCGTGTCTTGAGTCAAACACTTTATATAGACGTATAACATAACGAATGTTTAAATACACAAACCATCTCAAAAAACAATCGTTATGCTTATTACATTATCACATATTCTAATGCCATATTCACATTTACAAGATTCTAGCGCGAATAAACGTAAATATTTCGAAATATTTATAAAACCATTTTTGGAATAAACTCTTACGTATACCAGAGTGAATTCATAGAAATTTCTCACATTGTGTGTCTACATTGGCTTACACGGTAAAATTATTCTATAAACTTTTGTTTAAAAACATTCTTTCGAGAACTGTAATGATTCCGCAAAAAATCGAACGAAAATATAACATTGTCTTTATGTTAATTGAGAGAGGTATCTTTAGAGTCGATTTTATTTTCGAAGAAAACTTGGGTGTTAAAAAAATACTAGAAACAATAATGCTCCAAAATTTTGAATGAAAACCAATGTTGGTACTGTAAGCCACATACGTAGCGTTCAT
Source organism: Nineta flava (assembly GCA_963920215.1). Lineage (NCBI taxonomy): Eukaryota > Metazoa > Arthropoda > Insecta > Neuroptera > Chrysopidae > Nineta > Nineta flava. The sequence continues at coordinate 58,707,535 of OY986045.1, read as the reverse complement.
TTTTCAAAATTTTATAACACTCAATCGTATGGTATACAATATAGAACATGATGTTCACATGCTTACAAAAGTAGCTGAAAAATTGTATAATTAATTTGTGCCATTATTCATTCGTTTTTCGAAAAAGTGTTTCGGATAAAAGTTTTGTATTGTAAATATACAAGTTTTATTCGAAACATTTTCCCCAAAACCAGATGAGCAAGACAGAAATGAACTATACAATTTTGAAAAATGAGATGATCAATTATTTTTAATATTTTTTAAATTTTGATTTTGGCAATACTTGGGATACGTCATAGTTCTCGAGATATTTGGAAAAAAACGATGTAAATATAGTATATGATATAGGTTTTGATACATATGATAGCAGTAAATTTGTAAAAGGTTTTATTAAATTTGACCAAGAGAGAAGAAAATAGACTACTCAATTTTCAGGGTTAATAAGAAAATATGCCAAATTATCGAATTGGATTCCACCTAGTCTGTTATATAACCTTGTAATCACAGCCATTAGGCACAATTGTAATAGTGAGACCTATCACTATTCACATGTTCGCCTTAAGTTTTACCCGAAAACGAAATAATCAGTGTCTTAACAATTTGACAGTTTAATTTATGAGAATTCCTCCGGTTTAAAAAAAATAGATTCGATGTTAATCGACTGGAAGTTTGTAACAGGTACGCAACTTTCACAGTCCATAGTACCTAATTTTTTATATCAAAAACAGAAAGAAAAATTGCAGCAAAATCGATTTTAAAGTCAAATTGAATGTAAACTAAACGAACAATCTTTTTGAAACTGAAATATAATTTCAATTTGAGCTTTCCATAAAACAAATGATTCATTTGCTAAATAATTGTTTTTCTATTCTGAATAGGAGAATAAAAGTCTGACTAGTCTAAATGAGCCTTTAAAAATTTCACAATATAACATTTCCATGAATTGAAATATAAATACCTGCATATGTTTAGTTTCGTTATATCAATCTCTCTCTCCTCGCAAGTACATAAAACTTAAGTGAAGAAAAATATATTTAAAAAAAAATAAACAAAGTTTTTTAAAGCATTAAAAACACAACACTTGACTCTTTTAAAATTCCTTGTCAATAACATCCAATCACTAATCAACATTTTTTTTTATAAGTATACACAACCGAATGGAAATATAATATATAAAACCCATATACCATTGTTATCAATGATATACATATTATGTACGGTCACGATCACGCAAAGAATGTCAATATACAATCGATTTTTAGTTTGTTAGTTGGCACATAACATCATTATTATTTACAACTTTTTATGATGCAGTGAACTTTTTTTTTTCCATTGAATATCAAACTCACTAACTTTAAATTGATTTTGTACTAACTCTATTGATTTTGTACTAACTCTATGTGTGACCAGATTGTTCACTTCTTTTCAACTATTTTAATTGCAATCAGGCGCGGATCCAGCCCTCTATAAAGGTTGTGGTCACAGCCACCCGAAAATCGGTCAAGTGCGAGTCGGTGTATGAACTCGCTAATGATCGATATAGTGCATTCCGATAAAGGAGATGTTTACAAAATATATGACACCCTGACCAAGATTTTGTACAGTGTATAGTTCCACGTGGGCAAAGCCGTTTGGCGAACACTAGTAAATTAATTTTTTTCGATTCAAGTTAGGTTACCAATGTTTACAAACAGTACAAACTACTAACATCAGCGCCACGCTACGCTACCAAAAAAGAAGGCAGCTCGGAAGTTTTGACGGCTTACTTTTAAATTAGTAGACAACTATGTACTTTTAAAGTAGTAGATGACTATGCGCACTCAGCGAATAGTCATCTCTTTTTTCTAATACAAGTATTCATGTGCCAAAAAAAACAACAGATAATATGTTGTCAAAAATGTGCCATAACGTGTCAGCATATCGTTTTTGATGACTAAGTACTTCGCTGCGTTCCGAATCACGCACGATTCATTGTTTTTTAAAAAAAAATTTTATTTTGGCTTTGGATATAATATCATCAGCCTATCGACTTCAAGTTAATTAACTGCCCCCACCTTTTTTTTCTTAATAATTGACAAACTGCAGATGTGGGGATTCGAACCCATAACCTCCAAGTTCAAAGTAGACATAATGCCTCAGACATACGCCTTAGACCGCTCGACCACTTCTACTGAACATTTAACACGCAACTTTATAGGAACATACATTTGATCGTAGATAATAATGACATTTATCGACGAACTTAACAATATTACTCAATAAATTGGAACATTAACGTTTGAATCCAATATGTTTATATGTATCTAGCGGCTTCACTCGCGTTTTATTGCTAGATCTCCGACTTCCGTCATTTAAAGACTAAAAATCACAAGTACATACTTTCCCATCGCTTCCACTATTTCAAATATTTATCGTTCCCGGCGCCTCCACTATTTCAAACATTTGTTGACACTTCGATCAAATTTCTATTTCAACGAATATTTTAGAATTTTATCTCTCATGGATAACATACGTACTAGTTTCTAAGCCTAATCATAAGCTTTTCGAATCATAAATAGTGCGAAGCCTGTGCGGCCAGCTATTAACCTCATGATATGGATCAATTAATTTATTACAGATTAGAGGCCATCATAAATTTTGACCTTTTTTTTCTATTTCCACAAATTATTATCAATACTCGAACTGATAAATGTAATTCACAATTTTACGGACATTCAACTAATACTTCAAAATATATATCTATATCGAATGTCATCCAAAAGATATCACACCTGATTGGTTATGTTTTTTTGGAAATGTTTGAACTTTAATTAGTTTTGATTACAAACAACAAAATAATAATAATTTCAATAATATCAACAACATATTTATCAATTATGTCATTTTTGTCTATGTCCGATTATATTTTAAATAAATATTAATTTCACGATAAAAATTTTTGTGTTATTGATTTTTAATAATAATATTATTAAGGTAATAAAATTTCCTATTTAAAAATCTGGTGTCAAATACTCATACGCTTCTGCATATTCAGAGCAAAAAAAAAAACTGCCGAATTTCTTACATATTTGATCTTTACTCAAAAATAAATCTTAAATGTATGATCTAGAAGGTTGAAATTTTAAAGGGCAAAAATCTTTTGAATGAAGCTAAATAAAGAGATGTTCCATTAAACTTTAAGAAAAAGCTTCCTTTCAAGAGCCAAAATTAGGAGAAAAAGACCTTAAAGGCTGTAAAAGTATGAAATATCAAAAAAAATACTTAGAAAAAGTTAATTATAACTTCGATTTTGAGCGTCCAATATATCTACACCATGAAAGTAGTAAATCAAATTTAAAACGTACGAATAGTAGTTAATAGATGCCATGTTTAATTAGTAAATTTATTAACTATAGTTGAATATAAATATAATAAATATATTGCTACGATATTTAAAAAAACAAAGATTTAAACAGATTCTCCAAGATAAGATAGTTTTCTACTCCACGCAGAAGAAATACAACTTCTAACGTGCGTACACACATTCCATTTTTACAATAAGTCAAATTAAATTACCTTACAAAAATTTGAAACTTCTCTACAGCATGAAAATTCATTGAAAGCTTTAAACTTACCTGAAACAAAAAAAATATATATATATAAAACTAATAATAACGATTTAAATGCGACAATCATTAAAAAATCGAATTCGAATCGATGATTAATACTTAATCGTATCTCCATTTCACTCGTCACAATCAAAGCAAAAAGGTTAAAATACAGCATAATAAACTTATTTATTACAGCTTTGGCAATTGAACATGTATAGTATTACATATATAATGTTTGAACATTTATGATACAAAGTACTTTACTTGCATGTTTTTTATTATTTTTGGTGGCGCGGTTGCTAGGAAAAGTTTTTTTTTTTTTACATATAAATATGGTAGAGGTAACGGGAAGGTGTTTTATGTTTAAATTTTTAAATTTACTTATTTTCGTGTTTGCTCAACGTCGTCTTACAGTCCGTCAACAAAAATGCAATTCCTTGAGAAAAATGACGAGTTTAAGATTAAATAAAATTAAAAAACTATAAAGATAGAGGTTTTAAAAACAAATTAAACCTTGAACAATGTCAGCAAGCCGCTGCTGTTTTGATGACGAATGATTTGAAGTGAAAAGTAGTTTTTGATTTTATAAAATAATAATTTGATATTTATTTTTTTTATTCACAACTTAGTGGAAAAAGGTATTTTAAAAGATATTAGAATAAATATAAGTTGTTATCACTCACAGACAAATTAATCATTATTAACAATAAAACTATTTTTAATGATTAAAATTATTTTATTGATAATCCGTATTGAAATCAAGTTTAATTTGATGATTATTCTATATTTTTATAAATATATAAATATATATATATATACATATATATATATATATATATATATACATTCAAAATTATATATATATAGTCAAAACCGGTTATAACGACATAGAAGGGACCACTTGACTAAGGACGCTATATCCGATAGTTGTTATAAGCGATATACATGTCAAAAGTCGAGCTATCATTTAAAAATTTTATAATTTATTTGTGCCTTACGATAAAAGTTGTTCATTATAACTCTACTAACAACTTTTATTCGAAATATTTTTACGAAATCCGAATAAATAAGGCATAAATCAATTATAAAATTTTTAAATAGTTAACATTTAACTTATATAGGTATTCAATTAAATGGTCAAATAAAAGGTCTATTTTGAAAAAATCTGCAGTACAGAACATAGTTTTTAAAGTAATCGGTCATTTTGGTCTGTTTTTACAAAGAATTGTTTTCAAAAAGAGCTTTTATTTTGTTCTTATTCCTCCAAACCATTGATATTGTAGAGTGTGAGGCGTGACATTCTCTTTGCAATATCCCCACCATTTGACTCACCATTTACTAATCTCCATATATTGTGTGATTTGTCTTCCATATTAAACACTTTCCTCATGTTCTGCGACATGGTGACTTAAAAACGCGCGAACAAAATCAAATCAAAAGGGCACAGAGCACGTAAGAGGATCGGGTGGAGTGGGAGAAAGTACATAGCTGCTAATCAGAAGATAAAATAATCCTTATTATGCCATATTTGATTAGAATAAGGTTCAAAAGAATCTATTGTTTTACTGAAAAGTATGACAGTCGATAGGTATATATATATGTGTATGATAAAAGTTCGTCGCTTTGTCCGATGTTGTTATAAGCGGTATGTCTACATTGGTGTTTACATGGGGATTTGGCGGGACCTTGCTATTTGGCCATATCGTATTAACCGATCCGTCGTTGTTAACCGATGTCGCTATAGCCGGTTTTCACTATATATATATATATATATATATATATATATATATATATATATATATATATATATATATATATATATATCGCTATAGCCGATGTCGCTATAGCCGGTTACTTCGTTCATGTCCATATGCCGACAGTTTAGTCAATTAACCTCCCCTTTTTTTCTTCTTAATAACTGACAAACTGCCGATGTCGGGATTCGAACCCATAACCTCCCAGTTTCCAAGTATGCATACTGCGCAGACATAACGCCTTAGATTGCTCGGCCTCTTGGACTGGTAACTTAATTCCATACTTATTATGGTTCCTTGCTCTGAGAAAAGTAGCATTCTTTATATAGCTCCAACATGATGAATTTTCTGATGGTAATTCTTCAAAGTTTACGTTTTTTAACCGCTATAACGGTTTTATGTCCTTTAAAAACTATTACCGCGCAAGAATTTCATTAAAAAAAATTGAATAAGAAAATAAACATTTTGAACAAGTGCAGAAAAGTTTTGACCTATGTTTTATCGGAACTATAAAATCATTTTATTATAAACATAAAGCATATAAAATTCACTTATATCTGTTTTGTATTACTATATAAGTAGATTATAATAAATGTCCGACAAAACGTATGTGTACATATGTAGTAAAAGTACCTACACTATATACATATATATATATATAAACAGACAAACAATATATAATAAATAAATAATAAATACAATAATTTGTATTTATTATAGAAAATGAATTGAAAAGATAGATATTTTGTATGATGGTATGAAATGGGAATGAGAATAAATATAAAAAGTTATTTTTTTTTAAATATATATATATATATTTAAAAGAGAAATAAATAAATTGTATAATGTAAAAATATATATTATATTTATTATATATATATATATATATATATATGTATATATATATATATATATATATATATATACATATATATATATATATATATATATTTTATATATATATATATATATATATATATATAAATGTTTATATTGTACAGAAAATGTATGAAAAATATTTGCAATCTACAAATATTTATTATTAAGTCAGAGAGACAGACAATAGGGAATATGCATGAACATTTTTTTTACTTGAATTGAAGCATGTTTACTTGACAAATATCAAGGTAAAATTACTTTTTAAATAACTTTAAAAATAAGCGAGATATGAATGATTGAAATTCCCGATTAGACAAAGAGGGTGATATCCCTCTTGATATGTTATGTAACGTCATATTACACTTTCACCATTTAAAATACACGTATAACTCCGTTTTTAGTATTTTTGCAAGAAAGAGACAGATAATAATCTTTAAAAGCTTATAACTTCCTTGATATTTGTCGAATTTTAATTTCGTTTTTAAATATTATTACAGTATTAACAGTATTTTCATATTCTGAAAATAAATGTGAAAAAAAATTTTCATGCATATTCCCTATTGCTAGAAAATCTTTGAATTTGATACATGAAATCATTTTGTATTTATTAAAATACAAAGTCCGGAATTTATCCGGATAATATGGCTTTTAATTAAATATTGATATGAAAAAATTGGACTAACGTCGCTACACGGATGATACTGATGAATGAGTCAATGTTTTTCATATCAATGACATTCATATCATATTAATTTGAAGTCAACATTAACTTATTTAATATACATGGTAAATATACATGGTGTTAGTCCCTTAATTAATTTTAGTCCCGACTTTGTAACGCTTGAAAATATTAATCGTTGACAAAAATGCTTCACAAAGGTATTCATAAAATGGCCTAATTCGGCCATTTCCACATGTCTGCCTGTCCGTGAAGCCGATAACTCAAAAACGAAAAGAGATAACGAGCTGAAAGTTTTAGTGTGTGTTCTAGTGTGTTCATCGCTACCAGAGATAAAATTCGAAAATATTCAGTTTAATAACATTTTTTTTATTAAAGTGGTGGAACTGGCGAGAAATATCTGAAGTAGTGGAAGCGGTGGGAAATTATATTGTGTGTAATAAAACGCTTATAATATGCAGTCTGCTTTCAAAAACATGTCTAATAGGGAATCAATGTTAAAAAAATAAATAAAATATTTACTATACATACCAAAAAAAAAAAACGTACAAACCATACATACATATACTTACAAACATGGTATGATGTTTGATTGATGTCATTTAAGAGTGGGGGTTTAGTGATGTCCACTTAATTTATAATATTATTATTCATTACGTATGCACACACACACAACAGAGTACTCCCTACAGAGTACTATTTTTATTTCTTTATGAAGCATTGTGTAATTATTATAGTAAATAATATTTAACATTGATTCTCTATTAGCAAAGCGTTCCAAAACAGACGATATACAGCTCTTTGTGTTACTCACTGACTCACGTATACAAATTCTAACCCACTTCTAGACATGCTAGATGGATGCCGTTTTTTGCATTCGACGCGGAATAACTAAAAACTTACGGGAAAAGCTTCTGATTCGGAGAATTTTATTTACAAATCAATGTTTATGTCAATGATAGATCTTCCTTTACGAATAATTTGTTCAAGGAATAACGTAGATTGAAAACTATTAAAATTAAAATAAACAGCCGTTGTCCGTACAATACACAATACATTTAACAAGTACCACACTCTCAATGCACATACATATAGAGGAGAAATCAAATTCAAAGTAAAACAGTCAGTCAGTTAAACGAATGGTACTGTTGGTGCCTTCAAATGATAACATCTTATTGGGTTGGGCCAGCCAAGCTAGTTAATGTGATAACATCTCTATAGCAGACCAAATAGTCTGATCGACGGCTGTGATAACATACACCACGTATATACATATATACACCACTAGATGCGCGCGCATCCATTTTATAATCAGATAACAAACTAAAATATTTCTCCCTCTCTCTTTGTACACTGTTTGTCTCCATACACCACTTCCAACAACACCACACCACCATCACCACCCCCTTCCACCATCTATAATAATAATCATCAACAATGTGTGTATATGTATATGTGTGCACATGTATAACAAGCACCCTCAAACTACTTCTCTCTCACTCACTTCATTCTATGTGTGTGTGTTTGTGTATGTGTGTGTGTTATCAGTGCTCATCAATCAGCCACTAACTGATAAACAAACTCGGTACGAACGGGGGACTTTGTTATCAGTAAAAACGTTTTCAATCTATAAAGTCTGTTGTTACCTCTACATAAACAAACTTGTATATGTATATACTACTGTATATATATATATATATATGTGTGTGTGTGTATATGTATGTGAGAGACTTTCGTTCCTTTTGACCGCTATATATAGGATATAATAACGTGGTATGCAAGTAATGCAAAGGTCACATATAATAGGGAATATGCATGAAAATTTTTTTTCACTTGAATTGAAGCATGTTTACTTGACAAATATCAAGGTAAAATTACTTTTTAAATAACTTTAAAAATAAGCGAGATATGAATGATTGAAATTCCCGATTAGACAAAGAGGGTGATAGCCCTCTTGATATGTTATGTGACGTCATATTACACTTTCACCATTTAAAATGTAAAACTCCGTTTTTAGTTTTTTTGCAAGAAAGAGACAGATAATAATCTTTAAAAGCTTATAGCTTCCTTGATATTTGTCGGATTTTAATTTCGTTTTTAAATATTATTACAGTATTTTCATATTCTGAAAATAAATGTGAAAAAAAATTTGCATGCATATTCCCTATTCGAGGTCTAAGATCGATGTTTAAATTTTTCGTCTGGAGGTCTTATGACACCAGAATTTCCATTAGAACATGCAAATTTTATAGATGTTTTGTATATAACACTATATCTTAAAAAATACCAATATGCTGTGAGTTTATCGACAAGAACGAAGTAACCGGCTATGCTTGTACAGGTTTCCCTGCAGTTTCTTTTAAAGAACTCCAGAGGAATATCGACATAGTTCCTTAGTTCCTATCGCAGTCTAATTTCTAGTCTACATACAAATTCCTTGTCCCTCCACTTACATCTAACCTTTAAATTAATAAAAGTTGAAAAATAATGATGTGGGTGGCTTCTGTTATAGACCATGGAGTCTGAGAAATTGGAGATAATCCCACCACTCCATTATTATTATTTTTCGATGAGTATTTAATCGAATAACGCTTGAAAAGAAATTGAATTATTGTTTATCGCTATAAAAGTTATTCAATATGAAATTTCTGATAGTTCTGAGTTCAAATCCCGATTTGATTTTCTTAAGAAATTTTTATTAGTATAATGCAACAATATAAACAAATTATAAAAGCATGGGACACTTTGGTTTTTGAAATGAAAAAATACAGTATCTATCTATCTATCTATCAATCATGATCTTCTTAAATATAATTTATTTTTAAGTATACAAAAATTTATTTGCTCCACCAAAATATTTAACCCAAAATATCTATAGTCAATACACAAAAATTCTTTTCACTCCACTCACCTCCTCACATCCTGAGGCATCACAATGGACCTTATGGTCGAAGTGTGGCCCGTCCAGGGGAGATAAGATCAATGTATACTTGTTGTCAAAAGTCGAGATTTATAAAAATTTAATTGATTTGTACCTTACTTTTTCGGTTTTGGAAAAAATTCTTCGATTAACAGTTGTTCAATATAACTATACTAACAACATTTATTCGAAACATTTTTCCGAAACCCGAATAAATAAGGCACAAATCAATTATACAATTTTGAAATAATAGCGCGACTTTTGCAGCCGATTTTACATACCTTACCGTAATTAACAAATTTATTAGTATTTTTTAATTATATAAACAATCGGAGACTATATCTGTATATAGAAGTTATGTGATTGTTTCACACCAGATTTTTTGTATGTTAGTTCGCTCGCTGCTGTATGCTAGCAAAGTATAGTTTAGTTGTTATCTTTTGCATTTAGTACGTTATAATGTGTATGTGCTCTCTTATAAACTAACTAACTACTGGGGCTTGTATCATCATTCTCCGAGTTTTTAAGCGTATTTTAAAACTTCGCCTTCTTTTACATTATGTCATAAAATGTACATTAATTGTTTCGATATATTGATGGTTACGTCATAATTAACATGGTTACGCAGTTTTAAGGACCCCACAGTTTGTCTGAAGAATCCTGTAGTAAATAATAGTTCCCTTAGGAATGCCCATTATTCATCTAAAATATTTTTGAATCGATTAGTCGCGCATAATCAGATTGTTTTTCTTATATTATTGCGAAAAAAATTTATTTTTAACCTGTCAAAGAAATCGTTCCGACTCTTCTGTTCACAACTTGTTCGTTTCTTCTAGCTTTGTGTTCGTTGTAGAACCTACCCGTCGTCTGTGCGAATGTCGGGACAGAACTCCACTTTAGTTGTTTTACCTTACATTCCCCCATTTAGTTGAGTCGATGGTTAAGTACCTCATTCGGGCTCTCTAAGGACACTCTGCCAGAAAGTGGAAAAGGTATACCAGTTCACTTTATATAAAAACTTTCGCATTTCAATACAACCTTCAAACATCATTGAATATAGTTCTGAATGAAGAATGTTTTAATATCTCCAATCACAATCTCCGATACAACAAATGCGGAACCTTCTCGTTAATTTTACACGTTTATTATTTTACTTACTTATTTAATTATTATTTGTTTTTTAGTGACTTACCAATAAAACTGAAATGACTAATGAGAAAGAGCTATCGCACTAACTACGAAAGTTAGCCCATAGTCATTCTTTAAGCTGTATAGTCAAATAATAATCTCTAAAAACTCCAAATATGACAAAATCTTAGATAGATAGATAGATTGTAGAGGCTGCCCTGGACGGACTTAACTTCGACCATAAGGTCCATTGTGATGCCTGAGTGGAGTGGAAGGAATTTTTATGTATAGACTAGGAATTGGTAGGATATGCTACAGCCGACTATGATAGGAAGTATGCCGATATTCATCTGGAGTTCGTGAAGGAAACTGCCGAAAACCTTCTCAAGCATAGCCGGTTACTTCGCTCTTGTCCATACGCCGACAGTTTAGTTTCAATTAACCGCCCCTTTTTCTTCATAATAATTGACAAACTGCCGATGTCGGAATTCGAACCCAAAACCTCCCACTTTCCAAGTATGCATACTGCGCACAGACATAACACCTTATAGACCGCTCGGCCAGTTGGACTGGTTGACAAAATCTTAACTGACTTTCCAAAAAAACCAGCTGCCATTACTTGATATGAAATATACGTTTAAATAAAATCAATCAAACTCCGTGAACACCGCTTTATATATTAATTAAGATTTTTCAAAGCTTGCGATGATCAACCCAAGATAAAACTAGTGAACTAGTGATTATAAAGAGTCAAATTAAAAATAATTAATTATTAATAGTCTCACAAAACAAAATAAAAAACACATTATTAAAAATGATTTTTTTGTGATTAATAACTTACAGGTAATAATAACTAATATAACGATAGTTACGTTTTTAAATGAACGATACACAATTTGATATTATTAAATAGAATAATGTTATTTTTATTGTTGTTACTACAATGTTGTTTACGATGTTATCAGTCAGCGATACACACATACACACATTCTGTTAAATATTTCTTTGGCATAGTCGTCACAATAAACATTTTATACACAAGGAATGAAAAAAAGAAAACAACATTAATATACACACCACCTGTGAACTATAGTTAACATATAACAGCAGTTTATTAACTATTTATATACAGGTTTATACCTCTTTAGACTAGATGATGTTGAACTCACTGAATATCTGTAGGAATATTTGATTCAAAGGGATGGTTACTGTTTTTAGAGTGTTCGGCGAGATAGGTCTATAATAACCAGCCAAGGGGGCGAGCGGTATATTTGCACAGTATGCTTACTTGGAACCTGGGAGGTTATGGGTTCGAATCCCGGCATCGGCAATTTGTCAATTATTAAGAAAAAAAAATGGGGCAGTTAATTGACTAAACTGTCGGCGTATGGACAAGAACGAAGTAAACGGGTATGCTTGAGAAGGTTTTCTGCAGTTTCCTTCACGAACTCCAGGATGAATATCGGCATAAATCCTATCAGAGTCGGCTACAGCCGCATATCCTACCAATTCCGAGTCTATACACAAAAAATTCCTTCCACTCCACTCACATCCTTAGGCATCACAATGGACCTTATGGTCGAAGTAGCCCGTCCAGGACAGCCTCTTCAATCTATCTATCTAGGTTTATCTATTACATATCAAATTATTTGTTGTAGAACATACTACATAATTCGAGATGAACAAAGGCAATTGGAGAAAAAATGCAGTTTCTAGAATGCTAAGCAAAGTTAATTCCGACAAAGGAAATTGACTGTCCAAAAAAAAAAAAAAAAAAATTAATCAAAATTTCACTTCAAGCAAATGTACTTACTTGAAGTGAAAATTTCAAGACATCTGTACCCATAGAATACACACAAACACTAACTTCAGTTATAAGAGGTCCGAGGTTCGATTCCCACCAAAGATGAAATTTTTTCACTTTAATGTTTTCTAACACACAATTTTCTTTACGATTTTATCACGATTGAAACATCCCGATAAATATTTCTTTGGCAAAGACACTGTATAGCTCACTGTAAATCATCGCAAGAGCTCGCATGAAGCCCAAAATGTGAAATTAAATTGAATGAAAGAACTTCCTCTATGCAGATAAGTTTCCATATGCACAGTATCTGCCAAATAAATACGCAAGAGTTTACTAAAAGTCATGTGAACGTTACTCTGAATGTGAGATTACTGGAAGAATCTAACTAGGAGATGGATCAGTGATGGAGGTGATATAGGGGGTTCCTCGATGATTTACAGTCAGCGCTGATTGCTACGGTTGACCTTCGTAAGTTCATTTCAAGTCTTCTTCTAACAGTTTCTGCACTAGTAACAATACTAGGATCAATACGAAACCGAAGCAGTAGAAATCCAGATTTTCAGATGACCACCATAAAAATGTAGTTTTTAATATACACTGAATTTATTTTTAAAAAAAATTTAATGGCGCGACCCCACATCTGTATTTAAGTAAGCACATTAAATTCAATATTTCCTTCTGAATAAGCCAGGGAACTGTTTTTTTTTTTTTTTTTGCTAAAGAACCGTACTATTATGTGTTTCTATAATTCTATAGGCAGTGTTCGCTTTAATACAATGTTATTTTGACTGCCTGAAGTAAATATTTTCAAATATTTAAATTATGAATCACATAAATTGAGTACCTACTTACTACATATATATATACCAAAATTGTTTTATTATAAAAATTAAAATCAAATATAATAATCGATAAAAAAGAATTTAAAAACTTTTTAAATGAAACATACTCGCATATAGTCCTATACATAGATATAATAATATGAGAACGAATTATATTATTACTATGTGATAAAAATCATTGATTAACGATATTATACAAGGTGTTACAAGAATCAGTCAGTCTATATGTACGTATTAGAATTATATTTATTTAAATCAGTTCAAATAACGAACACTTTGGATCCAATAGAAACCTACCAATAGAGCCTAGGAGATATCGTCATCAGACACAAATATTCTAAACCTTTTAGCTACGCGCCAAATTAGTAACAAGTAACATATCTTCCTACAGATTTATGACGATTACCAAGTCACAGTTATGATGATTACTTTGTATTAAAAATACGAATTTATACAAATACAAATAATTGATCTAAGAATTGATTTTAAAAAGCAACTATTCCGTTTGGCTTCAAACAGCAACTGTTACATTTTTATTCTGAACGAAATCGAGATTGTATTAGATCATATGATTTCTTTCGAAGAATATACAACTGCATTTAAGTTCTGAAGATATTTCTGTCATTTTTCCTAGTCGAGACTAAAACTCCCTGATTTTACTGGTTGCTCGCTATTACAAATGAGAATATTTTTGCTTATTCAAGATTTACCAGAGAAAAGTCACTAAAGGCAACTAAATTCAAAATAGTATTGGAAACATGACAGACTAGTTATAAATTTTTAAGATTACATAAACAAATGTTTAATTAATTCAATTAATTCGAGTTAGCGTGCCTGCAGAACATACGGACAAATAGACAGACGGACTTGCGGCAATATACTAATAAGGCCATTTTATGAACACCAAAAATTTTTTCGGCGATCAATACTTTCAACCGTTACAAAGTCGGGACTAAACTTCATATAGCCTTGTATGTATTATGTGTATATCGGGTATAAAAATTAAGAGTTTTAATCTTTAACTATTTTTAAGAGCATTTAATGAGAGCAATTTTAGTGAGTACAATACGAGTTATTAGCACACGAATTCTGTAACATTTTGTACATTAAATCCATTATGATTATCATTATTATTATTATGAATATATAAAATAATATCTTATTAACATTTTTGTACTTTGATTTATTTATTTTAAGATAGTAGAGAGAATTTTTTATAAAATTATTAATAATTTTTTTATATTTTTTTTTTTGTTTAAAATATATTTATTAAACTTTTGAAAGACATCAATACGGTGATTAATTGTGTATTTAAAAAAACCGTTCAAAATATCATTGAACATTAAATAAAACACAAAATTGATCAAAATCAATTACTTACAAATAGAATATTATATTTTTGTTGATTATATTTATATGTTATTAGATATTATATAGATACATTCATGCCTATTGTACCAGGTATTCAAAAAGTTTAATTTACTTGTATATTTATATCATTTGAAACATTTTGAGTTTAATGTTAGGAACATACTAGTAAACCAAGCTAGCTGTAGTATCAATTTATGGTTTTCAATTCGTCAAATAGTTTAGCACAGCTCGCCAAAAAGGAGCTCTACTAGATTTGCTTCAACGAGTTCGCTTAATTGTAAATATACGTTATGTAGGAGCTACGTAGATTTAGTGAATTTTCTTAAAGAAAGAAATTATTACTATCAAATCAAGTTCCCATGGTAATATAGCAAATATCAGATTTTGATCCACACGTAAAATGTAGTAAAGTTTATTTACTACAACTTTACTTATGATCAATTTTTTCATTTTACTAAAATATATAAGACAGAAATTCAAGATATATATTTCTTTCTCCATACCGATTTTTCCCATGGGTTATAGACCAAGTTTGTTAAAACCATAAGATTATCTAAAAATACAAGGTATTTCAGATTTTAATCCGGAAAATTGAATAGGTGATAAATTTTCCAAAAATAAGAAGAAAAGTTCATATGAATTTGGATAACTTCAAGCTGCGTTTTCAAGTTACGACAATGGAAACACTCTATTCGAGTATGTATTAATATTCACCAGCAAATTAGGGATTTTGGATTACGCTCGAAAGGCATGTATTTTAGAATTTGTCTTTTTGTCGAAAAGTAAGCAAGATTAGTTACTGAATCGAAAAATAATATGCAACTTCAAAAAAAAAGCAGTGGCCTACTCAAATTCTTTAAAATATTTAGTAAGGATGCCCCCGTGCAGTCCCTGGAATAATTAAATTAAAACTAATTACATCGATTTAAGCCACTTACTTTTTACTAAAAACGTCTAATTGAAATCAGCCAAGTAGTTTTCGAGATTTGAAAACAAAGACTTTTTTTTTAAGAATTACCACTTTTGGAACCATTGGTACTCGATTCAATGTTAGTAAAAAGTATATTTAAAAAAAAAAAACTATTACATCAAATAAAAAATATGTGTTACAAAAAAAAAATGATATTGCAAAATGACTAATGATATTTAATCAAACACATTTACTTACACAATAAAAATGCTTCTCAATTAATTAACTAAATAAATAATAATAATACTTATAATATATTTATATAAAATTAATATAAAATATCTATTCATATTATTTTTTTATTTAATTAAAATTACGCCTACAACATAATAAAATACATAAATAATTAATAGATAATAATACAAAAGGGCAAAAATTTATCAGGAATCGATCGATTAAATACATACTTTTAATGTCAGATACAAAGATCGACAATATTTGAAATTAAAAGTTTATACCGTACAATGTTATTGAAAACATGGATGTCTATTGTTTATACTGTATACCTAGATTGCTAAAGAGATAGTTAGATATATCTTGGGGTCTAAAAAGTATTGCATTCCGGAGAAGTATTTTTCCGAGCTTTTGCTACGGTACATTTTCCCAGTGATCACGGTGTTTAGACTTCAAGAAACTTGTTCAAGTAAACAAATTCTTGAATGTAAACAAGGTTTTCTCTCACAGCCTATCATATTTTAAAGAAAACCTATTGGTTCAAGAAATTCCTTCGATCAGTGTACTGTTTGAATTAGTAGGTAATTAATTTTCAATCAATATCCGTAATAGAATTTAAAAAAATAGCATAATAAAATATCGATAAAATGAGTTAATTTCAACTAACTTTGTATAGCAGAACTAACTCATATACAATATAATATACGTATAATAGATATTATTTTTCTGTTAAATAGTAAATTAATTACAATATAAATAATAATAATTAAAAAACAAAATAAATGTTATTATGAAAAATTAACAGACCATATCAATAATTGTAAGGTATAACCTTGATAATTATAATATTTTATACATATGTTTATCAACTCTAATCATCATAAATATGTTTAGTTTTAGATGTAAATCTGAAAAACTGATCTTTGTGTGTTACATTCATGTTATTATTATTATTATTATGATTAATTTTCTAAATATATATATAGCGGGTGAGTCACATAACTTAATAATGACAAAATCATTTTCAAAGTATTAATGTGATTTAAAAAAATGTTCAATAAACAAGTGAAAAGAACAACCAACTGACTTAATTGCTTAAATATCCGGTATATATTGAGTTTATGAAAAACGTTTTAAACAATGTTAAACAACGTTTTAAACAACTGTGTTATTAAACATGTAATTGGTTATAGATCGAATCTAATCTACATAGAAGAAAAAACAACAAAAAATAATAAAATGAATTATGATACCAAAGAAATAAATATTATAGAAAACAATGTAACTATTAACAGGTATGTAATACGTATTGTAGTAACATTTGTACCAACAAGTTACAAGATTGTTACATATTGATATTATATATATATATATATATATATATATATATATATATATATATATATATATATATATATATATATATATATATATATATGAATTCACAGAACACCGTATAAAAAAAACACAATGAACTAAAAATATATAGCATATATATTTTATATAATAAGTTAACAGTTTAGAAAATAATATATTGATTTGAGATTACAATTATAAATTCAATATTATTCATATTATTATTATATATAGAGAGAGGTACCTCTTATAATAATAATTAATAATTTATTTATTGTTAAATCGATTTTATACCATTGATAATATATGTTATTTTATTCAATAAATAATATGGTTAGAAAGCGACGAGGCGACTATTATTATTTATAATGAGATCCGTCTTCAGAATTTTTATAATGATTAGGAATAAACTATGGAAGAAGCACGGCTCGATCGAGATTCTTAACAGAAAAGTATTATGAGTCAAATTACGTTTAGAATGATGTACACATATAACATCTCACAAATACCCCAGAATCAAAAAGATTTTTTCTTGAATTTTTTTATAATATAATCCTTTTGAGCTAATCGAAAGGTACTTAAATTTTGAAAAAAAAATATAATGATTAAAAAAATTCTCGGAACAGTCTTGGATTCGTCAATCTAGTTAGCTTAGTAAAAAGCAGAATGATTTCTCAAGATTCCCAAACTAAAGTCCTTTGATGAAACATTTTGGGAATCTTGAAATTTTGACGGAACACAATGTTTATTATATCCAATATATCTAATATATACAAGAGTAGTCCTGACCTTGTAACGGGTCAGAATGTTGATAGCAGAGAAAAATGTTGGTATATCATAAAATAGCCTAATTAGTTCATTTCTGAACATCTGGCTGATTGTGTACACGATAATTCAAGAACCAAAAGAGAAACGGAACTGAAATTTCGGATGTGAGTTCTAGAGTCAAGTTCGTACAAAAATGGACTGGAATTTCCACATGGTGGCAGAAAATATCCATCTTTGAACCAGTAGGAGATAGATACAAAATTTTAAGACAAAAAATGTTCGTTTTTGTAAAAATAAACAACTTTTGTTTGAAATTTTTTTTTCATAAACTAACATGTGTACCGGGTATTTAAGCAATTAACTCAATTAGTTGTTATTTTAGATTAATTTAGATTAATAATTATACACCTACTTACTCATACTTCTTGGAACTACCAAATATATAAAACTGAATATCCCTGTCGAATAAAATTGATAATGAATCATATTGATTAATGCAACGTTTCTTGGAGCATTTCGAACTTCATCCGGGGTTAAAACTAATCATTATACTTTTCTTAGAAAATATTTTTATAGAATTTCGGAGTAAAATTGTTTATAAAAAAATCATTACTCACTTGGATGATGTTTGTAATTTTTAGTATAAATATATACATATGATGATAATATGACCCCCGGTCTGTCTGTCTATCGGTCGGTCAGTCATTAAAGTCCGTTCTTCGTTGTCAGTCAGTCAGTCTCTCTATCCATCCATCTCTATCTCTGTACAGTGAACTACAACTGATGATTTGACTGATAACAAACACACACACACACACTCACATATATAACATATTATACAAATGTCTGAGTTGTGAGTCGTATCATCTCATCCGGTGATGTAACTTACTGATAACAAACAAACAAACAAACAAGCATTGCATATACAACAAGAGAGTTCGTTCAGTTCGTTCTTTTACTAACATTACTGAATAATATTTTTATATCAATAGTTCTATTTCATTCTAATCTATTACAAATAGTTATGTTCTCTTTGTCATACAAAATATATATATATATATATATATATATATATATATATATATATATATATATATATATATATATATATAATATTTAAAACGAAGGAATTGTTTGTTATCTAGTTATAAGAATCAAATGTTATCAGTTACTTGAATCAAAAATTCTATATGTTCTTTACGATTTATATACATAAACATACATATACATATATATATATACACATATTATATAGAGGATAGGTTTCATGTGGTGTATATAATATTTCTAGAGATAGGGTTTTTTTTTAAGATCAAACTACAAGATGTCGCTTCCACAACCAAATACATTTAATTTTTGCAACAACAAAAAAAAACAGCAACGAGATATATGAATCTAAATAAATATAAATATATGAAAATTATGAATTTGGATTCATGAAAGAGAGAGAGGCAGATGATGTGTTTAACTTATACTCCACATAGACA
Source organism: Nineta flava (assembly GCA_963920215.1). NCBI lineage: Eukaryota > Metazoa > Arthropoda > Insecta > Neuroptera > Chrysopidae > Nineta > Nineta flava. The sequence goes on along the minus strand of OY986045.1, from coordinate 58,687,810 downwards.
ACTATTTCTGTTGAAATTGAAAACTACTGCTAAAAACGTCTTGAGAATAATAAAACAAAGTTCTTTTTTTATAAGCTATTATTTCACTTGACTTCCGTATGGTTAGTTAAGGCCTAATCTGGCAATTTTGAATCAGTTGCGATTGTTGGAAGAAGATGATATTTGGTACGCTAATGTACCCTAACTGGAGTTATAAATACTTTGGCAATGGCAATATAACGTCATATATATATATATATATATATATATATATATATATATATATATATATATATATATATCTGCATAATGTATAAGTAATAAAGGTTAACAAATAATGATGAGGGTGGCCTCTGTTATAGACCATGGAGCCTCAAAAACGGAGGTAAAACCCCATTATATATATATATATATATATATATATATATATATATATATATATATATATAATATATATATATATATTTATATATATATATATATATAATATATATATATATATATTTATATATATATAATGTGGTTTTACCTCCATTTTTGAGGCTCCATGGTCTATAACAGAGGCCACCCTCATCATAATTTGTTAACCTTTATTACTTATACATTATACAGACTAGGAATTGGTAGGTTGTTCAGCCTGAGTGAGCCCCTGCTTTTCGAAAATATTCCTTGAAATTATAATTTGGTGAAACTGTTGATAAATATTGAAAAGAAGTGGAAGTAATGTGAAATTAAATTGAGTTTTTATTTTAAATCTATAAACTCAATTTAATTTCCCACCGCTTCCACTTCTTTTCAATGTCTATCAAAAGTAGAAAATAATAGACAAAAAAAATTTAAAACAAGCTTTTATTTGAATGAACTAAAAAGTAGAAAATAAACATTTTTCTCGAGTCATTAATATGGGGTGCTCATAAAAGCTTGAGACGAATATTTCAAACCTGAGCGTCCAAATTTATAGTCACGGAACAAAAAGTTTATTTTCTAGTTTAAAAAAATTGTATGCCGATTATACTCATGATTTATAGACCAAACTCGAAAGAGCAAAAATAAAGAGATTTCTATAAATCCTAACAGAAGAGCATTTATCAAAAAGGCCCAGAATGTTGCCAGATATAACATTTAGAAAGTAGTATTCCGGTAGAGAGTTTATTTCCAAAAAAAAAAAAAAATCGATGAAAACTCAAAAAAATACCCCAAAAACGGAAAGAGAATTTCCAAAAAAATACATCAATAAAAAGTTGTAGACCATAAAATTTGTTAATAAAAAATCTTGGTCACTTTTCGATTCGAAAATTAGTTTGTGCAAAGCACGTTGAAGTTGCGATTTGAGTTCTGAAGTTATTAACAATTCAAGCCATTTTATAACGAACTTTTTCATCAAATCGTATAAAATAACAAAAAAATTAAAAATAATTTTTTTCCCCCAGACTAAACGATTTCTGGGTGAAACTCTACTCCTTTCTAAACTAATAATACATGTTATTTTTACTTCTAAATATGTCGAGAATGACAAAAGACAAGGAATGACAAGGCCATCCTGTATATATTTCTTTCTAATAATAATACATAGCACCTAATCTTTTCCATTGATCGTATGTTTACTCAGGTATTGTTGTTTTTTTTTTCGCTATTTGTACAATCTCTTCTCTTGTGTGTGTGTGTTGTATTCCGAAAATTTCATCATCAGATTCCTGATTTTTAAATAGAATATTTTTTTGTTATCTCTTTATAGAAAAAAAAGAAGATATTCTTAATAAATTTTGAAATATAATAAGTTTTTACAAAATATTTATCTTTTTTTTTTTTAAATGTTACTTGTGCCCGGTTAAAACATAAGCAGGACAAGAAAATATTATCAAAATATGTTCTAGCAATTCTATTCTCACAAGAATATCCTACCAAACAAATATTTAGGAAACTTAAGCAAATATTTAGGAAAAAAATTTTGAACAAAAATATCCGAAGTGTTTAGATAAATATATAAATATCTTATACACGTGATCTATGATCCACGTGTTCACGGGAAATTATATCACCGTTATAATCCACAGTTCTATGGGTCGAGTTGGTACAATGTTTGAAGTAATTCCTTGCAGTAAGCAAAATTTTTTGAAACCAAGAATTTCTGACCTTAATATGTAGGGAAGATACCAGTCCAATTGCGTCTGCGCAGTATGCCTACTTGGAAACTGGGAGGTTATGGGTTCGAATCCCGACATCGGCAGTTTTCAATTATTAAGAAAAAAAAGGGGGCGGTTAATTGGCTAAACTGTAGGCGTATGGAGAAGAACGAAGTAATCGGCTTTGCTTGAGAAGGTTCTCTGCAGTTTCCTTCACGAAGTCCAGATGAATATCGGCATAGTTCCTATCATAGTCGGCTGCAGCCGCATATCCTACCAATTCCTAGTCTATGCACAAAAATTCCTTCCAATCCACTCACATCCTCACATCCTTAGGCATCACAATTGACCTTATGGTCGAAGTGTAGCCCGTCGGGGGAAGCCTCTACAAACTATCTATCTATAGGGAAGATAATATATATTTGGTATAAGAAAATAAGTATCTTGAGATCTATAGTTTTGACTTAAGAAAATTATCTTAACTACCGATAAACTGACTCTTGACTCAAGAATCTCGAAATTCTTAAACTGAACTGATTATTTCTTTGGACCAAGATGCTAAAATTTCGGACGAAAATAAACATTTGTTTAATCCGAACAAATGAAACTTTTTAAAGAAGTAATCATAAAGAACAAATCAAGAAGCTGCATAAACTTTTTCTTCTTGAGTTTATTATTTATTTTTGTGTTTCATTTTCTTAACTAAAGAATCACTAGAGTATTTGGGCTCAAGAAAGACTCTCTTAGGCCAAAACAAACAAAAATTTTAAACACCGTTCAAGAATTTTAGTTTCTTCCCTCAACTAAGTTTTTAGTTCGACTGCGTAGTCTTGAATGAAAACAAGGATTCCCTTTATTGAAGCAAATATGTTGCAGAAAGTAATTTCTTCTATCAGTATATGTCCTGGTATTCTGAGCAGAATTTTATTACTGTTTCTGCATACGTTATTGAATTTTGATTATTAAGAAATCAACAAACAATCCTCTTTGTTTGTTGATTGAAAACTTTTCTCCATTGTTTCAGTTGTTACAACAAAAGACTGCATCCATATAACCTTCCTCAACAACAAGTTCCGTGAAACATTCACCTAACGAACAATAATTACCCAGACAATAATTACAGCTTTTATAAATACTTTTACATAATAATTTATTGAAATAATAATAATTATAATTGATAATAAAAAAAAGACTTGATTATAGTTAAGACATCATGATAACCTTTTTAAAGTAGGATCGATGACCTACCATCTTATATTGAAAACAGTCAACAAAACAGTATTATATTTATAACTGAAGTTCTAAAACAATTATCAACAATATTTTAAATGATAATCAATATTTTTTTTACTATTAATAAAAAGATGTGACAATAATAATAATAATAATTATTAAGTAGATGCTGAAAATATAATGATGGTTACAAATTACTATTGAATCATTAATCCGGGCGGAGAAAGGAAGAAAGTTCGTACTATCATAATACAAATTGAAAAAAAAAAACAAAATATAAAATTTTTTTTTGACATAAACATTATTTTAAGGTATTTCACACGTAAAGCCACTTTTATTACAAATTTGATGAATGTGAAATATGATATTGATCTAACTGTTTTGCAATTATAACAGAAATAATTTTATATTTGATAGATTGTCAAGCGTGATATTTGCAATTAAAGTTGAAATTTTTAACATGCTTGGTATACCTAAACGGTTTGCGCTTACTCCATTCGTTTAAAACTGGAAAAATTGTCTATACATATCTTTCAAAAACAAATATCTTATCCGGTTGCACTTAACAAACTAATAAAAAAAATTCATATATTGCGGGTTTTTCAAAAATCTATTGATATTTAATGGTAATAAATTGTACTGCGAGCCCAAAAAAATATTGAATAATCACTGTCAAAACAATTCAGGCAAAGTACAGCATGTACAAATTATATAGTAAATTATATCATAAATGTTAAAACAGTAATATAATACTTTTCAATATTATATACGTTATACTAGATATGTTACTAGCGAAGTAGCCGAGCGGTCTAAGACGTTAGATCTACTTGAGGACTGGAAGGTTATGGGTTCGAATCCCGACATCGGCAGTTTGTCAATTATTAAAGAAAAAAAAAGGGGCGGTTAATTGACTAAACTGTCTTCTCTGCATACGAATTCCTGATCCTACACTCACATCATAAAAATGTAAAGTAAAAATTAATAAAGGTTGACAAATAATAATGTGGGTGGCCTCTGTTATAGACCGTCGTGTCTCAAAAATGCAGGTTAAACCCCTTTTTTTTCAAAATATCATATCTATTGATTAATATGTTTTGGATTCTATATGAATTGACTACTACCATGTCTATTGAGCAAACCCTCCTTAATGCATCAATAAATTAATTATTATTTTTTAAATAATTTTATATTTCAATAAAAATAAATAATATTAATAATGATTTATGATAATAATATAATAATTATAAAATAATATGATTATATGATTCATATTAATATATATATATATATATATATATATATATATATATATATATATATATATATAAATAAACAATTAAATTATATATTTTTTAATTAATAATTAACTGACAATTATGTTAATTTAATAATCGATTTTATTTCTCATCAATGTGAATCATCATCACTCACATTTATAATGTGTGCAATCATTTAAAAAAAAAAATTAATAATTGATTGATTGGAGAAAATAATGGGAATATTCTCATAATGTATTATTCAAAAATTATGTAAATATTACTGACGTTTGAAGTGAAACAACAATCATAGTTTAACATATGTATTCAAATTCATCGATCTCTAAAGAAGATAAGTATGCATAAAAAAAATTAGTCTAGATTTGTATGTGATAAGGTATTAGATAGATAGATAGATAGATAGATAGATAGATTGTAGAGGCTGCCCTGGATGGGCTACACTTCGACCATTAGGTCCATTGTGATGCCTAAGGATGTGAGTGGAAGGAATTTGTGAGTAGACTAGGAGTTAGTAGGATATGCGGCTGCAGGCGACTCTGATAGGAACCATGCCGATATTCATCTGGAGTTCGTGAAGGAAACTGCAGAAAACCTTCTCAAGTATAGCCGGTTACTTCGTTCTTGTCCATACGCCGTCAGTTTAGCCAATAAACCGCCCCTTTTTTTTAATAATTGACAAACTGCCGATGTCGGGATTCGAAACCATAACCTCCCAGTTTGCAACTATGCATACTGCGCAGACATAACGCCTTAGACCGCTCGGCTACTTGGACTGGTGGTAATGTATTTGTGTATCGTAGTCTAGGAACTGTACCATTATAGTTCTGTTCCTAGAAATATTTCACCTCGACTAGGTCATAGGTAATTGGTCATACCAGCACCTTTCTTAGATACGATTAGATTAGATTGGAATTAGGACTAAGTCTTTGAGGACATTTTGCACTATGACCCATTTAATCTATTGCGTTTTCTTTCCTTCAAAGGTGTTCTAAGAGTCTTAATAAACGTTATGTCTCTTGGTGACATTATATTAATAGCCCTTCTTAGATAAGATAAGATTAGATTGGAATTAGGACTAAGTCTTTGAAGATCTTTTTCTCTGTAACTCATTTGATCTATTGTAATTCCTTTCCTTCAAAGGTCTTCTCTTTCTTTCATCTTTTCATCTTTTGGTGACTTCATTAATTTCATCTGGTTGGAGATTTGTCCACCCCAAACGAAAGTCTTCTAAGTGAGGGATTCCATTTTTTTAATCTTCATGACAAAACCTTCAGAGATCGTTCTGTGTTAGAGTGATTTTAAGGCGATTTTAAGGCGACAATGTTTAGTATTTATTTTCCTTTGAAGCGTTCGGAAGCCTTCATCCATGAGAAACTCTTTATGAGAGCCTTGTACGGTCTTGACCACAAGGATTTTCCCAAGAATAGTTGGACTCATGTTTCTCGCTTTTTTTTGCACATTTTAGTACGGCAAGAAATGTCTCTCGTTTAATGGATAACTTGCATCCATTAGCTTCGCAATTTTCGTCGATTCTTGCATGTCCTGACACCAAGCAAATAATGGTTTTATTATGTTTACGCAGTTCTTTTAGTGATTCGATGCATTCCAAGATGACCTTAGAGTATACTTCAGGGGAACTTAACGCTTTAAGTGCAAGTTCTGAAATACGTTCTTGCTGTATGGCCATGGTTTTTTGAAAAGTGATCAATATGTTATGGAAAATAATCAATAAAAGCAATTCAATAACATCCAAAATTGAATGGAAGTATTTTCTTTTAGGGTAGTGTTATTAAATATTATAATGACCATTCTCCATCTAAGCAGATAATGTTCACAACACGGAAGTCATTTAAAATATTCTATGGTTATCATCGCCATAACCAAAAAATAAGCTATGTATCATATATATCTAATTTTTTTTGTTGGTAGTTTACAGTAATCTTACGTTATGGCTCTTTGTAAATGGTGTTTTAAATATTCTAATATTTATATATTATGGTTGATGATGATGTTGTATTACATAACCACAGAATATCTCAACTATATGCACATGACGATCTATTACAATTTCAGTGTGGAAACGAGCAAAAAGGTAATGGTGTGCAAATTCGCGATATGCTTTTTTTCACTTCTCTGTATATATGTGTGTGTATTGAGAAAACTTTTTAACTGTGAATGTGTGTATGGAAATGTTCTTTTGTATTCAACATTGCGGTAGTGTTTTTAAATGTACAGTTATTATCATAATATTTTGCTTCAACCAAACAGTCAACGGGACGATTGCTCCAAAAAAGTTTCTAGAGTTTTTATTTCTATAGTCTTACATGAAGTCTAACTAATACGATTGTACAGCTTTACAATCTGCGGCTACCATTACCAGAAGACGACAATTTTGCAATTGTTGTGTTTTTACTCTGTAGACCAACATGAAGTCTAATTAAGAATGTTCTAGCATGAAACCAGATTTTTCGACAGATCTTGCTCATTTTTTTTCAGAGGCTAATAATAACATTTTCTAATAAATTCCGAAGTTTCAGAATTTTTGACCGTTTACAACGCGAGATAATTAATAGCAAAGTTATCATTCTCTCTCATTAGAAGCATGTAAAACTTTATGCCCGCCCAACTATTATCTGTTGTATTAAAAAAAATACTCGACAGAATTTAATAAAAAACTAGAATACTAAAGATAAATATTTATTAAATAAATTTCTTTTTTTAAATCGCATTTCATCGTTTTGTTTTCAAAATATAAAAGTTTAAAATTATTATTTTTTTTCAAAATAACATTATTTTGTATGTATGAACAGTGAATTTGACTATGTGTTGCGTATGTGTGTATATGTATTTGTTCTATAATAAAATCAAACCGGTTTTTTGTCCTGATTATATAACACAGTGCTGGAACGTCCTTAATAAGTTAGTATAGGTCAATTACTCTTGATGTCCGTTTGTCTATCAGTCCATCACCATGATATATCGCAAAACTGATAAAAGATAATAATCTAAAATTTTCTCTGCATGCTGTAGAACTAAAAAAGGAACAAAATCGGTGCAAAATCCCACTCAAAACTACAAAGTACAAAAAAATGATCCTTTTTTCAAAACTTACAACTTTTGCTTAAAACTTTTCTTTCACAGTACACACTTATAAAGAACTTAATATACACAGGGTACTTTACTAACAAATACACAGGTTTGTTACAACAAAAATAAATACAAAAAATCTTCATAACATACCTCTCAGATAAATCCAAAAATATATCTCATATATCACTCACCTAAAATCACCACCAAAAAAATATATCACACATATTTTATCGATATTTCTAGTGAATAAAGTTCATCAAATCTAAAGAAGAAGGATAGTGGTACCTACGTACATGCTACGTAACTCGTATTCGTACAAGATACGATAAATACGATATATTATTATACTATCGGTATCATACATGAAATGAAATTGACAGAATTGGAACGATATATATATATAGAGAGTAAGTAACCAAGTAAACAGCCCCAACCAACAGCTAGCACATAAGCAAAAGCATTTGGTTCATTCGTTCGTCAAATGGTAGAGAAAACTAAAATTTACGCTGCATGTGTATGTATGTATATACACATCATATCGATATAGATACAACAACTGAAGTTACTATAACTAAAACCACCCCCTACCTATACCCCCACTATTTTAACATTATCACACACATACACACACTCACATAGTGATTCACAAGTTATAAAGATTGATACTGATATGAAAATAAAGTATCCTATCCGTATACTATATATATAGTACTGGCACAGCCGGCATCATGCAGTACATAATAAATACCTCTATGAGAAGGCATTCGAAGAACGGGGATGAGATGTATAAGGGTGTTTAAATATCATATACCCACATTATATTGAAACACCATCAAATCTTTTACCCATCTTTTACAGAGTAAATTTTTTTTTAAGTTTTGAATCCGTTGTTTAATTTACGAGAACCTTCGAAAAAAATCGATTGATTTAGAGAGAACATATTTTTAAATTAAATTAACATATATATTTAAAAAAATTGTGTGTGTGTGTGTGTGTGTGTGTACTTATGTACGCACGTAAGAAGTTATACTTCATAATATATTAAAATAATATTAAATAAGGTCAAATAAGATACAAAAGTTAAATAAAATGATATAGTAGTGAAAAACTACAATAGAAAAATTATATATTATATCTAAAACCAATGTTTCTACATTTTATCATGATAGAACAGAACCAACGTCAGTTCTTCCATTAAAATTAGTATTTGAAAGACTGGCATTAAATCCATTATTTACATTCGAATCAGTGTCTAAAAATTATCAATATATACATTTAATTTTAATATACACAAAGTTTATGAGCCCATAAAAATGATATCATAAATAATATGGCTCGTAATTCTAATATTATTCTTCTTTTAACAGAAACATAATGATGAAGACATTCCTCTACCTAATTTCAACTGTATTTACGAAAATAACAACGATCATTTATCTTCCTGAATGCGGCTTAATAAGGTCATTTTATGAATACCTATACCAAAAATTTTATTTTCTACAATCAATATTTTCAACTGTTACAAGCTCGGGATTAAACTTTATAGACCAGGTACAATAAAACAAACTCGGAAGGTTTCATAAATATGTAGTTTTGTTTTAATTTAAGTACAGTATGCGAACCATTAACGTGTTGATCTAACTCATGCTTGATACAATTTTTCTTCGTCTCTTAGTTTAGTTTAGATTCTAAAAACCACCAAACCAACTCAACTGCAGACACACAGAACAGTGGTGTACTGTGAACAGTCAGTAGTGGGTTACATAATTTACATATATCGATCATAATATATCTCATATCGGTAGTATAACACACATTGGATTGGCCAAGCATTATTATACGTGTACACGGGTATAGACCGATGGGTGTGAAAAGATAAAAAATTTTTTTATTTTTTATCACGTATGGTATATTTTTCAATAAGATGAACGTGGTTGGGCACAACCATGTTTATGAAAATATTATATGAGGAAAATATATTTTATATTGTGTAATGGGTGATTTATAATGTCTGATAAGAAAATATGTTGTCTGTAAAAAGACTCCATACCAAAATCAAATAAGGATTAAATTTCGGAATGAAAGATCTAAACCTCTGGATATCCAGCCCAATGTGCCAGTCATTACACCCAGGATGGCCTTGGTAAATGTACACAATACAATACTAATATCAATTTTCATTAAGGTTACGTTAGACATAGTATGAAAGAACTCACTTATACTATATAGACAAACATTGAACTTTTTAATTATTTACGAACAAATTTCCTTTCTCATTGAATTGCAACTTGAATTTTTCACTGATCTTTATACTATCTCTGTTTACAAAGTACAGTTTAAGTATTATGTTTGACTACATAATGTTCGCATGCACTCACTATTTAAACTTGAAGCATAACTATCTGTTATGATGGTTTGATAACTATATGCACCCATCACACAAGGGAACATTCCACCGGTGGGAGTAAAAAAGACATAAAATGACTGATGATTTTTAAAAAAAAGTTGTTTTAATTTATCAATTTCTCACGGCCGCCGTTATGAGAAAGAAGATTTGATCAACCTTTTGGTCTTAACGATTCTGGGCAAATAGACTTCCAAAATGGATATGTATTTATATTACAACCTGTATATACTTTTTTTTCTTCTGTAAAATGAGTTTTTTTCTATGAATTTTTTACTAGTATTCAATCGCAATTTTATATTTTTGGGTAAAAAAAAACGACAAATAATTCAATTTTATGAACGTACGTTTAAGAAACCGTAAAAAGTGATTTTTTACGATTTTCATATTCAAACCATTACTTGTAGATGTTTTCATCATGAATATAAATAAATATGAGAAACGATTAATTAGCAATAAAAATATTTGATAAGATTAAAATGAATCAAAATTTATGTTGTAAAGTTTTTTTTTCCAATAATTTTTCACGTTCCATAAGAATTAAATTAAACATACACTCCCGTTCAATAAAACTGAACCAACCTAAAATGTTATTTCATAAAAATCCTCACTTTTGTAACTCTCTGTATATTATTTATTTATAAACAAAGATACGTAGTATATTTTATAAATGGGAAAAAAAAATGGATGTTTAATATTTATTTATTTATGTAAACAAGTCAGTGATAGAGTAAGAATGTGTAATGTAAATACATGTTAAGTGTTATATCTCCGTATAAAAATAAAATAAAATGTTGTATCTGTCAAAAACATTTATTACTACAAGAATAATCAAAATTATGACAGACTGATTCGATTCAGGTCGGTTCAATTTTATTTTACCAGTTCATGAAGGTAGTACACTCGCGAGGATATTTTTCTATTTGACAGAGCAGGCGCGTTCACTCTTGTTTTTTTTAAAAGTGTAGTATTAAACGATTTATAAACTGTTTATACATCTTACATTATTATAAATTTAAATAAATTTTTCACTTAAAATATATTATTATCAACAGACCTTATCAAATATAAAAATATATATACATTTCAAAGAATGATAAAGCACGCTTACATCGCTACATATATTATCGAATACATTAATTTTTTGTTGTTGATGAAATTTTATCTAAAGAATGTGTTGGTTTTTTTTTTTTTTTTAAACATAAAATTGCCGTTAGATCATCACACAGAATAATCATTTTTTATTACCAATTTTTTGTTGTTTTTTTTAGTTTCACAAAAGTAACACGTTCTTTAAAATCAAAAATCTTATTGAAAGGTGGTGATAAGCGATACATTGAATTATGGTTTTGTCATGATAAGGAGAGCTATTTTGAATCTAGGTAACACACACTGAGTAGTATTCGATACAAAAAATCTTAAAATATTAGTAAATGTTCACTAAATTTTATATTAAGCTAAAAATTAAAAAAATAAAACAAAAAAAATATGGTTAAAATATTATAAATTTAAACGCACGGGTCTGGAATGCCAAAGGTCTTGGGTTCAATCCCCAACCAAGATGTGTAAGATTTTTCATTTCAAAACAACAATGTCAAAATAATGTTACAAATGTTCAGATATAATTACTTAACTGTCAAATTAAGTAAACACTAGTCACTTCCATTCGTATAACATAACTGAAAGGCAACCATACTAACAATGGGTGGATAAACACAAAAAAGTTAACAAAAACGGCTAAATTAAATGCTTCGTTTAGATTACGACATAAGTTGCGACACAAATGACAGACATAAATTTCTTTACTGTTCACATTTAAATAGATTTTTGGTGTCTGGACACTAGCCAGACAAAAATGTATGAAACTAGTGTCCGAGCTGTCCACACACAAAATAACTTCTTGCTACTTATATTGTAATTAAACAACGACGTAAATGCTATATTTAATACTTTATAATATGTATATAGAATCTATGAAGTGTATGAAAAAATGTCGAATCTGTTCGAAAACCTGCACACTTGGACACTCAGACACAAGGTGTTTACACAGCCGCTGCTTCGACACTAATTATAATTATATGTCGCTATAAATGTCACAACTAGAGACATTCGCGTGCACACATAGACACTCGGTGAATACACTGAGTGTACGATATCTGGTGTCGTAGTCTAAACGAACCGTAACTACGAGAACGAGTCCTTGTTTAAAAAAACATAAAACACAATTATTCTACCAATGCAGATAGATCAATTGTTTTTCAAGCATAAAACACTTCCTATATATATAGTGCAGATGTTTATTTAGAATACAAATATATTAGATAACAGTCGTAGGTAATTTTTAAATATTGGTGACCTTGTAACACACGCAATTACAAAATTGCAATTAAATTAAAATATACCAAGCCTTTAAACTAACAAATATTATCCAATAATTCATCTAATTCCATTTATCCATAAGTAATTAGATAAATTTTCAAAATTAATTACCGCAATCCGTAGATCAATTATTTGTACTATTATAAATACGTATTACAACTACAAAGTAATCTTTATCAGTATGCATTAGTTAGGCATAATTATTCTCTGGAAAGATAGAGAACTCGTTGCTAACTTGATGACCATGGTCACCAACTTTAGTACAACATCAAAATCTTCATGTTCTTGTGGAAAATCAACTGATTAAACCGCTCTGTACAAATGGCCACAAAAGTAGCGCTTATTTATCAATATTTTTAATTGATTTGTGCCTTATTTATTAGGTTTTTAAAAAAATGCTTCGGATAAAAGTACACACGTCTTAAATTTTTTTTTTTGCTTTCTTGGACTGAATTGTGAATCTAAACCATTCTCAAATCCACTGGAACACACACACAAAATTTCATCAAAATCGGTCCAGCCATTTAGAAGAAGTTCAGTCATATACACATGACAGACAGAATAATTATATATATTAAGATAAGAACAACTTTTATTCGAAATTCTTTTTCGAAAACTGAATGAATGTGGCACAAACTAACTATAATAGCCACGATTTCTCTGGACTATAGTACGTGATTCAATGGCAATACATTCTATTAATTATTTTACTCGTTTAAAAGAATTTACTTTTTAATATTTCCAAATGTTTTGTCTACATCGTGGTTTTTTTAAACATTTTAATTCTTATTAAATAAAACAAATATTTGAAATTTTCCTAAAATCACTTTATTTCACTAGTTTCGGAACACAGTTCCTTCCTCAGAAATAGAAAAATGAAATGAACAATTCTTACATAGAATTGTACCACCAACAAATAAAATTATTTTCCACTTTTCAATTAATTTCTTCTGACAAACTATTTGAATGCTAAACGATTGATTAAAGTGTAAATGGAATACAAATCCCTATATGCATATAAATATGATATATATTTAAATACATATAAAATAATTAAAATAATTAACTATGAATGCATAATTATTTTAAAATAAAATATAAAAAGTTGTATGCTTGTGTGTGTGTGTGTGTATGGTTCACCACATGTGTTCAAAAAAATATATTATATTCAATTTTATATGATATCAGTGAAAAATATCAAAAATATTTATATACACATAAAATTGATACAATAATTTTAATAGATCATATATTTTAATATATGTATGTATCGATGTTATACAACACATATATGTTGTTCAAGTTTAAAATTATTATTGACATTGAATCAAAAAAAATCAAATGTATATCATTTTGTTAAGTGTCCAATGTGTTATTTGTCCAGATAATATACCGCTAGTATACAAAAACACTGAATATAGGATTTATTAAAATGCCAATCAAAAGAATAAAGCGTATAGTTATTTCTTTCAAAGTCAAAGGTTGAAACAGTTGTATTGCTGACAATTGCTTTATATTCTATAATCATTACCCGTGGTGGCTTCTCCCGCAAAAATTGTATAAAGTAACTGAATAACATAATATTTCTCCCCATCAAGGAATGATTTTCTTAAAATGCAATTACACGTATTTGCTTTATAAAAAAAAAACGGGACCTCAATATAAACTTTCACCATGGATTTCACCACCTTAAGGGTTGGATTTCAAAAAACTGTAAATTGCCGAACTACTTCGTGTCTCTGACCTTTATATAGATAAAGCTTAGTCCCGATATTTTATAAATGTATAGATTTCATGTTATGTAACGATTTATATTGTAATATAGTTTATAATTTCTATAGAAATGACATTAACAAAATTTTGGGAAAAGAAGAATAATGTCACCCTCTCAGGGGACGAGTTTCTCAAAATCCTTTCTTAGTGCACTTCTACGCTGTCTAAAAAACATATCTTCCAAATTTTAAGTTTTTAACTTCTTTGGCTTGGCGATGATGAATCACTGGGGTCATGTAATTTATTATTTGTTAAATTTAATAGGTTTATAGCGAATTTCATTTCTTGCGAAAAAGTCAGACTATGGTTTTCAGCCAATGAACACTCTGTAAGGTGTGGCCATATTTCAAATAATAGAAAATCAAATAATAAAATATATTATAAATCTAATTTGAAATATGGTCACACCATATTGTGCGCTCATTGGATAAACTTAAAATGATAGTCAGAAATTTTCCACAACACTTTTGATTCTATGCAATATCTGTGGTAGAAGATATGTGGCCATTGTTTTAGTCACAAAAACTTCTACGATAATTTAAACTAAAAATTAAATTTGTGAGGAGGTTAAATTTTCTTTTCTGACTCGATTACGCATAAGTATATTTCGTGTTAATTTTTGTGTAATTAGTTATGATTGTACCATTAATTTTTCAATAGGTTTCATCTCATTATTAATCAAAATAAAAAAACACAAAAATTACATAATAACGTTTCAAAAACAATTATCAATAATAAATAATTTATATATTTGATTAAAATTAATTGAGATATTTATCTCTTTGGGTATAATAAGTTATGTATTTTAATTTAGTTGAAATAATTATTATAAGCTGCTTACGTATGGCAATTATTCATATTAATTTTTTATTTATTGAACCTGTCAAGTGTTAACAACAAGACCTTGCACAATACAGGGCGGACAAAACAAACAGATAAACTTGAATTGTCAATAAGTTATTGATTTTGAATGGTTTTTTTTATATCGAACAATTGAATTGTTAGTAATTCTATCAGAGACAAATTAGAATTGGAAGGTTTACTGTACTCATGGTCAAAAAAGTACCATTCGATAATTGGTTTGAAAAAATTTTTCAACGCATTGTTGGACGTATATGTAGATTTTAATAGGGTAATGAAACTATTCCTACCAACCCCACTTGCGTCTCAAAATTTTGATTCGAAAACGGTGAGAGTTACTATATAGGCCCAAAAGTACCGTTTTTATCTTCTTCAAAATGTTCCTTATTCATTTCGTTTCGAAAATATCCTTCGGCTAAAAGTTGTTAATTATAAATATACTAACAACTTTTATTCGAAATATTTTCTCAAAAATACAATGAATAATGCGCAATTCAGCTGGAACATTTTAAGAAAAAAAAACGTTACTTTTGTGGTCCATAGTACCTTTGTCCGTTTTCGAATTAAAATATAAAGGCGGAAGTAGAGTTGGTATAAATAGATTCATTAACCAATTAAATGTTGAAAATTTTTGAACTCCATGTCTCGTTTCGTCTTAAATATAAACATGTGATTTAACCCCACTAAAATTTAACTGCGTAAATATTAACTGTAGCAAAAAAATGTAATAGATCTTTTTTATTCTAAATTGAATGTTCTTTAATTTTAACTTTCGGGATAGATTATTTTTTCCTCAACACTGTCCTAATAATTCGAAAAATGGAACAAGTGATTTTTAAATGTATAATTTAACATATTTTTCAAAGAAACTAACTAATCAAGATAATTTAATCAAAATCGACGTTCTTTTTATCTACGGATTAAAATACTAAAAAAAATACACATTGTAATTAATTTAATTTATATATTGGCTATTTATATATTGTCAATCTAAAAAAATTACTATAGTCTCAAGGACATCAATACTAAATATAAAATAGAACAGATTTTAAACAGACAAAAAAAAATCAAAATTAGTTAATTTCGATAAATATGCTTGACGAAATAGGCTGTTAAATTTCATTTTTATATCATAATCAATTTTAATTAAGCAATTATAAAACCAAAATTAATATTTCCGGTATTTAAATACTAAGTAATTAATTACAATGAGTATTTTGTCACTAGAAGGTGTCTATTCGGTTTGTTTTGTCATATGTCAAGAGGTAATCTCTTACAAAACCGGTTAGGAAATATGTGAAAAGATTTCTTGGTATGAAGAAATTTAAAACCGTTACATTAGAGTAAAAGAACCAAAAACAAATCAATCGTGGCCTAAAAATTGTGAGTTTTTTAACAAAATTTCTAAAAACTTCACTATTTTTATAAAGTGAAGTGTAACTCTTTAAACCTTGAGACCTTTTTTGGAAAGTGATTCTTATTGTTATCAATAGACTGTGGATAATATTAACTTTTAAGGCAAAATTTGGAATGATTTCACAATCCTTGAGGTATAACCTTTCTATAAATTTATGCGAATTTTTCTCTTTGCACCTTCACAGCCATATTAGAAATTTCTTTGATAGGAACTTTTCTTTGACTCAAGATAACAATTTCTGCAACAGTTTATTTGAACAAAGATTACATACCTCTGCTTCGCAAATAAACCAAATATACAGGCTAATCTGAAATTCATTCAAGACAACTATACCACGGTGTAGAGCTGGAAAAAATAAACAAGTTTGATAAAGTTTTTCGGTTTGACGCTTAGTTTTTGAGATATAATTAATTAAACATTAATAAATTCAACCATTTTGTGGGTGTCGCTACACTTATTGAGAACTCTGATTTCCACTACTCTAGCATGGCCGCCCTACTCCACTACTGTGGCTCCACCTCCTGACACTATGCGCTCTGTGGAGTAGTGTAGCGACACCCAAAAATGCAAATGTGATTAGTTGAATTTATAATTAATGTTTAATTAAAAGCTAAATCGAGTTAAATCGAAAAAGTTTATGAAACTTTTTTGTTGAATGAACTTCAGGCCACCCTGCATAATAAGTAATTTAAATGACATGTAATTAACACCAAATGAGTAACCTATTGTATAATTTAGTCAACTAAAATAACGCATACATTGTCAGTCATCATATACATTTACAAATAATATAGAAGTTTAATAACGTTTTTAGATATGTGATACATAATTACCGGAAATGTGGTAAACAAATCAGCGATAAATGTACATCCATATGATATTAAAAACATATCACTATATCATCACAACATTTAATTTCATATATATTTATCTATCTTTTTGCTATTTATATAATCAAATAATGATTTTTTGTTCATCCTAAATCACTTTACAAGTAATTAGTGGACAGTCAAAACATTTTTATATATTTAATTGTTGTACGTACCGCAGTATCCAAATTATATTAGTTACTAAATGTACCTTGGAGCTTTATCGCGTTAAATTGATATTTAATCGTATGTGTTTTTTTTGTTTGTCATTATTTGAGTTAAATGTAATTGAGTTTGGTATCACGATCTCAGCTAATTTGACCGCCGATACAAACACTTCTGCATACTAATTTCACTCGTATATAGTTTTCTGAAAAACGAAAAAAATAGAACCAATGTAATACTTTTGAGTCCCCCGTCTGTTTTAGACCTTCAGTGAGGTCTAAAATATTTTACTAAAGTTTATCAAATACATTCTTGTGTAATTTATAATATGTGAGAATAACTTTGAAAAAGGCTACGTACTTTTGAGTGTCTAAACAATTTTTTCCCCCAAATATTCAACCAATTTGTATTTTGAAATATTTGCAATTTTAATGTTGTGATACTTAATAATAATTGACATTGATTCTTTGCTAAGAAAATTCACTAGTTTTCATTCCATATTAACTGGAAAAGTTTTCAATTTACAAAAATTTGTAATTTTATAGATTAATTAAAATTTGTTCTAGATCGAGATTTTGTCGTCAAAGACAAAACAGACCATTTTTATTCTCTGTATATTTTAGTATGCTAATCGAAGAAAAGACACGGTTTTTAATGTTTAAGGAAAAAAAATTGTTATCACACTTTGAAAGAAATAAAGTAACAAATGTGTTTAACTTAAAAAAAAAAAAACACCTACAAATAAAGTAAATAATTACTAAATACGTGTATTAAATATTAATGAATGCGCGCACATTAACGTGAAACAAATAAAAATATCATAACAAATCAAGTATAATATATTAACACAACTATAGACTTCTAGTTAAGTTATAGCGTTTTCTTTTGACTGCTCTCGTATGCACTGAGAGGACTCTATAAGTATAAAATGGATTGACTATTATTGATTGCTCGCACTGGCCCAGATCACTCGGCCACTTGGACTGCGTTATGTCTGCGCAGTATGCCTACTTGGAAACTGGGAGGTTATGGGTTCGAATCCCGACATCGGCAGTTTGCCAATTATTAAGAAAAAAAGGGGGCGCTTAATTGACTAAACTGTCGGCGTATGGACAAGAAGGAAGTAACCGGCTATGCTTGAGAAGGTTTCCTGCAGTTTCCTTCACGAACTCCAGATGAATATCGGCATAGTTCCTCTCATAGTCGGCTGCAGCCGCATACTCTACCCATTCCTAGTCTATACACAAAAATTATTTCCACACCACTCACATCCTCACAACCTTAGGCATCCCAATGGACCTTATGGTCGAAGTGCAGCCCGTCCAGGGCAGTCTCTACAATCTTGCTCGCAGTTGAGTTTTTCGATTGACGATAGAGAGCACTTCTAGTGCGGTCCGAATATCTTGCTCTGAATAGTAAGGTCAGAGCAAAAGTGCAATGGAATATCGGGCGTCGAGAAATCTACGAAAGTTGACATGGTTGGAACTACTATCATCGTCAGAGAGTTCTGATGATGAAGACGCATTAATTATAATTACAATTACAAATTGCATGTGTACATTATTACCTGCTTCGTTAAAAAATAATACAAAGTGTAATGCCATTAGATTAAATTTTATTTCCATTTTAAATTAATAATATTTCTTTTACGCACACAGGGGGCGGGACATATTTAGAAATCAAAGAATATATTATATGTACAGTTCTAAAACTACAGTCTAATAACTAACTGAAGTATTTTGTACTGACAGTCAACCTAATAATAATAATCATAAACGCGTTCGATTGCCAGTCAGAATGCCGAGCGGTCTAAGGTGTTATGTCTGCGCAATATGCCGACTTGGAAACTGAGATGCAATGGGTTCGAATCCCGACATCGGCAGTTTATAAATTGTTAAGAAAAAAAAAAGGGATGGTTAATTGACTAAACTGTCGGCGTATGGACAAGAACGAAGTAACCGGCTATGTTTGAGAAGGTTTTCTGCAGTTTCCTTCACGAACTCCAGATAAATATCGGCATAGTTCCTATCATAGTCGGCTGCAGCCGCATATTCTACCAATTCCTAGTCTATACACAACAATTCCTTCCACTCCACTCACATCCTCACATCCTTAGGCATCACAATGGACCTTATTGTCGAAGTGTAGCCCGTCCAGGCTCTACAATCTATCTTAACACGTTCGATTGAAAAAAATGACCGCACAATTCTCGAGCAACAACTAAGGTCGTCAACATGACGTCAACTCTCGTGCAAAAGAAAACGCTGCTCTAATTAGTTCAGTCAGTTATTACTCATATTATAATTATTATTAGTCACTCACTCATGTAAGTCTTAAAGTGATAATAAAGTTATTTTGTACAAAAAAAAACAAAAAAAACTGGTTATTTACTTTTGAACAAGTGTGTTATGTGGTGATGTTGTTTACTTGTTGTAATTCATTAACAACAACAAAAAACACATCACACTTAACTACCAGAGGTCTACTGTGTCAATTTTAATTTGTGTGTCTGTCTGACTGATTACATTTTACTCAAATGGATAATTCGGTACACGCACGCAGTGAGATTTTATCCCAAGCTTAATTTTAATTGTTACTACACGTGAATTAAAATAATGCCTCATTAACTAAGCATGCGGCCATTAATAAATTAGTAGTTATACATGGTATATATAATATATGCAAGGGTACCGAGATAAAATTTTGTGTGTGTGATCTGGACTTAAAATGACCATAGACCTAAAGGTGAAGTTCATGAAAGTTTTGACCTAAAGGAAAAAAGTAAGAGACAGACAAAAAACATTTCTATAAATTGGAATTAACTTTTTCGTAAACAGGTCAGATGTTGATTCGTCATCCACTGATGGCGTGACCTTGAAAAGGACTTCAATAAATTCTCACTCTCCGTTTGATATCTCAAAAACGGTTGGTGATTAAAATAAGAGAGAATTTTATGCTTTGCAAGTTTCATAATAACTTCAAATATGACTTAAATATAATTATTTACAAAAAACTATTGGATTATAAGATATAGGAAGTTTTCTTTAATGTTTTAGTCCCTTCTCTGTGAAATTCAGGAAAATATAAGTGAAAAAATTGACCTGAGAGCGGAGATTAAAAACGAGGCTGACTTTTGTGTGCAACGAGAGAATAATCTTTTTTAATGTCGAATAATAATTTTTTTCTCAATTTTGACAGTTTGAAATGTCATTTTATTTATTGATAATTTATTCCCATAACTTTGTTAATGCAGATATTTATATAGAAACTATAAACTATATTAAAAGATATAAAGGTCGGCTATAACTTATACTGCACACTAAAACTGGTTTCTGTTTTGGCCACCAGACTTCGTGACCAAAATGGTCAGTTATCAATAGTAAGATATATAGGGAAAATTTTAATTGCAACGAATGTAAATATATTTTAGATGGAAGTCAATTAAAAAAATATGGTCGATAGTTCTATATATATATATTATTTGATTTGCATAAAATTAAAAAAAAAAGACAACAGCAATTATATATAAATACAATATCAAATTGCAAAATTCTATTTGCAATAATTCACATCTTGTGTAGTAGATGATTCGTGATGTTCGGTTGCCATTGCTGATAGTAAACTTACCTTAAGTAAAAAAGTAAATATAAAATATATATATATATATATATATATATATATATATATATATATATATATATATATATATATATATATATATATATATATATATATATATATAAGTAACTACGATATACATAGATGGATGCATTTACGTATTTACTTACTACACACAAGTGATTACACTAATGGTATAATTTGAGGCAATCTGATTATACTATCAAATACTACGTGTTGTCCTTTGAGGCACCTAGATAGCGCACACATTTACTCGTATAGGTATATGGATACTCACTTAAGTCAGTCAGTCTGTCAGTTTAGTCTGTTTGATGATGAAGAAGGTAGTGTGTTTTTATTATATTTTATAAAAATTATTATTTTGTGTTAAACATGGCTACGGTACCTCTTCTAACATATGTGCCATAGTTTCCGTGGTGTTTGAGTATATTAAAAATACAGAATGATTTAACTACTTTTAGTCGTAATATATCATAGGTGTCATCTAAGATATCATATAGATATCGTAATATATCATAGGTGTCATCATAGGAATTATCATTTAGACACCGTAATCGGTGATTATTCACCGATTACGTGATTATTATCGGTGATTATTATCGGTTTTCAAGATATCAGACCCATAGTGTTAAAATTCAAAACTGTATGAATTGAGAAGCGGAAATTTTGAAATGTGTTGGTCGGACGTTAAACTAAACCTGATTGTCGTACTTTTTGGGTCAAAATTAGCATAGAAAATGATTATTATTAAAATCGAGAACAAAAATTTTCTTCACTTTTTTCATATTTTTTCCAAGGGATACCCCTTAATAAAATCGCTAAAATTGAAGGAAAATTTTATGTCCCCGATTTTGACAAAAACTTGGTTAAAAGCTAATTAGGACCTAGCGAAAACGATGGCGTTGGTAAAAATACGATACGATTAACGGTTTTCAAGGTATCAGACCCATAGTGTTAAAATTCAAAACTGTATGAAATGAGAACCGGAAATTTTGAAATGTGTTGATCGGACGTTAAAATAAACCTGATTTTCGTACTTTTTGGGTCAAAATTAGCCTAGAAAATGATTATTATTAAAATCGAGAGCAAAAATTTTCTTCACTTTTTTCATATTTTTTCCAAGGGGTACCCCTTAATAAAATCGCTAAAATTGAAGGAAAATTTTATGTTCCCGATTTTGATAAAAACTTTGTTTTAAGCTAATTAGGACCTAGCGAAAACGATGGCGTTGGTAACAATACGATACGATTAACGGTTTTCAAGGTATCAGACCCATAGTGCTAAAATTCCAAACTGTATGAATTGAGCAGACAAAATATTGAAATGTGTTGGTCGGGCGTTAAAATAAACCTGATTTCGGATACTATCTTTAGGAATAAGTGAATAGTCCGATTGTTCAGTTCCAGTTTCAAGTGAATGGATACCATTATACACACTTTTATATAATAAGGAATAACTTATTGATAAATAACAGTAGTAAATCAACCATTACTCCTCATATAATATATAAATAAATTTAATACTTAAGCTATTAGTGATTAAATTACTTGAGAAATCACCTATAAAATAAACACACTAACAGAAATGAATATATAAATACGTACATACATTCATACATACATACATATACGCATATTTAACAATTATCTTACAAACATAAATTAAGGTTTTATTTCTTCAATAATACATTGAAAATTTATGTCAGTAATTAAATTCACATAACGTTATGAATAATTAAATATATTATAAATGAAATTATAAATTTTTTTTTAAGGCCGTTGAGACTTAACACTTTAGTGAAGAAAACTGTGTGAAACATCAATGTGTTAGTATTAATCAATATTGAATACATATAAATTAACGTTATGGTAGAGATCTCCTCAGTTAGTTATTTTTTTTCAAAAGATGTAATATTAGCACATAAAGTGAAGGAGGAAATGCCATCGTACATAGTTAACCAAGTAGTGTAACTCATCTGTTTTTTGAAGTTATATCACATAACCTTGATTAATTGTATTCGTAAATAATAGATCCAATAAATGTTGATAAAAATTAATAACTAAATTATATTAACTTAAAATATTCCTGCCATCTATCGGCTAATGTCTTGAAACACTATCGACATTTTCTCAAAGTTATGTGAAATGGAAAGTTCAAAGAACTGACAAGAAGTGCCCCTTCTTTATCTGATATATTATCGTTGGAAATTATGGGTAAACCGCAAATTTATTATGAAATTAAATTACTTTAAAATGCTAAAGATAAAAATGCAAAAAAATTAAAATTCAAAGATTGCTATAGTATTCTGACGCATAGATTTGTAGATATTTTAATCTAAACAATGAAAAAATCAATAGTGGCCCATCTATATTTACCTGGGCAATAATAATAATAACATATGTTCAAACTTTTATCTGTACGTGCTCTAAAGTTTCTAAAACTTGAAATTTTGATTTAAACTACAATAATAATGAATTTTTTTTCTATTAATTTACGAAAAAAGTATCATAATTGATTTTCAACTTTGTAGAATTTTTTGAACTATTTGAATTACCCCAACGACCTTAAGTTTATTTTAGTGAGTTTTATCAACTAGTTTATATTAGAACTATAATGTGTTGATAATATAATTAACTATCAACATAAAATACAAATATTACTATTTTACAGATTAAAAAAATTTCCCTACCAAGGTCAGCTACATCATAAATTTTATTTCAATTTTCAATTTCAAGGATTTTTGGTTGTTATATTTGTTGAGTTTTGACTAACCTGAATTATAGAACCACGCCATATTAATCGGTTTCTTAAAAACGTTGCGTCTATTCGTCAAAAAGGATAACAATTATTTAAAATCCAAAGAAATATTGTCAATATTAAGATTTAAAAAAACTTAAAATAAATTTGCATAACATTTATGAAGAAAAGTTCATTTTCATGTATCATCAAGATAAAGGGGATCTTATTGAGAATATAAAAAGGTTTACTGATTTCAATACCAAATGAAAATATCTTGGTGACTTTTTGAGAGGTATATAGTCACGGTCTAAATATTAAAACAAAGGATGTATTTGTGATTAGTTAGTGATAGAATGAGTAAGCTATATATATATATATATATATATATATATATATATATATATAATATATATATATATATATATGTATATATAAATGCAAAAGTAATCGAATGCTTTCAAAATAAATGTATAACATTTAATATGAAAATATATATCAAAATAAATATATATCAAAAATTTATTCACTAATTAAATCATAACGTTACTTATGCGCCACGCTATACAATAAAATTTACTGATATATATTTTCGCAAAGTACCTAAACCCAATAAGCATATCTCAATTAATTACAATATTTGATTACTATACCACAAATTGTCATTGCGGAAAATTTCACAAATTTTTATCAGACCACAAACAATAAAATAATTGAAAGTACCGCGTATTTACACTTACAAGCTTTTGTGGACAAACGTATATATATATATATATATATATAAGATCGCAAAGTACAAATTTAAGATAATTTCTTAACAAGATGAGTTCAAAATGCAAATTTTTTTTCCCCAAAACAGTAAAACCTCATTCAATCACACTCTATACTTGTGTATCAAATCATGTGTATTTATAGTACCTATATTTTGAATATAACAAACACAAAATACAACACTTTTACATGAGTATGAACATACATTTTTATATTTACTAAAAAAAAAAAACTAACTTATCTTAAAAACTTATCATTTGTAAATAAATAATAATAAATTTTATATATCCGCTTAAAATAAGTATTATTTTTATAAAGCGCACGATGCAAATACCGATTACATGAATATGTGTATTTTGTGTATATAAATAATTATTATATACGAAAAAAAAAATAATTTTAATATTTATCGTAAAATTTATGTGGTAACTTTTTAAAAACAAGTTAATTTATTTTATTGATAAAAATTAGTGCTATTCACATTATTATACTCAAGTGTAATAAAAGCATAGTCAACAACCGAAATTGGTTTATTTTGGTCACAGTCCGAACATATATGGTAGATATCCTTCATTTGAAAATTGTTAATAATAAAAATTAGTCTATTGTAAGTAATATGTATAAATAAATAAAACAAGGGAAATAACAAATATCTAGTTAATTGCTTAAATACTCCGTATATACCGACTTCATTATCAATGCTGTTTATTTTAATTTTTAAACTGGAATTATGCAAAACTATTCAGTTTATGAAAAATAGTTTCAAATTAAAGTTGTCTCTTTCGCTTTCTCCCAGGTGGAGAAATACACGGTCCGATTTTGCCTCTTCAGGAACTTTAACTCACTTTTGAGCTCTAAAACACATAAACAAAATTTCAGCTCCTTAACTATTTTTCTTTTGGAGTTATCGTTTCTACGGACAAACGGGCAAACAGACATGCGGACCTAAACTTAGTATATAGCGGATATAAAATTGTTACAGTCCACTAAACCAACGTATGATATTAAGTGAAATTTTCAGCTACACAATTAATTTAAAATACACGATCAATGTCTTAAATATAAGGTCGGGAATCGACTCCTAAAGAGGTGTAAGTGTTACTTACATTATGCTCATGTTCTTTGTTCAAAACTTTGCAGCCAATTTATTCCGAATCCAAGTAGTTCGTGAAATTTATAAAAAAGAACGACACTTTTGGCATCAATAGTCTGCAAGAATGAATTCCGCAAGATAAATCACAGTTTGCCTGATTTTGAAGCCCACAATCATAAAAAACGAGGATGGTATACGTAGGGATCAATTAATATCTATCTCTTTATAGGCTGGGAATTATATTTCCGGTCAATTTCTCCTCTAACATCCTAAAAACGATTTGCGGCTTTAAACAAATGAACGGTATTAGTACAAACGAAATCAGAAAATTCAAAGAACTGTCTCATTTTGAAGAATGAAATCAAATGATTCAATCATAGAAATGCAGAATTTCTCAGTTTAGAGAACACCTAATAAACCATATAAATTATTAGATGATGTGAAACGATGATGTGAAACGCAACTTCTACGAATTTCGGACCCTGAAAGTATACACTTTTACAATAATTAAAACCAAAAATTCAGAATGGCAATATATTTTAAAAAAAACACTATTTTTAATGGATTTCGTTATAAGATCTATCATCGCCTACAAAAAAGTAATAATTAATTACTCTTACAGATAAAACAAAAATTCTGTGTAATATTTTGAAAACTCTGACCTCAAGAAACGTGTTACAATACAAAAAGCCACACACACATTTTTTTTTGGCTATTTGTGGCTTAATATTATTCAGTTTTTTCTTCTTCTTATAATTACAAAATAAAACTTGATCGTCGTGATTGAATAGTATTGATTCACGTTTAATTGATTTCATTAATTAGTATTATATGGCATGGCGCCAAAATTAATCATACATTTTCGATTTTGTGTGAATGTTTAATTTCTTTTAATTTTACGTCATCGATATCTATTGTATAAGGATAAAACATATTTCTACTTCGGTATCCCATTTTTCTTATCTTGTTGTCTTGAATATAAAAATGCAAGATGCCATACTCAGACGCGTGTAGGTTTTTATTCGGGTGAATTTTTGTGTGTGTTGAGGTTATAAATACGTGCATAATTTTTCTCTAGGCCAAATAGCAATAAATTCTCAAAATTATCTCCTCACCGATGGATGCTCTGGCAAAAATAATCAAATACGAAATTGAAGTCAGTGAAACCATAAGTAAAAATGAGCTTAAAATTTGGTTTCGCTAAAATCATTCTGAGTACATTCTGATGTTTTTTCTAAATTAGGTAAGGTAATCATTTTTTACGACCGGATGTAAAACAAAATAACAAATTTAACATATTTTTAGATTTCCACAAAAAAATTTCGATAATTTGAAAAATTTCTATTCCATGAAAAAGTTTAAGATTAAATAAGTTTATCGTTAAGATTAATTAAAAACATGATCGTAAAACTAAATATGTTTGAAACATGCATTTATTTTAAATAAATTCTTTGAAAAATTATAAATAAATGATTAGTACCGGTCGAGTAACTATACCGAATGGTTCAGATCAACTGTCTCACGCATTTCAATTTCTGAAACCAACGTAATCAAATTTAACAACTTATAAATTATTTACAAAATCGTTATTATTTTTACTTTGTCTCCCAATTCAAACTTATCCAAATTCCGTGGAAGATTATGGACAAATAATTTGTCAAAAATCGATTATAAACTTTTACGTGTAATTTCCACTATATTGATCCCATTTTCGAAAACAATGGAAGCAAAGATTCTTCTAAAATAGGGAGGAATAAAAAACTAAAGTGATTTTATGGTTGAGGCATGTAGGAATGAAAGTTGCGACAGTTGATTACCTGATAATCTTACTTAAAACTTAAAAATACTCAAAAAAATTAATACTTAAAAAAATACCCAAGTAGAAGTAATAGTGCGGAGGGCCAGGTCGAAGCCAGGCAAGTAGACTATTCTAGGCCTTTTTTACCGGCGCCTAAAGTATAAGGAATTGGTATGTAGACTAGGAAATTGCAGAAAATTTTCGCAATCATACCCGGTAACTTTTTCCTTGTCCATAGACAGTTTAGTCAATTAACGGGCCAATTTTTTTTTTTAAATTAATATAATTGACAAACAGTTAGTGTTGGGAATCGAACCAGCAACCTTTCAATTCTGAGCAGAGCGTACATCTTTAACAATTGGATCACACGGGCAGGTTAAATATCCAAAAATTACATACGATTTGTTTAACAAACAAATCGCATGTAATAATTTATTGAGTCCATTCGGTCCATTAATGGTTAAGCTACTAGTTACAAAACTATAATTTTTTATTATTGATAACTTAATCGTTGAAAACGCATTAGCTTTAACAATAATGTTATTTAAAAAAATTAATCGTGACAATGTTGTAAATTATTTTCTTAATTAGGTTAAAATATCCAATGATTATTTTTCTATAATTAAAAAAATACAAATAATATTGTTTACCTCCTTTTTTATTTATTTATTTATTTAATGCCATACACTTACGTCATTCAAATAACTGCTTGCTACTGTGTATAGTACGTACGACAAGGTAATTAATAAAAGTAATTAAAAATAATTCAATAATAATAAAAACAAATAAATTAAAAATTGAAAAAAAAGACAAATTAAACCCTTTCCTGGCATTGTGACGTGTCATTTAACTTATTATTCCACATATTATTATTTGTATATACTTTAAACGTCACTATACAATACGAATGCCAATTTAAATTAAGGTAATAAGAAGACATAGTATAAAAGAACTAACGTATACTTTTGATAGGTAAACTTACAAATGGTAAATTAAATGCCCCTAAATTAAATGGTATATTTTTGTACCAAATACTATCGTGTTTCATAGTTAAACCACAGTGGTGAGGAATAGACTTCATATAATACCACTGTATTCTTATTTAAAAATTTATTTTTTAGGATTCCGTACCATACAAGAACCTTACAATATAACAAATGTATAGATAGTTTTCAAGTTATTTAAGGGATACTTATAAAATTATCATCAATAAGTAGCAAAAAATTGGCTAACAAAATAGGTTATCATAATACATACCACTGCTCAATAAAAGATTCCGTAAAAACTTGTAACTCAAAATTGTAACTTACCTGAAACAAGACATAAAAAAAAGAACAATTAATATAATTTCATAATAATTTTTATATTTTCAATAAGGACCTACTTTCTCTATTCTCTCTAAAACTAACAAACGTTTCCCAAAAAAAAAAAAAAACACAAAAACTATTTTTTAATGGTGTTTGTTTTACATACGTCATGTGATTGAAATAAAACATGTTTAAAAGATAAAAAAATAGATTTATAATGCAGAAGAAAGAGTAAGAAAATAAATTAAATTACAATAACAGTAGCAAAACTTTCAATATATCTCCCACATACACTCGAGGTGGGTATGGAAGTACTGACAGTGTATGTAGAATGTGTGTTTGCTAGCCTGACTAGAGTGCTATTCGAAACTATATATATATATATATATATATATATATATATATATATATATATATATATATATATATATATATATATATATGTATATATATAAAGTTAAAGCATATACTATACCAAACCAAGTACCGGTCGGTAGTATATATATATATATATATATATATATATATATTTAGTTAGCATCGTATATACGTATAGTACAATGGCTTTGTTATGTATAATGTTGATAAGAAATCTGCCAGTTGCGATAAGCAAGCGAACAGTCGTGTTGCGATAACGTTTTCAAAATGGAATATTCGTGCTGTTTGTATTTAGAAGTTATCATGAGTGATATCGGTAACGAACGTTCTATAGTAGTTATATATTATACAATGTGTTTCAAAAGTGTTTGTTATTCATTCATCAAATGTTCAACGTTTTGTATTGAATGGGTCGTATTAAAACAAAGAAGTCCGGGTAAAACGTAAAAATAATAATTCAATAAAGAAAGAGTTAGCTGAAATAAAAATAAATAAAAATAGAATTGTCAAATATATTGTCGGAATTACGCTAACAGATAATAAATACAAAATAAAAGCTATACAAATGAATTTTTACATCAAATCATGTTCATTCGTACATAATTATTACACCGAATTTGTCTTAACTCAGAAAAGATTCCACCAAAGTCGCAAGGCCATGATTTTCTAATCAAAAAAGATTGCAAAAACCTTAAATGATCTTCTAGATAGATAGATTGTAGAGGCTGCCCTGGACGGGCTACACTTCGACCATAAGGTCCATTGTGATGCCTAATGATGTGAGGATGTGAGTGGAGTGAAAGGAATTTTTGTGTATAGACTAGGAATTAGTAGGATAGGCAGCTGTAGCCGACTATGATAGGAAATATGCAGATATTCATCTGGAGTTCGTGAAGGAAACTGCAGAAAACCTTCTCAAGCATAGCCGGATACTTCGTTCTTGTCCATACGCCGACAGTTTAGTCAATAACCGCCCCCTTTTTTTTTCTTAATAATTGACAAACTGCCGATGTCGGGATTCGAACCCATAACCTCCCAAGTATGCATACTGCGCAGACATAACGCCTTATACTGCTCGGCCACTTGGACTGGTAATTCTCGTCTAAATCAAAAGTTTATAAAAATGTCCATTGCAATTTTTAATTGTATGTCTCCCAACTTTTTGATGGTCCAGTTTTCAATGTAGATATTTTACCGACAATAGGTTCTACTGAGTTAAACCAAACGACGTCGGACGACTTGCCGACCCACAATATATACAGCAACGTACGTACATACGAACGGTCGATAACAAACACAAACACATTATCGCACACATACATATTCACCTTACATACAGACTTTTATCATCATAAATACCTCACCCTTCCTTCTGCTACACTGAAATTGTACACCCGTCTCTTACCCCTAACAAATCCCCTTCCACTTTGCCGTCACCATATAACAACCACCCACATATAAATATATTTCTTGTCTTTTACAATAATTATAAAGAAAAAAAAACATTGTTTTGTTATTTTTATTACATTTTCTCCTTTTTTTTTCACAAACATTTATTTTCTTATCAGTTTCAGCTTTCCTTGGTAGATAACAAACAAAAACGCGGCCAGCGTACTTACTCATACAAAGCAAACACACAATATACTTAGTGAATAGAGTTATAGTCACGGGTACCTTAAGGTTGTGTGAAACTGGTGAGGGAAAGTAGCGAAGGTAAGTTTGTGCTATACTAAATGCATTGAAATCTCATCCATTGCCAACTGTAAATAATTAAAAATTTCGCAATTAAATCATTTCAAATAATTTAATTTTTGTAAAAAAAAATTTATATTTGTAAAAAAAATCATATTGTTTAAAACTTAAATCCTAAATTTCATTTTTTCGAAGAGTTTTAATAATTAAAAATATGTTTTTATGTATTTCAACAAAGTTTCATGGTGATAAAACTAGATAAAAATAAATAAAACTAAAAATAAAACTAGATAAAAAGAAATATCACTAAAAATGAAACTAGATTTAGAACATTTTTCGATCTACAAATTTAATTATCACAGAAACAAAAAAAAATATTAATTAGAAATTTTGTCCAGGTATTTATAAGACTTTGATAAATATTATGATAGTTTTTCGTAACACTGGCATATCTGGTTGTTGAGATATAGAGTTTTGTATTCATGTTTTTACCGACGAGTCCATTTAACCTATGTAAAAATCTCTTAAAAATCGTAACTTTAACATTTTTTTACTCAAAAACTAAAAACAGGATCAACTTCAAATTTTGACAGGGGATATTCTTTATTATTGAAATAATAAGCTGAAAAATTTTGAAGAACCTGTCATTAAATTGAATTTTTTCACAACAACCTTAACACCACGTCACACTAGAGGGCCAAACCAAACACGGTACTACTGGTAGGCAAGCAAAGATTTTAAACCAATAAAAACATTGAAGTTTAATGTGTGTGTTTGTTTACAGAAATAAACAATAAGTTTATACGGTTTATTTTTTTATGTACAATCAAACATATTTTTTATTGAGGAAAAACAATAAATTTGTTGTTTTTTAACGTGTTTTCTTTTACAATTTTCCTTCAAAATGTTGTAAAAAGAGCGATAAGAAATGATTCTGTTCTCCATAAGACGCTGTGTTAAACGATTGACTTTGAATCGATAGTTACTCGGTTTTAAATATTTGAGGGAGGTTAACTACATAATTGAGCAATTCAAACCACTAAACAAAAAAATTTTTTTATCTACTATCAAGCCACATGCATGAACGTCCTTAAAGGAGAAACATAATGCAATATTTGTATTCCATGCATCCGTGTCCGCGTGGTATAACTTATCTTTTAAACGGTGATTGTTTCCCGTAGACAGTGGATAATCAGAGAAAATTCATGGAATTCGATAATACAATTTCAATTTTCCATAACATAATTATCGAATATAATTTATAATAATTTCCAAATATAATTTTATATGGGTGATTAAACGGGCAATATGGAACCATACAGAATTAATGTTAATTTTACATTCCTTACGATAAACGTAAGGAGAATGTAAATGAGATGTTAGTAAGGTAGACACAAAGGCCGTACAAAATCTCAATAAAATATATAATTCTGTTCAATTAAATTTAAATTAAATACATGCAAATATTAGCTCTTGAGAAGAACTTGTTGATAAAAACTAAAACATTCTAATAATAAAATTATAATAATAATTAAAAGAAATAATATGTAAATAAATTATCATTAATTAATTAAAATATTATTATCTTAAAATACAGATATATTATTATTATTATTATTATTATAATATGTACAATGTATCGAACAAAGATCTTTTGGAATAATCTCTTACATATATTTAAAATAATATTATATGAAATATGGCATAAGAATAAAAAAAGGTCATCACATTTGGGGTGATAATATTTTCATAGATTGGATCATAACAGTAGTATAGGTCATGCTCTCTCCCACTCAGTCACTCGAATTGATATGGATAACAACTATTTTATTAATAGATAATAACGATATGAAATATGGATAACAAAATTATTTTATAAACATAACAGTATGAATACAGTGGTATCCATTTATTAATAAAAAATAAAACATTTTATATTGTAGAAGAAGATCAATTAGATTTATTGTTCTCTAAAAACTTATTTTTTGTTAAATTATTATTATTTTAATTTATTTGTCGTCGATATTTATTAGACAATAAGGATGATGTCATTGTTTCTATACATTTTTCTAGAAAATTTGAATGGAATCGATTAGCCAAATGTTGACTACAATTGGGTAGTTGAATGATACCAAATATTTCATATTTATTTTCAGAATATGAAAATATTGTTAATACTGTAATAATATTTAAAAACTAAATTGAAAGCCGACAAATAACAAGGAATCTATAAGCTTTTAAAGATTATTATCTGTCTCTTTCTTGCAAAACGAAGTTTTACGTGTATTTTAAATGGTGATAGTACATTATGACGTCACAATGTCTATATCACCCTCTTTGTCTAATCGGGAATTTCAATCATTCATATCTCGCTTATTTTTAAAGTTATTTAGAAAGTAATTTTACCTTGATATTTGTAAAGTAAACATGCTTCAATTGAAGTGAAAAAAAATTTTCATTAAACATCCTAATTATTAAAATTAATCGATTAACTGAGTATCAAATGTATGTTTTTACTTCTAAATTTAAAACAAATTCATTACGCAGGAGCTGCGTCAAATTAGCGAATTTCCTTAGAACACATAAGTCACTCATTAGGCGGTCACAATTTAAGTCTGATCAAAATAAAATGTTGTATTTGATATGATTTTGGTATTTGCAAGAACTATTTTATTAATAAATAGCATAGGTCAAAAGAAGAAGGGGCATAAAGGTAGAAGAAAACATAAAATATTATGTCTTAATATTAGACCAATCAAAAAATTGTATGAGGAGTAAAGTTGTAGAAAATTATGATTGTTACAATTCATTACCTGATCATTTTTTTACCAAACTCTAATGTGTACATACAAATTTAAGATTTTAATTTTTAACTCTTAAATTGTAAATACTTCTGTAAATATTAGTGCAACAGACATATTGAATGCATGAAAAAAAGTTTCAAACAAAAGTTGTTTCTTAACAAGAACAATATTTCATAAGAACTTAATAAAAGGAAACTTTTCTAAAATGCATATTTAAAAAAATATTTAGGTGAAAGCTTTTCTTTTCAAATGAACACACGGTAAAACGATCAACAAAATCGACAGTAGCACGTTATGGTCTGTATATAGAGGTACTGTTCACATGCTACCGATATATAGTCTCATATATATAGAGGTGAAAAATACTCTAAATCTTTATAAAGATTTATATTGTATTCAATTTAAATCATGTGAATTTGATAAAATGAATAACGTTTTGTCGTCGTGGAAGCAACGACAAACGGACTGTATTCCTCCTGTGTAGGAGGAGGTGGTGGGAATGTAGGTATACCGTTGTCACAATATTGTGGTTGCACTAGATTTAGTAACTTGCTTATATGATGATGAAGAACGGGTTGATTCTGTAACATAGTTTTATATGACGTAGTAAGAGTAATATATAAGCAACCCTACCCCACTCCCAACAAAACCCTCTTAATATTTCTTTGTATGTATGTACGTATGTATGTATGTATGTGTGTATGTATGTATGATAGCCCCGGCATGTGTAGATAGCGAGCTGCGAGCTGACTGATAGCAGTACACATATATAGCCAGCCGAAGCAGTGAAGAGCTTTATGAAAACATATGAAATATATTCAATCTGTGAATTTGCGATAAGCGTGTTCGTCTAGAGTATGTAGGTGGTGGTTGGTGGCTCTGGCTCTGGTTGGTAGATGGGTTCTTTCTTGTCTCATTGCACCCATTTCTCAAACCTCTGTATCATCAACAATAGCATCCATCTATCTATCTATATACGATATATATATATATATATATATATATATATATATATATATATATATATATATATATATATATATATATATATACATATATATATATATATATATGTATATATATATATATATACATATATATTTATATATATACATATATATATCGTATTTGCTAAGTGTTTGCTCGCGTCATATTTCTATGTGTATATTATGTTATGCTTATTGTAGAAAAATTGTACATTCCCATGATTCCCAGTCTTTTTCCTGTTTATTCTCTGACGGCGGCAAAAATTCCCTGACTGCAAAAGATCATTTCAATTATTTTCCAGAAATAAGAGCTCAAAATAATGTTACTTTTGATCATTATAGTTTGACAAAAAAGGTTGTAATAATTGAACTGATTTGGATAGTACATCTTTTTCCTTCAGAATATTCGGGGAATTTTTCCAATCGTCAAAGAATAATCAAGGAAACACCAGAGAATACAACTTTTTACATCTGGATACTCTCTCAAATCACTAAACTTACTGAATTAGTATTTTGTAAATTCACGAAAGGTACACTCCCGTTCAATAAAATTGAGCAGACCTGAAATGCTAATTTTCTTACATTTCATAAAACTCTTCACTTTTGTCACTCTCTGTATAATCATTCATTTATAAACAAAGATAAGTAGTATATATTTTAAGTGTGAAAAAAGAAATGGAAGTATAGTAAGAAACATTTATTACAAGAATAATAAAAATTGTCAGAGACTGATTCGGTTCAGATCTGTTCAACTTTATTGAACTGGAGTATACACAAGAAGGTAAATCGTAGCAAAAAAACACAACAATTGTGTTAAGTTAAGAAATTGGTGGACGGTTTACGGGATATCGTCTACGTTTTTCCTACTTTTCACAGAATCTCGAAATTTCCCGACTGTTCAGTCTAAAGATAGTTAAATTTTTAGTTTCAACGTCTTAGAAGTTTTAGATAAATGAGTTAAATTGATCAGGATCAATTCGTATGTTTTCTTGAGTATATACTTAAAACTATGGTCTAGGAAGTTTTTGATTAATTAGAACGATTATTAAAAAATATATAAAAATGATGAAAACAAGGTTCTAAACAATTCGATTTGAATACTCTTAAATAAGATTACACAAAGTCGATGGCTTTCGGAGACCCGATAATCATCAGACCCATCTAATGAAATTTTGAACACTAAAATCTATCAAATCGATTGTATGTTACGAAAGAATAACGAATCCCAATTGCATACGTACAAAAAATAGTGTATTAGAGCAAAATAGAAACAAACAACAACAAACCACCGATTTTAAAACAAATTCAAGAATATTTATTGGAAAGTAGTTGATATTGCTGAATGTACCCTAAAATGATATAATCTAGAGATATGATGATGCTCACTACGATTCTCACCCTTATTTTCTGATAATATATATATATATATACAGTGCTACTGACTGATTATTGTACGATATTATATTAAATCTGTTTTCTTTTTCCACTGTAAAACGTCTTTTCAATAAAACGAGTAATCAATTGAATTTTCGAATAGCTTTCTCATTTAAAAATATGATTATCACTGCAGAAAATTCAATAAAATTTAATGACATCTAAATCATCATTATGCAATGTTTTTCCAACTTTAGTATCGAAAATTTTTCATTAGCATTTAAGCTACAAAAACGGACAAAAGTCAGTATACGTTTTATGGTATAAACTTACTATGCTTTATTCAAATATGTGTTCACTTAAAGAAAGATAGATAGATTGTAGAGGCTACCCTGGACGGGCTACACTTCGACCATAAGGTCCATTGTGATGCCTAAGGATGTGAGGATGTGAGTGTGGAGTGGAAGGAATGTTTTTGTCTAGACTAGGAATTGGCAGGATATGCGGCTGCAGCCGACATTCATCTGGAGTTCGTGAAGGAAACTGCAGAAAACCTTCTCAAGCATAGCAGAAAACCTTCTCAAGCATACCATTGTATCTCAAAAACGGAGGTTAAATCCCATTATTATTATTAATATTATATTTCTCAATTAAGTAATATGTCTCAACATGTTACTCAATTAATATTGTTGACTGTGTAGTTGGATTAAAATTATTGATAAATTAAAAATTGAAAACAATACAATCAATTTATTGAGAAATATTGTATCAAAATCTTTTTTACAAAATTTCAAAAAAGAAGATATACATTTTTTTATATTTTTTATAATAACAAAGTGGAAAAGTTTTGTGTTTTTTGAAATATGATAACCTTTCTATCATTTTTATTTATCAAAAAATTCATTTATCAATTTGAATATCGATAATTTTAATTTTGTGTTTTGTTTGGAAATTTTTTTTTCTTGTCAGTTTACAAGAAAAAAGTTTACAGTCTATTTATGAAATAAAAATCACGATTAAATAATTCGAATATCATTCTTAAATTGTGTGCAGCAGATATGTGTTATAAATGTATTGATTTGCGACTAATAGGGAATATGCATGAAAATTTTTTTTCACATTTATTTTCAGAATATGAAAATACTGTTAATACTGTAATAATATTTAAAAACGAAATTAAAATCCGACAAATATCAAGGAAGCTATAAGCTTTTAAAGATTATTATCTGTCTCTTTCTTGCAAAAATACTAAAAACGGAGTTTTACGTGTATTTTAAATGGTGAAAGTGTAATATGACGTCACATAACATAACAAGAGGACTATCACCCTCTTTGTCTAATCGGGAATTTCAATCATTCATATCTCGCTTATTTTTAAAGTTATTTAAAAAGTAATTTTACCTTGATATTTGTCAAGTAAACATGCTTCAATTCAAGTGAAAAAAAATTTTCATGCATATTCCCTATTCTTAACTTAAGTCTGTCTAGCGATTTCGTCTTTGAATCATATAGTTGGGATCGTATATAGTTTGGATCGTTCATTTGGACTGGTTAGGTATGCATTCTTGATGGATCTAGTTACGATATAGTTCAATATTCTCGAGTTCATATATTCACTTTTCGTTTATTTTACTTTCTGCGGCAAAGTCAAATAAACAACGGCATAAAATTGGGGTATTTATAGTACCTAACCCACTTGACCATTAGCGGAAAAACTCCGTTAAACCTGGCCACCACTCGAAGGTTAAATATAATTTATGGGTTGAATGTGCGCAGTACGTCACTTGAGACATTCTGTATAGTATAGAAATTGATCGAAATCATTTGAAACGGAAATCGATGGACAGGCACATAAATATCTCAAAAGAGTTACGTTAAAACGTTGGTTGTCTGCATATCAGTTGTACACGAAGAGTATATAAGAATATCATCATCATATTCATTGAATAGGATGAATTCGATATGAAATACATACATACATACATTCTTCAGAGAAGAGTGAAAAATACTCTTTTTTTTTCCCGTTCTTTCGTTCGTAGCCGTACGTCGAAGGAAATCAAGTGAAAGATGGTATGCTATGATATTATTATATTATTGGTTGGACTAAACTACATTATCTTTCTGCAACAACACACATTTTCATCGCGATTTCCGTCTCACCGGCGATGATGGATACACTCACCAACCAACACCATCGTCAGAGTCAGTCAGTCAGTCAGTCTCGTATAGAAGAGTATGGTATGAATGGGTGTGGGGTGTAGGTGGACCCTTCTCTGATATACTACATAAATTAAACATCAGCAGTAGGTATATATATATATTTGTAGCACTACATAAATTCTGAAAAGATGAGCAAACGACAACATTAAAACTTGAATGAGTTTTGGACGGATGATGGGCTGATTGTGAGCTGATGATGAAACGTACGTAACCAACTACTTATGACGTACAGTCATAGGGTAGTCAATGTTTTCTAATACAAAATGTTTTGTTTTTGGTTGATATTTAAAGATGTTCCAGCATACCACCACTTTTCGACAGATTTTGCTCATTTTTTTCACAGACTAAAAATAACGTTTTCTAAAAAATATTCTAATAGTTTCAGAATTTTTGACCGTTTAGAACGCGAGATAATTAATATCAAAGTAATCATTCTTTCTCACTCTCTCTCATTAGAAGCGTGTAAAACTGAATATTCGCCCAACTATTATCTGTTGTATTAGAACATATACTCGACAGAATTGAAAAAAAAACTAGGAGAGTAAAGACAAATATTTATTATATAAATTTTAAAAAAAATTCGTGTGTTACCGTTTTGTTTTCGAAATATAAATGTTTAAAATTATTATTTTTCTTCAAAATAACATTATTTTGTATATGTGAACAGTGTATTTGTCTATGTAAAAAACAAGTATAGGTAAAATCGGCAATGTATAGATAAAAATCTGAAGTTTTGATATGTTATTTAATTGCTAACTCATACTTATAAAATAATGTTTTGAAAAAAATCTG
Organism: Nineta flava; assembly: GCA_963920215.1. NCBI lineage: Eukaryota > Metazoa > Arthropoda > Insecta > Neuroptera > Chrysopidae > Nineta > Nineta flava. The sequence continues at coordinate 58,648,650 of OY986045.1, read as the reverse complement.
ACGAAAGGTTTTCATGTAATTAATCATTAAAAATTGAAATTTTAACATGTTGTGAATAGCAAATGTTGAATGAATGCATACATTTTTGATAATGTTGCTCCACCTTCTATAGATTAAAAAGTAAAAAATTTCTACTATTATAAATTAAATATCGTACATTATGTTAAAATTAAATAAAAAAAATAGTCTGACGAAGAGTTTTACAGAAATCTTAATTAAAAATATAAAATATTTACGAAAATTTTCATCAAATCGTCAAAATAATCGTCTTTTGACGATTATAGTAATTAAATAATTGCATAAATTCGATTACTAGTGATGTTAGATGCTATCTAAATTTAAATAATAAATTTACAGATTAAAAATTTTAATTTCTGTGAAGAAGCGTGTTTCTGTTTATTATGAAATGTACTGTACTTTCCGGTCAACCTTAATCTTCGAGAAGATATATTTTGAAATTTAAACTAATTTATGTTTAAAATATTACCGTGATCTCAGCTGTACACATTTACTATAGGTATAGTAGAACTAACCAAACACTTCTTGCCGTCATATCACAATCATTGTTTCCGATATAGTGTTACCTAACATCATCACTTTACAAGTAGCTACTAGCTAGCAGCTACTAGGCCACTAGCTACTAGCCAGTTAGCAGAGTCGTCAGTTATTTGTTGGTAGTGAGTGTTATGATGTCTTTCAAAATTCCTCATCTTGATGTTAAAAATCATCGTTCAGTCAAATCATTCATATAACATTTTATTATATTAAAACTATTCGACCGTAATTGTATTTCTTTATCATCAACCAAATAGGTTTTATTCTTGTACCAATTGTGTGCAGCAATTGGTAGCACAACGTAGTATACTCATTCCCCAATTTACCCTTTTTACAATATATCTACCTACCTACCCTATTATTTTTGTGTTATTATGTCTAATTTGACATTTTATTGAAATTTGCATAATTTTTTTTTGTAATCAATTTATTTATTTTTTGATTCGACAGTAATTGAATTAAAAAAAAAAAATTAAATAAGAAAAATATCGTGAAGTAACTTGAAAGACCACTAAATGAATGGTTCAGTAGTACAAACCTTCTAGTACATGATTATTTTCTTCAAACTATGTACCATCACTGATTACTACCATTACTGATCAGTCCTAACGAAGATGGTGGTAAATATATTCACTTTGAATTTCAAGGTTCAACCAATGTGCTGCAAGTATGGCAGGTTCATATTTTATTTTTAATTGTCCATTCAGAATGACGTAGGTTAAAAATTAAGTACTGACAAAATAAGTTTATTTTTCAAAGACACTTAAACAATAGGGAATATGCATGAAAATTATTTTTCACTTGAATTGAAGCATGTTTACTTGACAAATATCAAGGTAAAATTACAACTTTAAATAACTTTAAAAATAAGCGAGATATGAATGATTGAAATTCCCGATTAGACAAAGAGGGTGATAGCCCTCTAGATATGTTATGTGACGTCATATTACACTTTCACCATTTAAAATACACGTAAAACTCCGTTTTTAGTATTTTTGCAAGAAAGAGACACATAATAATCTTTAAAAGCTTATAGTTTCCTTGATATTTGTCGGATTTTAATTTCGTTTTTAAATATTATTACAGTATTAACAGTATTTTCATATTCTGAAAATAAATGTAAAAAAAAATTTTTATGCATATTCCCTATTACAGTTATTTTCTGGTTCCTCGATGTTCGCTGTCGTCTGTCCAGTCTAAAACATCTTAATAACTATTAGGAAGATAAAGAATATCTCATCTTAAAGTAATGTTTTCTTAATTCGAAGTATTCTACCGGGAATGGGCCTATCCCTTGCTCAATTTAAAAAAAATCAACATTCTATAGCCCATAAATAAAGTGGTTTTGATTTTTCACAGATCATTTTTATAAAAGTATGTATTTATGGCAAAATATATTTATCTATGGCAAAATATACAAAATTAGAGATTTATTCGATTTATTCCTTCGGCGAAATTTCTTCGAAAGTACCTACAGAAAGTTCATCAAGAAATGAGAAATGACTTTTTCACAGCGAGAAGTTAATCGTCTTATTATTTTATTAATGACATGAAAAAATTAAATTCTTACTCTTTTGTGGCGTCTAGTGAATAAAACTATAAATATTTCCAATTAATTATTATACAATTTTTTAACAATAAAAAATGTTTAATTATCTATAAAAATAATCATTGTACTATAATCTCTGGACGTACACATGCGCAATGTAATCCATTATGCAGGAACAAAAAGAAAACCAATAAATATGTTATAACTATACAAATTTATAATTAATTATCGATATAATAAATAATTCAACAGACGATTATCTTGGAAAAAATCACATCACATCTATGAATTCACACAATCGATTACAAAATTTCACACAAGACAAACGTTTTTAGATTCAATAAACTATTTTTTTTTTTTTCAAATTAAATATTAATAAATAATAATTTTAATAAATAAATAAATAAATAATAAGATATTGCCATATATGGTGATTTTGACTGTATACAGTTACAGGGTGTAACAAAATAAGTGAATAAAATTCAGGAGTGATTATCTTATCTAAAATTAATAAATTTATTTCTGAATTTAAATATATCGATGTAAAACATTACTAAGATCAAATTTACCAGTATGTTAAAATATCATATGTTAAAATATCATTAATATAATAATTAATTGGATGGCCAATGAACACTCCGGAGGGGCCGGCATGAAAGCTTACAAAACTGTGAACCACTCTAAATGGTTATTAAAGATAAGAAATTTATTGTCTTATTTCTTTTCACTGATTGATCGATTTTTTTAAATGATAGCAAAAAATCTGGCAGATCTTCAAATCGACTATTTTACTGAGCAAGCGTAGTATTAATTTTTTGATATTTCAACTTTTTAGTTATATGAAAAAAGGATTCTGATTTGAATCAACTTCATGCAAATACTATATGTAACTTTATACATAAGTGCAGTCAGTCTTTGTGTATCCTCATAACTTTCATATATATTTCATCGTGTGAACAGCAATGTAATTTTTGTTGTATCAACTATTTTTATTGCGATTGAAAGCTTAGATCAAAACTTTCACATGTAAAAACGTTCTATTATCAAATATAAAATATGTCCGATAATTTTGAGACACCCTTTTGCTGAGTTATTCTGAAACATTGTGTGTATATAATATCTTAAATATATATATATATATATATATATATATATATATATATATATATATATATATATATATATATATATATATATATATATATATATCATTTTCTATTCGATATGCGTGTAACTATTTTCAATATTAAATATAAAATGTATCGATTAAATTTATCGATAAAATATATATTGTATCGTAATAATTTATAGCATATTATTATTATTGTAAAATGTCTAAATATAATTTTTTTGCATTTACAATTATGGGAATTTACCATATATGTCAATTGATATACAAAAACGATTCGAAATCTATCCACAATGTTCTTCGGTCGATTCATAGTTTATTTATACAAGAAATCCAAAAAAACCATTTATATAGAAAAAAATATAGCAGGTCAAATGTGGCACTTGAATTGAAAAAAAAAAAAATGTTTTTAGAATATTTTTATTGAAATGTATTCTCTAATTGATTTGCGCCGTTATTTATTCGAGTTTCGAAAACATCTTCTGATAAAAGTTATTCATTATAAATAAACTAACAACTTTTATTCGAAACATTTTTTCAAAATACCAAATGATTAAGGCACAAATCAACAATAAAATTTTGAAAAATGAGCATAATTTTGTGGCGCTTTAGTACAAAGTTTATCAGTAGTGTAGGTACTTATGTACGCACGTAAGAAGTTATAATTCTTTTTAAATAATTTATTAAAATAATATTAAATAAGGTCAACACTATTAAGACACAAAAGTTTAATAAAATGATCATTCATCTTTCACAGAAAAATCATATTTCAGAGTGTAATCACACTGCTTATGTGACAGACAGACTTGTGTATGTTTCCCTTAAGCATATAACATATGAATATAAAATCAGTACTACATCAGTACTACAATCGGATTTTTAATTCGCCAAAATAAGTATAACTTCCAAAATAAAACAGAGGTAAAGCGTAGGCCGATACAAATTTCTTTAACTTCAACATAAGTCTTGTACGATATCACTTTTTTTTTGGTTTTTAGTATGTTTTTTATGTGCTTTTAAATTTCTTTTAAAAATATGACGAATTATATGAAGTATATTATCATTGCTTACACGCATACTTGGTAGACGATATACTGTCAGCAGACATGATGGCTGTTTACATATGTGTCTACCACATAAAGATCGTTTTACTAGCCTACACCTTCCCGCATGAATATGTTCCGACATGTATAGCGCACGGAGAACAATCAACAGTAGAATATCATCGCAGCAGCTATATGTGTGACACATTCGATTGACAATGTACCTATGTATGATTATTTATCATCTTTCTTTTAAACTGTAGTGATGGGTATCTTTACACATCTCGTAACATTTCTTGACAAATTATTTGAAGTGAAACTCTTATACAGCGCCAAACTGTACTTTTCACTTTGATTTTAATATCAAATAAAATAAATCTGACTAAAGTTCCACTTGAAAAAGTCTGAAGATACTAAATTTACCTATAAAATACATCGCGGTGGGTACATAGACTTATTATATATCATTGTAATATATAACATTTAGGATTACATATGCCCTATCGATTAACAGATAAAATGGATTCTAAGCCTCTTTCAGTCCATTAAGCTGTCGCAAACTGATGATGTAATGCTTTCTGGACTTTTGCAGTCGATTTGAGTCAAAACCATTTGGTTTTCGCATAAATATCTCGAATAAAAGTTGTTTGTCATAAAAAATGGCTCGGCACAAATAAAGTACAGATGTTTCTTGTTCAGTTTCGATTTAAGTCGATACCTTAACTCTCCTCACGTGTTTTGCGAACAACATATTGTCACAACTACTATATATAAATGTGAGCGTATAGGACTTCGGCAAACGAGTACAGGGTGACAAACTGTTTTTTTAAATGTTTCCGACTTTATTTGCGAGTGATGCCCATTAAGTTATAGATGATTATATTTGAATCATTAATAATCATAATACATTTAAAAAAATAAAAAACATGTTGAAAGATAAAAATGATCTTTATTAAAATCAATTCGTAGAATGGGTGTTAGAATAAATTTGTTGATAGTTACCAAGGTAACAAACAATAATAATTACCGGGGTAACTCAAGGAGAATGTAGTTGAAAATGCAAAGATGTCTAAGAAACTAAATTATATTGAAATTTAGTTGCAACTCCGCTACAAAGTAAAGCCGGAACTATGACAGTCCGTGAGACAATCCTTGGTACCAAATCAACTGAGCTTACATATTCGAAATGTATGCATCCTACAACCAAAACAAAACAACCACGACAAAAAAAAAACCTATCAAAAACAACTTTTCCTGTGTGATCTGATGCAACAATCTGTAAACAATCTGTGAATAATATTGTATTGTTTTACATATTTATAAAATACGTAGTATGTATAAAACGTAAACAATAGGTGCAAGATACATGCATACCATTGTCTTGTTGATGATTATAACAACCTGTAAGTAAGTACAAGTATACCGACCGCACTGCTTATGCCAACAGCAACAGTAACAACAAGAACATCATCACCAGAAGCTCACAGTCTCAACTTGGATGGAAAGAACGTTATAACGTTATTAGTCAGGTCAATAAGTGTAAAAAAAGAAGCAACTCACAAGGGTACATATACGTCATTTAACATATATTATTTTTTGTAAACTTAATGTCTATCCATTGAATCAACGCGTCAGAGGTCGTGGGTTTGATTCCACCAAAATGTGTATGATTTGTCATATCAAGTATGGAGGTTAAAGACAAGCTTCTAGGTTAAAGCAGATACAGGATATTCGGTGCATCTCACCCCGAATATATAAACCTTCAGGAAGACCTGATAAGCAAACTCCTGGCTATTGTCAACATATGGGAGAAGCGTGACTCGTCAGGTTGAGGTAGAAGGGGGAGCACAATGGACCATAAAGTCGAAGTGTAATACTTTTTAGACCCCAAGATGAATCTATCTGTCTATCTAGGGATATGTATATTGCACTACACAGGTGTCTAGATATTGAAGAAGTGTACTCGCTTCTAGATTTTGAACTTTTTCAGAGTATCTGGAAGCGAGTAGACTACAGTAGAAATGAAACACCTTTATTTTCCAGACTATATGGTGTATATGGTGTATGTCAGTCGATTACTTTACGTGTGGTGTAAGGTTTTTGTAGTATGTACCATGCCATCATCATCGCCATCCATATGATGGCAAGAAAAGGTGCATATAATATGATATGTGTTTTTAGTATGTGTTATCTTTTGTGATTGTTGTGTTTGCAATATGCTGCTGCTCTAGCTACTCTTTTCTTGGTTACATCATCAACAGAAGAGGAATATTTTAAAAACCACACCTTCCTTCACTCCTCACACACACACAATCGTCATCATATCTCACACAGTACATTCATATGACACAACAACGTAACTGTGAAGGAGTGCACTCAAAACAAAAAGTAAAATAGTTTTGTGATATGTTTTGTTGAACATTTCTTTACCTTGTGTGTGTGTTTGTCTGATTTTCTAATCGACTTTGATGGAGTTTGTTTTTGTGTACACGGTGGTTGGTATGTGAATACTTTTCTAGTCAATGAACAGTGTGTACAAAGTAGGTAGTCACTTTTAAATAGAAGACACTAATTACCAAATCAGTTCAAGTGGCCGAGCGGTCTAAGGGGTTATGTCTTCACAGTATGCATACTTGGAAACTGGGAAGTTAAGGGTTCGAATCCCGACATCGGCTAAAGTTAATTATTAAGGAAAAAAAGGGGCGGTTAATTGACTAACTGTCGGCGTATGGACAAGAACGAAGTAATCGGCTATGCTTGAGAAGGTTTTCTGCAGTTTCTTTTACGAACTCCAGGTTAATATTATATAATAGATTATCAATTTTTTAATTAATATGATGTTCGTGCAAATTTTTTGTGTTTACACATTCTTGGGATAAGCTGTAGTAAAACATTAATTATTTATTTATTTTATAAACGAGAAAATTCTAATGGTTATTAGGTATAACAAATTTAGTTTTTAACTATGTATAAAACAATATAAAACAAATATTTTTCTTTATACACAACGCAAGCTGTAATAAAGGCAGATAAAGTGAGCGTATAAGGAGTATTACGTCTCCAGTCATACAGTTCGATCACCATATATATAAATATAATACACCGCTGCTATGTACAGTGAATAGTTGTTGATCAAGTGAAAATTCATTCTTTACGCGCCATACTATTAAATATTATATACAATTGATATAAATTTATGAATTATTAGTTAATTAAATTATTTTAAATTAACAAATTGCGTTATATATTTCTCCTGGGGGGAGGAGTGGTCCTTTGAATTTTACTAAGCGCTGTTATTTTCAACGAATTGGCAAGTTTATGTTTATACAGCTATGTTTTTACAGCGAGTAATAGTAGAATATAAAAATCACATTTTCTTAATATTTTGAGAATTGAATAAAATTTTAAAGGACCGGTGTTAGCTGATTTCTTATAATTCATCTCTCACAAAACTTTTTCGCCTACACTTACTACACGTTTTCATTGATGCACCCTGTATAAAATAATAACATTTAAAATAATATATACATTTGTAACTATTATTATTATTAAAATGTTAAGATAATGTAAGAAATTGTAATGATGCACTCACCATCATGTTGTTGTATATATGAAAGCATTTCATATATGATAAGCCTTTTTTAAGGTGGGTAAAATGGCTGCAGCACATACACATAAGAGAAAGGATGTTCATATCAACACTTAAACATCATATTCAGACTTACCTGCATGCATATCAACAGACAAGTAAAGTGATTTATATAAATGAATACAATTTTAATTATTTGTGATAAGATTTATTATTTTTATATATATTACATCTGGACCTGGGCCTTTACCTGGGAAAGACTAACAATTCTTTAATATTTTGATAATTTAAAACTTATGCAACGAGAAGTTTTGAGCGTTAGTAGCTACCTTTAAATTACATAATTATTTTTAGGGAGAAGGACGTTCTGAAAAATCTTACCAATCCTTGTTAATGGGTAAAGAGGGTTAGCAATTTTTTTCATACGTAAAATTTTTATTAACATTCATATGGTTCTTTTTATTAATTATGAATTTATGATTTACATATCGATTGCCTTTCGATTATATTATACCAACGGAAGTGAGTGCCGTTTACTTAAATCGACATTTTAAGTTATATGCCTGAACATTGATAACATTCTTTGACACCTAAATGCTTGAAATGGAAAATTACAAAACATCTAGAATTAATTTATGTCCTATCGTCTCCAAAAATTCGTTTTTTAGGACTTTTTTTGACATGAGCATAATTTGAAAAAATTAGTACCAAATCCATTCGATTTTGGAAAAAACGAAAATTGTTAGTGCAGATGAATGGTTTTACTTCGATTCTGCTTTGCATACAATCTATAACAGAGGCCATCCACATCCTTCTTTAACATTTATTAACGTCAATGACATTCATGATGTGATTGGAGAACAAGGAATCATATGCAAACTATGATTTGGTAGATTGTGGGATTGCCACTGACTTTTAGATAGGAGTTAAGTCGATAGTCTTCCTAAGTTCGTGAAGGAAAACTGCAGAAAATCTTCACAATCATAGCCGGTTTCTTCGCTGTTGTCCATACGCCAACAGTTTAGTCAACTAACCGCTTCATTAATTATAATTGACAAATTTCCACCACCCGGATTCGAACCCGCAACCTTGCAGTTTCAAGCCAAGCGCGTTTGACCGTACGCGACTGGATCGAACTAAAGTTCTTAGTATTTTATAACAAGTTTTATTCGAAAAATTTTATGAAAACCAAGTTGATTCAACTAAAATATAAATACTGCAAAAACTTTGAAAAAGGAACATCATTTTAAGAAGATAGTAAGTACTACATGAATCTGCAGATATTAAAACTAACATAATGGCAGTTTTTAGATGCAGTGGAAGCCAAGCCAATGATACTGGCAGATTGTTGTACAGAGAGACTCAGCCCGCTTAACTGCATACCAGATTTCCAAGAAAAATTTCTACTCCTTTATACGCAGAACTACAAAACCTCATACTCATTATCGTTGGATATTTTTTCCACTATAATTTTCTAATTTACTCGTTGCATATAATATTTATAAAAAAATACTGTTAAATCGAGTGAAAAATAATTATAAAAACCAAACAAATAATAATGACGCCATATTAAATATTGACTTGTGTGATTTTACCACACATAATCAAGGATATATTTTTAATAAGAAAAGAAAAAAAAATATTTATGTAAAATAATAATTTATCACATGAACCAACCAACCGACCAAGTCGTCCAGGCATACTTAGAAAGTACAATTTTTAGCTGACTTTTTTATTCTATATCACTATTACAAATCGTTTCTAGTGATGCCGCGAGACGAGAGTAAAATGTCTCTTGTACTGTATTGACTTGTAAAAGTTTTCTTTCGTTTCGTTTTTACAGAAGATTTTCTTGAAAAAATACAATTTAAAAAAATTTTGATGCCGATTTGATGCACCGAATATCCTGTATCTGCTATAACCCAGAGGTTCGCAGTCAAAAATTATGTGGCTGGATGTTTCTTCCTACTCGCCCCACAATCTGCACATAATGGACCCGTTATGGAGTACGATTGTATGCAGATGCATCCGCAGGGCATTATGCCCGGTAATGAAACTCCTGATAATCCTGTTCAGCCTCAGTGCATCGAAAGATAGCCTCTTTGTTGCACTCTGAAGCAGTACCTTCCCGAGCTCTTGCCTCGGTACTTTTTCCCAGTGATCACGGTGTTAAGCATTCGAACACTCACTGACACCTGTTTATATGCAGTCCTTGGAATTCCTAAAATAGGCTCTGGGTGGGCCTATGAAGGACATTTTTACAAATTAAAAATCTAACGAGATTAAAAGAGAGTACTATCGCTTGTCTCACGAATATTTTTCGTAAATCAGGATTCTAATTTTCGTGTTGTCTCTTATTGACTGATTCTCGCCTTGTCTCGTTTCTGCCGTCTCTCGCGACATCACTAAAACCGTTGTAGGTATATATAAATAGTTGAGCCAAACACACACATAAAAGTATGATTTCTAATCAGATTTTCTACACAGCTGACTTCATTTAAAACTTGATTTTAAAAATATATAAATATAATTATGCACACGCTATTCAAATATTTTGTTTGTATTTTTTTTTCTTACAGGATTCCGTGTAATTAATAATTATAAATTATGTTGTTTCCTTAAAGTGTCGAGAAAAAAGTATGCATTTTGATTTGTATTGAGAAAAATAAATGCCGCAGATATTGTGATTAACATCTGAATACTGTGGAATTGTTTAAATTCTTTGACATCAAATGCTTGATATTAATGCTTTTTGGATGGGAATCGAATCCACGACCCCTGGCATTCTAGGGCAGAGCTACATTTCTAAACCAAATGCTATATCGGTAGATTCCATATAATTTTTCACTATCTTGATGTCAATGTATTATTACTTTGCTGATTGAATATTCACATTTTCAATTGTTTTTTGTAAACTGGCGTCTATCTGTCCATTGTTAGTATGGTTGCCTTTCGGTTAAATTATACTAAAGGAGGTGAAAATAGGGGGGTTTAATGCAGACTAATAATTGGTAGGTTGTGAGACCGCAGCACACTTTTGATAGCAACTATTCCGTTATGCATCCCCGTTCTTGTTTAAATACCGACAGTTTAGTCAATTATCTGGGCCATTGATTATAATTGACATTAATTATAACCACCACCGGCGAGATTCAAACTCGCAATCTCCCAGTTCCAAGCAGAGTGCCTTTGACAGCACTTTTTTCAACTGAATTTCGGAAAGATAAGCATCATGAAATTTCAGATAATCGATAGCTTTTTGAAAATGATATCAAAAGAAGTTTGGAATATTATCGAGAAACATGACGCATTTCCTCAAAAAACAAATCAAATCGAACAACTTCCCTATCACTTTAAGTTCCGATTTGGAAAAGTCACTTGAATAAGTCAGATCATACATGATGTTTGCATAACACTCACTATATATATATATATATACTAACTGCATTAGTTTGATATACCTATCTCAATAGATCATGTCACAATAGAGAAGAGTACATTTTGGTATTATTTTTTACCGAATATTTTGAATGACATTCAAAACAAATCACCAAAGAAATTTTATATTGAAATCGGTTCAATAATAAATAACCTTTTCCCCCATTCATTGCAGCTTATAAAAACCTTATTGTGCGTTTTAACTTAAAGCATACATAATACGTAAGTTATATTTTAAGTACATATGTTAAACTAAGATAAATAACATATTTGAGCACATGCAGTGAACAAAACTCAACAACAACATACAAATATGTATACACATATATATACATATATGTATACATACAATGATCAATTCGTATCTATATAGGATTATAAATTACATTCAGATAAGGTATCAGACATAGCAAATTAGCGATGCCACCTGCTCTCCATGTCCACAGCATTGAAATCTCTTTAGTATCTGATTATTATTATTATTGGTGTATATCTCTTTGCGTCTGAAAGCGTATGAACGAACTATAGCTAGCTCGAGGTTCAGAACAAACAATCGATATATACAACAAACTTACGACTTTAACTTTAATAACGTTGTGTGGTTCGTTTAGTATAGTTATACATGAGAGTACGTTGTTTGTTTGTTTGTTCAGACGACAGATAAACACAAACAACAACGTGAATGGGTCCTGTGTGATCCAAACAAGATCCCGATGACAACGTTTGTATACGTAGTAGATACTTTATAATATGAACAAGAAATACGATTTGTAGAGTATTTGTATAGATATATATTTTATTAAAACAGGTTGTTGCATGATTCTATATATATATATATAATATTTGGCGTAACTAAATTTGAACACTATGTATACATGTATTTTTGAATCCTTAAGTTTATTCGATTAATACACAAGCTCATAAAACAAATTGAAGTTATTTTTATCAATTATTACAAGTATCAACTTCTATTAAGGTTGTTGGGACATATGCAGGTGGTAAAAGATTTAATGTTGTTTATCAATAGTAAATACATATCAATCAATCTAATGGATAGAGAATTTACGTCCAGCCAATTACATTTCAGCAAATTCGATATTTGAACACGTAGTAAAAATCGAACAACTACTAAAGATAAAACAATATTACTTGTGCATATTTAAACGTCACAATACTATAGTAATGCCAATGTCCAGTACGGTTATGAAGACATAATTATGAAAGAACAAGCGTACACAATATAGACTTACATGTCATGGGATTTTATTAATGAATATTGATATGAAAACATGGGTACAGTATTGTGACGTTTAAGTATACACAAATAAGTTAATGTAACTTCAAAGTAATACTGTCAATGAAGAGAAAAAATTAACTCATCTAGCTATATCATCCGTGGTGTAACGAATAGCACACTGGGCATGAAATCCAGAGATCCAAGATTCGATACCTGGTGTATGAGTAAATTTTTTCATTTCAATATTAATTTTAAAAAATTCGTTCTAGCATCACACAAAAACTAGTGGACTGATTTTGATGAAAATTTTTTGTTTAAAAGCCTATGAATCGACTTCAAAACTGGTATGTATTTAAAGTATAATAGTTTATGAGTTGATTGAATTTGAAAATATTTGCTGAAATAGAAATTTGGTGGAAGTGTCGATAAATATATGAAGTAGTGGAAGCGGTGGGCTACGATAAATATTGAAATAATGGAAGCGGTGGGTAATAACAATAAAACGTGAGTGAAATCACAGATAAAAAGTTAGTATTTGATAAAAATTGAAAGTTTCAATAAAATAATAAACTCAAACAAATTCAATTTTCTCTAAACTGTCCAATTAACAAAACATTCATCAAATTAAACTACAAAATTACCAAAGAACATAAATTCAAAACCTGTAAAATATGTAAAGTCATCTTCAAAATCAAAATCTAATAATAATAAAAATTGATAACGGTCGTTCATATTTAATACCATACCATATTTTGACAAAATGGAAACCCGACTTCAAAAATAAAATATTCTATAACAAAAAATGCACTAAAAAGTAAAAAAATAATTGCATATTCTTGTGCCAATTTTAGTTCACCTAAGCAAAAATTTTTAAATATATATATACAATTATTGTTATTTTTGGAGGCGGTGTCAGCATTGAGAAATTCACATAATTTTTGGACACCGCTATAACAAAAAATTTCGCAGAAATCGGTTATCACATATAAATGAAGATTTTCCTCGATTTTCCGGAGATCCCCTCATCAGAATGCGATTTGGTGCCAATAGGACCAATGGGAAACCAAACCCTTTAAAACAAAAAAAATTGAAAATCGGTTCATAAATGTTGGAGTTCTGAGGTGACACACATAAAAAAAAAAAAAAATACAGACGAATTGAGAACCATCCTCCTTTTTTGAAGTCGGGTTAAAAAGAAAAAAGAAACCTTAATCAAGTATTGCACAACAAATATGGATGCAATAATAAATAAATATTCATGTTGATCTGAACAAAAAAAAACAACAACATATTGTAATCAATAACATCCTATTGTGGGGGCCATCAGCGGGTGGTTTTCACAGATAACAATAATATAACACAGAAAAAAAAACAAAAAAAAACGATGTATGGCGAGAAATTCAATTTAAATTATGATCGAACTGAAAGACTACCGCTGAGCGATCACACCCGATTCCTATCAACAAGTGTTTTTCAATAAGTTAGAGTTGAGTTGAACAGTGAACAACAACAAGAGCGACGAGGCAAGTTCCTCTCACTTCAACAACAATATATCGTCGATATAATATGAGGATACGAGCGACGGCTCACCACTGCTGCTCACTGAAAATGTTGCTTTATCATTGATATTAACCCACTAAATAGTTTGTTTGGTAGAGTTATATGCGTATTTTTATTTATACAAGGTGTTTAATGTTTAATCGACACTATTTTAAGTGATTTTGAAGTTAAATAATATTCCGTTAAGTTGACGTTTTCCAATACATTGTCTCTCGAATCTTTTATAATTACTACTAACGCTAAAATTCAGTAAATGGTTGTTCCTTCAAAATTCTATTTTCTCGAAATCTACAAACGATGTCTCGTTTTATTACCAGATAAAGGTAAGTAAAGGACATAAGAAAGATCTAGAATAACATTTACGCCATGATTCAAATTACAACAAGTCAAGTGCAACTTATGTATTCAAATTCTGTGCATTGGTCTAAAAGATAGAGATAGTAGTTCTGGGGGTATGAACAGTGTTCCACTTTGATTTATAGGTCCATTGTGCGCCTTCTTCTACTTTCTGTCTGACGAGGTTCGCTTCTCCCATACCTTAGCAATAGCCAGGAGCTTGTTTATCAGGTTTTCCTGATAAAAGCTTGCCAGCAGTAGATGCCTTTGTGAAATAAATTTGTCTATTTGACACGAGACATTTCGGAAATATCGTCTTGGCTCGTCTAACGGCAATACTAAAAACATCAAACGAAGAAGCTTATGCTTTATTACCTCGGTTGAGTATATATACTCGTATGTAGATAGATAAGTCTTGGGGGTTTGACAAGGTTCGCTTCTCCCATTTGTTGACTATAGCCAGAAGCTTACTTATCAGGATTTCCAGAAGACGCATATATTCGTGGTGAGATGCACCGAATATATTGTATCTGCTCTAATTGATATATTCGCAGGTAAAGATGATGTGGCTGGATGTTTCTTCCTCCCCGCCAAAGAATCTGCACATAATAGACCCATTGTGGAATTCTATTGTATGCAGGTGCTTTTGTAGGTGTAGATGCCCGGTGTTAAATCTGGTTACCTTTCGAAGTTGTAGCCTGTTCCGGTTGAGTGCATTGAGGCACAGCCTCTTCAATGCATTCCGAAACAGTATTTTCCGAGTTTTTGTTGGGGTATATTTTTCTAGTGATCACGGTGTTTAAATTGTCTAAAACTTCAGATACCTTCATATGATTCGATCTACAAAGAGGAAATAGGCGACTAGTCTCAGATAGCGAACGCAATCAGACACACAGAGGGGTTTCATACACGTAGAACCCGATAAACTGTGCACTTAAAATAACATATAAATGATAAGAACTTGAAGAAAACTGTGAGGGTCACAAACTCACTGCGATTCACTTTAAATCTCACGCACACATATCCTGACCCAACATAATAGGCCCTAAAGTTCATCCATTTACGGGCTACAAAATCTATTATGAACCCACTTCCATTTACCTTCTTTTTTTTTTTAATTCGTATAAAACATTTATAAATGTCCATTCAGCTAGCAGAGCAATTAATTGATTTTTTAAATATTGCTCTGCTGGTTAAGCTAGCAGAGCATGCGATTACACAGTACAACAAAGAACATTTAATTAGCTTAATAATTTGATATTAAAAAAATATAATTAATTGATTATTTAAATATTGCTCTGCTAGCTTAACATTAAGCTAGCAGAGCATGCGGTAACACAATACAACAAAGAGCATTTAATTTTTAATTAGGGCATTTAATAAGCATTTAATTAGCGTCTAATTATGAGATAATTATAATTGTGTTCTGCTCAGGTTGCTCTGCTAGCTTAATCGTTTATAAATATGTTAAAACTGTATGATTCATGATACACACGGTATATGATTATCAAAAAAAAAAAAAGAACCACACTATTGAATTGATGATGCCTGAAAAATATATTGATTATATCAATAGTTAAAATCAGCGCGGTGAGTGTCGGTTTGATTCGACGTTTGAAGTGACGACACACATATTTAAGAAAAACGGTTCTGTTATAATAAATCCCATAAACGGTGTGTAACAGCGTTTACAATAAACTTTGTATACAGCCAGTAGAAAGGGTTAGATGTTTTGAGGTGGGCAAATATATTGGGGTTAATTGTTCAAAAAAAAAAAGACTGAATATTTATTACATGATATCTACTGTTTTTATTAAACATCAAAATATTATCAGTCTGTGATAAATTCTAAAATTCTTTCGTGTTTTTTTTTTGTTTGTAAATATATTACTTCAGATAAAAATGAAGTGAAGTTTCACGTCGCTCGTTAGTTAAAAAGTATAATATTCTCCAAGGACATTAAGTTTTTTGTTAAGTAAAAATTATGAAATGAAAACAAAAAAGCAAAGTCATAAAAAAAATTTAAAATTCCACTATGGGAATATTAATTTTATTTGGGAAATTTGTTTTTTGTGTTGATAATAAAACTATCAACATCAGCACATATTTAAACTGTCTTAGGAATTACTTAAAGATAGGCATTGTAATGAATACTAAAGCAAATAACCCATAGACGCTTGTTGTAATATCAACTATTACAAATTTCGAATTATTAAAATCCTAAAATGTAAAAATTTAAAGATATCTAAAGAGATAGTGAGCTGAAATTTCGTATGCGTGTTCTAGATCAAAAAAATAAGTTCTTGAGTGGACAAAATCAGACCATGTTTGCGCAAAATGGACAAAAATGATTATCTGAAAATGAAACCGTAAGAGATTAAAATTTCCTTTTTAAAAAACAAACAACTTTTGTAAGAAACTTTATTACTTAAATTCAGTATCTACCGATTACTTAAGCAATTAATTCAGTTAGTTAAGACTAAAGAACTTAATGTAGTTTCCCATCGCTTCGAGTATTTCGAAATTGCACCTTATATTTATAAATTATTTTCGACAATGCGCATCTCGTCGCCAAAAATCTTAACTTTGTGACAACTTTATTTATCTACTTATATGTTGGAAAGACATATATCATCCTGTCTGTTACACTCTGTACATTGAGTTTTTGTAAGTAATTTATAATAAATAATCTAAAATAAATCATTATATTTATAAATAAATAAAAAGAAAATGGAATAAAATATTGTTTGGAATATGGACAGAGCGAACCAACAGAAGAGCCCATATATAAAAAGAAAGAAACATTTATGGAAGATAAATCTATGGAATGAATTTAATAAGAAAATATAAACTAAAAAAAAAAAACAGATCAAAATCACTGGGTAGAGGTACTTACAACATGTGATGTTCATACAATACGTAATAATAATAATAATAATGGATAAAACTGCCCAAAGAGTTTAAACATTTTTTATATATATATAAATATATTTTTCGATATTAATCTTTACTTATTTATATTTAACAATACAGGATGATTCTAAATACACAAGCGAAAAAAAGTGGTCGACTGTTTACTTTTATACGCGCGTTAGCAATAATACTTCTTTGGCGTGATTAATTGTGTTTAAGAATATATTCAAATGGCATCTTTCAATTTTGTCAATGTAATAACTATAATTGATAAATCAACTTAATAAGCATTTTATAGATAGTAATTGTAAATGACATATGTTAACTATTGTTCATACTGGAGTGAACTGAACTTGTATATAAAAAGTAATATATTAACCTTGATTGACTTCATGAAAAAAGCGAGCGATGTGTGTACTATGGGTCATAGAATTTCTGGTATTTTTTTTTAAATTTTATAATTGATTTGTGCCTTATTCATTCGGTTTTCGAACAAATGTCTCGTATAAACGTTCTTCATTAGAAATATAATAACAATTTTTATTCGAAGTATTTTTTAAAAAACCGAATGAGTAACGCACAAATCACTTTTAAAATTTTGAAAAGGACCAGAACTTATGTAACCCATAGTACATATGTGTTACATAACGCACGTTAGAAGCAATACTTCTTTGGCGTGATGAATTATAAAATATCTATTGTCGAAATATACGGTGCATAACCGTGAAAAATTTTCACTTTTGCCGGCCATTTTGCAAGATAAATTAACAGAAATTTCATTTTAAATTTGCACCGCAAACGTGATTTCAGTATTTTATTATTAGCAATATTTCGTAATATCTTGATAAGAAAGCATTATCGATTACAAGTTATTTATTTTTCAGATGATCTAACATTCATTGCAGGTTAGAACTCGTTTTTGAGTCATCCTGTACATATACAATTTTTATATATATTAAATAAATAGTATATATAATAGTCTTGAAAAAGATTTAATGTTGATAAAACGACGCACATTTAGAATGACCAAACTAAAAACTGACGACGCGCGGTGGTTTCAAACTTATCATAGAAGCAATATCTCTTTTTATAAAACTTTGAAGAAAAAACCAAACCGAATGTTTTCATGAAACATTTGGTATAAGATTTGAATTTTATTTAATATTAGTTATGTTGTTGAAATCCATTGACTATTAAATTTATGGATAGAAAACTTTATTTTTTAAATAAAATTAACAATAAGTGAAAATAACAACTACCTTAAGAGTTAATTGCTTAAATACGAGTTTATGACAAAATTTCTAAACAAAAGTTCTCTATTTTTCATAAAGGATCATTTTTTCATTAAGTTATTATTCTATCTCTTACAGTTTCCAAGATGGATATGGTTACATGGTCCGATTTTGTTCAATGACGAACATTAACGAAGTTACTTTTTAGTGATAGAACATACACAAAAAATTTTAGCCCGCAATCTCTTTTAGCAAATCCGCCTATACAATAGCTGTTCCATACTTGCATAGCCTCGTTTTCGATGTTTTCACATCAATTATTAATTAAAATTACACTTACTCTCCTCGATATGCAGAGAATATAACTGTTCAATAAATTATCTATGGGCACCTAATCACGTGGGCATTTTGGGAAATGAAATTTCTGACAGTGCAGCAATGGAGTTTCATCTCAATGAAGACCAATGCGAACAAATTCCATCAAACTATTTCATCTCCATTTAAAAAAAATCAATTAGTCAAAGAAACAATGAAATAAGGCAAAACGTGACAAATAACAAATTAAGAGAGATAAAAAATACCACAGTACATTGGACCACCTCTTACCAAACTAATAGAAGACAGGAAATTGCACTCACTAGATTGAGAAATTTCCACACCAAATTAACACACTCATATTTACTTGGACACACACCGCCACCAACCTGTAATATATGTCAATCCGCCCTAACAGTGAAACATATCCTAATACACTGCACCAGATACAGTGAAGAACAGAAATCATCAAAATTACCACCAACAATTCAGGACATCTAAGCTGATGATCCTGATCAAAACCAGAAACTATTTGACTAACTCATCAAAACAATTCTAATTGACCAATTATAAACTATTATATATTTTGTAATGTCGACTGTGTATACGACCTTTGTAGTTAAACAGAGAATGATTTTAATCAAATTTAAAAAAAAAAATACAATAGGGAATATGCATGAAAATTTTTTTTCACATTTATTTTCAGAATATGAAAATACTGTTAAAACTGTAATAATATTTAAAAACGAAATTAAAATCCGACAAATATCAAAGAAGCTATAAGCTTTTAAAGATTATTATCTGTCTCTTTCTTGCAAAAATACTAAAAACGGAATTTTACGTGTATTTTTTTCTAATCGGGAATATCAATCATTCATATCTCGCTTATTTTTAAAGTTATTTAAAAAGTAATTTTACCTTGATATTAGTCAAGTAAACATGCTTCAATTCAAGTGAAAAAAAATTTTCATGCATATTCCCTATTATAAAGATTCGAATCTATCCGGGGCGGTGCGCTTACCAATTAAACTATGTGTACATTTCATACATATAAAATCTATACATAAATCTATAAATCTATTCAATGTCTATAGTATTTTTAATTCAAACATTTCAGAATTGTGAATAAATTT
The DNA here is from genome assembly GCA_963920215.1 of Nineta flava. Lineage (NCBI taxonomy): Eukaryota > Metazoa > Arthropoda > Insecta > Neuroptera > Chrysopidae > Nineta > Nineta flava. The sequence continues at coordinate 58,628,621 of OY986045.1, read as the reverse complement.
CAATATCAATGATATTAAATCGTTTACATACATGTGTACAGTGATTTACATACATAGTCTTATGTGAATGTAATCGCTTAATGGTTGGGTTACTGGACAATGGTCACTACGAACAACATAGGGAATAGATAGATTATAGCGAGGAGTAACAACAACGTTAAAGTAATGTAAACAGGCATTCTGACATATTCGATGACACTTGAAAGCCTTTACTAAAATAATAATAAACAATCCAACATAGGTAGGTAGTATAACTAACTCTTGTGTGTATGTTTTTATTAAAATCAGTTCGTTTTAGTGCTTCATGAGTAAATAATTGTGTACCGTTAGTTATTAGACTGCTCTGTATGTATACATACTCTAACTTCAATCTGTTGTTGATAGGTAAAGCTGTTTATATGATGTCTCAACGGATGTATCATTTATATAGTTCATTTTTATTTCTCCTTTTGATTTTGATTAAAATAATGTGGGAAATTTTTGAATTCAGATTTTTAATGGTGAATATCAATTTCTAGGTATGTATAACATCAACACATCACACAACATCTATATTCAGAAGTAAATAATGATCATCTCAAGATATACGCCAAAGAAGTATCACTTCTAACACCCGTACATAATTTCATACGCCCATTTTTTTTTTTAGAATAAATTAAATTACCTTAGAAACTGGAAACTGGCCTCTAGATGAATATACATGTAAATTTTGAAACTTACCTGAAACATAGAAAGAAAAACAAATTAAAATTGGAATTCGAAAATATGGTATGCAAAACAAATCCTAAATTCTGGTGGAAGAGTCGTGAAAATTTATGAAAAGTCTTTAAAAAAACTATAACTGAATAACTGAATTAAAAATAATAAGCCACAAATCAATTATAAAATTTGTTATAAAAGAGTGCTCCTTTTGTGGCCATGTGTACAATAAAACCGTTTAAGTTAGTTGTCTTGCTGTAATCGTGTTAAAAAGTTTCAGCTCATAACACACATTAATTATATGATTAGACTAAAATTGTATACTATATTTTTTCAACTTGAATGTACCTCATATACTTATTCGCTTAGATTATATAAACATGTCAATCTTTTCGTTAATTTATGACTATAATTAAACAGTCAATATTTCTTTTTTTTCAAAATAATAATAAATATTAAAATAATAATAAATATAACATCATTTTTTATACAAAAATTAAAATTGTGGTTAAATTACTACTTTTGTATAGAACTGTATTGTTAACCCTACAAATTTTAAAAGCGATTTTGATCAAAACTAAATGGTAAATAATTTTGAAATTTTTAAAATCACATATTTTGAATAATTTATGGAATACTTAAGCGTCAACAATACGATGTTTGTCCAAATCCCATTTCGATTACGTAAGACAAGAAGAAGACTAGTGTATATAAAGTATACACTAGTCTTCTACAATTTATGCATAATTCAGGAAATTTCGTAGATAGCTACCTTAACTCAAAAAGTATTTTTACTTAATTTTTTTTTTCCTCCTCTAACGTGATGATTTATTTTATATATATTTTACAGTACATCAAAAGCAGTACAAAATTTACATGATAAACAAATAAATAATAAATATTTATTTATTTATATTATTTAAATACCCTGCATCCATCCATATATATAAATATTTTACATTCTAAAATGAGTTTGATTTCCTTTAACTAAATAGAAATACTACCAGTAACAACAGTAAAGTGGTAGAACAGTCACACAAACTCAATAACATCAAGGAGCTATATAGTTTGAGAGTTATATATTTTGAGGATATATTTATATGGATATAATATATGAGAGAGTTATATACACAGACCGTTTTCAAAAGCATTTCTAATAGCAGCATTTCTAAAAGCATTTCAATCAATGTTAAATAAATAAATAAAATATTTACTATAAAACCATACATACACATACATACTGAAACTGAATGTCTGGACTGGAATATTAGGTGACCATATTATAGGACCATTCTTCATTGACGGAAATTTAGATTCTCAAAAATATTTGAGTTTGTTACGAAATAATTTTTTTTTCCAACTGTTAGAGCTCCTTCTAATTTAGACCTGGAATCTGTATGGTTCACAATATGATGGTTGCCCTGCACACAATGCCATGATAGTAAGGCTGTTTCTGGAACAAACTTACCAGGAACGTCTTATGAGTGGTTTTGGAACATTAAAGTGGCCAGCCAGATCGCCAGATCAATCTCCTAACGACTTTTTTTGTGGGTTTTCTCAAAACACAGATCTATTCGCAGAATAGGCTTGAAAATTTGCAACAATTAAGGCAAAGAATTGTTGACAATTGTGCGAATATTTCCCCTCAGTTGCTAGAAAAACCCCTGGTAGATTTCTACACCCAACTCGGATATTGTTGAGTAAATATTGGAGGAATATTCGAACCGTTGGTTAACTTTTTTTTTGTCGGAATTCTATTTTTTTTCTTTTTGGGGTTTTCTTTTAATTTGTGTGGATTATTGTTTTCTGTTATACGGTTAATAGAATACTATCATTTATTTCCAAACATTCCACATACAAATAATAAGGGATATTCAAAAAATAATTTTCAATTGTTCGAAGTAATACTATGCTTAAGACGACAACAATAAACATATTTAACCCACTCTCATTACATGTTAATGCAGTACAAAACAGTCCAGCAATCACACACAACAGACACAGTAAAGAGTACCCCCACTATTTTTATTTCTTTATTAAGCATATTATTAATAATATTTAACATTGATTCTCTATTAGCAATGCTTTCTAACACATACGGTATATAAATAGTAGCTCTCTATAAAACATTTACAAGAGAGATACAAGAACAACAACAAAACGACACATAATATATATTTTAATATAATAATATAAAATATGTAAATCAAAACATATTATTATTATTATTTGAGAGATCTATGATATCAACTGTGATGTTTGAATATTATAAAGAATGAAAAGCAATTGAATTTAGTGTACGGAGTGGAGTATGTGTTGTATACATTTGTAACATGTTTCAAATATCATCATCATCACTTGAAATGAATATATATGTATGTATATGTGATACATGGAAAGGAGTTAAATACTAGAAATGGTGTATCATCTCATTCTACATATACCATATAGTTTGAGAGATGGGATTTTAATATTATTATTATATCATGCTATTTTCACCTTATATACCGTGTGAAAATCTATTTATGCTTTCGAGTATGTAAATATATAGCCAATAGCGCACCACTTAAAACAAAACGATTTGACCGGCCGCTTAAATTTCAATGGTTGAAATGAATAAAATAGCATCAATTTGTAATGCTGTTGCGAGTACTGATGCCGCGAGAGACGAGAGAAACTAAAATTAGAATACGGTTTTTCGATAAATATTCGAGAGACAGACGATACTCTCTTTCAATCTCTATAGAATTTTAGATTAGCACTGTTTTTATCTTTTTGGTCAACAGTGCCAGTCACATGTTCAAAGTGTACCAATCACAAGAACGGAAATATCATACATAACGCAAATACTACACTTACATATAATATTGCATATAAACTTGCTTCAAATAGAATCCTTTTCTAGTTTGATATAACTAAAAACTTAATTGAAATGGGTAGTTTCGGAACACAGTTTTCCTTCTTCAGAAATAAAAATGAAATGAACATTTTTTACATACTGAGCAAGAAAGTAAACATTTTCAGGTACTTAACATAACATTTTGTAAATGAGATTTGATCATATTGGAAAAACTGAAACTAGTCAAATTAGATACCACGCAAATCAAATCCAAAACTAGTTCAAGTGGCCGAGCGGTCTAAGGCGTTATGTTTGCGCAGTATGCCTACTTAAAAACTGGGTGGTTATGGGTTCGAATCCCGACATCGGCAGTTTGTCAATTATTAAGAAAAAAACTGGGGCAGTTAATTGACTAAACTGACGGCGTATGGACAAAGAACGAAGTAACCGGCTATGCTTGAGAAGGTTTTCTGCAATTTCCTTCGCAATTGGCATGATAACATTTTGTCCTGTTTTCAAACGCCAAAAACTAATGTAAATAATCTAAGAATGTTCCATACTGTTCAGAACAGTAAATCCATTCATTTATATTTATTGTTTTTATACACTTAACGTGAATCCATCCGTATGCAGCATCTTCGTGGTTTAGTTAATAAAATACTGGCCCGAAAAGCCGAAGGTCGTGGGTTCGATCCCCAAAATGCGTCGAATTTTTTATACCAAATATTGAAATCAAAATTAATTAACTATCTCAAATAAAATAAAACATTCAACACCAAATAAAATTTAGCATTCTGTATAAATACAATACGAAAATTGACTTAGGTAGCCAGAAGAGTACCCCAAAACACCCGAAAGCATCAGATATTAAATAGTACATCGTTGCAAAGGTAGAAGGAAGAATAATGTAATATGTATACCTAGGTGAGGTGGGTGTTGGTGGGTGTATAAGGTATTAACACAAACTGATTTGATTCAATGTTTTGTTTTAAACTCTCCAAATCATATATTTATAAAACGGAGAGAGCACCTACTACTACTACTACTTCGAACGACGGACGAATAACGACAACGATTTATATTAAGTGAAGTGTTGTTGGTGGCTTTGCAGGGTTGGTGGCAGCTGGTTGGATGGATACACGAGATGGTATGGTTTATATATTATTATTATTAATACAAACTAGAAATATGTATTCATATAACGTATTCGGTGGAGTGTGTATTACAACTCCGAGGTAGGTAGAAATGGAGAAATAGATAGATGGCGATGCATTATAACGAAATGGTATTTGTACAGAGAGTTTCGAATACAGTTTCTGTTCAGAAACTTTCAGTTAGAATGGTCATTGGACACAAAATAGTGTATAAACTTTCCCGTGCTCTTAGGCTTTTTACTGATATAATATTGAAGTGGACAAAATAGACCGTCAAGCCTCTCTGCATGTCTAAAAGAACTCAAAAACTACGGAACCTGTTGACAGAAATTTACACAGCTTTCAGATATCAGGTCTAGAACCATCTTATCGTTATTATCGTTGTTATCGTTCTTTTGGCGTGAAAATGTCTATTCGGTCGTTAAACTGGTAGTCGATCGAATATTCTTGTGTGACGAAATACGTCGTCAGATTTCGCTAATAACTTCCAAGACAAACAATGCGTTTACAATAGTGAGTCATGTCTTCAAGTAGCACTGGATTTGTTTTGCCTGTGATATCATCGTACCGTCATAGGCTCATGCGCGGGAATGGTTACACATGAGCTTTGTGTAAAGTTATAAATTAGTGAACCGTAGAAACGCGTTTAGCTAGGACATGGATCGGGTATCAGTGTCAAGAGCTTGCGGAACACTCCAACATGAGAATTAAAATATATTGGCTGGAATATAAGTGGAAATTGCTATTAAATTGAAAATTACAAAATAAGTAAAGGTTTCGTCTCAAATGACTCGTAAATATAAAAAGTCCAGCATCGAACAAATGCAAAAGCTATGGCAGCCTCGAAAAAGAGATGAAAAACTACAATAAATCGATTACGCTGTATGCCCGTCGGATCCAAACTGCGATCTCTAATCACTAACCACTCACGACGTGTTTTAGTGATCGCATAAGCTTAAAGATAAGTAGTTTTGGAACACCGTCATTTTAAAATTCGTCCACTGCTTTATCAACTATTTGTGTGTGATCAGACAAGAATTCGCATCAGCTAATATAGACAAAAAAATAGACTTTACGTTAAATTAAAATATAGAATTGTTACATGGAAATATTTAAATAAAGAGCACTCACCACACAAACGTTTCTCCTAAATATTTTACGGAACTCTCTGTAGATATATTTAACACATAGTAAACCAAGAATACAGAGATGATGATGAGAGAATTTAGTCGGACTAAAATTCATTTCCTGTGCTGTTAGTATAGGAATATTGTAGAGAGTAGCCTCTTTCTCTCGACTATATCTCACATCTTTGAGAGAGCTTTCTAACACCATCATAGTACGTACCACACCATTTGAAAACCAACCAACACATATATATATATATATATATATATATATATATATATATATATATATATATATATATATTTGAGAATGATCAGGAAACAAACTCGACTGGTTGGCTATATTTTGTCTATATATATATATATATATATGGAAAGCTTAAAGCTTTATTAATAATATCATATATATATGTATGTATATATATATATATATATATATATATATATATATATAAATGGAAAACAAAAAGCCCTTCGACAACGACTACTCTACTATTAACTGTTTGCTTACATATTCCTACTTATCTCCTGTAGTGTTGCTGCTGGCTACTTCATCCCTATTATTATTATTATTATGATTATATTATGCATAGCAAGGATGGATGATTCGAACACTATAGGATTTATGCATCATAGAAAATGTATATTCAAATCTAGGAGAGTATTCATTTGCACTGTTTCATGTTTAAAATTTAGTACCAAGATCTATTTTTTTAAATATAGTTAATATCCAGGAATATTTTTAATTAATTTACTAATCAGATTGTTACATCAGAATGGAAAAGGTTTTTTTTTTCGAAAAAAAGCGCATACAGTCAAGTCATTTTGTGAAAAAAAAATAAAATTTGGCACATTCATAAGTATCATCCGTGATGTAACACACTGGGCTGAACACGGTACCACAATGGACTAGAAATCCAAAGGTCCAGGGTTCGACACCTGGTGGATGAGATAATTTTTTCATTTACATATTTAATTAAAAGTTACTTTTATATCTCCTATGGTTTTTATATATTGACTACAGTACTTATTTAAATCTGTAGAATATGTTCAAAGAGGAAAAATTAGTTTAAACGGCTGTTGATATAACGGATTTCCAGATGTGTATTAAATTAACATGATTTTTATTATTAATAATTGTCTATATGATTAAGATCATTTGAAATAATATCCACTGTTCGTATGGCGATGTTCACCGGATACATCTGATAGACATGGCTGATTCTGTAAGCGGAAAGCCATTATAACTTAAGATCAATCAATCATCAATAATAATAATTAACATTACAAATTTTAACTTTGTGGTCCGTAGTACAATACAACCCTATATTGTTATATTCGAAGATCCCCTTGAGAGTCAAATGGTCGGGTTAAACAATCATCTGATTAAATTATATGTTAATTTTTGTGAAAGACCTATATCATATTTTTTCTTTCAACTCTTATTGGATCGATTTATGCGATTTTTTCTTGGCAGTTGACTGGGGTCGTCATTAAACCCGGTATATATAATCAAGTTTGGTTCCGACTTTTTAATGGTTGGTAATATTGATCGCAGAAATAAATGTTTCCGTCTGTCTGGAAACACGTTAACTGAAAACGGGATAACGGGCTGAAATTTTGTATGTGTGTGTTCTATAGCTTAAAAGTAAGGACTAGTTCGTGAATGGGCAAAATCGGACCGTGTTTCCCCCACCAGAGGGGAAAATATCCATGCCTAGAAACCGTAACTTTTCTTTTCATAAACTCATTATATACCGGGTATTTAAGCAATAAACTCAGTCAGTTGTTTATATTATATTATTTATATTGGTTTTCAGCGGAAAGCTTCGGATAAAAGTTGTTCATTAGAAACACAGTAATAACTTTTATTCGACAATTTTTCACAATCAACTATTAAAAATTTTTTAAAAATTATTCATCTATTGTGACCTATTAAGTGTACCTATTAAGTTATCTTAAAATCCTTGACGGATTTATGGCACGAATTATGTTTGTCATAAAATATATAGTAAATTATAATTTTTCAATAAAATAATGAATAATAAGTAGTTAAATATTACATCGTAAATCAATCGATTTATCATATATTGAATCAGTTAATAATCAGTTAATCAGTGTATTAAATTGTAATAAAATACATAATTTACATATATAACTTTTAAAATCATAATTTTATTATATATAAAATGTCGTTGTTAAGGTGGGTTGGTGTAATAGAACAAAGTGGAAGATGAATTCACATATTTATTATTCGTGGATACTTTAGCGCTAAAATATCCAGCCTTAAAACCTTAGTTAGAGTTAGAAAAAAATATTTTAGACAAAATTGTTCCTTTTTTAAAATTGCTCAACTGTGGGTTGGAACTTTTTCTACAAACTCAGTATATACAGGGTATTTAAACAATTTCGTTAGTTAATTCAATTAACAAGTCAGTTAATTGTTGTTTGCCCTTGTTAATATTAATTTCAGACGACAAATGGAATTCTATTTTTAGAACTTATTATACAGGGTGGCGCATAAGTAACGTTATGATTTAATTAGTGAATAAATTTTTTGTTTACGTATTTTTTTTCGAGTTAACTTTGAACAACTTGGGAAATTTATGATGGAAAGTTGTTCAATTTTATTTTGAAAGTCAGCATTCGATTATTCAGGCACAAAGATCATATCCAAATTTCTTTCATGTTCCGACAATTTACCGATTGGTTCAGCGTTTTCAGCAACATGGGGCTGTCTGTGATCTTCTACGTGCTTGAACACCTCGTGCAGTTCGAAATGATGTGAACATTGCTCGGGTGCAAGCAAGTGTTGAGGAAAACCCCGAAACTTACACAAGGCGACGTTCTCAGTAGTTGGTGATGTCTAGACGGTCTTTGCAAAGAATTTTACATACGTTACACCTTTTCCCATATCAGATTCAATTGGTTCTCGAAGTTAAAACCAAATGATGCACAAATACGCATTCATTAAATAAATCATAACGTTATTTAGGCTCCACCCTATATAGGTGCTGCACCTACCGCCTTTTGTAAATCTTTTTAATGACATCTATAAAACTATCTCCGCATTTGTATTTTATAGATATTCTGTAGTTATTATACTTGGTAACTTTATTTCTGATTATTTAATTATCCATTAAATCAATAGAGAGAAAATTTAAAACTTGGTTGAGTAAAATAAGTAATAAAACTGTTGACTATTTCGTGCGATTTTACTTGTTTGTATAACGTTTTCTGACGGCTAGATCTTTAACATAGTTTATATTTATAACTTCTATAGAAATATCTGCATTAGCAAAATTTTGGAAATAAATTATTTGTCAATTTATTTCAAATAAATAAAAAAATTAATGTTTTGAAATATCAAAATTTAGAGAAAAATAATTATATAAATTTCCAATTTTTTTCCAGAATTTTTTTTGTAGTCAGGGCATCGTCCGGCTTTTTCTGCTAGTATAATAAGGTACTACTTGTCGCCTAGTGAGACCCGGCTCCTAATAATGTCCAGTTGTGAAAAATCGGGCTTATAATTGTTGATTTAAGGACGTTCCAGCACTGTGTTACACACTCAGGATAAAAAACCGGTTTGATTTTATTATAGAACAAATACATAAACACACATATACAACACATAGAAATTCACTGTTCATATATACAAAATAATATTATTTTGTAAAAAAAAATTAATTTTAAACTTTTATCGAAAACAAACAGTAAAATGCGATTGTTTAAAAAAAATTTATTTAATAAATATTTATCTTTACTATTCGAATTTTTATTTTAAATTTTGTCGGGTATTTTTTCTAATACAACAGATAATAGTTGGGCGGGCATGAAGTTTTACATGCTTCTAATGAGAGAGAGAATGATAGCTTTGCTATTAATTATCTCGCGTTCTAAACGGTCAAAAATTCTTAAACGGGATTTATTAGAAAACGTTCATTTTAGCCTATGAAAAAAAATGACCAAAATCTGTCGAAAAGTGGTTGGAATATCCTTAAGATTTTAATTATTCATTTAATAGCTTTAGATTTGTAACTGGTGTTTACTTAAATCTCAAGATATTTTCCAACATCCTGTTTAAAGTCATTATGCGTTTTTTTTCTTCCCGAAAAAAAAATACTTTGCATAGCATATTTTTTCCTAATCAATAAAATATATGATATTATTTTGTATATTTATGTATGGTAATTAGCGTGAAATAAATACCTAGAAATGACGACTAGGTACACCCTACTACTACCATCGTACTAACTACTCCTCGAATGGTAAAACAAACCGGTGAAAACTATATTTCATTCTATGATATAAAACATTTTCTTAATCTTAAAAAAATATCTCCGTTTGTTTTTTTTTTTTTTTTTTTAAATATACACCTTAGTTCAAACAGGGATGAGGTATAAGCTAATTAACTGTGAGGGATAAAATGACTTTTTAATAAAGGAAACAAAACACATTTTAAATAAAAAGAAATTATTTTTACCGTTTTTGTTTAAATAAAAAGAAATTATTTATTTTAAATGTCTTCCCATTTAACAAAAAAAAAAATAAAATAAAGTGTAATTATTTGAAAAGTAGATTGAGAAGAAATTTTTAGATTTGCTTAAGGCATTTAAAAGGGCGTTTGATAGAAGTTTTTCGTTTTCGTGATGATAAAATCATATGCGAATTTAAATACACTAACTTTTAACACAAAAAAATATTTTGAAAGTTTTTGTAGAATTTTTTATTGCCCCCAAAAATTTACTTTATATAAAAGACCGAACGTTCGGGTGACAGGCCCTTTGTGATACCTGAAAAAAAGGAACCGTCCTACAAGGAGCCAGTACTTCTTGTAACATTTGGAGCTGTACCAGAATAGTAGAAGAGATTTGACATAGACAGATTTCAGTTCGGAGAGGCCGTCAAATAAATGCTGTCCCAAATGTGTCTTCTCATAACAAGAGCTGGAAAGTGAGTCGGTGGGTCTTCGTTTCTTCTTCCGCCTCACTGTGGCAGCTCCTGCAATATAGTCGCGGTTAACTGGTAGGCCCAAGCGTTTCTATACAAATAAGTCTGTCATATATATGCACTGTTGCAAATTTCGTATAACAATGGCTAGTCTTTACGATTGTACCCTGTATAACAAGATAGATAGATTGTAGAGGGTGCCCTGGACGGGCTACACTTCGACCATAAGGTCCATTGTGATGCCTAAGAATGTGCGTATGTGAATGGAGTGGAAGGAACTTTTGTGTATAGACTAGGAAATGGTAGGATATGCGGCTGCAGCCGACTATGATAGGAACTATGCCGATATTCATCTGGATTTCGTGAAGGAAACTGCAGAAAACCTTCCCAAGCATAACCGGTTCCTTGTCCATACGCCGACAGTTTAGTCAATTAACCGCCCCTTTTTTTTTTCTTAAAAATTGACAAACTGCCGATGTCGGGATTCGAACTCATAACCTCCCAGTTTCCAAGTAGGTATACTACGCAGACATAACGCCTTAGACCGTTCGGTCACTTGGACTGTAGAATATAATCGAGTTCGCAAATGAACGATAGGAAAGATTAACAGAACTGTACCGCAACCAACATCATTAAAAACGTCAAAATAAATTTCTTTTTTAAGAACATGGCTGTAGACTCGACTGAACTTTCTTTTAACTATTAAAAAAAACCAAATTAATTTATTAATATGTAAATATTAAAATTGTATAAAATAAAAATAGATTAATTTCTATTTATAATTTAACGTCATTGACAGAAACTAAAGTATGGTAAATTTAGTTTTCCTTGCGTATGCCGTTACATACCTAATACTGGCATTTACAAAACTTCAATATTTACAGGAAATGTTCTTGAAAATTCCGTTTCCGAAATATAATATTATCCTTAATGTCTGATTATTAAATAATTGTTACAAATCATTTTTCTTAATTTACTTTAAATATTTTTATGGAGTAAATTGAAAAATGTAAAGAAATTTGTTGATGTATTTTACCACGCAACTCTGATATTATTTTCTAAACAAAAATAACAATGGAGGTTTTTCTATTTTTAATTAATTTTATGGTAGATTATTTAGTTGTTTTTTTTTTTTTTACTGTAATGATTATTCATCATGTATTGATGTAATATACATATAATTATACAGTGTGTTTCAGGAATAAGGATACTGATTATAAATATTAATTACAAAAACAATGAATAATATATTAATAGAATTATTAAAAACAATACCCTGGAAGCTATCCAGTTATTAATAATTTCGTCCGAAGTGATGGATTTGATTGGGATCGCAACGACCTAACGAGAAACTCAGTCCACGATAGTCAAGATATATCACTAGGAGGAAGAGGTCCCACAATATCTAAATGGAGGAAAGAAAATTTTATTTCTAATTCTTTAATCGGCAATAAATCACTTTTGGTATGGCGCGATTTGTTATTTAACTGGCAAATTGGGCACCATCTTGTCAAATCTTTAATTCTCGAAAAAAGAATATGATTGAAAAAATATGTGCGTACTTTATTAATCTTCTTGATGGGCGGCCGAGATACTATTTTCCAAAAACCAATAACAACTCTTCCTAAAGTTCTCCTGCGACTTTCGGCTTTCCACCAAATGGCGTACTAAAGATAATGGTAGGAAAATTGTAATATATATGGATCATCCACTGTTGGATAAACAATTTGAAAATAACTTTTTAAGATAATTTCTTTCTCTGGGAACGGATTTTCTAATGTTGGAGTCATTAGGTACTCTACCTGATACATCCAGTACATTGTTGGATAAACAATTTGAAAATAACTTTTTAAGATAATTTCTTTCTCTAGGAACGGATTTTCTAATGTTGGAGTCATTAGGTACTCTACCTGATACATCCAGTACATTGTGTGGTATTATAATAGTTTTATAGTATTAATAATAATAATAATAATAATAATATGAAAAAGATTTGTACAGATTGATAAATAAATCGCGCAATGCGTCTAACGTCGTATGATAATGATGAGATAACATCTCCCCAAGGCTTACTTTATTATTAACAACACTATAAAAAAGTTTCCAGCTAAAAGAATAATTAAGATAAGCAGAGGTGGAGCACTTAGAAAAAGAAACAACATATATACACAATGTTAGTAAGACCTATTATATCGTAGCTATCCGTAGCTAGTCTAACAAATACATGCAAGCGTCAAGCGTATATACATACATACATATATATACACACACACACATTCATATATATATATATATATATATATATATATATATATATATATATATATATATATATATATATATAAATTTAAACGTGTAACTAAGTGTATTTTATATATTGTAAAAATGTTACATTTTTATTTATTACAATATTATAATAATGTGTTTCAAGTAGGATATATATATATATATATATATATATATATATATATATATATATATATATATATCAAGTGTACATACATATTCATATTTATTGTATGTAGATATAGTTTTTTAGCAACAGTACTGTACATTTTATTTTATTCTTCAGTTGTTAATCAACATACAATTTTTCGTTTTTAATTAGAAAATGTTAATTTTTTAAGAAAACCTCTCAGTATAAATGCCACAAAATCTCTATATACAGAGAATAGAAATTACTCGAGTTCAAACCCTAGAAACCATTCGTAGATAATGTTAATATTACCATCTTGGCTATAATTTCTTCTTTGCTATAAAAAAATGAGCGGACAGACACCGATAGCTTGCTTTATTTGTAATGTGAGCTTATACTATTTGTAAAATAGTTGATACTATTTGAGAAATGAAATTATATTATGTATATATTAAGATATATAATAAAAACGAAAATATATATCAAACTTTCTGAATGATTTGGTACATATGACAACAGTCCACAAAGACGGCAGGAAACTTTACATCAAATTAAAAATGATTGCGGTAGCTTTTTGTTATCAAAATCGTTGTAATTAACCGAAGAGTTGGCAATTATCCATAATCTCGAGCACAAACGGATTATTTCAATTTCAAAAAACATGTGTGAAAATGATGATAAAAAAATTATAACAACCGAAGTTGACAGCCGAACAAATGAACCTCATATTGATCGTAAGTATCGACACAAACTAGAAAAATAGTTGGTTTGTGTCGAATCCATCTGGTTTTCGAACTCATCTAGCTCATAAAAGTTGTTAATATATTTATAATAAACTACTTTTATTCGAAGAACTTTTTTTTCCAAAAACGGAATGGATCAACAGTACTAAATAACTGCTATAAACTACAAAGGAAGCAATTAATTGCTATAACCTACTAAAAGTAGTATAATCGACTCATTTTTCAAAATTTTATAGTTCTTTTATGTCTTATTCGTTCGATTTTTCAAAAAATGTTTCAAATTCAAGTTGTTCATTTATTCGAAACATTTTCCCGAAAATCGAAGGTACAGAATCAACAACAAAAATTTTGAAAAATGAGCGCTACTTTTGTTACTCATAGTACTTACATGGCTACTGACCTAGAAGGCTTTCTTTCGCCTATGCTACAAACACTTAACAATTCCATTACTAATATTAAAATTTCTATTATAAAATATAATATTTAATATTTCAAATAGTGAATGATGATTGTTTTTTGTTGATAATTTATAATGTTCTACCTACAAACAAACAAAACACTTGTTTTGTTTGGTTCGCTAACTCTAAGCACACACTGGTTTGTTTTTAATAAACAAACAAGTGCATAAGTATTATATTAAAAATAAAAAATAAATGTATAATAGCCTAACAGTACCGTTTATTAGTGTTTACAATGCATACATTAAGTATAGTGTTCGGCTGACGTAATTAGTTAAAACTGCATTTATAGTCCAGTCTCATTATTGTAATTATACCCGGTATATGTAAATGTATCAGGGTATATTCAGTTTAGTACCACCAGTCCATGTGGTCGAGCGGTCTAAGGCGTTATGTCTGTGCAGGCTGCCTACTTGGAAACTACGAGGTTATGGATTCGATTCCCGACATCGGATTCAAAAATATTCCTACCAAGTTTTTATCTAAATCGGGGGCATTAACTTTTTCTCCAATTTTAGCGATTTTTTTAAGGGGTACAAATGCGAAAACCCTTGGTAAGAATGCGACAAAATTTAAGAAAAATTTTGTTCTCGATTTTAATAATAATCATTTTCTAGGGTAATTTTGACCCAAAAAGAACGAAAATCAGGTTCATTTTAACGTCCGACCAATACATTTCAAAATTTTCGCTTCTCAATTCATAGAGTTTGTAATTTTAGCACTATAGGTCTGATACTTTGAAAACCGTTAATCGTATCGTATTTTAATCAACGCCATCGTTTTCACTAGGTCCAAATTAGCTTAAAACGAAGTTTTTATCAAAATCGGGGACATAAAATTTTCTTCCAATTTTAGCGATTTTGTTAAGGGGTACCCCTTGGAAAAAATTCGAAAAAACTGAAGAAAATTTTTGTTCTCGATTTTAATAATAATCATTTTCTATACTCATTTTGACCCAAAAAGTACGAAAATCAGGTTCATTTTAAGGTCCGAGTACCACATTTCAATATTTTGCCTCCTCAATTCATACAGTTTTGAATTTTAGCACTATAGGTCAGATACTTTTAAAACCGTTAATCGTATCGTATTTTAATCAACGCCATTGTTTTCGGTAGGTCCAAATTAGCTTAAAACGAAGTTTTTATCCAAATCGGCGACGTAAAATTTTCCTCCAATTTTTTTTAAATTTATTTTTTATCTCGCACTGGACTAACAATTTGGCATAATATAAAGATAGTAAATGGAAATATATATATATACTATCTTTATATTAATTATAAAAATGTATACATACATTTATATAATTAATAAAATGCATATTGTTACTTGAAAGTGGAATTTCTAAACGGGTGAAATTATTCTTAATAAACAGACAATTGACGAAATAAAAAATTACGTGATACTGCCCACGTATGCTTACAATTATTTTTCAAGTAAAATACAGTTATTCCTCAAGGAAAATTTCCACCATACACTCTACCCGGAATAACAGCAGTTGAACTTAATGGTTTTGCTGTGTTGTCTATAATTCAGTCAGGAAGACCATTATTCTGCTCAAGTATTTTCACAACTTCAAGCATCCGTAGATAGGTAGTGCTTCAACTGCTTTACTTTTTGCTATTATAATAAATTTTATGTTTTGTATTTGAAAAAATTAATTCAGTTTGTGTCACCTCTTTTCATATTTCATATGTTAAATACATACTATATAACAGTACCTACTTTGGCCTCTTCGAAGAAGTTGTCTGTATTATCAAAAAAGATGTGTCTCAGATATTTAAAATAAAAAATATATTTCATATATCAATAGAATAACTATTGAGAACTGTCCTGAGGGCGGGGCTTAAAAACATGGCTAATTATTGTGTGCAACGAAAGAGTAATCTATTCGTTTACATTCTGTACTCATACTAATATTAAATAATAAATTTTTTTCTAAATTTTAACAGTTCCAAATGTCAATTTTTTTGAAATTTATTAACAAATAATTTACGTCGAAAATTTTGTTAATGCAGGTATTTCTTTAGAAAATATAAACTATTTTAGATATCTGGGCCGACTATAACTTTGGAACCGGTCAGAAAATAGCTATGATTTTGGAACCATTTGGAATTTTGAACTTCTAATAGTTTTTCTAGAGGAAAATTAACCTAGGTTCTACTCTCATCATTATTTCAGTAAACATTTTGTGAATACAAATATGAAAAATATTTCATTGTTTCTCAGGAATTCAAAATTAAAGTTCGCACCTATATATATATATATATATATATATATATATATACATAATTTTCTAGAATTTTGTGATCCAATCATTTCTCAGACACATGACAATATCATCGTATTTAAAAGAGAGAAACGCCCAACTTATATTTTTGAGATATCAATCCATTTATTATTGATATATTTTCCATATAAAAATGATAACGTATTTTCCATCGTAAAAGAGAAAATTGAAAGGAATTGAAAAAGGGTTTGAAAAAGGGTTTGAGAGCTTCAATGTAGTAGAAGTTGTATATAAATAATATACATACATACGACGTAGATATATATATATATGTATAACTTAAAATGTATATAAAGCAGTCAGTTGTTATCCCACAGGAAATGAAAACCGGGCGTTTAATACCTCTTCTACCTTCTTGTAGTAATATTTTCACAACCCTATGAGAGAGCCGAACTGACAACAACACGTTTAGTCCGAACCATCTCATATGTATATTGTATGTATGTATGTATGTTTGTGAGAGACTTATCTTTTCGAACATAACTGATTATATGTTTTTTTGGTTACACAAAAAAAAAGGGAATCACACGTTTGTGAATCCTTATTTTATTATGTTTAACACAAATAAACTCTACATACATTTTCAATAACTTTTTACAAATCTTTTATGGGTATTGTTCGGGAATGGTATCAATTCTTACACGTCATTAACAATTTATTGTAAAGGAATACACACGATATCGCTGAATACATAGTTAAACTATTTTCAGTTTGTTTATAAGGAAGCTTAAGTGTTTAAAAATTTCACATTAAGGTGGGTGGTGTAGAAAAGTGAAGGGTAATTAATGGATGATGAAAAAGAAGAATTTTTAATATGTTATTCCTGAAAATTTAATCTAATACAGGTAGTAGAGTTATAAAGATGAAAAACGGGAAAGTTCGCGTCTTTCGTGAAAACGCCCTGTTCATGATCCGTAGACATTTGGACTGTAGCTGGCCGCTGTATACCCGATAGGCCAGCTACGTAATCGCTTTGCCCGTTTCTTCATTTCCTTTTCGACATTGCCGTAGCTCTCGTATTCATTCGGCACTGGACTTTTTATGCTCGTTGATATTCTTTTGGCGCGAACTTTCTTCTGAAATGCGTTTCCTTATAATTCCGAGCATATTTGCGAATCATATGAGAAAAAATCTTCAAAATGACGTCAGAATTATTATCCGCGTTTTAATGCTACACCAATTTATAACTTTACACTAAAATAATTCGTAACTAGCGTGACAGACACGTAAAGACAGTCTATCTGTTGTGGGCCTGTAAAGAGAGAAGGTTCTAAGTAATCTTAAAACTTACTCTATATAAATCATTATTAAACAATATTTTGTATGTAGTTACCGTGGTAACCCAGGGAACATGTAGTGTGGTGTACGCAAAGGTATCTAAATATGAAAGTAAATTGAGATTTAGGAGCGAGTACAATACATACCTCCCCACGCCATTTAACAAAGACGAACCATTGTATGAACGCATCATTAGTCTCGAAGTTATTTGCGATTAAAAACTTACATTATTTCGTCACACAAGAATATTCTATCGACCTCGAGTGCAAAGAGCGAATAGATGTTTTCCCGTTAAAATAGTAACTCAAAAGCTTACAACGATTGTTTTGTTAAAATTTATAGATTTTTTAGATCTAGTTTCTTTTGAATTAGAAGAAATTATTTAACGATAAGAAAAAAACGGATACATTCATTTCTCACAGAGACTATCTATTCGCATCATTATAAAATATTCTGTAGGGTATTTTCTGGCCTTGCAAAACTTGGAAGATTCTTCCAAAAAAAAAGAAATAATTTCGTACAGCTCATTAACGAACAACATAAAAATAATCGAAAAATTGATTTCAACAAACGGAGAAAATTCTCAACCCGGTAAATATATATACATATAACAAATACGATAGTATACACACCTGCCCGCGCGTACAACTAATCTCCTACATATTACTCCCCATCCGTTCTGTGTCTCCCCTTCGTCGTAGTAATATTTATTTGTAGAAAATCTCTGTAGTACATACCTACATATAAATTCAATTTAATTTTTATTTAAAAAAAAAAAAAACGGTGTAGTATATCTCTATTAGGATATCTATTAATATCCCGATCGGTATTCGATGATATTAGACAATGAGTTTCCACTTGAAAAAATTTTTAAATGGTTACACTAAATGCGATACTTTTTTTGCTGTTATCGGTGGGTGTATGTGTTATTGTCGGTGTGAATCAGCGCACCAGCATCGATGGTGGTATATGTGTCTGTGTGTTTGTAAATTTTTTTTTTTAATCAAACTTCATTCCGTTTATTCATGAATGATTTTTATAAAAAACCGGTTTTTTAATTTATTTATGCAGTTTTTTTTTTGCATCAGTTGAGTTGTGAAAACTAAATCATATATATGGATGGTGTTATGTAAAAAGTGTTCAACCGACACAGCATGAAAATTAGAGTTATCCCACCCGAGTGGGAGAAAACGTTGTTCCCTATACAATGTGCAAAACTGATTCAAGTCCAATCAGCAGTTTAAAATCTATCTAATTCGATTTTGAAGTGAATTATCTCAAAACCATCCACCTGTGGGTTAACTCTTTTTTACATAACACCATCCGTATACTCTCGTATGTACATATAGTTCTGTGATCATCATTCAATTAATTGATTCTTTTGAAATGGAAGTAATGGAAATTTTTATTCGATTATAGAGTTACAGTTTGTTATAAAACACTATTAACGATTCCATTAAGGTTTATTATTTTTGTTTATTCATAAATATAAACAAATAAAGGGTGTCCCCCAAAATGAGTAGATATTTGAATTTTTCAATAAATTGTTTATTGTATGGATGATTGATAATATTTCGAAAGTTCAGGAGATTTGGTTGCCATAATTGTTGAGAAATCCCGGCAATGTTTGGTCTAACTGTTTATGGACTATTTATATACACTTCCCCCTCAACATGTTACAAATCGCTTATATAACACTGATTTCTATCCTACTCTATTCCACAGTGTTTGGAAGACATTCAGTAAAAAATGTGTGCCATACAGTATATAGACAATAGATATTTATATATACATACATTATATGCTTAATCGAAACAGCCAAAAGTCTGCCTGTCACATAAGCAGAGTGACTACACTATGCAGTGGACAGTAATTTTGTTTGTGTGTGATACGATTTTTGGAATGTTAAAAGCGAAGACAATATTATACATTATAGAAAGATGAATGTGTCGTTATTATTTTGGTAAATAGCTACACCGTCAGCTTGTACTTGAACATTTCAATTTGACTATACAGTTGAAATTAGGTACAGGAATGTCTTCATCATTATTACTTCATGTTTCTGCTAAAAGAAGAATCAATGATAACATTTTTATCCGCTCGTTAATTTTGTATATTAAAAATGTATTAATTGATAAAATTGGCCTAGTCTTGATAAATTTCACTAATATTAATTCTAAATTTAAATAATGGACTCAATGACAATCTTTCAAACTTTAATTTAAACGGAAGAAGTGACGCTGGGCCTGGTCTTCCATGATAAAATGTAGAATCATTGGTTTTAGATGCAAAATATAAATTTTCTATTGTAGTTTTTCACGATAGTAAAGGGCGAACTCCAATGGAACACAATATACATGACCACAAACAACTTACATTTGAAACATTTTCCCAAAATCTAAATAAATAAGGTACAATTCCACTAAAAAAAATTTGAAAAATGACTCTATACGAGCGTCAACAAGTGTACAATGTTAATACAGTTTTACAAATAAACATGGGCAAATAAACGCCCAAGTTCTTGTTCACATAACAGTACCTATCATATAAAATTGACATTTATTAGCACTAAAAAGTAATTGAATTTAGTAAAATAAGTAAGACTTGTTACAAAAAAATTATTAATTTTTAATAATATATAAAGCCCTTGTCGAAAAAACAAACTTGTTCAACATAATTTGTTTATCTATTTGTAGATCTGTATAAAATGTATATGACTATATGGAATGTGTTTAAAAGCAGCGAAATAGCAGACCACAAACCATGTTTTATATATATATATTGTGTTGGTAGTGTTATACCAATTTAACCCTTCGTGGTACAAACACGAGTTTTGCAGATTTATTCCAAAATCTTATATCTTTTGTGTATACTTTTAGCGTCACAATAGATTAGATTGTAGCGGCTGCCCTGGACGGGTAACACTTCGACCATAAGGTCCATTGTGATGCCTAAGGATGTGAGTTGAGTGGAAGAAATTTTTGTGTGTAGACTAGGAATTTTGAGGATGTGCGGCTGCCGCGGCCTCTGATAGGAACTATGCCGATATTCATCTGGAGTTCGTGAAGGAAACTGCAGAAAAACCTTCACAAGCATAGCCGGTCCCTCGTTCTTGTCCATACGCCGACAGTTTGGTTAATTAACCGCCCCCTTTTCTTTTTTATCTTAATAATTGACAAACTGTTGATGTCGGGATTTGAGCCCATAACCTCCCAGTTCCAAGTAGACATAACGCCTTAGACCACTCGACTCTTTGGACGGTCACAATACAATACTAACGTTAATTTCCATTTGGGTTACGAAGACATAAATATGAAAGAACTAGCGTATATTATAAAGACACATCATTAATATTGATATGAAAAAATTAACCAATCCACCAGATATCGAATCCTAATTTTATACACTGAAGGGTTAAATAAATTCAAACCAATATTCACAATTTAAATAATTCACATTTTAATTTTAATGTAATGTTTTTTTTTTTCATATTATAAAACATAAATTCTTGTTAAATACCACCTGTTCCATTCTAATTTTATGTCAGTGTATGAACTTTTATAAAACAGAATGTATGTAACTGTACTTTATTATCAATTTTTAGTTTCCATCTGACTTCAAAATATGTGTATGAATATTTGGAAATTTTCTGAAAAACTCCTGGAACAATTATTATAATTCTTTCACTTTCAATTCTTTAATTGTTACTCATAGAAAATCAAAGATTTTACAAAAATCCAATCCAAAATTATAAGACAAAAAATAAATTATTGTGGAAGCGCTGTGAAATAAAATGGATTTGACTATACGTGGACGAGTTGGTGACCGTTTGTGGAAATATCATAGAAACTATCTATCCAATCGTCAAACCAATGGAATTTTCTGTGTTTTTTGGATTCAATATACTGTGCAAACTAATATTCATTCAATTCGAAGACCAAAAATATCCGGATTAATCGAAGAAAAAAAATCGTTTATTTAATCGGATTTTTCTAAAGGCTGTACTATATGTTTCTAGATTGTGTGTATTTTAAAATACAAGCTGTATAAAGTAAATCCGATCCAAAATACAAGCACGGCAACCGTATTAATCTGAAGACTAAATTAATTAATCAATATTCTGAAGGAAAAGTATTTTATGTGCTGAAGGCCGAGGCTAAAACCATTTCTTCGACCCGATTTTCAAAATTTCGTATTTCCAGACCACCGGGCTTTGATACGACCTACGAGCTACGAGAATGCAACACCTAAATTTCCAAAAGTATATGGTTGTTCTTGAGATACATTAGAACATTCAAAAAAATTCTATAAATAATATAAATTATTGTTATACTTTAAAATAAATAAATTGTCTCTGACGTCATCATCATCATCATCCGTATGAGAATAATGATCAGTTATATTATATTCTGTTGAGTCGTATTGTTGACAATAAAACAGGAAAATGTGAGAATATAATCTATCTATTACTTACATCACTGTATTATATTATAACATTGAGAGTAGAGCTTTAAAGCTCCACTATATGTATGTATATTATTAATCTTGTCGACACCATTTATATATATATATATATATATATATATATATATATATATATATATATATATATATATATATATATATATATATATATATATGTAAATAAAAGCTTCAGATACTTCTCATAACAATATATATATATATATTAAATGTCAAAGCTAGCCGTGCGTACAATCTAAATATATAGCTTAAATATTATACTATTATGATGATGATTATTATTATTATAAATGAATAATGTCAGTAGTTAAAATAGTATCTCTTATACAGAACGATACTTATGATGTGTGATGTGTTATACATTATTATATACAGGTGATTCAGGAAATAAAATGAATTTTTGTTCACTATGAATTGAGACATAGCTATTCAAATAATAAAACTTGTACCACAACCCTCGCAACAAAGGTGCCAATTAGAAAATTTACAAAAGAAAATATTATTAAAATATATACATATAGATACCGCAGCTATTCATTGCAGCGCGATCATCGTTAGTAGATAAATCCAAACAAAACATTTTTGATGTGTTATACGAGGATTTAGCTGCTGACCATTATCTTTCATTCTATATAATATTTATTGCAGCGCGATCATCGATAGTAGATAAATCCAAGTATAACATTTTTCGATGTGTTATACGAGGATTTAGTTACTGACCATTATCTTTCATTCTTTATAATATTTATAATATATAATATATATAACATAACATTTTTGATGTATTATACGAGGATTTAGTTACTGACCATTATTATAAATAACGATATCTAGATGTAAGTCTTAGAATGTATATCCAAGAAATGGCCTAAATTAGTTCATTTCCGCATATCCGTCCGTCCGACTGTCCGTAAAATGCCCATAAGCACAAAAATGATTAAACGATCTGAAATTTTGTGTGTATGTCGAAATTGTAATTTCAAGTTCGTGAATGGGTGGAATCGATCCGTGAATTCGTGAATCGATTCCGGTAGAGAGAAGGGGGAATCATATATATCTTTAAAATCGTACTCGTTTGAAAAAATGATCCTTTAAATAAAAAACTTGTTTAAAATTTCTTTTTTCATAAACTGTATCACTACCTGGTATTATAATACATTTATGCTTGTGTCAAAAGTAAAATAAACAGTTCACTGATAATGAACGCAGTATATACAGAGTGTTAAATCAATTAACTCAATTAGTTGCTACTTTCACTTGTTGAATTTATTTCGAGTAATGTGCTATTCTCTTAAGGATCGTATTACATTTGAATTGCATTTAGTATTCAGACATAATAAGTTTAACAATGATAAATGTGAAGTTTTCTGAAACACCCGGTATACAACATAAATTATAGTATTATAAAAACCTGAATAAAATATATAATAATATAACGCGTCACATGTGCTAATAATATATCTATGTTTACATGTATATAATATATATGAGACAGGGTTGGGGATGACTGGACTCTCCCTGAAATCCTGTTGATGTGTATATTTTTTATCAACATATGTTTTACATACAACACATGAAATAAAAGAAAGGTACACACACACACGACATGTATGCGACAGTCAACGACAAAACGACAATAATCATAACATAAATAGTTTATTTAAACTAGGTAAATGAATTTTATTATCTAATAAATAGTCGAGTTTTTTTTTTTGTGTCATCAAACCAAGTTTCATATAATTTTAATTCGAACCTGAAAGGTAGGCAAATACTTTTATCATTCTCGAGATGCTTAAATACTCAGTACAGACTGAATTCATTATCAATGCGTGAACGGTTTATGTTACTTTTTACACACGCACAGATGTATAAAAATACAAAGCTGTTTTTAAAGATGTTACATAATTTTGAGCTAAAATTTCCTGTTGCTTGGTTTTTTTCTTACAATGCAATAGAAAATGCTGTCAATTCGACATCAGATTTGAAATCGGCGACCCATAAAACTACCTTGTATACAACCTGATAATTATGTTCTAAAAAGTCGATTTGACTTCGGATTTGAAATCAGCGACTCAAAAAAAACCCTTATCTATATGCTGATACTCCTGTTCCGGCAAATAAAGCGAATTGACAGTGCTATTGGCAGTTGTCTACTTTTAAATGCTACTTTAAACATCAGATTCGAAATCAGTGACCCATAAAAATTCCAGTAGAAAATTAGCGAAGATGCAAGATTACTGTTAGTGAAAATATCCCGAAAAATCACCCCCACATTGCTAGAAAATGGTCCATTTTCCGACCGTGTGACCGGAGAACTTTTGATCAGGAGCTCAAAAGGACTAACATATATCGATTCCAGCGAATTTCACCGAGAACGGTTTATCCTAAGAAATGTGCGGTGCTCTTTTAACGTGTAATCTCCTTTCGTTTTTAGGTAATTGTGTTTACGGACAGACAGACAGACATATGTACGGAAATGGACTTATTAGGTCGTATTTTCTGCAAGGATATAAAAAGTCACGAAAAACAAATTACATTTCATGTAGTACACACCATAAAACTTGTTTATTTACATTTTTATTTTATTTAGTTTTACAATTTCTGATACAGACTTTTTGTCAATTTGCAATCTCTACAATAAAACCAAAAGATCATTCATGTGCATTGGCCCTTTACAAAGCAAACAATATCCAACGTTATTTCTATAATCGTAAAAATCAATTTCTACAAAATTCTTAGAATTCACTCCATGTACATTAAAAAAAATCACATTCTACTCATTCTACAAAAACCCAAAACGTCTGATAACGTCTCTACATGTAGTTTTTTATGTGATTATAAAAAGACGCATTTACAGAGTGTTTCACAAAAAAAAATCCACATCATTTTTAACATTTCGAATTTTATTTTATTATGAATATAAATATTTTTAAACAAACGTTTATATAATGTACTAACAAGTAGAAAATAAAATTTTTCCTACTTGTACCCAATATGTGTCTTATATAAATAATTGAAGCGCCCAAACTTTTATGAAGGCCCGAAACTTGTTTTTATACTCACAAATTGGTGATTGGATAAATTTTCCACATTTAAGTTCATTAGTCTATTCTATTAAGAAACTAATGAAGAATTATTTCTAAGAATTTAGAAAAATACAAAAACAGACATTGAACATAATTTTAAAAATAACCAATACTGAAATTAAACTGTTGTTGCCATCTAGTACAGAAAATATAAACTATTATATTTTGCATGGTAGTACCATCTATTACTAAAAACAAACAACTCTATTTAACGGCTTAACCTGTCATTTTCATTTGACGGAGGGCCGTGTGCGCATGTTACAATCTCTATCATCTGTTTTCCAATACGATCCTAAAAAGTTGGTTTAAAAGCAAAGTTAAGCACACTTTTTCTTTGTTTGTAGCCACAGTAACTATCAAATTGTGAACCAATAGAAATTGACAGTAAATTCTTATTTTATTATGTGGATAGTTTCTTAGTTATGGTTAAAGATTTGTTGTGTTTGAATGACAAGGAATTGCCTTCATATTCAAACTCGATATATCATTATTCTGATACACTCTGTACAAACATTATGTTTGGTGACTGTGAACACATGTTGTCTAGAACAAACTAAAGACGCACCTTCACCGTTCGTTCGTCTAGCAGTCAACAGTGGATGCAAATTTGAATCTGCGTGTGCATCTTTTCTTTATTCATATCTTACATAAAATATCTTTGAACAATAAATATATTTAAGAAGTGTTGGCAGAATATGGTGCGGGGGGTAGTGAATGAGAGGGGAAATAAATACATCTTCGTCATAATATTATTATCGGTTTATGTGTATACTGTATAGGACTATAAGTGTATACCTATATATATATGTGTGTGTATTCACAATATAAGTAATAATAATTTTTTTTATCAGATTTGCGTATTCTCACGTTCTTCCCCGTCAACAAGTAACAAACCAGGCAAATGATTCGCTTTTTCCTTGGAAAAGTATGTATGCAAAATATTAAAAAAAAAATGAATTGTATAGATATTATACAAGTGATAACAACGATATTATTTTTTATGCATATGTAGATATTTATTTATTTTTTTTTTATTAAATATTTCTTGTAAAAGATATTTATGAATTGATTACCTATCATGTGACTTTTGTAAAATATGTTATTGGATAGAGGTGTCGCATTTTTCATTGGGATATCTCAAATTTCTCTAGAAATGTTTTTTTTTTTATCTTAGGATCTTTAAAGAGTAATCTGATCAAAAATGAAAACCCCTAAAATCTTGTTTAATATTATTGTTAAAAGTAAATAAAAAAAAAACATTGAAAATAATATTTTTTTCTACTACGAAGTTTATCCCAACCCCCAAATATCAAATGTAAAAAAAAACGGTTTCGTATAGGACCGTTATGTAACGTGACACAACCTAAATCATGGCTGCTAATAACGCCCAATATCACAATCTTTTTATAGAGTGAATATTGCCTGCTTTCTCCAATTTAATTACTATTAAAGGCATTTTCTTGTTTTGAAATATACTTAAGGTAGTTGACTCGTGACAGTCAAAGGAAAAAATATGAAACACAATACAGTAAACATACTTATTACGGCTACATATCTAGTTTAACATATAAAGTGTTTGAACACTTATGATACAATGTACTAAATTTTGTATTTTGACTAGTGTTGACAGTGATTATTCAATATTTTTGGGCTTGGTGGCACTGAAAGCTAGTTACACGCTTAGATTCATCACCTATAGATCACCTATAGAAAAAGATATTTCAATTTCATAAAATTCTTACGAAAAGTGAGTTCACGTGTGAACTACTTTAATTCTAAAAATTATGGAACATAAAAATTGCGAAAACGGGATTTGAGGAATATCCTCCAAAGAATATTATTTGTCTCACAATAAATCATTTAACAACAATATATAAAACTCAAGCAAACAATATCTTATTAATATTTATTCAACTAATTAAGTATAACAAAATGTTTCATTATGAATAGATATAATGAAATAGATATCACACATATTATATACTTAAGTCCTAATTTAATTAAATAAATTTTAAGTATGTGTGAAATTATATATCTAAAAACTTTTCTACAAAAATAAACAAAAACTCTATATATAATTAAAATAACTCATCTCGTTAAACATATAATTTTGTTTATAATATATATTAAAATATATAAATACTATCCATGAATTTAGCCCTGTGTGTTGTAGTTTGGAAATATCAAAAAATAGTGGTGCTGAATTCATAGTCTTCAACATCTTTAATGCAATTAAATTTCAAAAAAAACCTAGAGTGTTCTTTGATTAACTTTGATAATGTTCAACAATAAAAAAAAATTATGTTTTACAGCAAAATTTTATCAGGTATCTAGTTTCAGAGGGTAATTTCGAAGGGTAAAATACTACCTGTGTCCTATCAAGACTCATACTAACAGTCACTATATAAAAGATAAAATTGAGGTCTCGCTAAACAAATTTTAAAAGCTGATAACTAAACATATAAAGATAATTTTCTGAAAATTGAAAACGTGTTATAGACAAAAAAATTGTATGATTTGTGCATAATAGTCTGTAACGGTTAGAAATATTGATCAAAGCAAAAACATCTTGGTGTAGGTGTTCCTAAAATTCTTTTTCTGTCTAACCTTGAACACAATAAATCAAAAACCAAAAAAGATAACGCACTGAAATTTCTTGAATGCGATATATAGCTTAAACGTTATTTCAATTTCGTAAAGAAGCATATCCCACATATCCCTATGCTAGGAGAAACTGTGTTTAAAATCGAAACTTTTGTTGTAAATTTTTTCGGAAACTTTACAGTTTTGCCACAATTTCAGTTCACTCTAAATTATACATATAGGTAGGTGTGTGAAGATGTAAAATAAACAGTATACGAAATTTTTACTTTTATAAATGGCGGTTTTTAAAATGTAACATTCAACATTTTTTAATTAGTTTATACTGCTAGACTTATAAATGTTTACTCGGCATCTAACGCTGATGTACCATGAAAGTTTAATTTCCATTGTCAGAATAATTACAATAACATGCAAAACAACGATGACGTTTGATGATCACGACTAACAGTATGACCAGACAGCGTTTATAACGCTTTGAATGACAGATATATTATTTTTTAAATTGAATTATAATCATGTATTTTTATGAGAATATGTACAGGAAAAACTTGTCAAGTAAATATGAAATACCCTGCACCTGAGAAACTTAAAAAATATATAACAATCATTTTCTCCCTTTTATTAAAAAACTTGATGCATACATAGATTTCACTAGTTTTGAAGGCGAACATTTATGCTTTTGCTGGGATATTATTTGTATGCAAAAACTTGGCCCCTCTCATATTTATGATTTTGGATGTTAATGATACAATGTTTAGTCATCTTCCTCAAAAAAAAAAAGCCATCCGTGTGCTAACTCAAATAAAAATTGATACTTAAAACAATATAAATACAAAACCGCGATAAAATCGTTACAAAACAACAACAACAAAAAAACACACCACATATATAATTTTTTCTTTTTTTTTTATTTGGTTAAAACAAAGACTTAAGAAAACAGCCAATAATAAAACTAGAGAGATAAGGTTATTATTTTTAAGAGTTATAAGCAAAGAATTGAGAAAAGATTGATAAAATAAATGAATTATTATAACAATTTTATTTATGAAAAAAAAATAAAGATCCATATTATATACATACATACATAGTTGTGTGCTTTGCTATAGCAGCTAACCAAACCCATCATGATGAGTGGGTGGGAACACATAAAGATCTTTATGTTGAGATCACATTCAAATCGAATTCAAACTTCATTTAACTCTCTCAACATAATATATATATATATATATATATATATATATATATATATATATATATATATATATATATATATATATATATATATATATATATATATATATATATAATATAACATGTATTTTTACCTCCATATACGTAGAATATATTGGAAACAGCGAAACGACTAGATCCAAGGCAATGAGGAGTTGTAGGGAAGCACTGAAGTGGACCCGACATGACGAAATCAGCCTCTGTTGGGTTCCCGGACACAGTTACGTGAAGGGAATCACTAAGGCAATTGAACTAGCAAAGTTAGGGGTGGGTAAAACCAGAGATGAAATTGTCTGGATGAAACAAAAGGACGTATAGCACTATGGCGCAAGATAATGAA
Organism: Nineta flava; assembly: GCA_963920215.1. Lineage (NCBI taxonomy): Eukaryota > Metazoa > Arthropoda > Insecta > Neuroptera > Chrysopidae > Nineta > Nineta flava. Next base: position 58,598,925 of record OY986045.1, on the reverse strand, counting down.
GACAAAACTAGGCAACTGTCAAAAACAGGAAAGTTCCTGTAAACATTACCAGTGGACTAATCACTGGAAATTGTGCAGCCGGAGTGAACCTCCAGAAATGGAAAATCACAAACGACAACTACTGCAGGAGTTGCAACGAGGGAGGAGGAGACAATTGAACATCTTCTATGCCTGCTACTATCCAGCGTGTTGGAAATCACTCCATCATAGTGGAATACTGTTTTCTTAACGACCTGGAGGAAGCACCAGAGATAGAAGTAAAAAAGATAATGACCTTTGCATGAAGCTTCTTCAAAGCAAAAGACTAGAGATTACGGGTTTTGTAAGAAAAAAAATTGGGTAGTACAATAATGGTAGCACAAGGACTCCAAGTAAAACGGAAGCGTTGAGCGGACCAAACCCTTAAACTTAACCTTAATCTACGTAGAACATAGAAGTATTTTTTTCGATGCAAAAAAATCGATATTGGGATTTACGTATTGAGGTCCCTTAATACCAAAAAACCCATTTTTGGCCATTGGGGGGAGGGGCATGTCTGTACGTATGTATGTGTGTCTTTGCACAAAATATCCCAAAAATGGATATAGCCAGAGATTTGAAACATAAACTTAATAATCAACGGAAATGATTTTCTCTAAAACGATTCCGTCAATTTTTTTTATACTTCATACCATGATTACACTTCTTATGACCTAGATTTTGTTAGAAAACTATAATTTTGTTAGAAAGAGTAATTTACTGGCGAGCGAAGTAAAAGTTATTATTCAGGTAGATAGGTGCACAATTTTAATCCTCGATATTTTCTAAGAATATTTTTAGATATTTTCACAAACCGATAAGGGCACTTTTGGTACTTTTTTGGTTTTGGAAATTTTCTCAGTACGACATAGAGTAAAGATTACAAAATTATTTCCGACAAAAATATGAACAACATAAGGATTTTTTTCTTTGACTTAATAAATTAAGCTCAATAAATTTACATATTTTCGTAAAAATTTTATTATGATGAGTAAACAAATACCATTATGTGTATGTGGTTTGTATTCTACTTCAATGTTAAATTCAATGATAAAACTATTTGATAAACTCTGTATAGAGAGGTCGCGTGAGTGTTTCACACCAGATTTTTTTAATATATATATGAAAGGCCGATAAGAAGCCCTAACTATACACATGTATAAAAACAAATAGATATTAACGTGTGTGTATATATACTACAAACATTTCATATATTCGATCAGTGATATGCTCCATCCGCACTTTGTGTTCATCTTATAACTATTTTATTTATTTTATAGTTGTTCTAAGTGTACAAACTTAATATGTCATACTCGTAAACTCGAAATAATTGTTACTGAATTCATTTTTAACAGGTTGTAAAAAAAATCTTATTTTAAGAATTAATCGATTTAATTTACCTTACATAAAAATTAGAAACTTTCCTCTAGAATGAAAATTCCTTTGAAATTGAAATTTGAAACTTACCTGAAACAAAAAAGGAAAAAAAAAATTAAAAACTGTTTTAATCAAAATCAACAAAATATATCATAGTTTTTATGATATATTTATGATTAAGTGGGTAGTTTTATTTTTATTATATTATTAATGTAATATCTTAAAAGACCCCATACACGATCAACCAATTTGCGCAACAACCGTTTTTTGTACAAACAATTTGATGGTGTATGAATTGAGTTGTTGTATGATTTGAAAAAATCGGGATCGATTTTATTGTGTAACAGCTCTAGGTTTGACCAAAAAAAACATAAGAATCGTGGCCTAATATTCATCTGTGCCAACATTTTCTCTCGAGAAAATCACAAAATAAAATGAGTTTTGTACATTCAACGATAAAAGTCGAACTAAAATTTAAAAATATAAAAAATTTTATAAAAGTTTCGAATAAAAGTTGTTAGTATAATTATAATGAACAACGTTTATCCGAAACATTTCTCGAAAACCGAATAAATGAGGCACAAGTGAATTTTTAAATTTTAGCTCGACTCTTAGCGTTGACTGTACAAGCTCTTGAGAGATGTGTGTACCAATATTTGCACAATAATGACATTGCTAAAACATAGGTGTTACGCAAGTTGCTTACCCGTGCATGGGGATATTAATGGTTAGGTTAGCAGTGGGAAAAAAACCAATAACAATGGCGGTACAACATTTAGACATTTGTCAGACATCAAGAAATCTCTCGAGAACAACATAAAATGAAAAGAAGTTTCACAAAGATGGTTATAGCGAAAATTGTTTGATGATCGTGTATGGGGGCCTGAACAGAAGAACAAACGTGTTGTTTCCGAATGTAAAAAGAAGGGCACACGTATTATTATTATGATGTCAAAGTTTTTATCTCATATCTTGGCATTTGTATTTGTTTAAATTAAAATTGTAGTAAATTAGTGAAGATTTTCTTCACACTTAGTACAACAATAATCGAAATCAAAACTGACTTCTTACATTTATGTAAAGGTGTAGGCCTCCTATATTCCTTCATAATTTTTATCCTTTTTATAATATACACTGATATGCATACACTATACTGAACATATATCATATAAATGCATTATAAAATGCACCTACGATATTTGTGATAATACAATACTGATACTATTTTCAGAGTAATATTTATATACGTGATGGCAAAACCCGTTAAAACTTTCTTTACTCTTGTAAAAAACGAACAAACCTTTACTGTTCTATATACAAGTAGAACAAACATAGCATTTTTTACAAAAAATGAATAATTTATTCTAGTTTTAAATCAATTAATTTGATTTCTTGGACTAGATGGGGTAAATTTAACGTAACCGTAGTTGATTCAACCATTCGATGGGTATAATATACGGAGAAACGAATGAATCTATGAACTATGCTAGAACTACATAGTTTAAAGAATTATACTCCGATTAGCACAAATTTATAAATTTGTGGATTGAAAATGATTTGATCACTTGAACACAAAATAAACATTATTGAAATTAAAAGAAAAAATTTCATTTAAGTTTTGCATTCCTTGTACCGAATTACGAACAAATTCACTATTACTTTGGGTTGCGACTTGAATTACTCTCTGATCTGTATACTATCTTTCATTATTGAAATTCAAAGAAAAAAATGTCATTTGATGTATTAATCATCGTTTTTTTCCATAGAGTTTGCATTCCTTGTACCGAATTACAAACAAATTCCCTATCACTTTGGGTTGCGACTTGAATTAGTCACTGATCTCTATACTATCTTTGTCTACAGAGTGCAGTTTAAGTATTAACTCTGAATACATGATGTTCGCTTACACTCATATATATATATATATATATATATATATACTACCGTTCGTGGTTTGATACTATATATATACTCCCGTTCGTGGTTTGATACCACATACACACTCCTGTTCATAAAAATTGAACCAGTTGAAATATTCTAAGTGTTACTGTATGTAATACTAAACATATATTCAGTCATATATATACGCTTAGAATGTGACTTACTGATTCAATTTTTATGAACAGGAGTGTATCTATTACAATAGAACATGTCACAAGCGAGACGACTAAACTTTTGGTGTTATTTTACACCGATTACAAATAGTTCCGATTACTAAAGCGAATTTATTACTTATAGTACTAAATGAAATGAGGTTAAACCAGTGTATTCTCCGGTGTAGCTCCTTTCAGGCTGGACCTTTCATCCATATAGTTTTTGAGTTATTTGTGTGGACAACGGAAATGATTGCACATAGCACATCGAACATTCATGATATAGTTTAGATATATGATTATTTCAATACACGTATAAAATGATAATAATATTATTATAGCCACTATAAATTATTTTTTTTGTTTAATAAAACAAATGATTATGAATATGATTATATTATTATATCAGGGTAGAAGAGCGGGGGGGAATGGGAAGATGATACGGGGTTAAAAAAATGTTGGCGGTATAATATGTGTATCATTTCCAATAGTAATAATAATAATATAAGAATGCAAACGGTATTATTTGTGTTGTATTTTGATGATAAGTAGGAGTTAAAAATGTGTTTTCGTTTTAAAATTGTTATTGTACAAAATTAAAGATTTTATTTCTATATTCTTTAATATCAGATATCTACTTTTCTATACTTTGTTTTATATAAAATTTATATTAAGTCTTGTGTATCATACATACAGAATGTCACTCACAATCGTTTTATTTAATAATTTTAGTTTTACTAACTACCCGCACACACTCCGCGGCTTTACTTTTACTGTCTAAAAGTTGTGTAAAGAAAAAAAACGGTTTTACACAAAGGTTGTTTGTTTTAATTGGATAAACATTTTTATATTTAAAGATTTTTCCTATCTCGCACGAACTGAAAGTGTAGGTGTCATAGTTTATTATCTTCTTAAAAGCTATACGGTGTGTGTTGGAAAGCTTTTCCATTAGAGAATCAATGTTAAATATTATTTATTACGGGCTGGCCGTGTGGTTACTGTGTGAAGTCAGTCAGTACACATGTAATGAGATTGGGTTAAATATGTTCATTGAATTCTTAACTGTAGTATGTGCATCACAAAATCCCCACTCTTAAATGACAAACAAACAACCATACGCATACAGTATACCTATACACTATCCAGATGTTTGTATGTATGTGTATTGTATAGGTGTACTGTATAGTTTTATAGTTAATATTTTATTTATTTATTAAACATTGATTCTCTATTAGAAATGCTTTTGAAAACGGTCTGTACACATATCTATCGCAAACCTATCGTGTTTTATTTTGTAATTCCGTCATGATATGTCATATTAATTGTCTCAGAATTGCAAGCATTTGCGAATTTTGATTCGAAAGTAGGTGACAGTTGATTACCTAGATTTATTTACAAACAAACAAATTAATCTAATCATAGCTTATTAATAACCCATTTTGTTTTGATTTAAAAAAATGCTAACTTTAACAAAACCGCCATTTGTTTACAAACATACAATCAAGTCAATCTAATAAAATCTCTTTTTCAGAAGGGTAAGTGGTGAGAGTTTCCTAAACTAAGAATTATTTAAACGTGCAGTGTCTGCAAGAACGTATTGTGTCGTATACATATATATACAAGGTCCAAAAATTAATGAGACCAAACCACACAAACTCATACTAAGGTGTTATAACATTGTAAGATATAAAATTGAAAGATATAAATTATCTTTATTGAAAATATTAAATGAATGTCTAATTATATTTGTTGATAGTTACCAAGGTAATTTACAATAACAATTACCGTGGTAACTTGGAGAGGATATAGTTGAGGAGTTGTTTCTAAAAGAAAGCATAATTGTTTTTAGGAGCCTTACGCTACAACATCAATACGAATCATAGATAGATAGATTGTAGAGGCTGCCCTGGACGGGCTACACTTCAGCCATAAGGTCCATTGTGATGCGAGGATGTGATTGGAGTGGAAGGAATTTTTGTGTATAGACTAGGAATTGGCAGGATATGCGGCTGCAGCCGACTATGATAGGAACTATGCCGATATTCATCTGGACTTAATACGAATCAGTGTGTCAAGGCTAAAAGCCCAGACCTTATACTGACACCGTACACATGGCCACAAAAGTGAAGACAATTTATTCAACAATTTTTAATTTATCTGTGACTTACTTATTCGGTTTTCGAAAAAGCTTCGAATAAAAGTTGTTTATTATACTAACAACTTTTATACGAAACATTTTCACAAAATCGAATGAATAAGGTATAAATCAAAATTTCAAAAGTTTTTAGTTTTGAGGAAGTTTGCAAAATTTTGATCTCGACAATTTTCTGTGCAATTGATAGAACACTCGCCAGAATAGACGTGGATCTGCAGATCGAACCCTAATGGTAACATTTGGTGGTAACCCTAGTTTTTGACAATTTTGAAATTAACACACATAATAAAAGCTTGTTAATAGTTACTCGGTGCGGCCAAAGCCATAGGACACGGCTCCGTATAATGATACAATAAAATGATTATTAAGTGTACCACCTTGTAAATATGAGAAGAATGGAATAGCGCGCACGTTCGATTTATAATCAACAAACACAACATATAAAAAAAAAACACAGAATCTTAACTCACACCATAAATCACACAGAACAGTTCAGCTAAACGAAGCAAGCTGACTTATTACACAGGTAAGAGACGAGGTACTAGAGGTAGGTACAAGCTAAACTAATATAATAATTTAAACTGCACACACAATGTGTTAAGGAGTTAACTTGTTAACTTGTTGTAATCTTGATATAAGAAATCATCGAATCGAACCAAAATAAAAATAAAAATTAATATTTCATAACCTTTTTATTTTTATTTTGTTATAAAATATTTATGCTTAGAAATAAATTAAAAAAAAAAAAAACAAATGATTTTTATACAGGATGTCACAGAAGAAACATTTCTAGATCTCAGGTATGATCTCAGGAGTGAATGTCCTTATTGTAATCAAATAATGTTGAAAATACTTCTTTTAAACAATAAATATCCTGTACGTAGTGAGCTTCATCAATGTGTGTACTTGAATTATGTTTTACCCAAGACCTCTGGCATTCCAGAACAGTGGTCTGCAAACTGAGGTCTTGAACATGGAATGCCAGAGGTCTTGGGTTCAATCCACAGCCAAAATGTGTAAGATTTTTCATATCAACACATTGATGTCAAAATAATGTTACAAAATGTTCAGACTTATTAGATAGATAGGGGTACACTTCGACCATAAGGTCCATTGTGATGCCTAAGGATGTGAGGATATGAGTGGAGTGAAAGGAATTTGTGAGTAGACTAGGAATTGGTAGGATATGCGGCGGCAGCCGACTCTGATAAGAACTATGCTGATATTCATCTGGAGTTCGTGAAGGAAACTGCAGAAAACCTTCTCAAGCATAGCCGGTTACTTCGTTCTTATCCATACGCCGGCAATTTACTCAATTAACCGCCCTTTTTTTCCCTTAGTAATTGACAAACTGCCGATGTCGGGATTCGAACCCATAACCTCCCAGTTCCAAGTAGACATAACGCCTTGGACCGCTCGGCTACTTGAACAGTTATAATACTTAATTCTTGTGTAATGAATTATGGCTTATAGTTTAAATAATTAATTAATAAAACAAGTTTTTTTCTAATCAAACAAGGTTTCCGTGAACAGTCAAGGTTTCTCAAAATTTTCCACCATGAAAAGAGCCCCTGCAGGTCTTTACTAAAATAAGCTAACCTTTTAAATCTAAAAATACTACAAAGCCTGAAGCATTCTGTACATAAGAAAAGTTTATGTATGCGATGAAAGGTCGTTTTAAATAAATACTATGTAGATATTTTTCATTTATAGGAATAAATAAAATAAAAATATCACGTTACATCTACGTATATACTCTAGGTATCAGGAAATACTTTTTAGTTAAAAAAATTTTTTTCGCATGCGTGATGAGATATAGATGCAAGCATAATTTATTTCTGGGTATAAATTATCTATGATACAATGGTCGTGTTTAGATCAACTAAGTCTTTAGTAAACTAAGTAAGTTAATACCAGTTCAAGTGGCCGACCGGTCTATGGCGTTTTGTCTGCGCAGTATACCTACTTGGAAACTGGGAGGTTATGGGTTCGAATCCCGGCATCGGCAAATTGTCAATTATTAAGAAAAAAAAATGGGGCGGTTAATTGACTAAACTGTCGGCGTATGGACAAGAACGAAGTAATTGGCTATACTTGAGCAGGTTTTCTGCAGTTTCCTTCACGAATTCCAGATGAATATCGGCCTCACATCCTCACATCCTTAGGCATCACAATGGATCTTATGGTCGAAGTGTACCCCTTCCAGGGCAGCTTCCAAATCAAAGTATATCTAACTACCAAGTATATCTAATTAGTTGTTTTGCCAGGACACTTCACAGATGCTAAACAACATAGATTGTGACGTCATTTTGCGTGGTAAGCGCTGTCAAATTGGGGAATTTTCTCAAAATTTAGTAGATAGAAAATTTAGGTGGTTTATTTTTGGGTTTGCGAATTGTTAAGTTTTTTTATTCCAATTGATTATAACGAATGAGAATTAAAAATGTTTATTTCATGTTACAAAATCCACTACTTTAGGAAGAAATCTTCCAATTTGGCTTACTAACTGCTGAGACAAGTTAGTAAGTGTGTCTTGTGAGAAAGTAAGATGCGCAGAAGAAATTTTTTTTTAGACTGACTAGTTTACTAAGTTCACTATAAGGACTTAGTTGTTTCGAACACGACCAATGTTTATACTTAGGTACAGCAACGACACGATATTCCATTCAGGTCATAAACTCGAACTTTATACAATGATTGGGTACGATAATCATTCAGGATCCGGAAAAAACTCTTTGTAAGATACAAGATTAGTGATGCGGCGCGAGTACCATGTTTCTTGTATTGTATTGACTTGTAAAAGATTTCTACACTCTCGTCTCGTCTCGTTTTTATAGTTGAATATTTTCTTGAAAAAATACATTATAAATATTTAAATTTAAAATCTTTTTTCTATTTATATAAAATTTAAATTTTCCTGATTTATTTAATTTTGTATATTTTAATTGAAACAATACACAGACTCCATGAAAAAATTAAATCATTAGCACCCAAAATGATTTACCAATCTATAGAGAATCAGGATTCTAATTCTCGTTTGGTCTTTCGCAGACTTATTCTCCGATCTCGCGGCATCACTATACGATATATTAAAAATTACTTTGAAACTATGAATTAGTATTACTACTCTTAATATTTTTTTACGATATTACATACATGACTCCATAAAATTTGATACAGGAAATATTATTATCTAGTTAATAAAAATATACCGCCTTTAAACCGTCAAAATTAGAATAATTTATTAAATCCAATTATTCATCGAAGAGGCGTAGTATTTTGATTTACATAAATAAATAAAGTTTTTACGAAAGATGATTTTTAATAAATAAATAATTCAATCTAAACTATAGTAAATAGAATATTTTAACAAAACCAACAAATCAAATTTAATGGTATCCTCTATATCGAATTTTCTTGAATGTACGATGTTATATTGTCTCTGTTCTTTACAAAAAAAATTATATAGACCTGAAAACTATGGCAAAAGAGGTAAAATCAACCTTTCACGAAGTATTTTCTGGGAAATACTTGTTCGATCTAGTGGAAGCTCAAACAAAGTTAATTAGACGTATAGAACAATAATTACAGTAGAACCTCGATAACTTAAAGACCAAGGGAAATGTTAAATAATTTGAGTTATCGAGTTTTTAACTTACTAGGGGTTTAGTTACAGAAGTTTTAATGGTTCATAATTTTACTTATTGAGGTTTTTTGCAGAAGCCAATTGTTTGTCTGTTTTTATAACCTTTTTTTTTTAATTCTGCAGTCATCCATGCTTTTTTATTGGCTACGGAGGTCCAATACCCAAATTATTCGTTTCAGTTATAGAGGCTTCGTATTTTAAGAGGTTTTAGGTTCTGAGGGGAAAGGAATTAAAAAAATTTTAATTTATAGAGGTTTTTACGTTATCGAGGTTTTACTGTAATATGTAACGCTATTAAATTTTCCATCGAGGTCGACTAATAAATCTCCGATATACGCATCATATTATCGTAATCATGGTCTACTTGTAATTAAATCCGATTTAATTAAAGAAAAACACCTGTAAGGAAAGCTACAGTAACAGAATACACATAACAATATATTGAAAAAAAAATTTACAAATTATTATCACCAACTGCCTTAACCTGAGTAAGATGTGAAATGTTGTATTGAAGACGTGAATTATTTTTGAATTATAAATTCATATTTTGTGAAAAAGCTGTGATTGTTAATTTTTCAACGTGTTTCATCTTGTATTATATATTATAATATAAAATAAAATAATATTATTAATACAATTTACAACAAATTAATTATAGTTGAAAGTCATTAATTAAAGTTTAATTATAAAATAGTCAACACATATTTATATTAATATTAAAAACATTTTATTTTATTTATATATTATATTATATAAAATAAACATTAATTTTAATATATTATAAATATTTTTATTATTATTTCCGGTTTTTATATTAATTAATTAATTAATTTATGATAAATATATTATTATATGACGTTAGTTTTATTTTATATTTTATATTGATTAACTAACTTCATTTTAATTATTTTAAATACAAATATTTGATGTCCCGATATACCTAGCAACTTTCATTTCACTAGTTTTAAAATCCCTTAAAACTATCATAAACAGCTTGAAAAATAACTCTATTTCACTTGAGGTCATCAAGTATAGATGACCCCCGTTAAACTTTCTTACCTGCTTTTGATGTGAAAACATTTATAGCGATACTATACAAGATTTTATATGGGGAGTGAAATGAAATTTTTAGATTATACAATGTCACGGTTTTTTGTAACAATCGGCTATGTGACAGTCGGCTATTATCGGCAATGATAAGATTGGAGATATCCATTCATGTTTGTCAACCAATCACTGCATTGCTCACAATAATTACGACATTAACGGGTATAGCTGCGCACGTTATTGAGAACAACCACAAAATTGACAAATCAAATCTAAAACTATTGAAATCGGTACAAAACCCCACATAATTAGATGCATACGAAAGTATCTACATATACAAATTGAGAAAACAGATAATGAATTTAGACAATGGCCCACTTCCAAATTCTGACTTAATAAAATTAAACCATTTTCAAAAAATCAAATCAAATACCTGAATATCAAGGTTAGCTTCGATACCCTCACTTTAGTGACAAAAACAACGCCGCATAGTCACAAAAGGATACCGACAATACATAGGTGGGGCTTTTCACACACCTAATCTGTTAGTCAGTTAACTCAAATAAACCTTAGGGTCAGATCGTACCATCAGCCAAACCGTATAAAAGACAGAACTTTTTTAGTATCATTGTGAGACAAACACCAAATTAGCAACAAGCAACATATCTCTGAATCCATATCCCAGAGATAGTTACGATTAGCTAATTCATACTGATGATGACTACATTGTAGTCGAAATACGTATTTATAAAAATACAAAGAAATGTTTTAGGAATTGGGACAAAATTTGAAATGTAATTAACGTTTATATTTTCACATCATACCTGAGTCCCAGACTCAAAACTTTGTTTTTATAAGCGATAATTAACTTGGGTTCTATTTTTCTAATATTCAAAGCTATTTGACTATAAAGGAATTAATAAGTGCTTTAGCTATAACCATTTCAGGATATTTTAATACAAAACTGTAAGTGTAAATGAACTCGATAAGTGAAATAGAATCAATTTTCATTAAAAATTCGAGTTTATTACATACCTAACCACAATCATTTAATATTATTATATGTATTTCATGTTTCATATAAGCGTGTCAGCAAATAAACATATTCCTATTAATTATTATTTTTTCTACCAACTTGGTATTTGTTTTAATTGATTCAACATACCAACAACAAAAAACGAAATAATAGATACCGTATTTGAAATAATTTTTAAAATTTTTTATTACTTTTGGCTAAAAAATCCGAAGTTGTTCGATTGAGAATGTCTATTCAATATAAAAATACTAATTTTAATACTATCATATCAATGCGTGAACTGTTTATTTTAGTTTTTGAGCTGAAATTGTGGCAAAACTATTTAGTTTATGAAAAAAAGTTTTAAACAATAGTTGTTGTTTATTTAATAAAGCGGACATTTTTTGTGTTTAAACTTTTCTACTATCTCTTACAGTTTCAAAAACGGATTGCCCTCCCTGTGGGGGGATGCACGAGCCGATTTTGCCCATTCAAGAATTTTACTTCACGTTTTAGTTCTAGAATACACACACAAAATTTCAGCTTGTTATCTCTTTTCGTTTTTGGATTATCGTATTTACAGACGGGCGGATACACGGGAATAAACTTAATATACAGCTTGTATTTTCAAATACACCCAAAAGCAATCCTCGACCTGGTTTCGCAACAATGCGATTTACTCTTCCTTCTCTCAGAACTTTGTGAATCTGAGAGAATCTTCAGAATCTAATCAGATTCTTAAATTCTACAAGTATAAAGTTTCTCGTGAAATTTTATTTGATAGGCAACCATTGTACCGTAATTTCTTAATGACAAATTTTTTCCATATTTTTGTAATTTAAATGGACATCAGTGTACTTGAACATTATATTATTTATTATTAAACATATTAGAAAAATATATTATTTTTTTATGTAAAAAAAAAAAATGAAAAAAACTATGAAAATCTTCTATCAACATTTCAAATCAATTGTGTTTATTCACAAATATAAAAAAAAAAACTTGAAAATGAATTTGATTTGTTATTAAGATAAATATTATACAAAAAAAAAATTAAAACACAACCAGGACATTCATTACACACACACACACACACAAAAAGTAACAAATTTGTTATATAATTTTTTAAATATTTCAAGTTTTTGTTGTGTAATAATACTTTATTATTTATCCAACAACATTTAAGGTAGTTCCAGCACTATCTTATATAATCAGAACAAAAAAACGGTTTGCTTTCATTATAGAACAAATACATATATACACAGTACATAGATACATTCACTATTCATATATACAAATTAATGTAATAATTTTGAAATAAAAAACGGTTTTAAACTTTTATATTTCGAAAACAAAACGGTAAAACGCTTTTTTTTTCTAACTTTAATTAATAAATATTTATCTTTACTATCCTTTTTTTAAATTCTGAGTATTTTTTGAATACAATAGAAAATAGTTGGGTGGGCATGAAGTTTTATATGTTTACATGTTTGATAACTTTGGTATTAATTATCTCGCGTTCTAAACGTTTAAAAATTCTGAAACTTGGGGATTTATTAGAAAATGTTTATTTAGCCTGTGAAAACAAATGAGCAAAATTTATCGAAAAGTGGTTTCATGCTGGAACATCCTTAAGAATAATATCCTACTAAAAATTCTATTATTTTTACTAAAAACGAACACACATGGTAGAAGATAAGAGATCTTTAACGCAAATATGAACAAATTTCCAAAAATTTTTAATTGTATTTATCTAAGATCATGATTATTATCTTTTAGTTTGTGTAAAAGAATGTATATAAATTTTTTTGTTTAAAATGCCAAAATGGAAATTTTACATATATTTTATAGTTGTCCTTAGTGCAAAGTGCCCTTTTTATACCCGGTATGTGTAAATATTCCAGAGGGTATATTAAGTTCAGTTAAAACTTTTTTAACTTTTATCCAAATCAGATACCAAAAAATTTGGTCAAACTTTTGCGATTTCTTAGAAAAAATGCGAACAAGATTTTGTAATCAATTTTAATACAAAATAAGATTTTAGGGTAGTTTTGACCCAAAAAGTACGAAAATCAGGTTCATTTTAACGTCCGACCAACATATTTCAAAATTTTGCTTTCTCAATTCATACAGTTTTGAATTTTAGCACTATGGGTCTGATACCTTGAAAACCGTTAATCATATCGTAATTTAACCAACGCCATTGTTTTCGCTAGGTCCAAATTAGCTTAAAACGAAGTTTTTATCAAAATCGGAAACATGAAATTTTCCTCCAATTTTAGCGATTTTGTTAAGGGGTACCCCTTGGAAAAAATACGAAAAAAGTTAAGAAAATTTTTGTTTTCGTTTTGAATAATAATCATTTTCTAGGGTAATTTTGATCCAAAAAGTACGAAAATCGGGTTCATTTTAACGTCCGAAAAACACATTTCAAAAATTTCGCTTCTAAATTCGTACAGTTTTGGATTTTAGCACTATGGGTCTGATACCTTGAAAATCGTTAATCGTTTCGTATTTTAACCAACACCATCGTTTTCGCTGGGTTCAAATTAGCTTAAAACGAAGTTTTTATCAAAATCGGAGACATGAAATTTTCCTCCAATTTTAGCGATTTTGTTAAGGGGTACCCTTTAGAAAAATACGAAAAAAGTTAAGAAAATTTTTATTCTCGATTTTAATAATAATCATTTTCTAGTGTAATTTTGATCCAAAAAGTACGAAAATCAACTTCATTTTAACGTCCGACCAACACATTTCAAAATTTTCGCTTCTAAATTCATACAGTTTTGGATTTTAGCACTATGGGTCTGATACCTTGAAAACTGTTAATCGTATCGTATTTTAACCAGCACCATCGTTTTCGCTAGCTTCAAATTAGCTTAAAATGAAGTTTTTAACAAAATCGAGGACATAAAATTTTCCCGCTATAAGACTCAAAACTGATTTGTTTTCTTTCTCGATTCTCCAGAGGTGTATAGTTTAAACTGAATAAATAATAATAAGCCAAACTGATTTTAGTGATTACAAAAGAAATACTTGGTTCTTTTTTTTAAACTCCAATTAAAAATATTAATTAATAAATATATATATATATATATATATATATATATATATATATTCAACTAATTAATATTGCACATTTAAAACAACAATACATATAGCTGATAATTTATACAGAACAGAAGAACGGACTTAATGAGAAATAATACTTCTGCTGTTTCTATATATATATAATCTTCTCTCAAATATCTATACATCTCTCTCTGTTCATCACATTATCAGTTCCAACCAAAAAACTTAAAATGTTAATAAATACTAACACTCACAATCACAAGTCGTACTATACTATAGTAGTATACTGTATAGTAGTATCTATCCGTATTGTAAGTAAGTAGTCTCATGTGCTTCATCTATCCACTACTCTTCTCTTAAAACATAGGTGATGATAATCATCTTTTGTTTGCAATAATTACGTGTGGTGGCTTTTTGATAATATCACTCACATACATGTATATACACATTAGTTAAAGTTTAGAACTAGTCATCATATAGGATGTTTAATGAAAATTTAGTTTTCAGGAAATTAAATAGATAGCACCATGCTAGATACGATGTGAGACAAGAATAAGTGAGACGAAAATTAGAATTCTGATTCTCGACAAATATTCAAGAAGATTTTTAATCTGTAAAATTAGTCAAATCTGTCAAATTAACCTGATAAAAATTAGTGTCGAATGCATTGGTTTCATGGTTATTAAGATGAATAAAGGCACTTAGGATAGTGGTGGTAGTGCTAGTGGAAAGAAGGGCAAAACCATGCAAATAGTCCGTCTTTTTTACAGATCCCTGAGAAGAGGTAGATTGTAAAGGCTGCCCTGGACGGGCTACATTTCGACCATAAGGTCCATTGTGATGCCTTAGGATGTGAGGGTGTGAGTGGAGTGGAAGGAATTTGTGAGTAGAGTAGGAATTGGTAGGAAATGCGGCTGCAGCCGACTATGATAGGAACTATGCCGATATTCATCTGGAGCTCGTGAAGGAAACTGCAGAAAACCTTCTCAAGCATAGCCGGTTACTTCGTTCTTGTTGTTAATCTTTATAATTGACAAACTGCCGATGTCGGGATTCGAACCCATAACCTCCCAGTTTCCAAGCACTGCATACTGCGCAGACATGACGCCTTAGACCGCTCGACTACTTGGCTGATCCCTGACAAACCCATCCCCTCAACTTTTTCAATCCTCTACCACACATGGATCGTTTCTTCTTTATCTGTATTCGTTACCGATCCTACCCGTTTCCTCTGCGAATAAGAGGATAGAACTTCGATTTAATTGTTTTACCCAGATTCTCTCATTTCCATCGAGCCAAAGGCTAGGTACTTCATTCGGGCTCTGTGTGGACATTTATGCCAGAAGGCAGAAAGGAGTGTTGAATGATAATTTTATTGTTACCATGCAATAACGCCGAGTAATCAGATAGATATATCTTGAGGTATATAGATCCATTGCACTTCGACCTTATGGTACATTGTGCTTCCCTTTCTACTTCAGTCTAACGAAATTCACTTCTCCCATGTTTGGTAATAGCCAGTAGCTTGCTTATCAGGTTTTCCTGAAGGTTCATATATTCACAGTAAAATATGATGACGATGGATGTTTCCTGCTCCTCGCCGCACAGTCTGCGAATAATGGATCCATTGTGAAGTCCAATAGGGAATATGCATGAAAATTTTTTTTCACATTTATTTTCAGAATATGAAAATACTGTTAATATTGTAATAATATTTAAAAACGAAATTAAAATCCGACAAATATCAAGGAAGCTATAAGCTTTTAAAGATTATTATCTGTCTCTTTCTTGCAAAAATACTAAAAACGGAGTTTTACGTGTATTTTAAATGGTGAAAGTGTAATATGACGTCACATAACATATCAAGAGAGCTATCACCATCTTTGTCTAATCGGGAATTTCAATCATTCATATCTCGCTTATTTTTAAAGTTATTTAAAAAGTAATTTTACCTTGATATTTGTCAAGTAAACATGCTTCAATTCAAGCGAAAAAAATTTTCATGCATATTCCCTATTGTATGCAGATGCTTTCGTAGGTGAAGTAATCAGTTTGTTTTATCTAAAACACACTGTACAATATAAAATAATATAAAAACAATAAAGTTTTCTGTTGTTCAAAGATATATATATATATATATATATATATATAACGAAGAACTAAGAAGTCTTTTCTTCTCTTTATGTATATATAGTTATGTATACTGTTATATGTTGTTGTTATATATAAAATGTTGTATATGTATCTCACGACGATGACTCTACTCATTTGAATGACCTTTGATTTTCTAGACCAGATTATATTTTAATTACCACTTTTATAATGATCTATAAGTCATCATCATCATCATTGTTATTATTATTATATTGCTTTTTATGCAACTATAACAGCAATAGCAACAACAAGAACTGATCTTATATTTAGTGTTTTATTTTTAAAATCGATTGTAAAATAAAATACTACTATAGCAGCGAGCGAGAGCAAAGCAACAAGAGTTACCACATATAAATACATTTTATTGGTGTGATGATGATAACATTACATGACTTATTCAAAATCACGATTATTACAACCATTTTTTTTATTAAACTAAAAAAGGAGGGCTGACTGCATACACACACCTAGATTAAGTTTTTTAATAAATCAGATGATTGCAATGACATATCTGTTGGGTAATCGAATGGCAAATGAATTTCTAAACTTTTTAAGTTCCATGTTAGTAAAAATTGGTTTTTACAAATGATAAAATTTAGCTTTAAATCTATATACAAAAATATTTGATTCTAAGGGCCAACGCACACCAAAAGAGCAAAACTGCTTTAAACAGTGTTAGTCAGCCTAACACTGTCTTTTTTTAAAACAGAACATAGGAAATTACATTGCATACGCACACTGTATCTCCTATATATGTATCCACTTTGCAAAATTTCACTCAAATATCATCATTCTTTCCTGAAATATTTTATATTCTCCTTTAGACTATATATAATACGATAATGCAGAAATATGGATGATTTTCCACAACCAAATTCCGAAACGTTATGAAAGTTTAACGAACAACGTCCTTACGGAGATCCAGAGATTTCATATGAAATTTGTTGATGTAATTCCAAATATTAAATTAAAATATTTATTAAAAAAATCAAATATCCAAACTAACCGATAAAGTTGTTTGTTAAAAGTTTGGACAATTAAATTAATATGTTTAAAAACAAATCAACCATTTTTATGTCGTGTAAAACATAGATTTAAAAAGAAATGTTTTTTTTTTCTGTTGTTTTTAGTTTAGGTTCGTTCTATTTGATCATAGAATTAAAATAATGTAACAATTTATTGTTTCAATATCCATTTTAAAAAAAATGTTATGCATGTATTTATAGTTAGTATATATGTTTGTTCTATTATATAAAACACTTTTACAAGTGAATAAAATAATTTATTATAGAAAAGAAAAAACTTGTAACTTGTAGTCTTACTCACTTGTTATACGATACAGCTATATCGTTCAAGTCGCTTCATTATAATAAATCTTATGAAATATTTATCAAATTATTATCAACACATTTTAGTTTTATTTTAATTTACCAAAATAGAGCGAAGAAGCGAATCGGAATTATCTTTCATGGATGCAAGCCTATCTAAGGATTACCAACAACAATCTACAAACAAGTGATCAACAAGTAGGTAGATTTTAGAAAACACCGCGAGCACTGGAAAATATACCGTAGCAACAACTCGGGCACTCAATGCACTCAAGCTGGTCAGGAGACAACTTCGGAAGGTCACGGGATTCATCACCGGACATTATCATCTACGAAATAACCTTCATATAGGACACCAAAATGGCCCATCCTGTGTATGCGGCTAGGCGGAAGAAGTATCTATCCACATCATTTCCAACTGTGAATCTCTCGATTATAATAGATATAATAAATTTGGTGCATTCCACCCAGAATATATGAAGCTTCAGGAAAACCTGAGAAGCAAGCTTCTGGTTATTACCAAGATATGGGAGAAACAAACCCCATCTGACTGAAGTCGAATGAGAGCTCAAACCCCAAGCTATGTCTACCTATCTATCTAAATGTATACTTTGTCAGGATACTACCCTCAAAGCATTGCGAAGGAAATAGTTTATAAAAAGTCTAAAATCAGTTAATAAAGCTTCTACGTCCGATTTAAAAGGGTTGGAGCAAACCGAATATATTTACTCGCGTTGAAGCGCGTCAAATGAAAAGCTACCTCCTCATTTTGATTGCGATTGAGTGATACAAGTAGTTTTCACAAACATGGCGCATTGTTTGATTACTAACTCATGTCATAAAAATCATGAATTACTCGAAAATTGCAATGTGTCATCTTTTCTCAATTCGCAGTGTCTGAAATAAGCATTTTAAAGCCCTAAATAGTACACAACAAATTACTCACCATGCGACAAACTTAATTCAGCTTAAAGTTACTGCAGTTAATTCTTCGTAACGGCCCGTAAAATTTGATCTTATATATTTAAGTAACCAAATACAAAAAAAACGTCCCCACAATATCTCAATAATTTTTGGCTGGCAGTGCTCAAGATTTGTTTAGCATTTTAGAGAAATAAGTCCGACTTAAATAGAATAAATATTTGTTTTATAATTTAACCAGATATATTATAATCGAAATACCTTTGACATTATACATGTGCGATATACAAATAACTAGACTTGCTTGTTGCGTCCTCACAAAATAAATCTATTATACAAATCTTTTTGAGTTGAACAATTAAATTTTATGTTTTTATTTAAATAAATTAAATATATTTCTTTGTAGAATTTATTGATTTGGTTTTATTAATTTTATAAATCATATAAAACCGATTGATATCCTTGTTGATCGTGACGTTATTTTTATCCAAATTTGTATACATATTATAAAATACTTCTCACATAAACAAATGGGGGAAAATAATTTCAGTTAAATTACACTAATTTTTTAAAACGTATAGGTAGCGTAGCATTGCTTTTGCATGTAATTTGTACTGTGATTATTGTCCGCAAAACGATAGACAAATGTCATTAAAGTATACGCTAGTCTTCTAGAGTTTGTCTTACGTAACCTAAATGGAATTTGGACAAACATTGTATTGTTGACGCTTAAGTATACACAAATAAATATATGAATAAAAAGTTGGAATCTAAAACCCTTCCAACTAAATACGACTTATTCGTTGAACATGTCGAAACTTCATTTAGTGTGTTTAAAAATTGATTTTTTCTCTTTTCACTCAAGGCTTAATTTTATTTCTATAATGTGAAAAATTATCTACTGACGATGATTGCGTTGCAATCGAAATACCGGTATCTATAAGCGTAAGTCTTTTGT
Organism: Nineta flava; assembly: GCA_963920215.1. Classification (NCBI taxonomy): domain Eukaryota; kingdom Metazoa; phylum Arthropoda; class Insecta; order Neuroptera; family Chrysopidae; genus Nineta; species Nineta flava. The sequence continues at coordinate 58,579,141 of OY986045.1, read as the reverse complement.
TTATTTTTTAACAATATTTTTTTAATATTGTGAAATTAGTTATAAATAACTATGTCTCAACTTGAAATCGACAAAATTTTATTAATCAGTACAGTTTCTTTTCCTATTTGTGTGACGTTACGAATCTGTAACAAACTAACATGATACAACGATGTATAAACTGTAAGGAAAATTTGTATATTTTATTATAGATTTAATGAATTCTAATTAAATACTGATATGAAAAAATTAACTCGTCAACCAGGAATCGAACCTCGGGCCTCTGGATATCTAGTCCAGCGTACTTACCGCTACACCAAAGACGACTCTGACGTAAGAGCTCCACTTTTTATTTGCATTATTAACAGTATTACTATGAAATCAACAATTAACAAGTGTAAAATAGAAGGCAAGCGTACAACCACGTCATTATTCATTCAACAGGGATCAAAACCTGGACCTCTGGATATCGCGCTAATCATTGTATTTGGCCTAACTTGTCAAATATGTGATAGAATATTCTCTCACAACAACTTTCGTCTCAAAGATCTTTCCAAGTCTAAATTCGAATGTCTAATTTATAGATACTCAACCAATATCCACAACTTTCAAACTAGACACAACCATCCAATACGAAAAAAAGAACCGATAAAAGTAACAACGAAATAAAAAAAACCAAACAGTAATAATAAAAAACCGATTTAGTTATATTTTACAAACATTTGTATAGAAGTGATTTGAAGTGTGTAGTTTGTTGTTGTCGTTGTATATTTTGTACTAAAAAAAAAACACAAACACACACACAAAAAACAACAAACCAACCAAGAACCTATTTGTATGTTGTATGTGATCGAACAAACATTCATTCGAACGATCGTTGTATATGTTCGATTCGTTCCAGTGTGACGTTTCATTAGTTTATACTAATCGCTTGTTTGCTAGTACATATAAATACAATATAAAGCAACAACAACAACATTGATAATATGGCTAAACGAACAGGCTATAAAATATATAATACAGGCGACTTACTGCCTTAACGTTATATTGCCACCACATAGAATATGTATGTATGTGAGTGTGTGTATTGCAGCCGCAATGTGTTTCACTGGACATATGGGCACTATTATCACTTATACCGATGGTGACAATTCTTAACAATATTATAGATTTTTTTTTATATGTGCAAACTGGTATATCTTTTTCAGACTCAAAAATTCGATTCACCAGTAAAAATTGTGCAATTTCTAGTAAGTTTGCACATAGAGTTCGCTCCAGAGTTCAAGTCCCTGCTTAGGCGCCAATTTTGAGGATAAGAGAAGATTCAAAGTATTTATTTATTTTGCCTAATAAAAAATAAAGGTTTATTTTGTAGTTACCGTGGTAACTCCGGGAACATATAGTGTGTACGCAAAGATATCGAAATATGAAAGTAGACATATTGCTTACCATTCAAATTATTGTTAGAAATCATATTTCTGATTCCAGATTATAACCTGAAAAATTTCAACAACTGCAAATCGATTGTGCGACTTAGTTTTTTCTTCAACGACATATTGGACGTGGAATATCTAAAGTCTATTTGAAGCTAAAAATTTTCCATACTAAGACAATAACATAAATTTATGAGGCAATACAACACATTGATATTTGATAAAAATGGTTATGTTTCAGTTATTTCAGATAGTTTTTACGCCCGATATATATAATATACACAATTAGGGTATAGTTAGTTTAGTCCCAACTTGAATGAAAATGGTTGAAAAAATAAAATGATACCTTAAATTAGTGCGTTTCCAGTAATTAGTCGAACCGTCCAAATTTCTTAATTTTTCCCACAGTTTAAATTACTTTTTTAAGACTAAAAAAATCTTTAGTCGTTACATAAATTTACTAATCGTCCCAGAGCCCCACCATCAAGTATCTATTTCGTGGCGTATTTCGTGGCGTAAGTTTCATGACATCAGTTCGATTAAACCATATTGTATTGTGTTGTTCATATTGATGGAATACAGTACACCCGCGGTAATCCGACAAACGTTTTGCAACACTGTGTCGGATGGTCGAAATTGTCGGACTATAGAGTATTGCCACCGACCCCTTGTAGTCCGGAGCTTTTTTGAAAAGGAGCATCTTGTAATCCGACAAATTACATACTCATACAAGTCACAACATGTTTAAGCATGCATTGACGAAGATGTTCCGTAATAAATGCGCCTTGTATGAACTGTTATTAGCATGTCGGATTATAGGGGTTGCCGGATTAGACAGGGGCCGGATTACCGTGGGTCAACAGTAATTGGATGGTGTTATGCAAAAAGCATAATGGTGTTATACAAATGGTGTTATACAAAACATGAAAAATAAAGTTATCCCACCCAAGTGGGAGTAGACGTTGTTCTCTACAATGTGCAAAAATGATTCTAGTCCAATCAGCTGTTCAAAACCTAATAAAATAAAAATTCTAAGGTAGTATTACATTTATCAGCTATCATATTATTGATTTTGATACCAATTATCTCAAAAACAGCCACCTGTAAAATCAACTTCTTAGGGGTTGGTTTACAAATATATACATATGGAACAGTAACTGTGTCCCCTTTTCTTTACGTGTGTACTGACCAAATCGTGTAACAGTATAAAATAATTAAAGAATCCGTGCACCATTCGAAAACAAATTGAATGTGTAAACATGTCAGTGTCGATACTGCCGCCTGGACAACTTGTTGCCTGTCACACTAACAACCATAAAGCGAAACTATACACAACCTACTCGAAGTTAACAACAAACAGTGAGTGTACTCTCCGTTCACAATATAGTGAACAAACAACACACACATTCATAAGAGACGACGACGATCATCATCACACAAACAAACGAACGAACGACGCGAACACTTTCAGAGGTCTATAATAATAATAATGTGTATGAGCCTATTTTATTTATCTGCTATATTGACAATGTTTTCATTAAGTATTGATGATAGATGGACTGTAGAGGCTCCCCTGGACGGGCTACACTTCGACCAAAAGGTCCATTGTGATGCCTAAGGATGTGAGTGAAGTGGAAGGAATTTTTGTGTATAGACTAGGAATTGGTAGGATATGCGGCTGCAGCCGATTATGATAGGAACTATGCCAATTTCATCTGGAATTCGTGAAGGAAACTGCAGAAAACCTTCTCAAGCATAGCCGGATACTTCATTCTTATCCATACGCCGACATTAGTCAATTAACTGCCCCTTTTTTTTTCTTAATAATTGACAAACTGCCGATGTCGGGATTCGAATCCATAACCTCTCAGTTTCCAAGTAGGCATACTGCGCAGACATAACGCCTTAGACCGCTCGGCCACTTGGAGTGGTAAAACTTGATGAAAATTGTATCATCAAGTGATAAATTCTATCACTTGACGATAGAATTTATACCAATAGACAGAATCGAGTGGCAAACTCTGTGCATTATTTTTGAACGATTCTAAGTAGGCTTTCGTCTAGGATAGAAAGCCCAAGCTGTCGTTCACAATCGAAATATCCACCTAAATAAGAGTAATATCGTTCTTCGCCGTGTACATGACTAAGCAATAGATCGAATGTAATCGCCTAATTCCAGGGTCTTTTCTTGTCAGGTCATGCAATTTGCTTACTTTGAGTGTTTGGAACGATTCAAACCAGAGGCATTGGCCTATAAACGTAAAATAATATCCATCTTGATTGCTGAGCGCAACATAGTTTTAGAAAATCTTTTGTCCAACAAACAGTTCCAAACTTGACCACTAGATAGAGTATCGTTTGTTCACAATTGCGGTTTTGTAGTCCAAGTGATACCAGTACATGGTTGCCAAATTTTTTGCTACTAAATTATTTTGATGAAAAATAAACTGTAAACCAATATAATTATTTTAAACTTAAAAATAATTTGGCGACATGTAAAAGTGTTTCCCTACATTCGATAATGGATGGGGCGATTCAGACAGAAATATTCTGGCCACTCTTTTCCAGTATTTTATCGTCTTGATGCATAGAGAACCAAGCATACCTGTAAAGTTACCAACTCTCCAGTTTTAGAGCGGAGACCCCGGAAAAATTAAGTTTTCTTTTCTTTTTTTTTAGTAATTACGTACGCTAGTAAATATCTCCAGAATGATGAGATCAATCTCTGGATTCTCTAAAATTTTGAGTTGGTAACCTTACATACCTGATACCAATAAAACAGATGAAGTCGATGTGTTATATCAGATCAGAGACCCTTACCAATAGAACCAATACCACTCTCAATACTTAATAAACGCTTCGTATATAGTTTGTACACACCAATCACCCACCATCAATATCATTCCCAATCACTATATTGTGTACTATATATATATACCTATCTTTATCCAATTCTAAAAATATCATTTTAAACACTTTACTATCTTTGTTTAATTTTGTATAGAAAATATCATTCAAATTTAAATTTATGAGAGCAGCAATGGAACTAGCTAGCTAAGATAGCTATAGTGAATGGAAAACAAAAAAAAAAAGTATCTTAGAAGATGATAAAATGGCCACATTGACAAGATATACCACACTCGTAGTAACAACTTTTTAAAAGATGTGGTGACTCTCACATGTCAATCATTTACAAGATATTGGTCTGGTTGATGAAATTGAAGTTGTTGTTGTTGTTGAAATTAGAATGAATTTTAATGATTTTGAATTTATAAATATATAAGGGAGTCTCAGTCTACAACATATATAGAAATACTGGATTTATTAATCAATCAAAATCGATAAATATATGTTGAGAACACAACACGCCTTCCTTATATACAGATTAATAAGCCACACTGAACAACATTAAGATATAAGACATCTCAAATTTATGATGATTCAGTATCAATTTTAATAACTAATCTAGATTTGGATACATAGATTTTAGAGGCTGCCCTTCCCTGAGATTGGACGGGCTACACTTTGACCATAAGGTCCCTTGCGATGCCTAAGGATGTGCGGATGTGAGTGGAGTGGGAAGAATTTTTGTGTATAGACTAGGAATTGGTAGGACATGTGGGTGCAGCCGACTATGATCGGAACTATACCGATATTCATCTGGAGATCGTGGAGTAAACTGCAGAAACCCTTCTCAAGCATTGTCGGTTACTTTATTCTTGCCCATACGCCGACAGTTTAGTCAATTAACCACCCCTTTTTTTTTCTTAATAATTGACAAACTGCCGATGTCGGAATTCGAACCCATAACTTCCCAGTTTCCAAGTAGGCATACTGCGCAGACATAACACCTTAGATCGCTCGGCCACTTGGACTGGTCTAAGTGAAATTCAAGACAATAGGGAATATGCATGAAAATTTTTTTTCACTTCAATTGAAGCATGTTTACTTGACAAATATCAAGGTAAAATTACTTTTTAAATAACTTTAAAAATAACCGAGATATGAATGATTGAAATTCCCCATTAGACAAAGAGGGTGATAGCCCTCTTGATATGTTATGTGACGTCATATTACACTTTCACCATTTAAAATACACGTAAAACTCCGTTTTTAGTATTTTTGCAAGAAAGAGACAGATAATAATCTTTAAAAGCTTATAGCTTCCTTGATATTTGTCGGATTTTAATTTCGTGTTTAAATATTATTACAGTATTAACAGTATTTTTATATTCTGAAAATAAATGTGAAAAAAAATGTTCATGCATATTCCCTATTGATGTTTTTATACCCTGTATATATGTTACATATACATTTGTATTATAAGTTAAGTCCTAGGTTAAGTTAGGTTAGATTTTAGCAGCTGTCCTAGATGGGACACACTTAGACCGTGCGATCCGCTGTGATACTAAAATGGGCCTGACCCATCCTTGCCATTAAATTAGTCAAAATTAGCTTAAATCAAAATTGGAGAGAACAATGTTTCCTCAGATTTTTGCAATTTTTTTAAAGCATTGGCAAAACTGACCATAAAATTGTATTTATTAATCAAAAACAATCTAGGCAAAATAAATACAGTACGGTTTTGTTTTTTTTTACAAAATTTAAAATCAGATAAAAATACGTTAAAAAAGGAAACCCTAAGGAAAAAATAATTGCAATTTATAGACATACCAACAAACAAAAAAACCGCAAGCAATTATTAAATGGCCAACATTTATTTCAGATTCAAAGGAAACATTTTACATTAAATACAACATTTTTACTATAAAAACATCCGTTACTTATTACATAATTAATAGTCGGTTTTGATTCTACAGAAATATATGAGCGCATTGTTTCCTTTCTATAAACAAGAATTAACGATATGTATGATAGAAATCATCGTTCGTAAGCTCCAAGATACGTACCTAAAACTGCAGAGTTCTAGGGCAGCATATTGATCACTACGTCCAGCAAATCAAAAATTGATCGTATATCAGACACTAAGACTGTAACTAACTCGACCATTTAGATCAAAAACTGAATTAAACCTACAGAGTAACACGCTTTTATTAGCTTGCCAACAACAACTTTAGGTCAATCGTTAATATCTATGTTTTGTAGCATAATAAATAGTGTCAATAATTTTTAGCAGTGAATGTACCTTTAATTTAAATCAACAAAAAGATATATCCTGTTTCTTTTGCAAGTGACAAGGACAGATTTTTATTTTACTTCTATGTATAATTATTTTTCTCAACAACCGTTTAGTGAATGTTAATAAATGCAAAATTATTTCTGTAGAGTTTATTATTTGAAAATTTGGGACGCTTCGTAGCTTTTTTAATGGTAATTGAACTGAATTTAATCTTTTTTTTTTTTTTTGTTATTTAAGGTCGCTTCAACAATTGAGTCATTAGCGACCATATTTACAGATATCACTGTACCATTCACAGATAAAACTTTACACACAAAGAAAATTAAACACTATCACACATGATTTTATATTAGATTATTGTGATCAACTTCGTCAATTTGAGAAACTCCAACACTTTTTTGACATTTTGCACATTATTTAAACATTGATGTAGGGTATTGGGTAATTTTGCTGATCTTCTTTCTTATTCCAAGTTGGCACATTTGGTTGAATTTAATCTTCTTCAGTGAACAAATCTCTATAAAAACACTGGCCATATTAGTAAATCGTTTCGAAATTTTCACAGTCGCTTTTTGAGAGACCTTTGATATAGAAACACTGCACTCACTAGTTTTTGTGGAATAAAAACCGGCTAATATCCATCCCCCGGTCTATATAATAAATTACAAAAGTTTTAAACAAAGATTTAACTTTTCTGGCATCTGTTGAACGAACGAACAAAACAAGTAAATAAATAAATATTAATTACAATTATATATTATATCGATTCAATTATAATAAAACTCAGCGGGTTCCTAATTAAGACCATAATAATATAATCTGTTTATGTATAAATATGTATATATGTATATATATATATATATATATATATATATATATATATATATATATATATATGTATATATGTATATATGTTTATATTATTTATTTAGAAATTAAATTAGTATGTTAATTTGTTTTAATTAATAAAATGGTATCATTAAAATGTGTGTTCTATAACTTTGTAAAACTATACAACTAAAAGGTAAAGTCATTATTAGTATCACTGAACGAATGGGACGCATGTGAATGCTTTTAGTACCGACATTATTCAGTTTATTGTAGAAATAGCAACAAAGTATAATCTTATTTGAATGTTATTGAAACAGTATAATTTGTGTGACTGGTGTTCATGAAAGGGGGATTGTTTTAAAAAAATAATTGTCAATATATGTTTAATATATTTTTATTCTTTATCAGTACAGAAAAATCTTGACGAATTATTTACGAGTGTTTGGCATTTAAAAATCACAAAAAGTAGATATGTATTAAAAAATTAGGTTCGAAAAAATATCACTGTTCAGTGGGTGATGGAACTTGCATCAAATAGGAAGGTTCCGTAGTTAATGTATACATTGAAATTACTATTTATATTGTTTGGAAGCATGGTCTCTATAATGTACTTCGATATAAAAAAAATAGTGCAAACTTCTTCGCATAATAGGCTTGTATTTTATTTCTAAACAAGAAGTAATCGAAAAACAACTGGAAATAAAAACTATAAGCTAAGTTAAATGCTTAAAACGCGGTATATACTGAGTTCATGAAAAAAGTTCCAAGCAAAAGTGGTTTATTTTTAAAAAAGGAATATATTTATTGTCTTTAAATTTGTTCTATCTCATACGGTTTAAAGATAGATATTTTCAGCCTGGTCTGAATGTCACGATCTTGACTGTACTTTTTATCTCTAGAACACATACAATCCTGTCCACAGACAGACGGTCGGACATGCAGAAATAAACTAATTAGGTCAAATTATGAACACTTATACCAAATTTTTATCTGCGATCGATATTTTCCCCCGTTACACGATCGGGATAACTATATGTGTTTAGGGGAATAAAGAGGTATTTATGAATTGCGAGCGTTTCTTCTCCTTTACGATTAGTACAGGAGAATATTAGTATTAAGTTATGAATCTACCATCATACCATTTTTCATAACCCTGGTTCATTCTCAGTTCGATTTTTTGAACCTGTAAAGTTTTTTTCGGTCCATGTAAGCAGAAACTACGGATTAATGCATTTATACTAAACTCTAGCTACAGCGTTCAGCCACTATAAGAAATACATACACTGAACACGCGAACATACGTTAAAGCATACCGACTCCGTTCTATCGTTTTCGTTTTTTATTCATATTCATAACATTTGTATTCATAACAAGAACAAATATAACAATAAAAACTAAAAATAAATATTGAAAAACAACCAATCGAAATGATGGATCACAAAAATGATAACAGTAAACGAAAATTGGCACACGAATGAACTGATGCGAGAGTTTCAGATTTAAAGGTGTAAGTTATTGAACGAACCAATCGAATGTGCTATGATCACGCGATTTCGTTTCTTATATGACTGGACTCTCTGTAGTTTGACATAACAATAATTCATTTTGAATAGTCCAATGATAATAAAATCTCTCAATAAGAGAAATAAATACATTTATTGAATTAAAATAAATAACATAATTGTTTTAAAATATATCATCATTAGATTTCTCAATGGAATGTTGCGTATTTTAATCGTACAAGAAAACCGCAAAGACGCAAACACAAACACCACACACATACGTAGTATTATAAATAAAAATACTTTTATAAAGCAATCGGATAATTAACATTTTTTTGATTTCTATTGAACATTCTACTAGAGCAGAGCCAACCAAAGCCAAGCTGCAAAGCCACCAACCAGCCAGCCGCCACCATCAAATGAATTTGTTATTCAATTCTTTGTGTATACAAGAGAAGAAACAAGTAAAAGCAAGTGTTAAATGTCACTAATGAAGTTATTTTAAATTCTTATCTTTTAAATTATGTACAGGAAATGTTGATCTGTTTGTTTTGCTGGGAAAGAAATATACTCAATTGGGAAACAAAAAAAATCAAACGCATTTATTCAACGCAATGTTTACTAATTGTTCCACAGGCCGAAAATAACATTAGCTAATTAATTTTCATGTTAGAGAATTATTGACATTCTAGTCAATAATCAACAACCAGTCCGTGTGGTCGAGTTCTTAAAAGACGCTCTGTTCGGAAACCAGAGATTGCCACCGGAAATCGGAAACTGGAGATAACCAAAAAGTAAACTTGGTCCCAAAATACACGAAAATCATATAAAGATAATCATATTGTGAGATACCAAATTAGCAACGATTAACATATCTTTGAATCAATATCCCTGAGATAGTTACGATTAGCTAATTCATACTGATGATGACTACTTTGTACTCGAAATGCGTATTTATAAAATACAAATAATTGTTCTAGGAATTCAAGCAAAATTTGAAATTTAATAACGAAAATCATATTTATTAGGCAATTGTGAGTATTCAATACTCAATATCCCAACTAATCAATACCCAATATATTCCAACGGTTAATGAATTTTCAATAATCCATCCAAAAAAAAGATGGACTTCAAATGAATCGAAAGACAGATCTTTAACGTTTAAAATCAAACGAAAACAATAAAAATATTTATATTTTAATAAAAGTACATTTAGAAAAATCATAGTGACAAATAAAAGGTTCACAAATTTTGTATACGGAGTTTCTATCATATGCATATGAGTAGAAAAAAGTGACCGTGTGACTTTTTGCTATCCCAAATAAATATATCGTAATGTATTTAAAAAAAATAAAATACACCCTCTCCCTTTTACATTAAACTACATTCATCCCCTTGTGCTATTTATAAATACAATTGACACATTTAAATGAATAAAATATGATGATGTACACAATAAGTTGATTTTAATTTTAGTTTTTTTTTTTACATTTCAATAAATCATAATAAATTCATTTGTATTTAAATTATTTTTATGATGGGTGTTTTTTTTAAATGTCTATAGCTCCCGACTTCTCCCGAGTAAACAATTGTTTCACCCTACTTGTCTATATGACAGAAGTTTCGAGGTTTAGTTCCAAGTTTATAACAGTTGGGAAAATGGATTGTAGCAAAGAAGTTCGTACAGCTGATCATAAAGTGTCCTAGATACTCCATTTTCGGATAACCGCGTATTTGTCCGCCAACACAATCACCGAAAAACTAAAAGAATTAGCGGGCTGAATTTCTTGAGCATGTTCTAGAGGGATATTCAAAAATCGATCTATCAAACCGTAACAAATTCAAGAAATCTCGTTGTTTCAAATACAGTTCTTAACAAGTCGAAATAACAACTAGCTGAATTAACTGTTTAAATACCCGGTTGGTATGGAGCTCATTATTATTCATGCGTGAACTGAATATTGTAATTTTGAGCTGAAATTGTGGCAAAACTATTCAATTTATAAAAAAATGTTTCATACAAAAGTTTATTTTATATCTTACGGTTTCAAAGATACATATTTTCCATCCTGAAAAGGGGGGGGGGGGGGTAGGTTGCACGATTTTGGTATCGGTATTCATAAAAGAATCTAATTAGTCCATTTCCACAAATTCGTTCTTCCGTCCGTCTGTAAATACGATATCTCAAAAATTAATAGCCAGCTGAAATTATGTACATGTATTCTAGAGCTAAAAATTAAGGTCAAGATCATGAATTCGGACCATGTTTGGGCAAAATGGACACAACTGTCTATCTTTGAAACCGTAAAAGATAGAACAAAAATTTATAAACAAAAAAAGTTCCTTTTTTAAAAATAAACAACTTTTATGTGAAACTTTTCTCATAAATTCAGTATATACGCGGTTATTTAAGCAATTAACTCAGTTAATTGTTAGTTTCACTTGTTTTGTTTGTTAATTTAATTTAACGCATTTGTTTAACATTTTATTGTTTTGCAAACGTTTACATATAATTTTCATGCCAACATATATATTCCTGGACTCATGGAAAAATCATGTGAAGCGGAAATACAAAGTGCCTAATTTCACACAGACACGTAATTCGATCCTATATTCTAAATAATTATCAATGTAAACAATGTTTATAAAATAATATACCTCTACCTAATTAAAGGTATATACCTTTACAGTTCATTAGAAATTCTGAACTTGAGTGTATACTACACCTATTATATCGCGAGAGACATGTTTAAATGTTTACTATACCATTAGCAGATTATCTAATAATATTATACACCGCAACGCGCATCGTGTTTGTATTCTTTGTAAACTACCACGTACGTACCTCAAGCCAAACTATATACTAACTAAGACTAGTTTAGAGCAGGATTCGATGGTGCGGGAGTATCAAAAATTTTGTCCGAAATTGATCAAACTAAATTACGTATATTAGATTATCAAATGATAATAGGGAATATGCATGAAAATTTTTTTTCACATTTATTTTTAGAATATGAAAATACTGTTAATACTGTAATAATATTTAAAAACGAAATTAAAATCCGACAAATATCAAGGAAGCTATAAGCTTTTAAAGATTATTATGTGTCTCTTTCTTGCAAAAATACTAAAAACGGAGTTTTACGTGTATTTTAAATGGTGAAAGTGTAATATGACGTCACATAACATATCAAGAGAGCTATCACCCTCTTTGTTTAATCGGGAATTTCAATCATTCATATCTCACTTATTTTTAAAGTTATTTAAAAAGTAATTTTACCTTGATATTTATCAAGTAAATATGCTTCAATTCAAGTGATAAAAAATTTTCATGCATATTCCCTATTAATGAGAACAAATGAACTAATTCATGAGATCAGTTTTTTTTGTATTATAAATACAAAATTAATAAATTATTAAATTCATAATTTTGTATTTCGGATACAAAGTAGTCATCATCAGTATAAATTAGCTAGTCGTAATTTACTCTTTGACAATTAGAAATAGATAGAAAATCGAGATCAATAGACAAAATAAAAATAAGTAACAAATTATAATTAAAAATATAATAAATTTTACTCTTGCTAAAATTTCTTTCATTCAAGTTTACTCTTGTTCTAAATCAAAAATTTCGAATATGCCGACACTGTCAAATACTGGATTATGATTAGCATGTGCGAGTATACCTATAACTTAACAATATTAGTTCTAGTCGGTACTTAATTATAAATTAGTTTTTATTCTAAACACGTACAATTATTATATTTAATAATTAATTTTTTTTTCTTTTTGTAAATAGTTATATAAATAGATTTAATTTTTTTTTTATATTTTGTTTAAATGAGGTAACTAACGTTTTATTAAATTGTGTGTTCAGAATTATATTGTTTTTAACTAAGAGCTCGAGCGACGATGCGCGATAATGACTCATTAACTTTACCATAAAAATATAAACAATTATGTTAAAGTTTTCTTCTGTGCATATTTAAATTATACGCATGAATATTTTATCATTAGCTTAAAATCTTTTCTATTCTCAAATTAGAAATTTAGAAAGTTTTCTTTTAATATTGGTTCGTATGTGCAACAATTATCGGTATAGTTTTATTCAAATGCAAGAAAATTAATTGGAAAGATATTTAGCAACTTTTTTTTTGCACAAAAAATATTTGTAGATAAGGTTTTTCGTAGATAGAGAAGGTTGAGATGATAGGTTAGGGGTCGGTAAAAAACACCTAGAAAGACCTACTATCCAGTAATGTAACTTTTGAAGTAAGTATTTAATCACAATAAAAATATTTGATATAACTAAAGTTACATTACTGTCCACACGACGAAATTAACTGGAAATATATTAATCGCATGTTTGAGAACAGCTATAACTCTCGTCTTGTTTACTATTTTTTGTCAGCCCCTTCAGTCACATGATCAGAGTATACCAATCACAAGGAAGTAGGATATTACATACATCCTACTACAATACTACGATATTACACATATCGTACACACTATTATTATATATTACGTTACATATAAGATTTCATGAAATAAATCGTCAAAATAGACTTCTTCTGTATTTCACCAAACTAAAAACATGCATCAAAAAATACTACTGCGCTTGCGCACCAAATCAATCGCATGAATAATTACATCTAAAGTTACACGAGTAAAAAAGGGTGAACTTTCAGGATAGACTAATTTTTTATGATTGAGTTTTATGATTGGAAAAGTAATTTCAACATGTTTAATTAATTTGTGTACTGATCAAATAATCTTAAAATTAACACTTTTTTTTAAATAATTAACAACGTTCAAAGTTTGATCGTACTGAATAATCTCCACAATAAATTGATATTAAAAGATGTTTGACAAGATAAAATCATTACATTTTTTGAGAAATCATTATTTTCAATAAATATTAAATAGATTAAAAAAATGTCGTGTCAAGATAAAACACAACTGTTAGTATTTTTAAAACAGATTTAGCGAATTATAAAGTGTTTTTTTTTTTTGCGCGCGATTGAAAATTATGATTATTTTCTTCTATAGAATCTTTTTTTGTTCATTGTATTTATGGGCCACAAAAGTATCGCTCATTATTAAAAATATTGTAATTGATTTGTGACCGTATTCATATGGTTTTTGGGAAAAGATTTCGAATAAAAGTTGTTGGTGTAGTTATAATAAACTTTTGGCCGAAGCATTTGTTCGAAAATCATATAAATATGGGCACAAATTAAATTTAAAATTTTGAAAAATGTGCAGTACCTTTGTGTCCTATTGTACTATGGGCCACAGAAGTCATGTACTTTATTCAAAATTGTACAGTCTTTTGTGTCTTTTTCATTCGGATTTCGTGAAAATGTTTCGAATAAAAGTTGTCCTTTATAAATATACTAAAAACTTTTGTTCCAAATATTTTCCGTAAAAACCGTATGAATATGGTGACAAAATGCCATACACAATTTTGAAAAGAAGGACGCGACTTCTATGGGCCATAGTACACAATCTAAATGATTATATTTATTTTTTATCTTTGTGTTAATTTTTGTGTGTACTGATAAGATTCACAGCGAAGTTTATGAGCAAAGATACAAAATGTATTCTTTTGATAAACAAAAATTATATGTTTAATATATATGATAATATCTGTGTATCTGTGTGTTTGAATATAAATTATGTATCTTATCTCTCCGCGTTTTAATATTGTTTTATGATAAGGAAAAACCATTTCCACATATCATTAAAAAAAAAACATATTTTTATTTGTGTAATTTTTTTAAGGTATTAACAATTTTATTCGGAGTCGTTTTCAAAGTCCTTCAATAATGCAAAATTTTTATTTATCTTGAAATCATTTTCAAGTAACAAAAGGTTAAATGTGCTACACGCGAAACTTGCTTGCGCCTCTGGTGATCATACGATGGTAACTAATATTAAAAAAAAACAATTTCCAATGGCATATATGTAAATTTAATTCTGTAAGCGTTTTAGTTCGCAAATTTTATAATTTAATAATGTCCCGATCTTGTTCAGTGCCTTGTGCTCATCCAATTAAAAGAAGAAACTCAGAATTTCATGTCATTAGTTTCCAAAGCTAGGTAAAGAAAAAATATTAATTGAAAATAAGTTGGAATGAAATCTCTAAAAGATAGGCACAAAGCGTGGAAATTTAAATTGAAAATTGATAAACCCATTCGCTAACATATATATATAAAAGCAATATTTACTAAATTATTAATATTTACTAACTAATCTAAAATGTTGAATTTATATACAGTGGCAATAAGGAATATGCATGAAAATTTTTTTTCACTTGAATTGAAGCATGTTTACTTGATAAATATCAAGGTAAAATTACTTTTTAAATAACTTTAAAAATAAGCGAGATATGAATGATTGAAATTCCCGATTAGACAAAGAGGGTGATAGCCCTCTTGATATGTTATGTGACGTCATATTACACTTTCACCATTTAAAATACACGTAAAACTCCGTTTTTAGTATTTTTGCAAGAAAGAGACAGATAATAATCTTTAAAAGCTTATAGCTTCCTTGATATTAGTCGGATTTTAATTTCGTTTTTAAATATTATTTCAGTATTAACAGTACTTTCATATTCTGAAAAAAAATTTTCATGCATATTCCCTATTTAATACTTTTGGCCACAAACCTAAATATCAAAATTATTGCAAATATCAAGTATAAAAATTTATAAGAGTGATCTTATAAAGGTTCACGTTTTTATACCCGGTATATTAACTTTAGTCCCGACTTTGGAACGGTTGAAAAAACTGAACGCAGAAATAAAAATTTGATATAGGTATTCATAAATTGACCTAATTTCCGCAAAGTTATCGAGTCCGCAACTCCTTTCCGTCGAATTTCGAGTTGAAATTTTGTATATGTGTTCTAGAGCTAAAAAGTAAAGTAAAGTTCGTGAATGGACAAAATCGGACCATGTTTGAGCAAATTGGGCAAAACTGCCCAACTTTGAAACCATAAGAGATAGAACAAATCTGTAAAGACATAAACTGTTCCTTTTTTAAAAATAAACAACTTTTGTTAAAATTTGTGTACATAAATTCAGTATATTCCGGGTATTTAAGCAATTAACTCAGATGTTATTTTCAATAATACCTCCTCATTTAATCGGTTCGAATAAATATCTTCGATTGATTGTAAAATCTTAACTATATATAGAAGTAAAAAATGATTCGTCAAAAATATTATTAAAAAATTCCTGAACATATAAAACATGTTCTTACATTGAATATCATAACTTTTGATCAATATCTAGATAGATAATTAAATATTAATAATAATCATTATTATTAATATTTAATATTTATTAGTAATTATATTACTAACAAAAATTATAAAATAATATATAAAAATTCATTTCACCATTTCAAAAATGTGATTAAGAAAATCATTTAAAAAATATTTATTTTTTTAATTATTTTCTAAGAACTTTTTATATTTTGAAATAATTAAGTATATCAAAAATCGAAATTAAATAAATCGTTATTTTCAAGAGATAGTATATACAGGCTGGTTAATAAATAGCGTTAGAAATTTTATCGGACTACTTCTAGGCCCTAGGGGTAATGTTTTAAAGCACTCAAAATAATAGTTACATTACTTTTACGAGTAGTAAAAGCATACATTTTGATAAGGAACTTGATAAGTTGGAGGTTTGCGCCACTTCTCTTCCGTTTTTGTTCATTTCAGGAATAAACGTGTGAAAAAAATAGTTTTTGCACTATAACCCCCTCCTTATGTCACCGTAATCAAAAATATTTTGAAAAAAATACAATCATTCAAAATTTACGGTATTTTTAACCCGACTTGAAAAAGGAGGATGGTTCTCAATTGGTCTGTATTTTTTTTTTTAACTTTAAACCAATTATTTAAGTATATACTAAAGGTAGTTGTCGAAACTGGTTGAATTTTTGATAAATTATTCAAAATATACACACTGATAGAAGTAATGTAGTAAGAAAAATTTTTTTAAACAAACAATTTCTGATTCTCATATATAAGAAAGATAATAAATATTAGGTATAAGAAAATAAGTATCTTGACATCTATAGTTTTGACTTGAGAAAATTATCTTAACTAAAGATAAACTTGACTCTTGACTCAAGAATCTCGAAATTCCTAAACTGAAATAATGATTTCTTTGGACCAAGATGCTAAAATTTCGGACCAAAATAAACATTTGTTTAATCCAAACAAATGAAACTTTTTAAAGAAGTAATGGATATACTTCAATTAAATATATTTCAGTTAAATACATATACTTCAGTTAAAGAAGCTGCATAAACTTTCTCTTCTTAAGTTTTTTGTTTATTTTTTAATAAAAAAAATACTTTTTTTACAAGAATTTCATTTTTTTGACTAAAGAATCACAAGAGTATTTAGCCAAGAAAGACTCTCTTAGGCCAAGACTACGGAACTCGACTTTAAAAAATGAACAGTCCATGAAGGGTCAATTATGTTTTATTGAATGAAAAAGGAAATTTCATTGTAATTCAATGGCCAAAACTTTGATATACGAAAACAATTTACCTCTCATACAAGTTCAGAATAACTATATTATTACATCCCTAACAAGAAGGTTACAGAAAGGAGTCGTCAATCTTCCATAATTTAATCACACTCTAAAACTGACAAAACACAACAAATAATTTAGCATCATATAATAACATTTCACACGTAGACCCAGTCTCTCAGGTCCACATCTATACAATCAGTCATCATAAAATATAATACACAAACTGGAATTCATTTTATTTAACTTTATTTATTTTTTATTTATTTTTTTTTATTTAATGTTTAAATGAAAGAAGAACTCAGTCGCCAAGAGTTATCAACACTTGATTATTTTTGATGATAATGTTAAAAACTTATTTCATATTATAAATGTACATATCCATATACAGTATGTTTATAAAAAAAAAAAGATCAAATGTGTGTATACGAATATTATTATCATAATATATTCGTTCAACCTTAATCTGAAGTAATGGACCAAGCAAAGAACTGATATCGTGGTTGACACCAAGTCCAAGCTTTAATTAAAATAAGTCTAAAATGATGTTAGACACAACGTATATAAAAAAAATAACCCTACGGTAAAATCAACCTACAGACGAAACGCGTGATCAGAGCACCGGGTGTCATATGATTGGTTCGTTTGATAAATGTCACCAAATTTACTCACAATGAATTTAAAACGATCCACCAAAAAGTTTTCAGTATGGTAGGTGGGGCTATACATTTTTTCTTAAATAGTTTTATGGTTTTGTTATAGTTTTATGGCTAAGTATCTATCCAGAATGGATGTTTAAAATTAATATAATAGTGAATATGCATGAACATTTTTTTTCAATTGAATTGAAGCATGTTTACTTGACAAATATCAAGGTAAAATTACTTTTCAAATAACTTTAAAAATAAGCGAGATATGAATTATTGAAATTCCCGATTAGACAAAGAGGGTGATAGCTCTCTTGATATGTTATGTGACGTCATATTACACTTTCACCATTTAATAAAATACACGTAAAACTCCGTTTTTAGTATTTTTGCAAGAAAGAGACACATAATAATCTTTAAAAGCTTATAGCTTCCTTGATATTTGTCAGATTTTAATTTCGTTTTTAAATATGATTACAGCATTAACAGTATTTTCATATTCTAAAAATAAATGTGAAAAAAATTTTCATGCATATTTCCTATTACATGACCATTCAGAATAGACAATTAAAAGCAATAAAACTATAAAATTTAATTTAAAAAAATATGGCCCATTCCCTACTGAAAACTCATTGGCCACCGCTTTTAACTTATAGTGAATATATTCACTGACATTTGTGCGCGAGATTTGATCACTGATTGTACAATTGAAGTAATTTGTAAACTAATTTTGAATCGTTTTATAGTCAATACAATTTTTAATCAATACATTGGGTAGTTTGTAAAATGAACATTTTGACTCATATGTGATGATTGAATCAAATTCCAATTTTCCATAAAGTTTTTGAGTGATGCTATCAGGACCAAAAACATCCGTAAATTAAGACTAAAAGTTTATCGCTTAAATATCAAAAATTGATATGAAAACAAATATTAATGAGTTTTAGAACATCCTATATATTACATATGTGTATATTTATTAAATATTATCAGTTTTATATATTGAGTGGTATATTATATATATATATATATATATATATATATATATATATATATATATATATATATATATATATATATACATATATATATATATATATATATATATATGTGTATATATATATATATACATTTATTTGTCTGTGATGACTGATAAGCGACATTTTATATTTAATGTTTTTATCAATTAGTTGTATCAATCATCACGATTTGTTGTCTGAACTCAAACTTAAACATAATACACATATCTATCTTTTATAGCTTAACTTAGCAGCTTAACTTAATACTTAAGCTACAAATTAATTCATTGAACACAAACACACACAGATACACTTAATGGATTTTTATATGAACAAAAAAATAAATAAGAATTTTTTTTTTTTAATAATAATTTTAGTAAAATATTTTTATTAAGATATTTTTTTGGTCGTTTAGAGATTTGGACCAATGTAATGTAACTACTTAATTAACATGTAAAAATTTGTATGTTTTATTTTGTAACGGTTTTTAAAAATGTCACGTTTAGATCATATCAATTTTTTTTTTTCATTTACTATGAAAAAAACAAACAGATCTAGGATCTAACACTCGCAAGTGAAAGACTTAGTTGGGTCGATACAATTATCTTCATTAAAATTAAAACTTATTTCCTTTCGTTGATTTTGTACAGTGTTGTATTTAACTATAGACAATAGATGTCGCTCATGTACTCCTAGAATCCTTTGCAGAACAATCTTCTGGTTAGAAATATATACTTGAACGTTATTACTTACGTTACCAGTCCAAGATGCCGAGTGGTCTAAGACGTTATGTCTGCGTAGTATGTCTACTTGAAAATTGGGAGGTTATGGGTTCAAATCCCGACATCGGCAGTTTGTCAATAGGGAATATGCATGAAAATTTTTTTTCACATTTATTTTCAGAATATGAAAATACTGTTAATACTGTAATAATATTTCAAAACGAAATTAAAATCCGACAAATATCAAGGAAGCTATAAGCTTTTAAAGATTATTATCTGTCTCTTTCTTGCAAAAATACTAAAAACGGACTTTGACGTGTATTTTAAATGGTGAAAGTGTAATATGACGTCACATAACATATCAAGAGGGCTAGCACCCTCTTTGTCTAATCGGGAATTTCAATCATTCATATCTCGCTTATTTTTAAAGTTATTTGAAAAGTAATTTTACCTTGACATTTGTCAAGTAAACATGCTTCAATTCAAGCGAACAAAAATTTTCATGCATATTCCCTATTATTAAGAAAAAAAAAAAGGGCGGTTAATTGACTAAACTGTTGGCGTATGGACAAGAATGAAGTAATCGGCTACGCTTGAGAAGGTTTTCTGCAGTTTCCTTCACGAACTCCAGATGAATATCGGCATAGTTCCTATCATAGTCAGCGCAGCCGCATATCCTACCAATTCCTTGTCTATACACAAAAATTCCTTCCACTCCACTCACATACTCACATCCATAGGCATCACAATGGACCTTATGGTCGAAGTGTAGCCCGCCCAAGGCAGCCTCTACAATCTATCTTACTTACTTGCGTTAGAATGAATGCGACACATTCTGAATGGATCTGTATATACTCTGTATATAGAGGTCGTATGAGTATATCACACCAAAGTTTTTATTAATATTAACAATAATTTTTTGGGTTTTCAAAGAACAAAGAATTTTCATATATTTTTGCAAAGTGACGTTCTTAAATAAATTATCCCAAACGAAGCCTCCTCGTAATCAGTTCCTTTCCACCCATGTAACCATACACATTCTTCCCGCCCAGATAAACAATTAGAACATGAATAAACAATAGTGATTTATCAAATCGATTCAGTGATTCACCATATATGTAATACTCCTATATGGACAGTTAGTATAGGAAAGAATGTCCCAACATTACGGTGTCGACAAAATATTTAGTCTCCCTCTCCTCCAAGACTGATTGTCTATGCTGCACATGTCTGGAAATTCTCTAAAATAACAAAAGATGCGCAGAACAGAATTGGTCACTCGGAGAGGATAGAGAGCACGAGACACTATCTGTCTCAATTTGTCGGAACAGCGTCCACTCTTAGGGAGTGGAGTCCAAGTAGCCGAGCGGTCTAAGGCGTTATTACTGCGCCGTATGCCTTACATTTGGAAACTGGGAGGTTATGGGTTCGAACCCCGACATCGGCAGTTTGTCAATTATTAGGAGAAAAAGGATCGGTTAATTGACTAAACTGTCGGCGTATGGACAAGAACGAACTAACCGGCTATGCTTGAGAAGGTTTTGGGCAGTTTCCTTCCCGAACTCCAGATGAATATCGGCTCGGCTGCAGCCGCATATCCTACAAATTCCTAGTCTATACACAAAAGTTGCTTCCACTCACATCCTCACATCCTTAGGCATCACAATGGATCTCTATCTTCAGACAATGAGAGAAGAGACAAATAATAGACATACAAGAGTCTTAAAATGATAACATTCCTTTTTGTTTTTTGTTTATCGCGTAGTCGGGTAAAAATAATCATTTACCTCCATATCAAATAAATGTAATTTGTCTTAAGAAAATATTCAAAACTGATTAGATCCATTTGTGTTATCAGTTGATATTAAACATCGTAAAAGTTATATATATATTTTATATTATATTGTATATAAAAGAAGATACATTTTAAAGTATCGCTTACAATTGTTTATAGATTTTATACGCGCGGATCGTATTATATATTTAATGCATCGCATTGTAAACAGTGCTTTATATAGAATTGTATTTGAATATGAATTTCTTTGAAAACATTATTGTTTTATGATATTTTATCGCACTAATAAAGAGAGTTGTTTACTTGTTTTTTAAAGAATTCATGGAAAAATTCTTGTATCCATTTCTTTGTGGTTTTCACTGAGAAATATGACCCTTTTTGACAGGAATGCCACAGGAAATGAAATTGTTTATATCGCTTGATAGAGTCAATCTTTAAGTTCAGTTCACTCGTTACAGTAAAAAGCAAAAATTATAAAATTACAATATGATTAATTTACATATTACAACTATGCCTGCTGAACATATCTAGTATAACAGCTATAGTGTTTTAACATTTATGATACAATTTACTATACAGACTGTGTTGGATTGCTTTTTCAATAGAGAATCAATGTTAAATATTATTTATTACTGTCAGGCCGTCTGGTTACTGTGCGGAGTCAATCAGTACACATGTTATGAGTACACACTCTTAAATGTATCAGTACACACAATAAACACAGTCGATGAGTTAGTACACACTCTTAAATGACAAACAAACTACCATACGCATATGAGATGATTGTCATTACATGTGTACTGATTGACTCCGCACAGTAACCAAACGGCCTACCAGTAATAAATAATATTTAACATTGATTCTCTATTGGAAAAGCACTCCAACACAGTCTGTATATTGTACTATGCAAGATAATAATTTAAAATATAGGGAAAATGCATGCAATTTTTTTTCACATTTATTTTCAGAATATGAAAATGCTGTTAATACTGTAATAATATTTAAAAACGAAATTAAAATCCGACAAATATCAAGGAAGCTATAAGCTTTTAAAGATTATTATCTGTCTCTTTCTTGCAAAAATACTAAAAACGGAGTTTTACGTGTATTTTAAATGGTGAAAGTGTAATATGACGTCACATAACATATCAAGAGAGCATCACCCTCTTTGTCTAATCGGGAATTTCAATCATTCATATCTCGCTTATTTTTGAAGTTATTTAAAAAGTAATTTTACCTTGATATTTGTCAAGTAAACATGCTTCAATTCAAGTGAAAAAAAATTTTCATGCATATTCCCTATTATAACACATTCCGTTTATGGTAAATAGTTATCTGACAACGTTGTACGCCAATCTCTCTCAAGTTGCGTCAACAAAAGAGTGGGAATTGTTACTATTGACATAAGCAATAATAATATCTAGGTATATGCACAGAGCCAACGTTGCCAGATCACCGTACCAGAAATATTTGATAGTATGCGCAATTATCTGTGTGCCGATAATATGTGTATTATGTGTACACAGTGCTCGAACATCCTTAAACATATAATGTATGTTTTTTCTTAAAAACAATAGAATATCATATAATGACATAATTATATAATAAAAGCATTTACTATTACCTATATCCACATAATGGGTCCTATGTTCATGAATACAGCATCTAAAAAAATAGTATTATACACTAAATATCCACGTAACTCGATAGTACGTGATTCCAAGTTTAATCTATATGTAATCATAATTTTTCAGATGCAGGGTTTTCATATTTTCTTTTGAAGCGGAACATTGTTAGTTTTTGCTGGGTTATGAATACTTTTTGTGTGCAAAAACTTGGTTCCTCTCACATTTATGTTTTTTGTCGGTTAAAATATGCACAACGCCACTTAAAAATATGCCAGAAAATGTAATGATATCTTATCATACCTTATCAAAATGAAAACCAATAGGGTTCAATTTTGATAGATATCGTATCAATACAAAACTCATTGGTCAAGAACCCCACCTGTAGAGTGTCCTCATACGTACACTCCAATGCATAAATAATTTAATCAATCCAGATTTGACTCTCAGCAAGTTCAAAGATAGTGTATGTAAAAAGTTAAATATAAATATTTATTTGTTTCACTAAATATATATTTGATAATAAATATTATTTTATACAAACTAGTATTTTCAAACATTTTTTTTTTTTTGTTTAATGTTAACATTGTCATATTTCTTAGAAGAAATGTATAGGTGCATATACTTCTGTGTATACTGGGTGTTTCTGAAATTCATTCAAGAAAACTATACCACGGTGTAGAACTGCAAAAAACCAAAAAAGTTTAATAAAGTTTTTCGATTTTACCCTAGTTTTTGAGATATAATCAATTAAACATTAATAAATTCAACCAATCACAGAAATTAAATAAATTAATAAAATCAAGCATTTAAAATCGGTATGTATGTACTTTGATACATTATGAACAAAACCTAGATGGTTTCAAGTGGCTAAGAGTGATGCTAGCATTTAATTAATTGATTGTCGCTACTCTAGCATGCTCTATCTCTCTCTTACCGTCTGCGAGCTTTTAAAGGCTAATGCACCCTACTCCACTACTGTGGCCCCGACTCCTTACACTAAGCGCTAATTGATTATATCTTGAAAAATAAGCGTCAAATCAAAAAACATTATTAAACATTTTTGTTTGTTTTTTTGAAGCTCTACACCGTGGTATAGTTTTCTTGAATGAATTTCAGAAACATCCTGTATACACAAGAAATAGTTATACACATATATAAGAATGTAATTGAGTTTGCAGTGGCCAATAAGAAGGCCAGTAAGTATCCTCAATTGGTTTTTCCTAGTTGAAAACGCTCAGAGGTCTTTTTCCAAGAGAAGCTTTTTATAAGAGCCCTTACATGATGTTGACTCAAGTATTTACCCAAGAATGGTTGGACTGTTGTTTGTACCGCCCATTGGAAGCGTTTGTTAAAATCTGAGAATAATATAACTATTTTCTGTATATAGTGTATTCTCCGATCAAGTTTGTACCACCCTGTACGATGACCGTTTAGTAATATTTTTATGAATGCTGTAGCCATATATATATTTTATATTAATTATCCTTGGGTAGATATAACAATACAATATAATGAACAACTATTTATTTCATATATTTAGATAGGAAGCCATGATTATCTTTTATAACAAAATTATATATATATATATATATACATATATATAACTTATTTTAAATTAAATGAACAATAATATTCAAATCAAGTATTAGTTGTCTATCTGTCTGTTTGTTTCTTTCGTATTAGTAGTATTAGTTTTACATTCAACTAAACTACACACCCCCTATATGTAGGTAATAGGGATGGTGTCCTATAATCTATATATGCTATGATTGCTACATACAAGTTGTTACTTTCTTCCTGAAAATGTATTTTTTAAATTTAATTCATTTGCTAGATAGATCACGAACTGTTCCATAACAAACAAAAATTGAAATCTACAAGATAGTTTACGAGGTACCCGTTTAGAAAGTGGTATACAATCGTATAAAAAGAACTTCTAAAGAACGTCTCGGAAACTATCCACCAATCCCACAAGGATTTTTTTTTTGAGTCTAATTTATCTCTTAAATTAAATTTCATTCAAATCTGAGGGGCGTACGTTGGCAAAATTTAGATAAACCCTCTTGGGCACTATGCCCAGAAACGCATATCTTTCGAGTATTGAGCTGCATTTATATACAGCTTCATCGAATTCATCAAAAAAAGACAGAATGTTGGTTTAGCCAAAGACTATATATGTTCATCTCATATAGCCGTATTCTGAATGAATGTACAAGCATTACAAAGTGTAATACCTACTACAATTTGTACATTGCTCATTGTTCTGCTTGTAAAATCATTCAGAATATGGCATATGAGATGAACATGTATAGTCTTTGGTTAAACAAACATTCTGTCTTTTTTTGATGAATTCGATGAAGCTGTATATAAATACAGTTCAATTCTCGAAAACTATGCGTTTCTGGGCATTGTGCTCATGAGGACTATCAGAATGACTTATAACGTCTGTTTTGGACAGCTTTGCCAATAGAGAATCAATGTTAAATATTATATACTATATAACTACGCAATGCTTCATAAAGAAATAAAAATAGTGGGGGTACTCTGTAGTCAGCAGTAGGTGTGTGCATATGTAATGAATAATAATATTATAAATTTAGTGGGCATCACTAAATCCCCACTCTTAAACCACATCAAACCAGCATCATAACACAAGCAGCCAGATGTGTATGGATGGATGGTTTTATAGTAAATATTTTATTTATTTATGTAACATTGACTAGAAATATTAGAAATGCTTTTGAAAATAGGCTGTAGAATATCATATTAAATTTTTAGCTAATTTGTCCGGGATACCATTTCCATAAGATTTGTGCGAGGTTCTTTACTAATATTTTTCCAAATCGTTTGCGAAGTTGTCCCATAGATATTATCTACTCTACATATTTTGACCCATGTTCTTGCTCTTCGGGGGGGGCCACCCGGTATACATATAAATTCATTATTATATTGTAGCAGTAAAACCAATATAAAATACACAATATTGTATACAAATATATACATACATACAAACATATATAGGTATATATAGAGACTATAGACCCATAATCTCTTCATTATATAAAATATTGTATATAAATAGAGAGTCGACTAACAGTCATAGATAACAATACACTCTGTACTGTAACTATTATACTATTTATAATGATCATTCAATCTGATAAAGTTTAGCTAAAGCTAGCTAGCTAGCTAGCTGCTAGCTCACATAAGCCTACACTCCTACAAGCACACATAAATACATACATACAATAGATATTGATACAAAACTATTGCTAAGCAATATTATTTTACCTATAATATATATTTTAACAACCATATAGAATGTGGATACATTTTATTAATGGTATTCACGGAAGTCACGGAAGTTGACCGTATGTATATATACATAAAATTACAATATAATATTAACTACCCCTATTCATGTATGTTTGTGTTATTAAGTGAGACCCCCCCTGTAATAAACAATTATGATGTATAATGAGTGTATTTATTAAAAACAGATTGACCTGTCTCTATAATCAATTTTATTGGGTGGAAGTTTTGAATATAATGAAACAGAAACAGTCGTCTCATTCGAAAGTATACTACTATTGATGACTTTAACTTAAAGATAAGGTTAGGGTGAAACAATCGGAAGCAAAAGTACTTTAAATAAGACATAATAACAATATAAAAAACTTTTGAATGTACCCTTAATTTAAATTAACAAAGGCATATATCCTATTTCGTTCATAATAAAGAAACAATTGACAGAATTTTATTAACATTCGCCAAACGGTTGTTGAGAAACATTATAAAAAGAAATTATATTTCAAATTTTGCCCCTATTCCTAGAACATTTGTTTGTATTTTATAAATACGTATTTCGACTACAATGTAGTCATCTTCAGTATGAATTAGTTAATCGTAACTATCTCTGGAATATGGATTCAGAGATATGTTGCTTGTTGCTAATTTGGTGCCTGTGTCACAATGATATTAAAAAATTCTGTCCTTTTATACGATTTGGCTGAGGGTATAATCTGACTTGAGGATTATTTAAGTTGCCTGACTACTGGATTAGGTGTGTGGAAAGCCCCACCTATTTATTGGCGGGATTCTTTGGTGACTATGCGGCGTTTGTTTGTCACTAAAGTGAGAGTACCTAAGTTAATCTTGACATTCAGGTATTGGATTTTATTTTTGAAAATGGTTTAATTTTATTAAATCAGAATTTGGAATTGGGCCATTGTCTAAATTCATTATCTGTTTTCTCAATTTGTAAATGTAGATGCTTTCGTATTATAAAAAAAATCTATAAAAATCTGTTACTTCTGCGTATATAGTATATACCTACGCAGAAGTGACAAATTTATATTTCTACTCTAAGTAAAATATTAAATAGCTACTAACGTACTAGTAAAACATCAAGCTTTGAACGATAAGAGATAGAAAAAATTTATAGGCAAAAAAAATTCCTTTTTTGAAAATAAACAACTTTTGAATCTTTTTACAAGCTTTTATTTAACTTGCAATGTATGTATGTATGTATGTATGTTCCAATCAAATCTTGCAAGCTGAATTAGAACCACTTCCTCTTATCCTACGGAGTTGAATTTTTGTATGTTTGTTCAGTTCCGATGACAATGCATTTTTATGGTAAGCATGACAAGAATCGACAAGGAGAAAGGGGTGTTTAGATGAAGAGGGGAAACACAAAATTTGATATATCTCGCGTAATATTGAAAAAATCGAAAAACTCATAAGAAGTAAAGTTGTAGAAAATTAGTTTTACTATAAAAAGCTTATTTTTAAAAAAGGTTTTTTTTAATACAAACTTATTATTTCCATAAAGTTTGTATATACCGGATATTTAAAGAAGATTAATACACAATTCACGAGGTAAAGAGTACAATGTCTCAGTAGTGCGGAACTCGATGGTTCACTATACTGCATGCGGATTATAAAAACAACAGATCCGAGTGTTTCAAGATTATTTAAGATTGTCACTCGAACTTCGTTTCCAGCAATCAACCTTTTCTCAACTCAAACGTGGTTATTACTTTTTAGAGACTCATTGAAGTTTGGATTTACCCTACAATAACATCTCGCATCTTCTCAAAGTCCCATCACACTGCACATAATCTATAATTTTTGATCAAAACAGACCATAATAAAACACTACATATGGTTCTAAAAAAAAAGAAAAAAGAAGATAATCACAAAAATTAATCTCTCAAAATAAAATCCACCCGCCTTTTAACATATACAAAAAATGAAAAGAGAGGTAAATAATAAGTAGAAGCAATATTTATCATCTTTTCTCAGTCGTTAAGGCAGTAGTCGTGTAATAATAATCACCTTTTATTCGATGAAAGAGTGAATGTTATACCTCACCTTAACTCTTAAAAAACAACAACAACACACACAGACAGACAGACGGACAAACAGATAGATAGACTTGTGAGTTGTGTTGTTGTTTTAAAAACTACCCATCATAATCAAGATTTTAGGTTGTTATTTTGTGAATGGATTAGTGTTTGTGCAGTGCCTGTGTTTTAAAACATTATCTTATCATAAAATACGATCAATTATTTGAATTTAGAGTGAACAATAATAATCATTTATATTTTTTTTGTATAGTCTATGCAATTGGTTATTGGTTTTACGTAATAAGAATGGAGATCCGTTTATTGTAAAAGACGTTAAGGTAATTCTAGCGTGAAAACACACAGATTTTGCTAATTTTTTTTCACGGGCTAAAAATACGTTTTCTACTCAATCCCGAAGTTTCAGAATTTTTGACCGTTTAGAATGCGAGATAATTAATAACAAAATAATCATTCTCTCTGATTAGAAGCATGTAAAACTTCATGCCCGCCCAACTATTTATTATCTGTTGTATTAAAAAATTACTCGACAGAATTTTAAAAAAAAACTAGGAGAGTAAAGATAAATATTGACCCAATTGACCCAAAAAACATAAAAATCACATTCATTGATACATTTGGTCAACGGTTTCTGAGATATCGTCTGAAATTGGGTATAAAATACTAAAAAGAGGACATATCTCGGAAATTCTCCGTCAAATCGTCAAACCAAGTAGATTTTTGTAGTTTTTGGGGCCATTTTACCTTATAAACGAAATTTCATTCAAATCGAAGACTAAAAAATTTATGTCATTTTTACGATTTTTTTCTAAGGGGTATACCTTGAAAAAATCGCAAAAAATCGACAAAAAATATTTGTTCCCGATTTGAATATAATTCACTATATATGATAAAATTCACCCAAAAAACATAAAAATCGCATTCATTTAAGGATTATGTGAGCGGTTTTTGAGATATCGTCTGAAATTGGGTATAAAATCCTGAAAAGATGACAAATCGCGAAAACTATCAGTCAAATCGTCAAATCGGATTTTTGTGTTTTTTGAGTCTCATTTACCTTATAAATGAATTTTCATTCAAATCGAACCCTAAAAAATTTTCGTCATTTTTTCGATTTTTTCTAAGGGGTATACCTTAAAAAAATCGCAAAAAATCGACAAAAAATGTTTGTTCCCGATTTGACTATAATTCACTATATATGATAAAATTGACCCAAAAAACATAAAAAACGCATTCATTTAAGGATTATCTGAGCGGTTTCTGAGATATCTGCTGAAATTGGGTATAAAAAATCGACAAAAAAATGTTTGTTTCCGATTTGAGTGAAATTATGAGGTAAAATTGACCAAAAAACATAAATTTTGTCAAAAATGGACGTATACCACGTTAAAAAAATGACTACAAAAAATTTTATTCGAAAAGATGTGCCCTGAAACTCTTTATAAATGTTTTAATCATTTTAAAAATAGTTGATACGAATTTTAAAACGGTTATTTCGTAGACTATATCGAATATTATTTTTTAAAACACTAAATAAATATATAAAACAGATCATTTTAAAATATATTACGTAAAGTATAATAAGAATGAAATATTAAATCAAATTTGTGCAAACTTTAATTTAAGAGAAAAATAAAGATGTTATCTTTTATGGACCCCGAACATATACACTCTCATTTTAAGATCTTTTTTTTTGAAAAATTAACGAGCTGTTATAAACATAAAATCAATTTTTTTCGGGTATTTTAACTTTATAATAATGTTTATAATCAATCAATGATCGATAACCTTCAAAACGGATGGTCTAAAAATAATTGGTCCATTCATTTTAGATAGATAAATATAAAAAAAGAAATTATTTTTTCAATTTATTAATGATTTTTTTATCCTGCTCTGTTGAATAGTGGTTGGGAAACATTCAGTAAAAAATGTGTGCCGTACAGTACATAGACAAAATTTATATATACTTTCTTTATATGCAAAACAGACAGAAGTCTACCTGTCACATAAGCAGTGTGACTATACTCTGCAGTGGACAATAATTTTGATTGTGTGTGATATGATTTTTGAATATTGAATGACAAGACAATATCTAGAGCACGGTAGTGCGATAGGCCAAGTTTAAGGGTTTTTTTTGCCTTTTAAACACTATAAATTTCAACATTAAATTTGACTATACAGTTGAAATTAGGTACAGAAATGTCTTCATCATTATTACTCCATGTTTCTGATAAAAGAAGAATATTAGATTTATGAGCCACATTATCAATGATATCATTTTTATCCGATCGTAAACTTTGTACATTAAATGTATATATTGATCAATCTGGGGCCTGGCCTTGAAAAAATATCACTAACTCTGAATCTAATGTAAATAATGGATTTGATACCCGTCTTTCAAACTCGTATGTCCTAATGTCCTAAGTAGTGTCAACCGTATTTAATATTATTTTAATAAATTATTTAAAAAGAAATATAACTTCTTACGTGCGTACATAAATACATACACAATTTTTACCTTTGCAACAGTAAATAATTTTATTAAAAGTCTTAAACAAATAAAACTATTAAACAAAATTATCCATTTGCATATAATACGATCTCCAATAACCACACGCTTAATTGGTCAATATCAGTAGGACAAAAACAAGAGTCCATCAAATTTTTTTAACTATTTTTGGTATCATGATAAAATCATTAAACAAAATACTCTATTACATATAATACGATCTCCAATAACTACGCTTGATTATATTCTGTATCGGTAGGACAAAAACAAGAGCCCACCAAATTTTTAACTAACTATTTTTTATATCATGATCATGTCAAAATATATCACGTATCAAACGCATGATTGTTCGACATTCGTGTGTGTAATAATTCCGTATAATAATTTTTTTGTAAATGTTAAAGTATTACTTTTAATCCACACTGATGTTTACTTTTTTGGGTGATAAGAGCCACACACATGCATGTAAAATAGAGATAACTGCTATAGTTATAAAGATAAAAATTTTATTTTAGATAAACATCTGTGTATGTTTTTATTATATTAAGTACAATATATATGAATTTTTTTTGAAAAAAATTATTAGTAGAAACTCACTCACTTGAATTATATTCAATCTTTAATATATTATTATATATTTAAATAATTTAATAAAAATTATTGTTACTAACCGGGCATACTTCCAAGTCAATTACTTAGGGGTCGTTTTTAAACAACATAACGGTTTCTTACTTAATATTTAAGCATCCAGCCCAATATAAGAGTTCGTAAAATTTCGTAAGGAACTGTCTTGAATCCTATTCAATCTTCAACATTTAAATATTTTTAAAAAATTTTCAGTGTGAAAAATTTTTAACTCGCGACCCCCTCCCCCTTCCCCAGTTATTATCTTTCGTAACATTTTAAATGATTTTGACTTTTTTTAAATGATTAATACAAAAATATATACAAATCGTAATTAGTATTATTACAAAAATTTTAATATGCAACACTTTAATTAATAAATATCTTAAAAGTGAACATTTGAAAAATTTCAGGTCAATGCACCGTAAGTGGTTAATCGTAAGTGGTTAAAATTTGAGTTGCAAGATTGTCTTGCATAAGAAGTTACTGGGTGAGCTAATAAAAGCAAGTTAAATATTACTTCTTGACCTCCTTCTTAATCCTCACATGTCGATTTTTGGAAAAATCTCTAATTTTCTTGGGTTCGTATCCCATCCTAGATGTGTATGATTTTTCATATCCAGCATTTTGATGTCAGCAATAATGTTATCAATATTCAAACATATTACTTAAATGTTAAAACAATCACTTCCGTTGGTATAACATAACCGAATGGCAACGATTCTAACAATGGATAGATTGACTCGTTTACAAAAAAAAAAAAAAAAAAATTAAAAAATATATTAACAGTAACATTAATAATACAGCGACATCAAGATAGTGAAAAATTATATCCATTCCACTACCATAACATCTCAGGTAGCTCAAAGGCAGAGCGTTGTTCTAGAATGCCATAGATCGTGGATTCGAATCCCATCCTAAATGTGTATTATCAAGCATTTGTTTTTTCAAAGAATGTTATCAATATTCAAACATATTACTTAAATGTCAAATTATGTAAACGCTAGTCACTTACGTTGATATAATATAACCGAAAGGCAACCATCCTACTAACAATGAATATATTAACAAAATTTTACAAAGAAACAATGTAAAAAAAGTCTAAAACGTATTGAATATAATCAAATTTCGAACATTTAAAAAGAAAATTAATATCAATTTGTCGTAAAACATAAATCCACGGTTTTGAGATTTTACGCTCTTTTTTCTAGTTAATCGCCCTCGACTAGTTTTAATGTTTGGCTCACAATGCTCAAATGATTTTTCGAATTTGAAATCATTTTGTGTGTACCCCCATAATATTAAATATTTATTTCCTGTTACATTTTTGATTAATTCTAGTTGTTGCGTTATAATCAGTATTTTTCAGTATTTTTTTTTGATAATAATTCTAAATACGAGGGGGTGTTTAAACATAGATAACCAATTAAAATACACTATTTGCGCTGCTGTATATAATATGTACACTCTCGTTCATAAAAATTGAACTACTAGTACATCACATTCTAAGCGTATATGTTACTAAATATATGTATATTACATATACAATAACACTTAGAATGGTTCAACTTTTATGAACGAGAGTGTATGTATGCTAACTCCAAACAAATATACATCAAACTGTGTGTGACTTTTTTTTTAAATATCATGTTTGTAAGCATGATAAAAATTTTCAAAATTATAATTTAATCATTTTGTTGAAACAAAATTTTTTTATTTAAATGTGTGTTTGTTCAAGGACAACTTTGTACAACTCGCACTGATTTCAATTTTTATGGCTCTTTGTAGTTTTATATTCCTGCTTTTGAATTTGGAAATTTCTTGAGGGGAAATAATTAAATGGATGTTATCTAAAATAGGCAAATATGTAAAAGTTCCTCAAAGTATGGACCACAAAGGTGGCCCGTTTGATGTGTGAACTATATTTCAATTATCTTGTGCAAATAACAAGCACTGGGGCTATAATATAAGAGCCTGGTTCGATTTATTGATAGGCAAGTTTTAATTTTGGATTCCTTGATGATAATCCATTATCTACCTATACATAGTAACTCCTTCTAAAACACGCAACGGATTTTGAAACGGTTTTCAAAATAACAATAATTCATTTATAAAAAATCTAAATTTAAATTTATTAATAGCCAAAATGCAAATTTGCATATTTCTAACGATTATAATGATTTATAACGATTTATAGTGTGCTAGTATAGCTTATAGTTCCTATGGAAATGACAATTCAAATTGACATTTAAAAATTGAAACAAAATTTTAATAAAATAGTTTTATAGTTATTTTTTTAGAAGTATAGTTTCTGTGGAAATGACAATCAACAAAATTTTAAAATAATTTTTTTTTTTTAGAAGCTAACATTTAATATACAATTCAAAATATTATTTAAATTTTATAAAAAACTAATTTTATTATTTGGTTTCTTAAAGTAAATTAATAACCTACGAAAAAGAAACATTTATTTATAATGTAACATCTATCTGAAAAGGTATGCGAAAAATCATAAATTCAAATTGAATATCATCATCAGCGTATAAAGCGTTAGCTTGTAAAAAAAACAACGCTTTTTTTAACACTTGATTTCACTACCCATCAAATTGTCGTACAGGGGGTTTAAATTGAAATTGATTCTTAAGGAGTAAACTCCAATAAACTTCAATAAATTCCAATTCTATTAACATCGATTCTATTAAAAAATATTAGTTTCATTAGTATAATTTTAAAATTTAGGTGATTAAAATTTGCGTGGAAGTCATAAAATTTATTAATTTATTAATAAAAAATGTACATTTTATTATTCCGTTTTTTTTTTTTAAGTAAATTAGCCTTAAGCCTAAAAATCTTTAATCCGATCGTATACCGGACAAACTAACGGATAGAGAGTCCAATTTAATTAAATTCAATTAAATAAATTAATGATTTTCAGCTTGATTTGATACACCGATTATAAAATTTTTTTAATAAGACGCGACACTTTTAAAAACTTTTGATAAGTAAAAGAATAAAAAAATAAACTTTAATTATCTGTTTATGAATATTTAGATTAAATAAAAATGATTTATCAATTTTTTCAGAAAACAGATAACAAATTTATATGTTTGATATACTTAGACAGAGACCATGGACTTAACTGTGTAATATATCAGTTAATCATATTTGAAATAATTTAATTACCAAGCAATTATTTTGTCAGATCGACCACAAAATTCTATGGAATTCTATATTTTAATGATTCATAAATTCAAATCTGTTTTATCATAATAAATTATTCAGCGCAACATTATTAAGGACTTTATACTGATCGACCGATTCAAGAATTTATTATTTAAGGAGAGTACTTACTGAAACATATATCGAATCGAATCTGAAAATCTGATTTTTAACAACGGGAAGATAGGGAAATTCATTTTAAATGAGTAATACATTAAGATTTCTCTTTGAAAAAATGAAAACTTCTTGATTTTATTGACTAAGATTCAAGAACGTCATTTTATTTAAATTTTTAAAAAACAGTTTTCCTAATGCTAACCATCAGTCAAATAATTTTGGCAACGATACGCAAATTTTCAAAATTGATGATAGTGAATTTCGTTTAAATTTTGAGAGATCAGATTCAATATCTTATTAAGAATTTCCGGAACTAAATGTTGGGTAATGTAACAAAGTTCTACGAATCTTCAAATATATATATATTCGTTCAGAAGATATTTCGGGGTCAAATCAACTCCTAATATTTCCATAAGTAATAGCACTGTAGTGAAAATTCCGAATGTGTACCTTAAACTCGGCCTTACGCACTACCGTGCTCTAGATTATACTGGGTATCATATATACCGGGTAAACAAATTTAAATACATATTCCTATAAGTGGGTAATGCACTAAAAAGTAAAAAATATACGCATTATTTGTTTTTCTTTTGCTTTTTAGTGCGTTCTGATACACTATACCAACGCATTTATCAAATTTAAACTGAAAAATTAATTTTAAATCTCAATTTTACCATCGCTTCCACCACATTTGCAATTTAGAACTACAAACAAGGTTGCAGTAAAATGATATTTATTACAAAATATGTCATCAACAATTTTTATTGCGAGCAATAAGTGGAAAGTTTAAAAAGTATAAGTTTTTACCAAAAAAGATTTATGAAAAACCACACGCTCAGACTTTGTTCTATATATAGAGGTTATGTGGCGTTTACAATGCTTTTTTTTTAAAAACAAATACAACAACTCCTATAGTTAGAAAATAGAAAGACGAACAAGCTATATGTACAGACAACGCCAAAAGTCGATCTAAAATTTTAAAAAATGTATAGTTGATTTGTGCCTTATTTATTTGGTTTTCGAAAAAATGATTCAGATAAAAGTTGTTCATTATAACTATAGTAACAACTTTTATTCGAAACATTTTTCCGAAATTCGAATAAATAAGGCACAAATCAATTATAAAATTGTTGTATTTTATCTCAACTTTTGGCGCTGTATGTATACACTACATAAATTAAAATAGACCCAATAGCAACATTATGTAGCAACATTATCTATCACTGTCTATGCACAGTATGCCATGATATGGTATTACACTCACACGACGGACGACGGACAATAACGATGATGTATACATGCACGAGTAAGATGCAACTATATATTAATGATTGTGGTTAGAGAGTGATAAGTATAATATAATAGTTATTTATGTTATAATACAACTAGCATTACCCGTCGCGAAAAAAATTGTAACGCCCTTATAACCCAGTAACATAATATTTTCTCCCGTCAAGGACTTATTGCGTTTAATTTTTGAAATACATTTGTTGTATGCACTGCCACCTATTTGCAAAATTTTTTAAGTACTCATGTTATGTATACTCCCATCTATAGGCAAATTTTTAAAACGTATTTGTTGTATGCATATTTAACACATTGGTTGCTTACTGCCATCAATCGAAAGGCGGAGGACTTTTTTTTTATAATATGTCACCTCCAACAAATATCATTATATTTTAGCCAATGTATACAAAAACTTGACAAATTATATACTAAAACCTTCCTCGAGAACCACTCTATCCATTGGTGAAAACAGCATGAAAACCGGTGCAGTAGTTTTTGAGTAAATCGCGAACAGACAGACAGACTATGTAAGGAAGGATAAGGGTAAGGATACCGATTGTTTAAGGGTGACAAAGTAAACCACATCATAGTACAGTACATATAGACAGCGATAAAGACACTATTATTCCAGATTGGGTATATTTTAAAAAACAAGCTGTATATGTGTGTATGAATATCTATATGCACATGTTTTTAAAGAATGAGTACATCTTATCTTTGTCGAGTCAACTCAGACACATAAAACTCTGCCTATATTTACAATTCTAAAATTTATCTATCTGTGTGAGTGCTTGTGTGTGTGTGTGTAAGATCTGTTATCAGTTGATGTGCCGGCATAAAAAAAATTATAATGCGAAAAAATTATTATTTATTTAAACAGGAAAACAACATACAAAATGTATATATAATAATTCCCGCGTGATTTTAACACTTTGATTATAATCATAATATTGAAAATTGGCCTGAGGGCGAGGCTTAAAAAACATGGCTGTTTATTGTGTGCAACCGAAAAAGTAATCCATTATGTGTGTTTTTATTTTTATCAAATAATTATTTGTTTATAGATTTGGACAATTTTTAAATGCCAAGTTTTTAATAAATTTTTATTGACAAATGATTTATTTCTAAAATTTTGTTAATGTAGATATTTCTATAGATACTATAAACTATATTAGAGATCTGGGACGGCTATAACTTTGGTCAGAAAACAACTATAACTAGGGAACGATTTGGAATTTTGAACTTCTGATAGTTTTTCTGTGATTTTTTTTGTGATAGTTTTGTGATAGGAGTTGTAAAGAAAATTTACTTAGGGTCTTTTCTGATTATTATTTCGCTATTTCGTATTGTTTTCTTCAAGAATCTGAGACATTTTCTCTTTTATAGATAAAATTCCACATCCCGTCGGCGTGTTTCGATAGAAGTTTCGATCATTTGACTAGAGAAGTATAATTATAACTCGAATAATGGGTAAATCCGGTCTATGTTTGAGAAAATTGGGCAAAACTGCCTATATTTGCAACCGTAAGAGATAGAACAAAAATTAACAGACAAAAAATGTTCCTCTTTTAAAAATAAACAACTTTTGTATGGAAAATTTTTTCATAAATTCAGTAAATACCGGGTATTTAAGCAATTAACTCTCAGTTAGTTGTTATTTTCACTTGTTCATATTTGTATCCAATTTAATACATCCTGTATTACAAGACAGATCTTAAATAATGAACCATCCTATAGATAGATAAAACAACAACAACACAAAATAAACAAATGTAATAATTGTGACCATTATAAATTTTTTTCAGTTGTATATATATATATATATATATATATATATATATATATGTTTGTGTTTCGTTGAGGCAGTTGATCAAGATAAAGTGTGTAGGTAAATTGAACATAATATTTTTAGTGGTCTCATGAAAAGATAAGGAAACGAAGCCTGTTTTTTATCTATGTTTTCATATACATATTATATATATATATATATATATATATATATATATATATATATATATATATATATAATATTAAAGCAGGAGGCAGGCTGATACGAACCAAGGTAAGGTTAGGTTAAAGATATATATATATACATATATATATATATATATATATATATATATATATATATATGTATGTATATGTATGTATATGTGTAGTAAATGTTTTAGATTACACCCGTACCGTCGCCATCATTATCAGGGTTGGAAATGAGATTTTTTTTTTTTTGATAAGAACAAAATATGATTTTTCGTTGTAGATTATTGTATTGATGTTTACAGAAAGTCTGTATACAGGATGTTCTTTAAGTAATTACAAACAAAATTTAAGAGCTGTCACTGAACTGAGCTAAATTTGCTATAACCATGAGGTCTTTGTTATCGAAGCATAGAATGTCGTGCCCCTAAACAACGTGTGTTTAATCCGAATGGATTTGCAACGAATAAACTATATATATAACCAAATTTATATAAGTACTAGCTTATACTCGCGGCTTCACGCATTTTATTGTTCTATCTCCGGCTCCCGTCATTTTAAAGCTAAAAACATCAATCAAAATTCCCACCACTTCCTCTACTTTGAATATTTATCGGCACTCCTACCAAATTTCTATTTCAACGAAATATTTTCGAATTAAACAAAACTTTCATTAAACAAAAAAAAGTTTCATCAAAATCGGTCCAGTTGTTTTTGCGTGATGCTCATACAAACAAACAAATAAACAGACATTTACAATTTTCCAATAGTAAAGATACCGAAGTGTAAAAAATCATTATTTAAAATGTAATTCGTTAACGAAGCACCTGATGTGTACAGAAATTTTTTGTTAACATACATTCTAAAGTTTGTTGTGCTTACTAAGAAAACATTCTGTAAAATAAACAGGGCCGAATTTATGTTTTTCAAAGTATATGTTTTAAAATTTTGTACTCCTTCACCTCGGAGACTTTTCTTCTATAAAAACATTGCTTAACTTTTCTTGGCAAGACTTTAGAGTAAAGTCGAGCACTTACGCGGGGTAACGCTATACAAATATTATAAGTTTTAAATGCTAAAACAGGGACCCCCATCCTAAACACGCAAGCAACTTGGCACTCGAGTATTACAAAGGGCCGCCGCTGTTGTGCAAATGTTTTAAATAATATTTGCTAGTTAATTTTTGTATGTAAAAAAACTTTTTTGAAAATATAAATTATCGGAAACATCTGCATAGGCGGTTAAAATTTGATTCTGAAAGACCCAAAAATCATATTAGTGAATCTTGATGACGTAAATAGTGTCCGATAGTTCTCAACCGATATTCTTACAATTTACTCTTACGTACAAAAAGGTTGAGGACCTCTGTGCTAGAGTATTATGAAATACAAGTAATTTACACTTTTCAAAATAATCTAACACTCCAATAAGAAACATCACTCATTATCATGAAAATTTAACACTTCACGGAAGATTAATAAAAGATAATTCACAAAATTTTAATTATATAAAACTATTAAGAGCGAAGTAAGCTGCCATTTCTAAATATTTTAATCTTGTTTTTAAATTAATCGTTTTTTAAAAACATAAACATTTGGCAACGTCGCTTAAATAAAATACGCGGCATATTTAAAATTAAATTGTTTACCCTAAACCAATTCTAACGTAGCCGAAATGAAACAAAATTGGATGAACAAAAAGTCAGCGAACAAGATTGTGACATTATTAAATTATAAAATTTGCCAAAAAAAAACGCTTAGAGAATTATATTTACATATATGCCATGTAAATGTATTTCTTATTTTGATTTCTTTTTGTCAGTTACATCATAATCACCAGAGTCGTAACGCTTAGCAAGTTTCACGTATTATGCCCGAAATTTGCATATCCTAGACGCAAGTCTATTTAATAAATTAGTCGATCACTGTAGATGAATTTAATTCCACTCGAAACGACAAAATATAAACAACACAAAATTATCTGTTAGAGGTTATAAAAACTAACTGACTCATCTAAAAATAATTTCTTAATCTTTAAACATCTTTTTAAAGGATGTTCGTCTCCACTTTCTTAAAAGGTTTTTTTTAGTGTCTGTTTTTATATATTTTTCAAGATAAAATGACTAATTGTTGTCTAAGATTATTAATCCATTAGTTTTTTTTCTTCTTCATTAGCTCTAGATCTGATATTTTAGAAATGAATTCATATTGAAAAATATTTCTTATCAGAAAATGTAAAATTCGCGTTCAAAGAAGTGTTGCGCGTTTCAAATTCAAAATGATATAAATGTCATATAAAATAAGTGTTTCTAAGAATTTATGTGGGGAAAAACCATTAGGTAAAACAATTAATGGAATATTCCTTGATAATAATCTATGGATTAGACCTTATCCCTTACCCCACCCCCGGCTTGAGGTTTATTTTTTTCATTAAAAGATACTAAACAAACCTTAAGCCCCCATTAAAGATGTTTTCAATTCTCTTAAATTAATGAAAATTTCGTTGATAAGAATCTAAAGATTAGACCTGATCCCCAACTTGTAACAACTTTTATTACAACTAAAACAGCCTGAAAATCTCCTTCAAACATGTTTTGAATTATTTTTAAATCTTATTAATGGAATATTCCATAATAAAAAAATATAAAAATAGCCTTAATATAATTGAATAGCCTAAAGTAACAAAAACAGCGCAAAATTATCATGATGTTGCGAAAGAAACCTTAAAAAACTAAGAACAATTGAAATCTACGCTCAAAAATTATACACACGTCATGTCAAAACAATTTTGGCGCGTTTTTTTTTTAGGTTATCACCAACAATGTACTACGGAAAAAAGATTTTGGCTACTTACGTTTTAATGGTTTTGGATTACTTTGTTTCCGGCGAGACATTTTCAGACACAAAATTAATCGATGTCGAAAGTAGAATATTTTCTTCGGATGACGGACGACAGATGATAAATAGTTCCACAAATAAATTCCGTTGTGTATTTATTATAATTATAAAACAAAACGTAACAAAACATAAGAAAAAAAATATATGTAAACAGGAAAAAAAAAACTTTTCGATGAAAAACTTATATTAAATCACGCAATAAATGTTTTAATAAAACAGTTGCAACATTATTATTTTTCCACATTTTCATCAAAAACGTTAAAAACCAAATCAAAAAAAAACTAAATAAAACAAAACACAATCACAAATTAAAAAAACCAAAAGAATGAAAATTCGAGATTCGAATCACGGACACACTAGAACTTTTTTTTTACGCAATGCATGCAACAATAATAACTGAATAAAATAATAAGAATATTTTCAGATGCATTCCCTTCTGAATAGTTAAAACAACACGATTTCGCAGGGGAATATATTTTCAAACAAAATTCGAGAGTTTCGAGATTTTTTTTTTGCGGGGAAAAACAAACAAAACTTCACTTGTAATTTTTTTTTATGAACTTTGATGTCGTATATGTTCGCTTCTATGTGGTCTATAGTGAACTGTCAGCTTGTCAGTATGGCAACGTGTTTGTCGTTCTCACTTGGCCATAAGGAGGCCGGGCTTATAACTTTCCCATTATACATATTACATATATTATAGAATATAGAATCCGTATTTGTACGATTGTTTACGATCATACACGATTTTTATTATAGAATTTTAAATGTTCAGTGATGAATTATTATTATATTATTATTTCGTTAAAATTCCCTAATATTATGATTATTATTACTTTACTAACTTATTAAAATCATAAATTTACACCTTGTTAAAATATATGTTTTATGTATATACTATATACAGGGTGGTGCATTTATTATGGTCCTAGCCGCAAAATTTTTTTTTATATAAACAGTATACTCTTATTAATTTAAAAAATCTTTGAGTCTTACGCTTAATTGAAAATCTCTTTATAATATTGTAATTTCATTCCGAAGTTTTTATATAATAATAAAACCGACGACAAAATCCGAACACACCATAGCACCGTTTGTATTATATGTATGCCAAATAGATGCGTACTCTAAATAATAGATAATGATGCTGATATTCATCTGAAGTTCTTGAAGGGAAACGACGAAAACCTTTACAAGCTGGTATTTAACAGCTTTATAGTGTGAAAAATATCATACGAAATGATTAACGTTTGCCAATATTATTAAATTGATGAAAAATTATTTAAATAAAAAATAAATCGTTTTTAAAACGGACTAAAAAGTATAAAATAATTAATAGTCCCATACAGATTTCGAACATCATACAGATTATCCTGAAAATTTGTGATTATGAATTTTTAATAGCTATGAAAATACTTGTAAGATTTAATACGATAAACGTCAGGCGCGTGCCATAGATAATAGTAAGGAGTGTAGAGAGTATCTGTCGCTGAGAAAACTCAACAACAGTTCACATATTTGCAGTGTAATAAAATTGTTCGTGACTTAGATGAACTATTGCATGCACCTCACTATTTTCGTTTGAAATCTTACACGTATTTGCATAGCTATTAAAAATGCATTATCACAAATTGTCAGGGGACAATCATTATGGGATTATAAATCTGCATGGGGCTAGAAGAAATTATTTTATACTTTTTAGTTCGTTTTAAACTAAACTAAAACTTTAAACTATCTTTAAACTAAAAACCTTAATGTAATTTCCCACCGCTTCCACTACTACAAATATTTATCGACACTTCCACCAAATTCCAAAAATTAATTTTAAAGATTTTAATTCAATATTAAAACAAATGAATACCAGATCCTTGCATTGTCATCCAGCTCTGAGCTATGCTTGAAGTTTCAAGT
This sequence comes from Nineta flava, assembly GCA_963920215.1. Taxonomy (NCBI): domain Eukaryota; kingdom Metazoa; phylum Arthropoda; class Insecta; order Neuroptera; family Chrysopidae; genus Nineta; species Nineta flava. Next base: position 58,535,978 of record OY986045.1, on the reverse strand, counting down.
CTCTAGCTCATTGCTAAAAATATAAATTTTTAAACTTTATCGGTATCCTTGATAAGAACAAAATAGATTATACATGCTCCCTTGACACTCAAGCGGAAACAATTTTTTACCATAACTTTTGAAATACTCTGTTATAGTTATCGGTTGTTTAGCGATAGGGTGGATATCCGATTTTGGACGAGTAAATATAACAAAATAAAACCCTTAGGATGGATCCACACTATAATGCCGATCACGGTTCGTTCTCGGTCCGATCGATTATATTTATATTGTTATTCTCGATTTGACCTGAACTTGACTGTTACGGATAGTATGATATTTTACAAGACCGAGATCGAACTAAGAACAAACCGTCATGGGCATTATAGTGTTGTTCCACCCTTATGTATAGACTATTTTCTAGAGGCCAATAGTTTCTCTAATAAAAATACACAACACATTACATTAAACACCCGGTATAACTGCAATATATAATTTTTTTTCAACAATATCATCAAAAATCGAAATAAACACACACAAAAAATGGCTAAATAAATAAATAAATAAATAAATCTGTAACTGAACATATAGTTTGATGTTCATATATTTTATGTTTTTGTTGATTTGTACTTATTGATAAATTCGATTATTTGGTGGTATTGATTCATTCATAAAAATATTTTCAATCTAAAAAATTATTATTTTATACGGAAAAACACACACCTGTTTATTTATTTCTATTGACTCGTTTCGACGTATCTCGTGAAATAAATCGCAGATCAATCACTTGAGTGATTAGATAGAGATAGATTGTAGAGTCTGCCCTGGACGTGGTACACTTCGACCATAAGGTTCATTGTGATGCCTAAGGATGTGAGGGTGTGAGTGGATTGGAAGGAATTTGTGAGTAGACTAGGAATTGGTAGGATATGCGGCTGCAGCCGACTATGATAGGAACTATGCCGATATTCATCTGGAGTTCGTGAAGGAAACTGCAGAAAACCTTCTCAAGCATAGCCGGCAACATACGCCAACAGTTTCGTCAATTAACCGCCCGTTTTTTTTTCTTAATAATTGACATACTGCCGATGTCGGGATTCGAACCCATAACCTCCCAGTTTCCAAGTAGGCATACTGCGCATAACGACTTAGGCCGCTTATCCTGGAAAAAATACGTTAAGACAGGCTCAGTTTTTGAATCATGCTCAAAAGTCAAAGATAAATAAAATCCAAATTAGGCTAATTCTGTATAAATGCAACATACCCTCAAAGGTAACATTGAACCTTTTTCAGTATCAACTCCTAATGATTTCAATTGTTTCCACAGTATCTGAAATATATAGAACGTTTTTTAGTGCGGGGGTATAAAAACACTCAAATCCGACCAACTCAAGGTATGACCGATGAAGTGAAAGATTGTAGTACTCGGTTGTAATAGTTACCTTATTTAATTTCTCAGTAGTTATAACCTCCTTTGTTTAGAAATACTTAGAAATTACAACCTAATATCATAATTTTAGGTTGGCAAATCTTTTCTTATACAAATAACCGGACGCATAAAAAATGCTACATGTAACTTATTATGCCTACACAATACGCTGACGTTTTATGAATTTCCAGGATCTTCGTGAAAAGACAGATTTCACAATGAGGCCACGACAAATCAACTACATAGTATAAAGTTCCTTGCACACACTGTACAAAGACATACGATGATAAAATATTGGTAGTGAAACATAAAATATGTATACAAAGTGGTCCGTAAAATAATCAGTTAGTTTGACATATGATTGTCGGGCGATACCGTTTAAGCCTACACGCATCGCACTTTGATTGATATTGCTACTAAATTGATCCCTGCATTTTTGAGAACGTAATTAAACAGGTCCTTTGTCAATATTTTATACATAACTCGCAAACTAAGCAGAGTTGGACAATTTTGTAAGAATAATTATTTGTAGAAAATTGCATTTCCTATCATAATGAATAATTGAAAAAAATTAATTTAATATTTTTACACCCGGTATATATAATAAGTGTATATTATATCTGTAGATACGATAACTCAAAAAGAGGCTGACGTTTTGTGTGTGTGTGTTCTACAGTTAAAAAGTAACTTCAAGTTCGTGAATGGGTAAAATCGGACCGTGCTTAATAAATCCATCATAGATATCGTAGAAGAAATAAAAACAAAATTTAAAGACAAAAAATGTTCCTTTTTGTAACTTTTTGTCATAAATTAATTATATACCGGGTATTTAAAACTTCTTCAACATTATTAATCAATAATATAGATCGCGTGTAAATATTAGTCAATAAAAGGAACGGGAAGGTTAATTTTATTGATCAACAATATTGATAATGCATAGAGGCTAGGGCTCTTTATACTTATACACCGTGTAACAGAGAAACCGTGTTTTTATTTAAAGTAGGCGTTTACTTAATGAGTCGTCAAAATGGTGTTTGACGACCCATTACCTCAATCTTAATCACTATAAACAAAAACTGACTGATGTTTTAATACTCGCGCTGAATTTAAAACTATCACACACATTTAATATCAATATTATTTCTCTAAACTATTACTCAAATTATTATAAATACTTTTAAACTGCACAATCACTGTAAATTCATATTTATTAATTCTTTACTCACCCACTAACTCTGTATCACTAGTTCACTTAATTATTCACACATCATATAACAATTATAATTATTTACTCATTCACTATTTTATTTAATTATGTATGAAACTTAAATTAACATTTTATTTCAGTTGCTGTATTGCTGTTGAAGAACTATTTTTATTAATTATTATATTTTTTTATTCTTTATTTATTGTAAAATTATTGTTAGTTTATTGTATTTTACAATAAGTTCACAAAAAATACATAGAACTTGAGCAAACGCCAACTTTAAATTTAAAAAAACACGGTTGCTCCGTTACATGGTGTATAATGTATTGTTGTTTTTACAAAACAATTATTTAGTTACATCGCCAACTCCTGGATCATCCTGTATACATAATAATGTTTGTGGTTTATTTTTATATAGAAAAAAAAAACGATTTTTTTTTTATCAATACACTTTTATCTATGAAAAATGATTTATATCAGAGTGTGTATGGTTTTCGTTCGTCCTATTTTAAAAAATAATATTTTATCTTGATATTAAATATTATATAGTTCTTGTATTATCAGTCAAATATAATCGCTACAAAAAAAAATTGTATATATATAATTTTTTTTTTTTTTTGTTATCTGTATATAAATTCAGTTTTATACATTGTATTATCTTATTTCCCAATCTAGTGAACTTTTTTATTTTTGATTATAATAAATGTTATTTTCAGAGAAATAATATAAAAATAAATTTCTTTTGTAAGAAATATTATAATCACGGTTCAAAATAATTAATCGATTTGATATTTTGTTTCATTTTTTACTAATTACAAAATTGTTCGGGAGCTAAAGATTCCAACATTAAAAATAAAATCATAAATTACTTACAAATAAAACGAAGTCAAGTTAATAATATTAAGCACAAAGAATAGAGCCAATCTTACAAATTCAGTTAAAGAACAAATTTATGGTTGTTAATTCAAACTGAAGTAGACAAATGTTTGTGAAATGTCAAACAAAAACTACTTTTACTGCCACCTGTACGTATAAAAGCAAAACAATAAAATATTACTGGCCAACATAACCTTTTTTTATTTTTTTTCCCAACACGTTCAATTATGACACGTTCAATGTTTTTTAAATTAACTTCTCATAGAATTGTGGATATTCAATCGATCGGAAATCGTTTGTGAATCCCACACATGTTCAAAAAAACGTTTTTAACTATACATTTTTCGAGAAAATTATATTCCGTTTTTTCTAGCAGCAGGCTTGTTTTTACAATCAGTAGATGCCGCAGATGCTTGCTTTTTAATACCATCTAGTGTTTTAATAAGTATTTATAATAGAAAAATGACATCAAAAACTTGATTCAAACGTTTTTTTTAACGATATAGCTTTTCCTAAGTAAACAAATAACAAAAAATGAATATTACTAGTCATAAGAATTTTCAGCATTTCTATCTAACTATAAAAATCTCTGATAAAACATACCGCTGTCATTTCCACTTCATAATTACTTATGATAGCATTAGAGGGCATTGAAATACAAGCATCAGCGCCATCTAAAAACTGTTGAAACAAATAAAAAATTTAATCGATTTTCTCAAAAAAATACGGAGTCACAAACATTTATATGAACATATTTGGAATTCACAAACGATTTTCGATCGATTAAACGAGTAAAAAAAATTTTCACGTCAGTCAAAACCATGTTGGCCAAATTCGATTGGTGCTAATCGGACGAGTTAAACTTGACAAACTACAGCTAACACATAAACCTTCCATAGTTTGACATCTTTTACAACCACTCCGAAGTTCGAAATTTTCCCGTTTTTTTCAGTGAGGAATAGGCTTGAGCGCGGAGCATAGAATTTAATTTTCTCCTATAAAAATTTGTAGATTTTTTTAATTAAAACTATCATTTGCAACATTTTTAATTTCTTGAAGATTAGAGATTGTAATTTTTCACAATAGGTTGTTTTTCCACTTATAATAAATAAAAAAAATGGAATGTGAAACTTATTGCAATATGAAACTTCATCCTTCTGGGCCTTTTCATCCGGACTAGGTCTATTCGGATGAGGATGAGGGTCCATTATATGGATGTAGCAGAGGATGTAGTCTCCATGGTCCATTATCTAAAATCGTAATTGTCTGTTAGCGCTATTCTGAATATTTATTGAACTAGTATTCAACGCTTCTAATGAGACACCATCAATCGATTATCTATGGATAATAGCATAGACTTATATAGTCTCCATGGATAATAGATTGAGTTATCCATGTTGGGCTGTATTATAACTCCAACCTAACATTCATAGTCAAAGAAATAGTGACCAAAATGGCAAATAATCATATCAATGAGGAAACTGTTAAATGTGAAAAAAAATTGAATATAGAATTAAAAATTAAAGATGAAATATTAGATGAAAGTGTTATAATGGAACATCAAATAATTACAAACGAAATATTTTACGAAAATGTTAAAATGGAACATGAACAAATTACTGAAGAAATTTTGAATGTAAATGTTAAAGTGAAACAAGAACGAATCCATGAAAATGAAAACATTAAACTTGAAAGAAAATTGAATGTAGAATTCATAATTAAAGACGAAATATTCGATGAAAATATTTCGGAACATCAACAAATTCATACTGAAAAAAATCGTTCTAAATGTGATGTTTGTAATAAAATATTTAATCATCATAGCCTTTTAACACAACATAAACGAATCCATACTGGAGAAAAACCATTTACATGTGATGTTTGTAATAAAACATTTAATACGCAAGGCAGTTTAACTCAACATAAACGAACCCATACTGGAGAAAAGCCATTTTCATGTGAAGTTTGTAATAAAACATTTAATCATCAAAGTAATTTAACTCAACACAAACGAATCCACACTGGGGAAAAACCTTTTACATGTGAAGTTTGTAATAAATCATTCAATCATCAAAGCCATTTAACTCAACACAAACGAATCCATACTGGAGAAAAACCATTTTCATGCGATGATTGCGATAAAACATTTAGTCAGCAAACCCATTTAATTGGACATAAACGAATCCACACTGGAGAAAAACCATTTTCATGTGATGATTGTGATAAAACATTTCACGTTTTAAGCAGTTTAGCTCATCATAAACGAACCCACACTAGAGAAAAACCATTTTCATGTGATGATTGCGATAAAACATTTAATCAACAAATCCATTTAACTGATCATAAACGAATCCACACTGGAGAAAAACCATTTTCATGTGATGATTGTGACAAAACATTTAATCGGTTAAACCTTTTAGCTCGACATAAACGAATCCACACTGGAGAAAAACCGTTTTCATGTGATAATTGTGCCAAAACATTTAGAGTTTCAAGCAGTTTAGTCCGACATAAACGAATTCATACTGGAGGGAAACTATTTTCTTGTGATGTTTGTGATAAAACATTTAAACAGAAAAGCAGTTTAACTAATCATATGAGACAAATGCATGCGAAATAATAATGAATGGAAAACAAACGATGTTGGCCTGATATTTGTTTTCGACATCAAATAATTACAATAAAGCTGAGTTCATTATAAGATAAATTCTGTTAACAGTTTAACTTAGAAATTTAAAATAAATAATTAAAATTTAAAGTTGATAATTGTTTATTGAGTCCTGATGTTCTTATGAATTTACAATTTATTATGATTAAAATAAAGCTTAAGCTCTTTCAAGAACGAAGGAATTTGAATAGCATTGAATTTTTTTTTTAGCGTGACAGCGTTCGAATACACACATAATTGGACTACTCTTAGACTACAACCGTTTATAAAAGTATCAAAACATTTAACATAGTATTGTATTTTAGTTCCAAACTCTCATCACGAAGGGAACCTTCTGAATTTACTTCATTGTTTCAAAATTTATATATCAAACAATTCTGGACAATTCTATGAATAAAATAAATATTGTAAAATATTATTATTTTGTAATTACATTACGATTTGACCAATAGTATTAATCATACAAACAAATAAATTAAAAACAACATACATTATTCACAGGTGAAAAACATTATTCATAAACCCCTTTTGACCCTAAATAATAAGAATTAAAGCGCCTGATAATATGTAAATTCATACGATTCATTGCTTACACAAAGTTTCAAAGTACACAAATATTTATGAAACAAAACAGAAAATAAATTAAAAATATAGAATAGAAAAAATAATTAAATATTGTGAATTGTGTTTTGTGGATTGACCAAAAAGGTTGAGGACATGTTTGTATATGCAAATACATAATTGTTATTGGTTTAAAAAAAAAAATATTTTAAAATTTATTAAGAAATATACATTATACATGGTGAGACACTGTAGTGTACTGTGCACTATATCTTGAATTTCAATTGCAAGTGGCGTAATACTTGTGGCTGGGCCGTGCGTGAATATATGGCCGCCTCCAAGATAAGAAGATATAAATGAAAAAGACATTTTAATTAGAATTTTGTAATTAATTAAAATGCTAAAAGCTAAACTTTTTTAGCTTTATAATTCATGGTAATCATGTATAATCCATGGTTATCTAGAAATCCAGATAGGCCCACTTCCAGAGCCTGTAAATCCCTTCTCAATTCATACAGTTTTGAATTTTAAAACTATGGGTCTGATACCTTGAAAACCGATAATCGTATCGCATTTTAATCAACGCCATCGTTTTCGCTAGGTCCAAATTAGCTTAACACGAAGTTTTTATCAAAATCGGGGACATAAAATTTTCCTTCAATTTTAGCGATTTTATTAAGGGGTACCCCTTGGAAAAAACTGGAGAAAATTTTTGTTCTCGATTTTAATAATAATCATTTTCTAGGCTAATTTTGACCCAAAAAGTACGAAAAGGTTCAATTTAACGTCCGACCAACACATTTCAAAATTTCCGCTTCTCAATTCATACAGTTTTGAATTTTAACACTATGGGTCTGATACCTTGAAAACCGATAATCGTATCGTATTTTAACCAACGCCATCGTTTTCGTTAGGTCAAAATTAGCTTAAAACGAAGTTTTTATCAAAATCAGGGACATTAAATTGTCCTTCAATTTTAGCAATTTTCCGAGACTTGTGGCCGATGGTTATGTTAGAAGGGTTGGAGTAGCAAACATCAATCTAGACTTACTAGCTCTAGTTTATAATTTTAATGGGTAAATTATAAACTAGAGGATATCCAAATGCTAAAGCTCTCGAAACCAGGTTTCAAACATAAAAACTGAAATTATCTAGTGGTAAATTATTAAACTAAAATGTTCAATAATATACCGGTAGGTGATAACATTAAGTGATTAAATTGCCAGCCACAACGCATAGTATTATTTGAATTCACTAGGTAGTGCTTTTACAACTTGAGCATCATCAACTACATAGTGTTATTGCTAATTCATTATTTATAATAGTATTTATCAAAAAACCTTTGAATCAACTTATTGATGCCATTTATACTATATCTAGAGCACGGTAGTGTGATAGGCCGAGTTTAAGGGATTTTTGCCTTCGCGCTTACAGTACTATTACTACAGGAAATATCAGAGCAGATTTGACCCCGAAATATCTTCTGAACGAAAAGAGTTACAGTGCTGGTTTTTCGAATATAAGCTATTTAGGGAATTATAAGAGAACAAGTGTTTGCTTTTCGTTAAGAAATAAACGGTTAAACAGTTATTTCGGTTCAAAAATCGTAAAATAGCGGAAACGCCCACAAATCTTGGCCATACATAATCAAAATTCCGGGGCCTAGACCATAAGTCCTTAAAAGTTGATATTTGCCATACAGTTAGATATAGAGACCAAACCGAAAGGAAAATTATCAAACCACGAAATTTATATCGGGAAATGGGAAAACTTTCGTATTTTTGTTTTGATAAAATTAACATAGGAAATATTGCTGCTCTATGATTGGTCCATATTTCTATATTTATAGTAAAATGTTAACACATACCATTAGCGAGAGGTATGTGCGATTTTTTAAAACTTTGTTGCTCCACTTCCAGAAATGCTAGAAGGGTGCGGTTTTTTGCATTCGACGCGAAATTTTTGATACTTTAAATAAGAATCTTTGGGAAAATTTAATTTTCCCATCGGAACATATGGAAAATCAAAAATTAAATTTATGTGTTTAAGATTGAAAATTAAATTCCTTAATATGTCTGTACACATTAGAGCTAGAGCAAAAATGATAAAGTGATGAATTGTAGCAAACTTGATTTCCTAAAACTGTATGCCTTACGTATTTTTCGAGTGTTCTAATATTAAGAGAGATATTTTATATTTTGTGATTGAATATTTTTTATATGATTTTTTGTAAGAAAACCGATCTTACATGACATATGAATGCTGTCCGCTCATTGGTCTATGACATTTCTATAATACCATTGGTTAATATCTAACATATGATAAATTATAAATATTATAAATTAATTGAATAATCTTAACATTTTAATATTGTTGTACGAGATTCTGTACAATAAACATTCAAGTGTTACAGATTTAATTTTTATATACATGAATTCATTTAACCGAAAATCAGATCCACCCTTCTTCCATTTCGATGGTGATTTTTTGGCGCCGACTCAAAATTATTTAGGTATCTACATTAGTGTAGGATGTCATCTTAAATCGAATTTGGCGGCCACCGCAAATGGCGATTTAAAATTTCCAAATTCACCCCTATGATATGGGTATCAATTAAAAGGGCTTGATGACGTCATACTAAATCCAATATGGCGGCCGCCGCAAATAGCGATTTTTAATTTCCACATTAACCCCTATGATATGGGTGTCAAATAAAAGGGCTTGATGAACGAAACACAGTATATAAAGTCACGTTATTCGAAATCCAATATGGCGGCCGCCGCAAATGGATATTTACAATTTCCACATTAACCACTACGATATGAGTATCAAATGAAAGGGCTTGATGAGTGAAGCACAATAACTATGTCATTCTAAATCAAATATGGCGATTTATAATTTCCACAATAACCTATATGATATGGGTATCAAATGAAAGGGCTTGATATATATATACGCCGATATTCATCTGGAGTTCGTGAAGGAAACTGCAGAAAACCTTCTCAAGCATAGCCGGTTACTTCGTTCTAGTCCATACGCCAACAGTTTAGTCAATCAACAATCAATCTTTTAGTCAATCTTTTTTTTATTTTAATAATTGACTAACTGTCGATGTCGGGATTCGAACCCATAACCTCCCAGTTTCCAAGTACAGCATACTGCGCAGACATGACGCCTTAGACCGCTCCGCTACTTGGCTGGTTACTTTATTAATAGCTGGGCTCTTTAATTGGGATATCATCACTTTTTAAGGAGCAACTATTATATGAATATACCATCACCATCACCACCACCACCACCACCAACACCAACACCACCAACAACACCACCACCACCAACACCACCATCACAACCACCACAATCACCACCACCACCATCACCAACACCACCACCAACAACACCAACTCCACCACCACCACAATCACCAACACGTCGTTGTTGGTGTCGGTGTTGGTGGTTGTGTTTGTGTTGGTGGTTGTGGTTGTGTTGTTGCAAGTTTTTATTTAAAATATTTGAATCAAAAGAAATCAGATTACTTGACGCGATATAAAATTTTAATAGCATACTACGAGAAAACTTACGAAATAAATTATTTCATCCAAAGTTTTTGTTTCATTTTACTTTGTACTTATATTCTAACATTTTAGTTTAAACTATATAAATAGCTCGGCTCTTTAATTGGGATATCATCACTTTTTAAGGAGCAACCATTATATAAAGTATCTTCCCGAAAACTCTGCCCTTTTTTACATTTATGTTTTTGATCGGATAGCTACTTATGATAACACTAGAGCTGCAAAACCTACTGCTGCAAAAGATAGGATCAAATTTTTAATTTTTCTCAATAAATACTCATTTTAACAATCATAACATATTTGGAATTCACAAAATATTTCAGATAGATTTATTACCCACACTAGATATTAACTCATTTCGAAAAAAAGATTGCCTAAACGAAAACCTTTAATTAACAATTAAATTTACTCAGTAACTAGTGAGTCACAAACAAACCAAATCGAAAATGCCAGAAACAGTCACAAACGAATGGAATCAAAAAAGGCATGTTGGATAAATTTCACGTTGTCTATTCGTACGATAATGCTTTATTTGAACGTAGTTTAAATTTAATTTGTAACGTTTTTAAATATCCCAACCTATATTTATTATTTCAAATACAATAAATAATATTAATAAATAGAATGTCATTATTCATAAAAACATGCAACACTATGACTAAATAAATAGACAATCAACTCAACTCGAACTAAATCAATTTAAATTTAAATATTTTATATTTTTAACATAATTCGTCGTCAATAGTTTAAAGTCCAATGACAAATTTTTTATAAAAAACTATTGTTTACGAGTTTGAAAAGATATGTGTGATATGTGACTGACTGGTTTCTTCATATTATAAATGTTAGTCGTACACGAATTAGTGTGTTGTACAAAATTTTTACTCATAATACGTTGTAGGTAGTGAAATAATTTATTTTAGAAATAGGCGAAGAAAATAGAAGCTGAGAAAAATGTGGTAAGATAATTTCTTCCTTATTTTAGATTAACGTGCCAAAATTGGCAAAACAGTACACTAATGAAATTACCTCTGTGGTACACTCCTGTTCAATAAAATTGAACAGACCTGGAATAATAATTTTCTTACATTTCATAAAACTCCCCACTTTTGTAACTCTCTGTATAATGATTCATTTATAAACAAAGATAAGCAGTTTATATTTTAAATGTGAAAAAAGAAATAGAAGTATAGTAAAAAAACATTTACTACAAGAATAATCAAAACCCATTCAATTTTATTGAACGGGAGTGTACTTAAAATACCCTGGTATATTTTATACAGACTGTGTTGGAATGCTTTTCCAATAGAGAATCAATGTTAAATATTATTTATTACTGGCAGGCCGTGTGGTTACTATGCGGAGTCAGTCAGTACACGTGTAATGAGTACACACTCTTAAATCAGTCAGTACACACAGTAAATGAGCAGTACACACTCTTAAATGACAAACAAACTACCATACGCATATGAGATGACTATCATTACATGTGTACTGACTGACTCCGCAAAGTAACCACACGGCCTGCCAGTAATAAATAATATTTAACATTGATTCTCTATTGGAAAAGCATTCCAACACAGTGTGTATATATACCAGGTATAAAAATTTCAGACACTTGATTATAATAATGTGGGTTTTCTTTTTCAAATTTTTGCTGTCAATATTTACCGAATCCATTTATTTTTCGAATAAAAGTTGTTAATTATAAAAATACTAATAATTTTTGTTCTTAACCTTTTTTTTGAAAACCGAATGAATACGGAGCAAATCAATTGCACAAATTTGATAAATGAAAGCCATTTTCGGAGTTGACGCAACTTTCACATAAAATCACGCTGAATGTTTTGTGGGTATTTTCAAGTGTTCAAAAAAAAACGATACATTATATTCATTTGGCCACCGGATACAGTTTAAACGTACTGATTAAGTGTATTGGGTAAAAAATTCGGTGAATAGTTAAATTCGTATGTTGCGAATCATATGAGTTTGATGAATTTTAATTTAATAATATTTTATAGTGTTTGATTATTAAAATTGATTACAATTATTTTAATACAAACATAATATGATTATTATTGTTAATCGTGATAATCGTAATCATCCTTTTTTTTAATTTAAATTAAGTAAACCAGTTTAATCTGGATTAACAAATAAATTTTAAATATTTGTAATTATAATATACTTATTAGTCGTATAGTACACATCGGCCGGCATGTACATATAAATATTTCCTTAATTGTCACAAAAATTGTGTATTGTGTTTTCACGTTGTCATGTTGTCATGTTGAAAATTGATAAACGAAACCTTGACTGAATTATCAACTATTCAAAAACCCTGTATAATTAATAAATTTTACAAATGAGTAAAATGTTTTTTATATTAAAGATTAAAAAAATCCCCGACACAATGCAGTAATTATCTTCACACACAGCTAAGAACTATTTCACATAAACCAGCTTTAAAACAGCGTAAACCTCATTGAAATCTGTCCACCCGTTTGGGAGGTACTATGTCACCAACGTTTGGGAGCCACATGTTAGCCTCCTTGGCGCTTGCCTGCCATCGCCGGATTGTAATCCACGACATATTTTGGGTTGGCGGGTTTTTGAATCAATTATCACAAAAACGGAAAGAGTAATTTAATATTACACTGTTTACATAAATGACAGCAAGGATCTAGGGTTCAAGTCCCTGAACCCTGCTAGAAATATTAAAGGACAAGACAAGATTTGGGATTTCAAACCAACATTTATTTTGTTAATGAATACATGAGTTTGTTAGTAGTTACCAGGTAACTTAGTGAAATATGTACTGTGCGCATGAGTATCTAAATATTGAAGAAAACTAAGATTTAGAATCGAGTACATAACAAAATTATTGGCTGCCCAAAGCATTTTTGATGCCTATTTCCAGTTTTTTTGGATTTTATATTTTGTGTTTTCTTCTTTCTCTAAGCTTCCCCTTTCTACTTGATCGATTCTACTCTAACGAACTTGGTTCTTAAAATACGCGAAACTTGCTAGGTGTTACGCCCCTGGTGGTCATACGATGTAACTTTTTAGCAACTTTAACAATTTAATAATGTCTTGATCTTCTTCAGTGCCTTTGTGTTCATCCAATAAAAAAAGAAACCCAGAAATTTCCTTTCATTCCAGGTCTGTTCATTTTTCTTTGAACGGGAGTGTACAAAAATTTACTAAAATCGCTACAAAATAATAAAATATTTAAAAAAAACACGCACAAACGCACATTGTGTGTTTTACATTTGCTCTAGATTTAGTTTGTCTATTGGCCACGCGGCGCTACCATCTTAAAAAGTTTCCCGTAATAACAAATATTGTGAAAATAATAAAAAGCTTACAGGAAATACTGTCTGAAATCAAAGAAAACTTCCTTATCCGAAACAAACAACAACAGCAAATTATCGCATATAAGATAAACTGGTTTATATATCGGCTAAATAGAAAACCTTTGTGGTTATATTATTGATATTTATCTAAGGCACAAACCAATAAAACATTTCTATTATTTCTGAAACAAATCAATAAAACAAAAATTTTATGGTTCAAATTGTAAAAAAAGTGAATGTATTATAAAAATTTTTCAAATAACAGTTTTCCATTAATACATTTTTCAATTCATAAAAACTTTTTCATTTACTGATAACATCACACAAAAAGCACATGTTTACAGTAAAACCTAAATTCAACACGTATTCCGAATTTTTGTACAATGAATAAGCTCCACATAGACGGAATTTTTTACTAATCAGTATTACTAACGGCACTGCTCAGAACGTGGTATATTTCCGGCATGTTGTTGAGCTGACACATGAATGTTTCAGCTTGTCGGCCTAAACAAAATATTGGGCCTTGATTTCCTACACAAATTTTTCTTCTGAAAGCTTATATCTTTGAAACAACAAAATTTTAACCTGTGGTAAAAGAATATGTATTTAGGAGCTTTCGTCTAAGTATCATACGGATGAAAGTATTTGTGGGTGGGGTGGGGGTCGAGGCCCACCTAAAACTTTACTGACCCACCTAATCTCTCACTCCGTAACTACGTCTCCTTCGCCAAACACTACATAAGTACGAATATAACTTGGAGTTATTAAAATCAGAATTAACAAGTGAAAATAACAACTGAGTTAATTGCTTACATATCCGGTATATATTGAGTTTATTTAAAAAAAGTTGTTAATTTTTAAAAAGAGAACTTTGTTGTCTTTAAATTTTTGCCCAAACTTGGTCCGATTTTTCCCATTCACGAACTCGACCTTACTTTTTAGCTGTTAAAAACACACACAAATTTCAGCTCGTTTTTTCTTTCTGATTTGAGTTATCGTGTTCACAGACGAGCGTATGGACAGACAGACGGACGGCCAGACGAATATATGGAAATGGACTAATTGGATCATTTTTTGAATACCTATATTACCAAAGTACCACCAAGTGCTCTTAAAAAATTAATTAATATTTTTCCTAATGTTGGCCCACCTTAAATTCATCGAGTCAAACCTGGCCCACCCAAATAAGTAAGGCTTGCGACGCCACTGGGTCATTCAGCACAAATATCTTCATTCAGCAAAATTGTCAATTTTCATATGTTCTGCTTTTCGTTACCCAAATTTAATTTTCTAACTAGATAGAATAGAGGAATTATTACTAGAAGTCTTCAACACTATCACAATTCCGATGAGAATCTAACCTCGACAAGAATTTCAATTGAGAAAATAGCTTGGCTATATTCGTAAATGACGTAACAAGTAAGAAACTTTGACTCGTTGAGACTCTATATTATAAGAAAACATGCCAATAGAAGTCAATAGGCGAGCTGTGATAAATATCTCACTCTCAAAAAAAGGAACTCGACCCTTGACTAATTAAATTACTAATCAATACAAAACAAAAAAATTCTTTTAAATGAATACAAAGTAATAAACAAGCCTTTTTAAAACAGAGACAACAAACATACAGACGATATTGATTAAACAAAGCCAACAAAGAACACAGTCCATACACAATAAACAAAAACCACTCACTACAAACGTGACGTACCGTTGCGTCACACCTCTGTGACGTATCTCTGCGTGTGTGTGTATGTGTGTGAGTGTGTGTTTATATAAAATACTAAAATGAAAAAAAATAATAATTCTATGGTATGAGAGAACTGATAGAAATATAAACATAACATGCGAACATGACGTCAGTATCACGGTCGCGGACGTTTCATATCACATAGTGTGCACGTGAACACCACGCTAGTGATCACGCGGTCATCGACTGATTGCTATATAGTGATTGGTTGTAAGAGACGAGCCTCCATTCATGGTTGGTTGTTTATGCCAAGGCATTACATCTCTGTGTGATATATACACAAATACACACACCCCAGAAACCTACAGGAGTACAGACATGACACACACACATTAATACTTGATTTCAAAGAGAATTTTCATCAAACGTTTCATTTTATATCGGTTTATGAAAGAGTTCACATCGATTTACAAAAGAGGAATTGCTATAAATTTTTTATTTTTATTCGAAGCCATTCTCTCACATTAACAAAGTGATTATAGTTATTAAGTGTTTTAATTATTAATTTTAAAATGCAACAAACAAATTTCGATACAACGGGGATTCCCTGTTTATCACCACCATCAACTCCCCCGCTCCAGTGCGATTACAATGTAAGTATTTTGAAACTTTTAAAACTATCGTTATAACAATAGAATCAGTGTTAAGTGGCTTCACCTATATCATCAGCATATTACCATGCCGAGATCACCCAGTGTTCACGTGATCACTAATTTTTTCTTTTCTTTTGTTACAGATGTTACAGAAAAAAGCAGAACAACAACAGACTGGAATTAAACGGAAAATAGAAACAGCAAATTTGGGAGTAATTACACCACAATCATCCGATACGGAAAGTTGTGATGAAGCTGACCTACCGTTTCGGAAACGTAGTCGCCATCATTATGAATATTGCAGTAGTGAATTGGAACGATTGTTAACAACACCACCCCCTGAAAAGAATATCCAAGAGCATTTTGAGAATCCGACCCCAGTACGATATGTGTCAGTTATACAACGTGCAACAAAAGATGGGGCATGCATTTCAATACCAATTACACAACTTAAACCTATTGTGCCCGAGGAACCTAAAATTGTTGAAGAAGTTCCAAATATATGGAAAAGTTTGAAATTCAAAATGGGAAATCGTAAAGAAAATATTTTGGTTACTACGAAAAATACGGATCATGAAAAAAAAGTTATGATGACGTCATCTGCAAATAAGACTGAGATCATAAAATCATCAAACGAATCATCGCCACCAATTCCAAAACCAACAACGTTAAATTTACCGCCAATTGCACCAAAGTTAATGACAGCAACGCCAACGACTGGTGGTAGCCCAACCTTGTTTTTAACGTCGACTGAAAATGGAACAACTACTTTCATCCCCGCACAAATTGTTCTGTTACCATCCGCATCACACCCATCGAACCATCAAATTATTGCTGCCACAACACAGGCAACAACCGTACCCACCATGGTGAATGCGACACCAGAACGTCGTCGCGTCTACAAATGTGATTACGACGGATGTGGCAAAAACTACTTCAAATCGTCACATTTAAAGGCCCACACACGTACTCACACTGGCGAGCGTCCATTCGTATGCCAGTGGGAACAATGTGGTCGACGGTTTTCACGCTCCGATGAATTGTCACGGCATAAACGTACTCACACCGGTGAAAAGAAATTTGGATGTCCCGTTTGTCAGCGTCGTTTTATGCGTTCCGATCATTTAGCAAAACATGTAAAACGCCATTCAAAGGAACGACCAAATTCAACAATGCGATCAGTCAATAACACAACCACCTCCACACAGCGATATAACCTTGTACAAGCTGTGATTCGCCCATTACAGCCAGCTCAGTCATAAAAACTCATCATCCATCATTCTCAAGGACAAATAAAATTTGCATTTTATTAATTGTTCATTTGTTTTTAATTTTGGAACATTCCAAAATTGTTTTATTGTTTTGTTCATTTTATTTATTTTTATAAATTTTTGTAATACCTGTGATCAAAAACACTATACTACAAAAGTGTTGACATCATCATATACTGGGTTCAACAAAGAGAGTATTATGTATTTTTCATATAGTCTTATCTTTGTTTGAATTGAGTAGTTAATTTTATGTATATCTTTTTTTGTTAAATATTTTTCTATATTATTGTCTTTATTTAATGGTAACACTTTTGTAGTTTGTAAAACCTGTTTAATATATTTCTCAAATGGTTTCATTTTTAAAAAAATACGGTAATATAAAGTAGTTGAAACCATTAAAGAAATAGTTAAAATAGATTTTTATTTTATTAAGTATTTATTGTGTAGAAATATGAAAAAAATTATTTTATATTAAAAAAATGTTAATATTTAAAAACTGAGAAGTCAAAAAGGAGAAAATAAAAAAAATTTTGTTTATTTTTTAAATTTGATTTATTTTAATTTATCGACCTTTCACACCCAAGTTCAGGGCCTTTTATGGCCATGTACAAACAACGTGTTTAGTTTGTTGTTTTTTTTTCTTGCAAAAAGACGTCAGAAAAATTTATTTTGATTTATCTGAAATTATCAGGATATTTTTCACGTGGTGAAAACAGAGGGGTATTGCTATCACATAAAATTACGTTTTGTTGTGATATAACTGATGATGCATTCACATATTAGTTCAAGGTTATATTTGTTATTAAAAAGAAAATATGTAGTGTAGCCTTTTACTTAGGGTTCTGTACGAAAAAATAGGCACCTCTTTAAATTTAATTTATCTTTATTTTAATATGAATTTAAAATCTGTTTAATTAATATCGTATGATTTCATTGGTCAATAATTCAATGTTGTTTTAGAGGTACCTGTTTTCATGTGGTATCTTCGAGTGAATAATTTATGGCTAACAATTCTTTCATTCACATTGAAAAAATTAATTTAAACTCACTTTATCGACTTTAGAAAGAATTTTTATGCAAACAAATGAAAATAACAACCAACTGAGGTAATTACTTAAACAACCTGTTTATACTCAGTTCATTTGAAATGCGTGAACTATTTGTTTATTTGACTTTTTACACACGAACAGATATATAAAGATAAAAAATAATATAACCAACTTGAAATGAAACTTAATGAAACTTTTTTTCATATATCGCTTAGTTTTGGTGGTAAATACGTAAATGTGCCATTAATTTTATATTTACGCCAGAAATATATTAAGCATGAAAAAAAGTTTCAAACAAAAGTTGTTTTTAACAGATAAACATTTTTTAACTTTACAGATTTTCCTTTCTTTTCCCTAATGGTTGAAAGGAAAGTGAAACTATGCGGCACCCATGCCTGGAACGATATTATAATTATGTTTCCACTTTTAAACATTGTAAACATTGTATATATATATATATATATATATATATATATATATATATATATATATATATATATATATATTATATATTTTACATATATATATATATAAATATGTATTTTAATTTTAATTTATTTATATATTTAGTCGGATTTCGTACAAATGTATAGAATTGGAAAAATCCATGCAAGCGAAATCATAAAAGATTTACGGTTTCTGCTACACTCTGTATATGAAAATAAAATGTATACAATTTTTTTTTTCTATTTTGCAGAAATAAAAAATAAGTCGCATTTTATATAAATTTGAAATCAACAAATGACTAAGTCGAAGGGAAATGCAAAATTTAACATAGCATACATACTACACCATATAATAATATATATGTATGTATATAATCATTAAAAACATTGTTATTGTTATCAAATTTTTAGCATTAATGACTCAATATTTTTTTGAGTCATTGCATAACAATTTTAAGAATTGTGAAAAAGCGATACTCTATACTCTGTGTATTCATT
This sequence comes from Nineta flava, assembly GCA_963920215.1. Taxonomy (NCBI): domain Eukaryota; kingdom Metazoa; phylum Arthropoda; class Insecta; order Neuroptera; family Chrysopidae; genus Nineta; species Nineta flava. The sequence continues at coordinate 58,516,723 of OY986045.1, read as the reverse complement.
GGAAAAGTAACCCACTATCTTTCACCGTTTAGAAGATCAGTGAAACCCGCAGGCATGGAGGCATGAGACAAAAATATAATTATTGCATTATGTTTCCCGTTCTTAAATTGAACAACTTTTGTTTGAAAATTTTTTTTCTAAAATACGTATTTAAAAAAAAATATTTCGAGTGGGATAAAGATTCAAATGATCACACGTATAAATTATGCAGCGAGTTAGAATCTATCTATATTAAACGGTGCGAAATAGAGAAAACTTTTATATGAAAAAAAATATTTATATCATAAAAACAAACAACTTTAGTTTCAAACTTTTTTTCATGGAACGCATAGTTCTGGTGTAAATACGGTCATTGTTAATACTTTCTACTTGTTATGAGATAAAAGTACTAGTTATGATCTGAGAAAAAAGTGCGTAATTTACATACGCCTTAAAAACTGTATATCAAATGACTAATTAACTAATTAAAACGATAAACTACAATATTACATTAATTTGTTTACATTAAATCAATTAATTTTAGCAATTAATTCTTGTAACACACTTATAAGCCCGAGCTTAGATTGTAGAAAGTCTATCAAATAATTTTTGTAGAAAATCATTTCGAGTCTAAATCGGGCATAAGTTATTTCCATTTATGAAGGTCAATTGATTAAATATTAAATATATTCTTTCACTTTCAGGTGAAAGTGTCATCAAATTAGCAACGAATAACATATCCTGAGACAATATAAGAGTAATTTTAATAAGAGTGATGTTAACAAGAGTAAATCGAATGAAAGCAATTTGAACAAGAGTAATTTCAATAAAATTTATTATATTTTAATTTATTTTGTTTAATTTTTTATTTCTTTTTATTTTTGTCTATATTGATCTCTATTTTCTATCTATTTCTAATTGTCAAAGAGTAAATTACGACTAGCTAATTTAAACTGATGATGACTACTTTGTAGTCGAAATACGTATTTATAATACAAAAAACTGATCTAGGTATTGGGGCGAATTTGAAATTTTATTTCAAAAAACCTAGAGTTCTCATTAATTATCATTTGATAATCTAATATATCAAAAATGGTTTTCCTGGATCATTTTTGGCGAAAATCCCAACACCCAAACCAAATGATCCGATGAAAACCGAATTATTGCTTTATACCATAGAATTGTTTATAAACAAGAACATTTTTTTTAGTTCACATTTTTGCAAAAATATAAAATAAAAATTATTTTTCAAAACTTTTCCATTTTTTAATGACAAAAAAAACAACCTAATGAATTCAAGGCAAAAAAAAACATACAATACCTTTGTCGTTCCATAAATAAAGTAATTAATAGCACCACTATTTATTTGTTTACGTAAATCCGCAGTGCTAATTATACAATTGTTTTTTGTAGTATAAGAGCGATTTATTACTAAGCTAATTGTCATATGTCTGAAATATTTTTATGGAGATTTTCTATGTAAATATGAACAAAAACAACAAAATTAATTATATTAACTATTGTTTATCGTTCAAGGTAAATTATAAAGAAAAATTACTTTATCCATCTTGTTGTTGTTGAATTTTCTTGAAGGAATTTTCCAAATCCCTTTTTTTTTTTTTGAACGATAAGAACTGAAGATAAGGTAATTTAAATAGACAGCGAGGTGTTCTATTTTTATTATATTCTTATCAGTTCCACTTATTATTTAATTATGAAATTGTAACACTATTTACTAATGATTGTTTACGCGTGACGTAAAACTTACTGGACTGATTTTAAGGATGTTGTTTCCGTATACAGTCATGTTTCATTAATGTGGCAACGTTGAAGTCATTATGTAGAAGATAAACTTCTTCAGAAAAATTTCGTTGCGTTTTAAGTGTTCCGTTCCATAATTGGATAAACGGAACACTTCGGTGAAATCACCTCGGTGTCCGCCAGTCCGTCTTTCTGTCACAGGCGAGTTTCTTTTGAATAAAGTGACGACCCAATTATAGATGCAAATTCATACAAACTTGATTAATTAAATATTGATATGAAAAAATTAACTCATTCATCGGGTATCAAACCCTGGATCTCTGGATTTCTAGGTCACTGTGTTACCGTTATACAACGGATGATACTGATGAATGAGTCAATTACAAATAAAACTATCATCACCTCGAATACAGCAATTATGCAAAATTTTACTGATCATTTTTTAGTGAAATATTTCTCCAAGATGTGCGTAATTTGATGAAAAGTTGGAATACAATCGTAATCAGAGAACTAAATTGTTTATCAAAGAGCAATTTACATTAATGCTCCCACATGCAAAAATTTTAGATTTTTGGATTCAACCCAATTCAAAAGTGACCCAAGCCTCCGCCAAAAACATATTAACTAACGTAATTAGTAAATTAACAGGACACATCCATCAGCAATTTTTATCAATTTGTTCTCAAGGTTAAAGTAAACTCTATATAAAATTATAAAAATTATTCTGGGAAATTCTGAATCGTTTCTATCGGAAAAACCTGCTACTGATTTATTACCATATAATGTTATGGCCGCATCAACAAAAGAATTTCATAGTGTATTTTCCAAAAAATTGTTCAAGCTTACAAGAATTTTCATGCCAATTTTTGCTTGACGACAATAAAATAAAAATTATTTTTTCATAACCTTGTAAAACATTTTTATGGGTTATCAATCAATTGAAAATTTATGTATTTTCCAATGAAATTTTTTAGTCTTTAGTAATACATATTTGATAAATTGAAATTAATATCATCTTGTCATTAGTAAATTCAGTCGTATTAAAATAATACTAGTCATATTACATTTCGAACTACAGTATATTAATGTAGACCAAATGTTTCATTCGGATACAACAATTCTACCAATTTCAAGGTGAGAAAAATACGAATAAATTTTTAGCCACAATGTTAGACTTATTCGCTTTATCCATATCTATAATACACGCACAGCTCAGAAAATGGAAAAACCCCTAAGAATACCCTGTTTACTTTTATTCATGATAGAAAAAGGCGGTATTTTGCGTGGGAAGTGGAATACTTTCATACTTACAGAAACTGTCAAAAAACTTTATATTTCCAACGCAACCTCCCTGAATATAGGGGAAAAAAAGAACCAAAATACCTTGTTTAGTTCTATTCATATTAGAAGGATATTTATTTTTTGCATTCGACGTGGAGTACTTCGAAACTTAAATAACGCAACCTCCTTCCTTCCCGAAAATTGGAAAAACTCCCAAAAATACCTTCTCAACTTATATTCATGCTAGAAGGAAGCGGTTTTTTGTATTCGACGCTGTTTAATTTCATCATTAAGGGCGATATATGGCCTCTCAGGTCATAGGGTCAGAGTGGCGTTACCTACACGCAGAATAGTTCATTCACGAGGAAGGAAGAAAGAAGAGCAGACAGAAATCGGCGTAGATGGTTTAGATAAAACAGCAAAGAAGTTAAATAACATGTGCATGTTAACTTTTATTCTAAAATAACAAGTACGCTAGTACTCACATTATCGTTAACGCAATTAACTTGCGAGAAACGATTTTCCACGTTGAAGCGTATTAAAACGATGCTTCGTTCTCTACTAGAGCAAGAACTGCTGGACTTGTTGATTATCCTAAGAAAGAAAAGCGAAGATTTAAACTTTTACGAACAATTTATTGACAATCTAGCTAAAATTTCTTCTCTAATAGAAAACAAATTTAATCGGATAGCTTCAGTTACTAATTTAGAGGTGCATTTTACATAAAAAAATGAACCACTTTGGAAAATAAAATCTTCTATAAACTCTTCATCATTTAGTTTGGTGGGCGGCGACCCTTAAAATCATGATGCCACCCGGGTCAATTAGGCCCAGTGTGACGCTACCAAGTGGAATCATTTTCAGCCGTTTAAATACCACAGCAGAAATGTATCATAATCAAGCAGAAAATATCATGACTAAATTTACAGTTGGACTATGATGCTATAACATGTCAAACCTGTCAGTTTGTCTCTTTGTTAACACGGACAGATAGACATGCAAGTCAATAAAAAGTATGAGTACACTTCAGTTTAAATAGAGTTAGTCAATAGCTGATGATGTAAAAAAAAAATGTTTCATATCAACGAACTTGTTGGTGGTATGTTTTTGTATGATAAAATGCGCGATACATTCATTCCCACATACACTCCCGTTCAAAAAAAAAAAAAGAATCAAACTGAACCAAAGTAGTATATCACAATTTTTATTATTCTTGTAGTAAATGTATTTTTCAGGTACAACATATAATGTAATTTTTATATGTAAGAGGAAGATATAACATTTAACATGTATTAACTCTACATATATTTTTTAAGGGCTTACCTTGTTTATCACTCACACGGATATAAAATGAATATTCTTTATAAAAATATAAATACATTGTTATAAATACCTTTCTTTTTACACACTTAAAAACTATATATTTACCTTTGTTATAATATTTACACACAAGAAAACAACAACTAAATTAATATTTTACACAATCATTACTCATAACTGAACAATATCGAAATTTTAATTTATATATTTCATATTCATTCCATTTTGAGATTTACACAGAATAGTCATTTTAAACAAGGCTCGCGAATTTCTTCACGGAAATTTGGATTTCGTTTTTGGTAAAAATAATCTTAACCGGCCCTGTTTTTTTCTTAATAATTGACAAACTGCCGATTTCGGGATTCGAACCCATAACCTCCCAGTTTCAAAGTAGGCAAACTGCACAGACATAACGCCTTAGACCGCTCGGCCACTTGGACTGGTAAGAGTAACAAAAGTGAGGAATTCAGATTGGTTCATTTTTTTTTTGAACGGGAGTGTACACACATCATACATATATGTGAGTACTCTTACATGTAGTATGTTGTGGAGTTGAATTGGACAGTGGTTTTCACACCCACAATGCATGAGACTGTCTATTTCACATCGTGATTATGATAATCATTTCAATTCTAAATAAATTTAATTCTGTTTGTTTTTTTTTTTTTTGTTGAATTTTATATTGTAAACAACATTTAATTTAAATGACTTCTATATATAATTTTAAATTTAGAATGAGCCAGGGATGGGTAAAATGCCTTTTTTAACAAAACGCATTTGCAATAGAAATGTTAAATGCTGTTTATAGAGCACGAGACGAATTTTTTTTTGGTAGAATGCTTACAAAATATACCATGGCATGCATTGTGATGGAATACACCATGGCCTTGCATTGTGATGCATTTCTATAATATTTATCATATATTATAGAAATGTATCACAATGCATGCGATGGTGTATTGTGGTTCAAATTTTTATTCCCGTTATATGAGATAAGTCAGGGAATATTAAGTTTAGTTCCGAATTTGTAACGGTTGAAAAGATTGTATCGAGAAAAAAAATTTTGGCATAGGTGTTCATAAAATGACCATGTCCGCATATCCGTCTATCCGCCAAGCCGTCCGTCTGTCAACACGAGTTATTCTGGAGCTAGAAACTAAGGCCATGTTCGTGAAGGTACAAAATTGGACCATATATGGGGAAAATGGGCAAATTTTGAAACCGTTATAGATAGTACAAAAATTTAAAGCATGAAATGTACCTTTTTTGCAACTTTATATTTACCGGTTATTTAAGAAAATAACTCAGTTGTTATTTTCACTTGTTTTAAACTACTGTTTTTTGCTAAACCCAAATTATCGAATATCTTGATCTAAATCGAGTTCTTTTTTATAGAGATTTTGCGTCATTTAAATCACAAAAGGTCTCTTGTAATTTGTAAACTTGACCGTTTTCGATTTATAAACAATTTAATGTCATTAAAAAAAAGCGAAAAAACGGCTGTTTTCAACGCTGAAAAATAAAATTAAAAAATGAAAATTTTCAGATTACCAAAATTTCTAAATTTATCTTTGAACATCCCTTAACAAACTCCAGAAGAGTAATTACAGATTATTTCTTTCTAAAGATTTGTTTTGTAATTGTTCAATTGCTCAATTGATATCAATTGCTCAGTTACTCGATTGTTTAATTGCTTAATTGCTCAAAGCAGACCTCAAAAACTCAACGGTTTGAGGTCACAAAACTTGACTATCAGAGAAGGTCACAAAAACAATGCCTAAAAGTGTATATAGTTCAAACAATTTCAATTCTATTCATATGTTTGTTAAATTTTATTTTGTAAACAAGATCTATTTTAAATAACTTCTTATTAATATCTTATTTTAAATTTACTATGACAAAATTAAACACTTTTTCCATGTCTAATACAAGACCGGTCAAGTGGGACTCGTGCACCAAGGGTTCCGTATTTAATATAATCTGTAAATAAGTTTTTATAAAAATTTATCTCTAAATATATTTTTGTATTCTTTAGATGTTAATATATTTGAGTAAACTGTACAAAAGTGTGTTTAAAGAGTTTCTGAGTATTCAATTGCTTTCCATCCTTACCATTTCGATAAGGAATCCATTACTAATAGTTATCTATTAGTAAAGGATTTAACATATAAAATTGTAATCAACAAAGGAATGTGCAAAGCCCTACTTTTTAGATTTTCACCCCCCCCCCCATTTCCAATAACTATACATATATTTTCTATAACTGTACCAAATTTCAAGTCGATAGCATAAGCACTTACTAAAAAAACAGCTGTGATAGATAGACAGACAGGCGGACGGACGGATAGAGTTGCATTACATAAGGGTTTTATTTTAATATTATTTTGGTACGGAACCCTAATAAATAACGTGTGTGTTTAGGATGATATATTTGTAGGTTTTTTTATTATATCTACACAATTTTCTCCAAAGGTATGAGTACTTTGCCTTTGGTCATTAAGCTTTATATTACCAAAGGTTTCGATTAACCATTCTTTTAAACCGACCACCGGGGTAGCTTGCACAGTATAGGGTAAGGGTGACCAATATATTATGAAACTGCGCATATTTCCTAATCATTCCATATGCATTTCATTATGATGTTTTATGAGGGAGTCAAAGTGTAATTTTTGCAACTGTAATTATGGGCTCTTGGTATAAAAGTCTTGTTTGACGATTTTGATCAAAGCTTACCTCGATATTGTACTTAAATTTCCATGTTCCACTACTTATGTGTCCTAAAGATATTTGATTCAAAACTTCAGCGACGTCATTCCATACGAATAATGTCAGGAATTCAAACCATGCTGCTGGCATCAAATAAATTTGTTTTGGTTTTTTTCCGATTGTTGTTTACATTCCAATCCTCTTCGCGATGGATAGAAAAATGAAATATTAATAGAAAAATGGAGAGCAATAATTAATTAGCATTTTTGTATAAAAAAAAACAGTGTGATTTAAAATTTATTCAGATTGCATCAGAAAAAAAAAACTTGACAATATTTTTTTCCATACTAAAAAACCTGATTTCGAGAGCTGTGGCGTTTACATTAGCAAAGCAAATTTATACAAAAGTTTTATCGTTATTTATGAATGTGATGTTTTTTTTTTCTGTATGGGAAAAATTTCCCATTAAAGTTACACTGACTTCGAACATTTTTTACCTGATGGAAATTTTGTTTATTTATATTTCAAGTAACGAAATTATTAAGATCCAATATTCACTATATAGTTATGGTGGGTCTATTCAGCAGATAATATGCGGATTGACGCAAGTATAAAGCCGTATCACATTTTTAAAAAAACCATCAGACTATATATACCGTCTGTTTTGGAAAGCTTTGCTAATCGAAAATCAATGTTAAATATTATTTATTATAATAACTACACAATGCTTCATAAAGAAATAAAAATAGTGGGGGTACTCTATAGTCTGTAGTGTGTGTGTGCATACGTAATGAATAATAATATTATAAATTAAGTGGGCATCACTAAATCCCCACTCTTAAATGACATCAAACAAATATCATACCACAAGCAGTCAGATGTTTGTAAGTATGTGTATGGTTTTATAGTAAATACTTTATTTATTTAACATTGATTTTAGAATTGCTTTTGAAAACAGAACAGACTGTATATATAAGGAACCATCTCTATGTGATGCGAGTTTTACTCAGCCCGTATACTTGAATGCAAAAATTTTGAATCAGTTGAAACATTGTAAGTGTTACTGTATATATTGGGTGTGTTTGGGCGAACAAAGTTCTTATTATCCTATGTTAGATACTCAGAATATCTAAGTTTTCATCCGGGACACTTTGCAGATACCTAGCAACTCAGACTATGACGTCATTTTGCTTAGAGGAGGTTATGTACTGTACGTAAACATAAACAAATATGGCTACTTCGTCAGCAAGTCTGTCCAGGTCAAAACGTACCTCAGTCGCTAAGACCTTGATTTAATTTTATGCTGAGTATCTAACTTACTAAAAACTTTGTTCGTCCAAACACACCCAATGTTTTATATATATATATATATATATATATATATATATATTCAGCAATATTTACGCTTGGAATTTGACATATACTGTTTGAAGTATATTGCTTTTGAGTGTACACTACCGTGCATTAAAATTGAACCAGAAAGGATTTTTGAAAATTCATCTCCTAAGGGGGTTAAATAGGATTGAAAGTTTGTATCGAATTTCGTCATTTTCGATGTTAGAAATATGGAAATTAGTGTTTAGGCTTGTGTTTATAAATTTAAATCTGGTGTATCAGCGTTTTTGAAAATTTATCTCTTAAGGGGGTAAAATAAGGGACGAAAGTTTGTATGGGAAGTGCGTCATTTTTGAAGGTAGAAACGTGGATGTTGGTATTTAGGCTGCTTACATTTGAGAAAAGTCGGATAATTCATGAGTTGTTACCGATGGGAAATCCCATCGGTGTATCGGAGCATCTATTATCTGTTAAATAAGCCCTAGTGTTTCAAGCAAAGTACGAATCGATCATTTTTGGCGCGAATTTAATATTCAGTAGTATCAAAAATCACTATGTCTCATTCCAACTTTGCAAGATAATAACTTTACAAGAATTTAGGGGAAAAGAAATTACTTTGACGACTTTCAAGAAAACTTATTCAAAGCTGACGAAATTATATTTCATTTCAAATTTGTAGGTAAATTTTGAAATCTTTTAACTTTTAACATTTTGGATTATTAAGTTGTCCAGCAATTTTTCAAAAATTCTTTATTATGACTTTTAGATAGACAAAAGCTAAGTTTTTAAAGATTTTTGTTTTTAGAACATTTTAATTTCAGAAATAATAATAAATGTTATTTCGGAGATTTTATTGGACATCTTCCCGCTTAAAAATAACAAAAATTAATCTTTAGAGGAAGTCTGACTAAGAAATCTAAATATATATATATTTGTTTTATTGTTTATAATACTTTATTTTTTTACTAATAAAAAAATATTTTTTCGGCCTTTAAAAAAATCAAGGAGTTCTAAAATTAAATTGAACAAAAATTAACCTTGTGAATAGATCTGTTATTTGAAGAAAAAAAAACTGTTAGAGATATTGAACTCTAGAGTACAATCAATTCTCAAAGTTTTAGCCATAGCTGAAAATAGAAATTAAAAAGTAATATCACACAACCTCTATTGTCAGAGTTTATAACAATGAATTCAACTGAATATGCATTGAAATATGCATTTAAAAAATATGTTTCTAACAAAAGTTGTACAGTTAAAAGGGTAAAATATAATGAGATAATTATACTTTTATTCTATGCATCCGTGTTCACGTGATATAAGTTATCTTTTAAACGGTGCAAGATAGGGAAAATTTTCCCTATCTTGCACCCGTTAAAACATAAGTTATACCACAAGCATGCATTATGCTCCCCCCTCCCTTAAACTGAGAAACTTTTGTTTGAGACATTTTTTTCTAAAATGTATATTTAAAAAAATTTTTAAGTGGAAAATTTTCAAATGGCACACTATACTGGGTGTCCCATAAGTCACGAACACAACTGAAGGTATGGATTGAAAATTTAATTCTGAGAAGAAAAGTCCTCTACCATTTTTTAATCAGACTTATAGGTAATTCGTTATTAATTAAAATAAGTAACCAATCAGAGGCGCGCAATAGCGTTGTGTGAGTGTTTGTAAGTATGTTAGTGGGGAATGCATGTACGTGTGTCTGTAGTAACCCAGTATGCGCTTCTGATTGGTTACTTATTTTAATTAATAACTAATTACCTGTACGTCGGGTTAAAAAATGGTAAAGGACTTATCATCTCAGAATTCAATTTTCTATCCATACCATCAGTTGTGTCCGTGACTCACGGACCACCCTGTATAATATATACAGAATATAAAAGTATGGTAAAAGGGTAATAGAGCGTCGGAAAATTATTTTAAAACATCTTTGACGGGTTTAACGAGAAAATAATGTTAAAAATTTTTGTAGAGTGAAAGTTTCCACGTGCTATAATCAACAAAAATTTTTTTTTGTATTACATCATAAGGCCATTTAAATTAGCGCATACTCCTAAGACAAATAAATTAAATTACGATTTTATAAATAGAATTTTGTTTATATAAAAAGAGATAGACGTATATTCTAATTTGTTATGAATTCAAGTGTGATGAAAAAGGATAGACAAATACAGTCATATATTATGAACACGCATTCATGTAGTGATCATTGACTAAGAATTGGTCGGTCGTCAAGTTAGTAACGCTTTTGGGTAATGGAAAATTTTTCAAGGAAATCTAATTGTGAGATACATAGTGAAGATTACATTTTGAAAGAAAATGTCACAATTAATAAGACCGCTAAAAAGAAATTTGGACACACAAAAAATTTATTCATTTTTAGTGGACTCATACATATAGTCCAGTAAATAAGACGGAAAATCTGGAAAAGTGGTAGAACAGTACCGATTTTAAAAATTCTGTATTTTCTTGGATTCCTTAGACCTTCAGGGACATTCATCAGTACTAACCCTTGCATTACCTCGAAAAATTTTCTCCTAATTTTCGCATTTTTCAAGGTAATGCAGGGGTTAGTGCTGATGAATGTTCCTGAAGGTCTAAGAAATCCAGGAAGAAAAGAATTATAAAAATCGGTGCTGTTCCACCACTTTTCCAGATTGTACAGTATTTTCCGGCTTATTTACTGGACTAATAGCACGGTAGAGAGTCAGAGAAAGTTTAAGAATAGACACTTAACTACTGTGTTACATTAGAGACGATTTTTAGGCATCTGTATCTCAGGATCCAAAAAAGCTATGAAATAGTGGAAGTGGTGGGAAATTACATTGAGGCTTTCAGTCTTAAAATGACGAAGCCGCGGGTATGAGCTAGTTGGAATTAACAATTCTTGAATTTTTAATTCGCTTACACATTATATTTGTGGTTTTTAACCGCAGCTGTTATGTTTCGTAAGGGAAATCGAATACGATTCTGCAAGCTTTTCAGACTTAATTTTACGCTATGCATTATTATTATGACATACAACAATAACATTAAGATGGTTTGATGCAATAACATAAGCATTTTCTATTTTTATTATATACAACAAAGAAAGACTATAATGCCAATATAAAGTCTATCTTGTCTAAAGTCTATCTTGCATACATATTTTCATTAAAAAAAAAAACATGTAAGTTCACAAAACTATATAAATTTATAATAAATGTTTGGAAGCCATTGACCGTGCATAAAAGTATTTTGTCTGTTGATCATTAGTTTTAAAATTAATAAAAAAATTCTTAAAATACACACAAAAACAAACACAAAAATGGCTGACTGCGAAAAAACAAGTTCCCGGACAACGGGAAGTAATGCAACTACGTATATCGAATAAGAAATCTTTTAATGACAACATGCCGTTGTAAAAGTTGCATCTATTTACAAGATGGGAAGAAACTGACCACTTTCGACTATATGTTATCATTTAAGAATTTTCTATTCGATATTTATAAGCACTTGTGATATTTAAACAGTCTGTTATTTAGTAGTGAATACCAGTCCTAGTGGCCGAACGGTCTAAGGCGTGATGTCTCAAAAAAAAAAGGGGGCGGTTAATTGACTAAACTGTCGGCGTATGGACAAGAACGAAGTAATCGGCTATGCTTGAGAAGGTTTTCTGCAGTTTCCTTCACGAACTCCAGATGAATATCGGCATAGTTCCTATCATAGTCGGCAGCAGCCGCATACCCTACCAATTCCTAGTCTATACACAAAAATTCCTTCCACTGCACTCACATCGCCACATCCTTTCCAGCGTCCACAATCTATCTAATCTATCTATCTATTATAGAATGGAAGAGGTTGAGGAGATTGGCTTCTTAGAAATATGGGTTCTTTAGGGATAGAAAGATGAAATTTTATAATTTTTGGCATCTATGATGATTAGTGCCTTATTCCTTCTGTTTTGAAAATGTTTTTAACTAATCAGACTTCAGTTTTCTTATCGAGTCCAAATGCGTATTCCTAGGCAAAAAAATATGTTAGCTGATCAGTTGTAAGGTATATAAATTATTTATTCGAGAAATTATAAAGTGACGATAAACTTCTAGATATTAATACAGGGATTCAATACACACATTTTGGTTGATTTTGATCCGTAGCCAAAAAAAGGTTGACGACGCCTGGATTAATAAATTGCAGTGTGTAAATAAATTAGTACCTTATTACACGTCTAATTTGCACTCGAACAAAGTCCCATCACATTGCTATTACTGTTCATATAAATTGACTCATCTTCAAACAATACAAAAACGACGTAATGTATGAACGGGGGGAATTCATTCCACTAAGCGTTTACATTATATTATTATTAATATCGTATCGTATTTTTGCATGCATCACATTCATGTATTATGTGCTCTGATAGTCTGATGACGTAGACGAATCACGCCCTAATATCATGGTATTACACGTGATCACAATATTTTTGTTGTGTGTAGTACCTATCTTTAGCATAATTATCACACACAAATAAGTGGTTTTTTTTCTTCTCTTCTGTGATATATTTGTAATAAATAAATACAAATTTGTTTTTATCGATTATTCTCTAAAATTAAAAATAAAGTTGTTATAAACAACTTTAGAATCAATACACTGCATAGCAAAAAAAGTGGTGTACTTAAAGAAATTCGTTTAAATTATTTTCTTTGGAATTTTTTCGAGTTTACTCCTTCGAGAATCGATTTCATTTAAAGCCCCTGGTACGAAAATTTGATGGGTAGTAAAATCGAGCGTTAACAAAAATCGTTATATTTTTATAAATGAATTAATATTAGCGCCGCCTACAAACATAGTAATATACGTACCTGATAATAGATGGCAGCATATGTATTGTTCTGTTAGCGCCATCTATTGTATATTCAATGACAAATCGCACTTAAAGAGTAAACTCCACCGCACTTCGGAGCTGACACGCACAATTTTTTTGCATATCAACTACATTTTTATAAATTTGTATATATGTGATTATTGATTTGGGCGTAAAATGTTAGAATTATAATTATTTTATTTCGAGCATTTTAGAAGGAAATAAACTTTTAACTCAAGCTTTCTAGGCATACTTTTAATTAAGTTTGCTACACCATGTTGGGTGATTACCTCCCATTCCTAGACTAAAGCTGTCATCTTCTTATATGTCAGACAAGTTCATTCCAGATATGTTCTATTGAATTTCACTTTGGGATACGTTGTGGCCGTATAAATGTGACCAAATGTCGATCGTTTTATATTAATGTATACCTACCCTTCGGAATCGTTTCTCCACTGCTTCCGAGATAAGCAAAAAAATTCCAAAGAAAATAATTTAAATGAATTTTTCGAAATGCGCCACTATTTTCGTTGTGCAGTGTAAATCAGTTTTTTTTTTTGATTGATAATATGATAAGATGATGTCTGAATTTGTGTGAAGTTCCTTGACTAAATAGGTGTGAGCAGGGCCATTGCCTGAGTATATGGCCGCCTGCGCGTGCCACTATGTATGGCCGTTTCCGAGATAACATCATATATAAGCAAAAGAAGCATATTTAATTAGAATATTCAGATCTTTGAAATCCAGATAAAGCCACAAGTGTTGCCAACTTGACCCGTCAAATTTGACGGGTTGGCGATGTTGGCTACGGGAAAAAATTGTCTTTAACGACTAACAGATTTTTTGGCTGGACAACGTTTATATTTTTTTGGTTTTGGATATATTTATATTAAAACTATTTAAATAGTTAAAGCAGGCTTAAATATCGATAGGGAAATAGAGAACTAGGGAAATAAAACTCGAAAATCCCTACTTGACGGGACTATAGTGTTCTCTACAACGGGAGTTGGAATTTAATGTTGGTAACACTGAAAGCCACTTCCAGAACTTGTAGCTCATAAACTAAGAAGGGAGGTCGTGTACTACAACATACTTAAATCAGAGGCAATTTGCCTGACTACTAATACTAGGATTCTGTGAGGTCCTGGCAATTCAATTCTTGTATTTTCTTCATCTTCCTTTTGTTTTTTTATAAATTCCATATTTTATTATCATCTAATCTCATTACAAAAACACTTGATATGTAAAACATCATAAATTCAAATTGAATATCATAGCGTATAAAATGTTAGCTTGTACATAAGCATAAAACTTTTTTTGTAACACTTGATTTCATTACCGATCAAATTGTCGTACCGGGGGTTTTAAATTCAAATCGATTCGTTAAGGAGTAAACTCCAAAAACTCTATTTTTAGAATTATATTGTCAATAATATAACACATATATACTCGTATGTTGTTGAATGTACTTGTTTTCGGGGTCAAATATCTTTTGAAGAAAAAAAAGTTGTATTTATTTATTTGAGTACAATACGGCGGCTACTTAGCATACATTTTACACATTTACTATTTAGCTGCATATGTGTGTGTATACACTGACTGAGACTGACTGACTACATTGCATTAATGCTCCGTTCGCACTAATGTAATGAAAAGTATTTACAAAAATGTGTATATAGAGAAACCTTCTACGCATAGTTAGCTGAAAACATTTTGTTTATATTATAAACGGTGTACAAATATTTATGTAAAATTTAGTTTAGCCTGAAACGGTGTAGATCTATTGAATGTAGTATCTTTTTTTTTGGAATCATGCTCGAAGCAATACCGATCATATTTTTGTATATCTTATGCATAATGATACTATAAGTTTAGTCCCGAGTTGTAATGGTTGAAAATGAAATGACATTTCAAATTTTGCCCCAATTCCTAGAACATTTATAAATACGTATTTAACCTACAATGTAGATCAGTATGAATTAGCTAATCGTAACTATCTCTGGGATATGCATTCAGAGATATGTTGCTTGTTGCTAATTTGGTGCGTGTCTCACAATGAAATTAAAAAGTTCTGTCTTTTATATGATTTTGACTGAGGTTATGATCTGACCTGAGGATTATTTGAGTTGACTAACTAAAGGATTAGGCGTGTGAAGAACCCCACCTATTTATTGACGGTATCCTTTTGCGACTATGCGGCGTTGTTTTTGTCACTAAAGTGAGGGTATCGAAGCTAACCTTGATATTCAGGTATTATATTTTTTGAAAATGGTTTAATTTTATTAAATCAGAATTTGGAATTGGGCCATTTTCTAAATTTATCTGTTTTCTCCATTTGCATATGTAGATACTTTCGTATGCATCTAATTCTGTGGGGTTTAATGTTCTCGAGAGAAAATATCTGACACAGTGAATATTGAATAGCCATTATTGTTGGTTTTTTGACGGATAAGAAGGAACTAAAACAGAAAAAGAAGAATTAACTTCAGCTGTTAACTACAAAAATTACCTTCGAATAGACTTCGGTGGGCTGCTCGAAAAGTCGCCATATCAATAATAACAATTGTGATTAAGTAACAATCATGAACATTGGACAAAAACTGTCAAACACTGCTATACTCGTTCAAACTGCTAGTCAAGCGTGTTGCCTCCATATACGAGAAGCCCCCATACACGATCAAACAATTTTCGTCAACTTCATATTGTTTTAGGTTTTTTGGTCACACAATACCAGGCACGTTCAAATCGCTTGTCAAGCGCGGAAGTCAAGCGAGAAATAAAATCGATCCCGATCGATTTTTTTCAAGCCGTTGTGCAAAAACTCATCAAATCCACTTCATGGCATACATCAACAAATTGCTTGCGCAAACAGGTTGTTGCCAATTTTGCTTGTTGGTGTATGGGGATGAATTCCACCCGATTTGTTTCAAACCATTGTGTGAAAACTTAATCCATGGCATACACCTAGCACCATCATTATTATTTCTGCAAAAGCAGTGGTTGCGCAATTGCTGGGTCCTGTATGGTGGCCTTAACAGGTAGTATAAAAGTTTCAACACACAAAATGTTTCTTTTTCTAAAAACAAATAACTTTCGTTTGAAACTGTTTTTCCTAAACTAAATATTTTTACCCAAATTTCGCATATGCCAGCACCGATTCGAACCGGTTTAATACATTTATATTTATACAAACAAACATCTTTATATATTATTAATAATACAACGAGGCCATTTTGTTGTTTCCATTAATTGGTTGTGAGTATTCGAATCGAAATAGCCTTTAAGAATATTGCTTATCTGAAATATTTTAATATTTGTTGAAGTGGATAAATGTTTTACATGTTTATCGAATTTACACACACACACACATTGATTAGATATTTAGAATTTTTATTAATTACATTCGATCTGTTAAATTGTAATAACCAAGAGTGGTTATTATGTTACAATAAAATTGATTGATTACAATTTGATAAACCCGTGTGCACAAGTGGCTATATGACACACCAAAGTTATCTAGTGAGATTTTTTTCTAAATTTGGATCAATGACAATTCAGTAATTTTCATATAACCCAGTAATTTTAGACAAAAGAACAATCAATCAATCTGTGACCAAGTTTTCCAGTGAGATTTTTCTTAAATTATTAGTCAGAATTTAGAATTTCTCGCTTCTATGACTTTTTTCCATTCTGAAAATAATTTTAATCATCATTTTTCATCATAATGGATGATCTTCGCTGAAATAGGAGTTAACTACGAAGAAGATCCGTCATATTTTACCAACGCTTCCCACCAAATTTGCACTAAAAACAATTAATTTAATTTCACATATTTTACCAACGCTTCCACCAAACTTGTAAGGTTTATTTTATGACATATGTATTTTCGAATACCATCAAGAGTTGATCTAGATGGTTTATTGCTATCAGAATTGCATACATTTGCAAACCTTTAAATCTATCAATTAGAAGTGCGTTTGCAACATATCAAGCTAATATAAAAGCATTTTAAATAAAGAGCTTTTATAAAGAATAGAAAAGGCGCTTGATTAAAAATAGTATCATACTCAATGATTTATGATTGATTAAAAGTAAATTAGTGATTGATTGATATATAATTATTATAAACGGATAAACCACAAAGTATAAATAATAATTATATACATTAATTAATATATTGAACATATTTCATTTAAATATATTATAATAATGATAATAATAAAAAAGTCATAGATGATAATATAATTAAAGGTTATTTAAAGGTCATTTTAATAAAATAATCAAATGTAATAAATATATAATATACAATATATTTGTGTATATATTGTAATAATTGTGGATACCTTTCATGAAGCGGAAACGTGATGATGTGTTTATAAGCTCTTAATTTATTAAATCTAAACAGAAAAAAAAATTTCAATTACTATAAATAAAGTTTATTCAACTGTTTAATTATTGCAATTTTTAATTAATTCTTTATATTTATTGATTATTTTGTATAAATGATGACATTTTAATTAAAAATACAATTTTTTTTTTTACGAAATATTTTACATTCTTTTAAAAGGTCAGATTTAAATTTGCGGTTTCGTTATCACAATTAATTTCGAAAGAAATTTATGTAGGCTAATTCAATTTTCGAGTTACAAAAACGACACCGAAGTTATTTTGACGTAGAAGGCTTCATAAGATCTAACTAACAAAGTCGTCTGGCGATTGAAGGTTTATTTCTTTTGACGAAAAATTTTCTCGTACCACGCTAATAATTTTAAAACTCGGTATATCGCAGAAAAAAATTTTGGTTTAGGTGTTCATATAATGACTTGATTAGCCCATTTCCACATAGTTGTCTGTCCGTCCGTCCGCCTGTAAACACGACAAAACAAAAACGAAAAGAGATAGCGAGGTGTGAGTCCCTGTCATGCCTACTGATTTTTTTTTGAAAACTAACCTATTTCTCAACCCAATAATCTACTGAGAAAACCACTGACATATTTTGCTGTTTTGAAAAAATTCGTATAAGAGATGAAAATAATTTTGGGATTATCAAAAATAGAATTCTTATTTATTTATTTACATTTTTAAAACAAAATTGATTGCATTTATTTTTAGGATAAAATTTACAATAAATATATCTCTAAAATAGATATTTTTAATAAAATAATAAATTTAGGTCAAAAATACTCAAAATATATTTATAATAAAAAATATAATATAAATTATATTAAAATCAACAAAAAACAATGCTCTATTAAAGTATTAATTTTTATTACGTGAGAAAAATCTCATTCCTCAAATTATTTACAACAACAAAAATTTGTTATCAGTAAAAAAGAATTTGGTTTATCAAATAATTAATTTAATTCTTGTTTTTTTTTTTGAAATTAAAACGATGAGTTTGTTGATGTGATAAAAAATTCTTAATACAACTGATGTTGAAATAATTTTTAATTCATGTTTTTTGCTGTAAAATGATTTACTGTGAATTTATTTAAAGGAGGTAAATAATGAAGGCTGTTTAGTTTATTTTTGAATTTATAATTATTAAATTATTTAAATTTTTTAGTTGACCTAATTTTGAATTTATGCTAGAAGTTCTTTTTCTTTTAGCCGACAACAGAGTGGGTTATGTTTTTAACACTCTATTGGAAATTCCAGCTAAGAGAGACTCTATCTAGCGTCAAAAACAAGAACCATCGGTGAATGTAAACAAACATATTTAGTTGTATATGCGAATTGTGTATTTTTCATTTTAATAATCGTTTATTGTAATTTCTAATGTCTGCAAATTGTTGTGTACCGAACTGTAAATCTTCCAAAAGAATAAATTATGATATTAGTTTCCATAAATTTCCAAAATGTTCAGAAATTGTAAAATTTAAAGCATATTTTGGAGGACATGTATAATATTTTCATAATACTCATAATACTTAAATACAACTTATAAATTGAACAAAAATAATTAAAGATCAATTCTAAAATTATTTACAATCTAAACGTAGCCTATAGGCCGCCATACACGTTCAAGTAATTTGCGCAACAACCATTTTTGCACAAATAATTTGATGGTGTAATGCCATGGATTGAGTTGTTGCACAACGGTTTAAAAGAAATCGGTCGCCATTGATTTTTATTACGCAACATTTCCGCGCTTGACAAGTGTTTTGAATGTGTATGGCAGTGTTTGCCCAAAATACCACAAAATGAAATGAGGTTTACACAAACAAGGTTGTTGCGCAAATTGTTTGATCGTGTATGGGGGTCTACTTTTATTGTGCAACACGCTTGACAAACGGTTTGCCCGTGTTGAGTGACAGTTTTTGAGTGAGAATCTTGTCCAGTGTTCATGATTATTACTTATCATTCATGTGAATTATTTACTAAATCATTCATTCTGTCAATATTGTTCATCAATTGATATTATAAATATATGGCGACTTCATGAGGTATTCGAAGGTATTCGAGTGCATTCGAAGGTAGTTTTTGTAGTCAGCAGCTCTGAAACCAAACGGTCATGACTAATTACGCTCCTCTTCATCAATCAATTCTTCATCCAGAACCTCTACTTCTTGAAATGAAGTTTGTACAAGTTTCTGGAAGGTATATGGAGTATGACTGATATTTGCGCAAACACGCTGTTGCGCATATTGTTTTATCGTGTATATGCACCTTTATTTCGCAAACATGATGTTGCACAAATACGCCGATACGCAAATGGATTGATCGTGTATGGGGCCCTTTACACATATATTGATTGAAACACATTTTATTGATACAAATTATTGAATAAATAAATATTCTAGCACGCGAACAGTTTCTAATGTTGTTTAATGAAGTGTATTAACTTTACATAAATTAATTCAACAGTTTTTTTTTTAAATATATTCTTTTATATAATTAATAAAATTGAATTATATATATTATTTAATTTATTGATGTGAATGTTTTTATTATTATGAAAAAAAAAACAAACAAATGTATGGCAATACAATAAGCTATTTAAATGTGGACTTTGTCCTGGAAAATTATAATAAATATTATTCATATATATTTTTTTACTTTAGCAAACAGTCACTACAATAACATATAGTCTGCTATATATATAGAGGTTATGTTTTCGATGTTCCAAGATCGTTGCTGAATCTTTATGTTTTGAGAGGTCTCTACATTTACATTTTTGGCATGAATAGACAACTGGTTCAATGGATAAATGATGTTTGTGAATACGACATTTTTACATTAGTGTACAATCAATAGAGAATAATGCGCTGCATTAAATTACAGGAATTATTAAAAAAAAATTAGGTTCAGTATCACGTACTGAATGTAAATGAACAAAATCCTTACAAATTTCGATCACGGAAGTGCCGCCATTTTGAGAACAACTGTATAAAACTGAAGATATAGGCCAATATCTCCATCACCGTGCATTTTAGACCAAGAATGGTAATAACTTTTCTTGTAGATAATTGGATTTCCCATTTATTTGTTTATTATTTCCTTGTATCACTTACAGTTGACGACTTATACGACTCATACTATTTTTTTATTGACTATTGACGTGTGTGTAATACTATACCATCTGTTTTGGAAAGCTTTGCTAATTGAGACTCAATGTTAAATATTATTTACAATAATAACTACACAATGCTTCATAAAGAAATAAAAATATTGGGGGTACACTGTAGTCAGTAGTGTGTGTGTGTGCATACGTAATGAATAATAATATTATAAATTAAGTGAGCATCACTAAATCCCCACTCTTAAATGACATCAAACAAACATCATACTGCAAGCAGCCAGATGTTTGTAAGTATGTGTATGTATGTATGATTTTATAGAATGTTTCAATTTTGATGAACGAGAGTGTATTATAATTTTTAAGCGAAATGTATTATATTTTTGTAAACTGATGATTTTGAGTAAAATTATTTTTAAATTAAAAAAAAATTGAATACGAAACTTTATTTCATCTCCAAGCTTTTATAATAATTCGAATTCCGTCGAAACGAAAACTCCACATGGAAAATGCTAGAAATTAATTAAAACTTCATTAATATGTACAGTAAGTAATTAATCAAATAAATAAATAATTAATATAAAAAAAAACACAAATTTAATTCAGTCTTAAAGGTAAAACAGCAAGAGACACACCTTCTTCTCTTCAAATCGTATAGCCAGAACAAAAACAAGATTGCAATTTCATAAAACCATTGCATCATCAAAAATTAACTTAAGATTCTCAATATTTTAATGTAATAAAAAAAGATAAATAATGCAATAGATCTTGTATGAGTAAAAAGGATAAAACGATTGTGATTCTTAACATCTTTTTCACATAAAATAATAAAATGATGAAAAAGATGATTGTAAATAATCATTGGCTTACATCATTCTCATATATACACGGGTGCCGAACCATACACGCTAGGTCTACTCAAACGCTAGCGTACTGGAATTTCTTCATGTCCCTGATTCACGCATGTTATAAACATATGCCTCAGAACACTTTTCTAAACACTAAAACTTTGCAAAAAGACCTTCTTTTGTGGTTGGAATACGTAAAAATCCGAAAAAGTTAAAAAAGACCTTCAGTTTTTTCATTTTGATCTCGACTAAAAGCTTCATTAATATAAAAATTAAATATCAAACTTCAATGTCATAGAAAATGTGCGTTTTTGAGATATTTTTTGATTCAAGAAATTGGAGACGGTATTCAATGAAAAGATTGTTGGTTTGATTCCTAATAGATTCTAAATATAGGATGGCGAATGACCTGGAAAAGCACCAGTCAAGGAATTTTTGGTTTCAGTCAGGGAATATGATAAGAATATCTTTTGGTCATAAATGTTTCTATAGAATTAAATTTGATATTTGATATCTCATAAATCGCTCACGAAACTGTCAAATGAACACGTTTTTCATGGTTTTTTTCTGGGGGTGCTCATTTAATTTTATAAATAAATTAAATTTTATAAAAGAAATTTAATTCATATAGGGACAACTGCTGACTTTTTATTTAAAGTGATTTTTTCAAGGTCAGTACTCGTACGTTACACGCTCCTTTAATAATCCAAATCGTTAGTTCAAAAAATCCATTTGATTTGACGGATGATAAATAAATTATTTTCTTGGTAATAATTTAATTGACTAGATCATTTATTTTTCCTTCAGAAAAATTATTAATTATTTATATTTAACAATAAGACTACTATTAAAGTAGTAAGGCTAAATCGTAATTTATGGATAAATGTTAATAGGTTTTATGGTAATCCGTCCTTATGAATACAATATTTATTGACACTTGTGAAAAAAAAGGTTCTAACGGAGTAGTAAAAAATTTAAATAATTATGTTTTTAAAACTCAACATTTAAAGCGTAACCTTATGGGAACTACCAGTCCAAGTGGTCGAGTATAAGGCGTTATGTATGCGCAGTATGCCTACTTGGAAACTGGGAGGTTATGGGTTTGAATCCCCACATCGGCAGTTTGTCAATTATTAAAAAAAAAAGGGGGCGTGGTGGTTAATTGACTAAACTGTCGGCGTATGGACAAGAACGAAGTAACCGGCTATGCTTGAGAAGGTTTTCTGCATTTTCCTTCACGAACTCCAGATGAATATCGGCATAGTCCCTATCATAGTCGGCTGCAGCCGCATATCCTACCAATTCCTAGTCTATACACAAAAATTCCTTTCACTCCACTCACATCCTCACATCCTTAGGCATCACAATAGACCTTATTGCCGAAGTTTAGCCCGTTCAGGGCAGCCTCTACAATCTATCTATCTTTGCGTCGTAAAAATTAAAAAAAAAATCATAATCAACGCTAGCGTGTAACTACTATAAACATGCCGAACATAATTCAATTCAAAGTTGTTTTCTGATTTGTTGCATGCCTTGTTTATAGTTTTTTATTTGTTTGTTTACAAAAATTTAAAACACATGAAGCCAATCAAGAAGCTGTTTAGGTGTGTGCAGAAAATTTAAGACATTAATGAGAATCAGAATTTTGTATCAAGGAAATCCACCACGTTGTTTTAATAGATATGAATTGTCTTTGAATGATGATGTAGTCTTCAAAAGAAATTGGCTCATGTGTTTGTTTCTGTGATCACTCACCTAGTGACTGCTATTTAATTTGCCATTTTAATGCTAAATTCTGGCCGTGAGATATTTTACGCATTTTAATTACTAGCAATGCCTTGTGGTGTCTACCCATGCGTGACAAATTTTTTTTTAAACTAGCAACATTTAATGGAAATGATTTGTGTATACGAATGGATTTAATGCGATTTAATGCGGTAAGTCGGAATGTCGGCATGCGACACTAAGTTTTCCATGAAAGTGAAAATAGCAACTAACTGAGTAAATTACTAAAATATTTGATATATACTGAGTACATTATCAATGCGTGAACTGTTTATTTGTCATTTTTACGCACAACTGTATAAAGATACATAACACCTATTTTGACAAAATGGAAACCCGACTTCAAAAATCAAATATTCTATAACAAAAAATGTACTAAAAATGGAAAACCAAACCCTTTAAAACAAATAAAAAATTCAAAATCGGTTCATAAATGACGGAGTTCTGAGGGGACACACATAAAAAAAAAAAATACAGACGAATTGAGAATCATCCTCCGTTTTGAAGTCGGGTTAAAAACTATGTACAAACACAATTATGGTTGTTATCTCTTACGATTTCAAAGATGGGTAGATTCCTTCCTGGTCGGATAATGCACGGTTAGATCTTGCCAATCCACAAAATTGATCTACTTTTTAGCTCTAGAATCCACACATAAAATATCAGCTTGTTATCTCTTTTCGTTTTTGAGTTATCGTGTTGACAGACAGATATGCGGTAATGGATTAACTAGGTTTTTTTATTACAAAAAATTTGTTCTGCGATAAATATAGTCAACCGTTACAAAGTCGGGACTATATTTAATATAGCCTTGTATATTTTATATATACACCGAGGATAATAATTATTAATGTTCAGTATAGCATGATTTTTGAACCGTAACAGTAACTATACCATACTCTATTTATCAATTATTCATCTATTATTAACAATTTTTATATCTATTATTAACAATTTTTCGCACATATTTAAATCTGATAATATTTTCCTTTAATCGAACTTTTATTATCTTTATTTGTGATTTTATTGAAATTTTTCTCAGCGATACTTTTAGAAAAAAATACGCTTGGGGTAGAAATTTCGAAGCGTTTTTTTTTTTACACAAAAATGTTAACAGACAATTAAACAAACCAAAATGAATCATACATTTTGAAATGATTTTTCAAAAAGCTTTCAATTGACATCCCCTCATAATAAGTTTGAAATTTTATATATCTCGTTCTCACCCATGTATACGCAAAAAAAGTTAAGAGGAGACTTAAATTTAGGGAACTAGAATAATTTCCAAAAGTAATATGGGACATTTATTTATCAAAGCTGCGAACATATACAGTAGCTATTTATGTGAAAACCGGCTGGAGTATAAACTTCAATCATTAGATAAACCCTACGGTAGTGCAATCTATATTCATTTTTTTATACTACAACTTGACGCAGATTGATATACTGCTTATGCGCTTGGTATGAAAATTAATAATGAAAAATTCCACAACAGATGCCACATAGTTTCACAGTTCTAAAATACAACCTGACCGAATAACCAACACGAATTTGGCCAACATGCATTTTTTTTCCAATCGTCTGTGGCACTTTATCAACAGTATTGAGTAAATTAAATAAAAAACATCCATTTAGACAACATTTGCTAAAAATTGACTTAACATAGGCTTACAGTTATTCAATCGATCGAAAATCGTTTGTGACTTCCAAATATGTTCATAAAAACGTTAGTGACTCCGTATTTCTCGAGAAAATTGAAGATTTGATTCAATTTGTACTTACTTTGGCTGTTATCAGATGCCGCTGTACTTGATTTTTTAATGCTATCTAGTGTTGTAATAAGTAACTTTATGTTAAAATAACACCGCCATCTAGTAACCATTTTTCACCTTTTCATTTTTCGAAAAATTTTGAAAAGCTTACAGAAAGATTTCGAGAAAATTATTCAAATCATTATGCTCCGGATTTTTAGCTTTAGCTTATTACAAAAGCAAAGTTAAAGCAAAAAACTCCAAAGAATAAGAATTTCATTTTATTAAAATTCCAAAAATTACATTTTTCATCTGAAAATTAGAAAAATTGGGCAAACTTACTCCAGCGATTTGTGTAAAAATGACAGCACCACCTAGTAACTATTTTTTCATTTTTCGAAAACTTTTGGAAAGCTTTCGAGTAGTTATGTAAAATTTGTATTTATAAGTAGTAATTAACATGCCAAATTGAGAAATTTAGGGACTGTGATACGTAATATTAAAAGTCGCATCACAGTACCCTAAAGCCCCAAACGACACGACAAACAAATAAATTTCATCAATAAAAGTATTTTAAAATTATTATGCTCCGTAGTTTCAGCTTTAGCTATTATAAAATCAAAGTTAAAGCATAAAACTGCAAAGAATAAGAATTCAAATTTTATTAAAATTCCAAAAATTACATTTTTTATCTGATAATTATAAAAACTGGGCAAACTGACTCCAGTGATGATTTTTATATGACACATCCATGAAGCAAGTTCGCCTATTTCGTATAATTTAATTTTTAACTCGTAAAAATATTATTTTTTTATTTTTTCTGGATCATTTAGCTTAAGAATTTCAGAAATATACAGCCATGGCTCAATGTTCCAGTAATTATCCAAAAAAAATTTAATAAACCCCCTGCTATTTCCCCTCATCCGATTTTACCCATTAACGAACTTGACCTTTTGAATACCAAAAGCGCAATGTCCATAGATATATATATATATATATATATATATATATATATATATATATATATATATATATATATATATATATATATATATAAATTTTACAGATGGTGATTTTTGACATCTATTAGGTTGGATCGATGGAAGATTTGAAGAAATTTTTGCGAAATTTTGACTTTGGTACGGGACCAATAGCTCTATTTCCTTTCAGGAATATAATTGATTTAATATTTATTGACAACTATTTTTTTTATAATTTCTGGACCATCTAGCTTTAACATTTCAGAAATATACAGCCAAGGCTCAATGTTCCAGTAATTATCCAAAAAAAGAATTAAATAAATAAATAAATAAATAAATATGCACATAACACTCACTCACTGATGATCACTTTAGGGTGAAAACGATTACACTAAATTTATCAATATGTGTAAGCCAGTTTTATAGTCACACAAAAATGTACCTGCATGCCCTGGGGGGGTTAGTTTCACAAAAATATTTTGCAAATATCTTTCTAATTAAAAAGGCCTTTAATAATGCCAAGAAGGACAATTATATTTAGGCGCCTATATAGTAATAAAATATTTATAATAAAAATAACTCGGCTTTTAAGGATTAAAATCATTATTGTGATTTGTATTGATTTAGAAATATATACCCTGTGTATAAAGAATGTTTTTCGAAGGCGTTGGTTAGTGATACAGTTCGATAATTTCATGATAATTTGTTTTTTCCGAATTTTGTCTTAAACTTTTCCATAATTTCTAAACTTTCTGGAATTTTTATTTGTACTTATTTTGATTTAAAATGTTATGAACTCAGCTGGAAAGTTTGTATACGGGTGTATTTATGGCGATAATACAATAATATGGTACTATCGGCCACAAAAGTAGCGTGCTTTTTTCAAAATTTTACAGTCGTTTTGTGCGTTATTCGAGTTTTTGGGAAAATGTTTCGAATAAAAGTTGTTAGTATATTTATTTATAATGAATACATTTTATTCAGAATATTTTTACAAAAACCGAATGAATAAAACCCAAAACGTCTATATAATTCTATGATTCTTTAATTAAGAATCTAGATGAATTCAAGTATTAACATACGATGTGATTGGTAAAATTAAAATATTCACAGGGTATATATTGGATAATTAACTAAATGTCGTCAACTATTGAAAAAGAGAAAATTAAATTTAACAATATTTTAAGTAATAATAATTAATTCAAAAATATTTAGTACAGACATTTTCATAATTAACTTTGTTTATTCCAATATTTAAATCATTAAAAGTGTTCTTCCACGTAATATCATTATAATGGCGACCCTTCATTTTTAGCTTGAAATGACAAGAAGAAAAATTGTCGAAAGCTTCGAGAAATTTGTAAGAAAAACAATCGAATTTTATTCAAGGTTTTTATTAATTTCACAAATGACAAATACAATTTTTAAACAATTTATATTTTCTTAATCCTTAAAAATTTATATATTGTCTACAAAAAACCGGTTTGTCCATTTTATTTTTGCTTCAATTGTATAATCAACCATTTTTTCCGAAAAATTGCAAAATATGCAAAAGCTGACAAGAAATTTATTTCCTTTAATCGCTTCACCCTTCCTAAAAGTAAGTGTGTAAAACAAAAATCTATTCATGATAATACTATCAACTCCAAAAAGTGAAAAATTACTTAAACGAATATCTTACAAAAGCAGCTAAATGATTGCCTTAAAATACCTTAAAATCTTTGGCAGCATCCAAAGCAACAGTTGTCGAAGTCCTATCATCAATATTATCAATTAATTTGTTTCGTTCAGATTTATATTCCTCAAGAAATGAGATTGCATCATAGAAACTATATTTATGATGGTAATAGTACTCTGGTGTTTGATAGAATCCTTTAAATGTATAATCAAAATCGGATTTCGTTTCATACATATTTGGTATTATGGTTTTGATCAAATAATCGGTACATTCTAGAACATCTTCTTTTGTGGGCTTCTTATTCGGATTTTCTGCTGTCGTTATCCCCGCCACATCTAATGTATTATTACTAGACGTGCTTATTTTTTGAGCATTACCTTCAATAAAATTATTTTAGATTTATTAAAAAATTCAATCTGTAGGATGAAATTTAAAAATTTACAGTTTTTGGGTTAACAAGATGAAGAATTAACTCGAATACATTTTTATTTTTGGTAAGTTTGTTTTATAAATATCTTTTAACATCTCACCCCGAATATATGAACCTTCATTATATGAAAGCTTGACACGATTATGGTAAAAAAAAACGCCTTTTTTGCACCATCTTAATGAACATGGGTATCACATCTAAATGGGATAGCCAATCTATCTAAATGGGTATCACAATTTTTTCTTATTTGTCTTTTGATAGAGTAGTTTTTACTTTATGGAGAACATTTACTGACTTTAAATTTCAAATAAGAAAATTACAAAAGCCACTAATGGACCCGCCGCTAGGGATTTGGAGTACCCATTTTATGTGAGATAAATCTAATATAATAGCTAAACTCAAAATGAATTTTACCTTTTTTAATACGAAAAGAACCTTGTAGGTATGATAGTAAATAACTCTGATTGAAATTTTTTAATCCACGTCCACTTGTAATTAATTTCGTACTACCCATTTTCCCAATTATCAAAATTATTTTTTATTTTAATTATGAGAAATTTTCTTATATATTTTAATAACTTGTTTATATTGAAAAATAATTTCCATGGAAACCAATCAATAACATGATCTATAATAGTCTAGGGATTAACAATTGATCACTTCAATAACGATATATCGAAATAACAGTATCGATTACTTAAATATATTGACTGAAAAGTATCGATATATCTATAATATAAAATTAATCAATTTTCAATTTCGAATATTTTTAGCGAATTACCACCATAGGAAAGGCATCTATTGTTTTTACTCCTTCAGTTTATATATTTGTTTTTAAATATTGGCGCTAAATTTGATATTAAAAAAAACTCATCTCATAAGGTATACGTAAATTACGCATTATGGTAGGAGGTAAGAGTATGGGAGGATTTGATGAATCGGGTTAAAAGGAGACTAATCCAATAAATACTTTATTTTAAATAAAAATTGTATAATTAATATAGTTTAAAAAAATTAGTGATATTTTAAAATACATTTTTAATTAAAAAAAAAATAGTGACATTTTAAAATACCATTTAAATTTCTAATAAAATAGTAACATTTTAAAATACCGTATGCGGAGGTTATGACTTTGTGACTAGTTGGGTGACTTTTTGACTAGCTGCAGTTTTTTTAAATATAGTGACAAGCTCTGGAGTAATAGAAACTAGCAACACTATAATCTGATAGTCCGGGACATACTGGAACTTTACTTTCACTCGACGAAATCCCGCTATGTGTCTCAATCAGTGTTAATTTATAGAAAACTCGAACTATCGTAAACCAAATATTTAATGTATGAATTAACTAAAATACCCAAAAGTTTGCACAAAGCTCTATCTCTGCTACAGTACATTTTAGTTTCTAAAAAATAGTGACATTTAAAAAATACATTTAAGTTTATATAAAAATAGTGACATTTTCGTATACATTTTAATTTCTATATAAAAAATAGTGACATTTTAAAAATACATTTTAATTTCTAAAAAAAAAAAATAGTGACGCTTTAAAATACATGTTAATTTTCAGTAATAGTAAATTTACTGAAAATCAATAACTAATTCTAAATAATAATATTAATTAACAAAATATGGCTATTGATGCCGCGAGACGAGAGTAGTATGACTCTTGTATTGTAGTGACTTCTCTATTGCCTTGAAAAATACGATTAAAAAAAAATTATTTAAAAATATATCTCTAAAATCATTTTTCTAATTTTTTCATATAAAGTGCAAATATTATAGATAACAAATTCTATAGAGATTGAGTACTATCGTCTGTCTTTGGTCTCGTCACTCGCTGACTTATTCTCGTCTCGTCTCGTTTCTCGAGGCATCACTAAATATGGCACAAAGTCAACTTAACTTATAAATAATATCGATATGTAAAAAAATTAGCTAACATAAAAAAGTGGGTAAAGTAGATTTTGCAAATTTTCTTTGTCTTTAGCCAATATTTATTAGTAATAAATTAACATTGTCACAAATGTCTCGCATTTGCCGAATGTGTACTGCCGGCATAAAAAGTAAAATAATTCCGTATAACAATTATCAAATATAATTTTATAATAAATAATAATTGTTAAATGATTTTTCATTTAATTGATTAAACGTCAATATGAATACTCAATACTGTCAACTGTGTACTCTTCTGCAGTTTTTATTCACTCAATTGATAGCTCTACGATCTATTTAGATGCATTGGCTCAAAAAATTGTCCTATGTAACAACGATTCCGAATTTTTGCAAAATCTACTTAAAAATATTTAGAATATTTTTTTTTTTGCTTAAAAATAAAAATTTCAATTTCATAATATATGAAATTATGTATAATCACCTTTCGCTTCGTACGACGAATTAACTGCTGCTGACTTTTTAATATTTGGTTGTTCAGGAAATATTTTTCAAAAATTGGCAATAATACTTTTGATAAAATTCGTTAAAATAATATTGTAATAAATTTATAATCTTTGGCACAATAAAAAATGCGCATTAAAAAAGCCCTAATATAATTTTGCAATAATTTTCTGATGTTTGCCACAATAAAAGAGAGGTTTTCAAACTTGAGCATTAAAAAAGCTCTAAAGTCTGAGCATTCAAAAACCATTAAAATAAATTTGTAGTAAATTTCTGATGTTTACCACAATATCAGATTTGTTTAAAAATTTCAACATTAAAAAATCCCTACAACTTGAACATTTAAGCCACTAAAATAATGTCACTTCAATAAGTCACACAATATGTTTTTTTTGGCAAAAAATCGTTTTTTCAAAAACACTTCCATCACAATTTAAAAATTTAAAATACTTTTATACTTTTTCAAGTTTCGGTTTTTCTGGTAAACTGGTACCTTTTTCCAAAAGTTCTTGAATTTCTTGTAAAGATTTTCCTTTTGTTTCTGGCAATAAAATCGTTGTAAATATTGTACCCAAAAATGATAGTATACCAAATATCCAAAAACCATAATCTTTGCCCAATGTATCTAACATTGATGGGAAAAATTTGATCACCAAAAAACCAATTGTCCAACATATCGATGCCAAAACAGTTGATGCAATATTTTTAATATTCGATGGGAATATTTCCGATACCACAACCCAAGGTATGGATCCAAAACCTATAAATTCAACACACGTGTAATATAATAGTTTATCGGATATAAAGTGGAAAAAAATTGGCAATACTTTATGCATGTAATTCCGTAAAATTAACTGATAATTCATTAATCATTAAATTTTTTTGCACTTATCATTGATCATTAATAAAAATTGTTATCAGTTTAATTGTCTATATAAAGCTTTGGATTGCCTAAACTTTACTAATTATTAAGCGTTGCCATTTGTTTTCCCTAATTATAAAAACTAATTAAAACTAGTTTAGTAAAGTGCCTAATTAATTATCAACAAAATTATGACTATTTAGTTGTCTGTGGACATTAACAAATGATTCTAATCAGTAAATTTTGTACCAGACTTTAAATAGGCTAAAATTCATAATTTGAAAAGTTTTATAATTTACTAACTTACTCCCGCGGCTTCGCCGCATTTTATATCTCCGACTCCGAATGCCGATGATTTCCGATTGTCTCATAGTCGATCGTTAACAAAAAAACGTACTACCCGTATAATATATTGTATACTATCGCTATAGATATTTTCACATCAAAAAGGTATCTATTTTCATTGTAACATGAATCGAAAATAATTTCTGGTCGCGGCAAAGTTGACACGAGTTGGCAAAGTAAAAATTCGAAAACTGCACATTGAAATCTATAAAAATACTAATTTTCAAAACTCCCGGAAAACTTTCCTGGTAACCCACTTTTTGAGCACCAAATGACTGTACTATTATTGCAGTTTCAAAAAAAAAAAAACTGATTATGATTTCAAAGCAAGTAATTTCATTATGCAAAAAAATTAAATTATATTTCTTTAGCCTTGAAAATTAAATAATTGTATTAGCTAAACATTATAATCTAATATAATCCGTATAGTTATTAAACATATTTTAAACTTGCGTGAAATTTTGGATCAAAATATGTGATAACAAAAATTATCTTAGCGATTCTAATTTCAATTGGAAAATATTAACAAATTCCAAAATAAAAATAAAAATCCAAAATAGAAATAATATGCTTATCTAATTGCAATAAAATTAATTACCTATAATTCAGATTAAGTTTTAGAATCATTAATTACAATGCTAGTCAGTATTCATATTTTTAGATTAGACTTTTTGATCCTTCATATTTTTTTTTGCAAAATTAATAAAAAGCTTAATATAATGAATTCGGAAATTTAATCTAAATTATTTATTTGTGTAAAATAAATAAAAAATCTTTTAACAAAACAAATTCACTTTTTTAGCCATAATCATCGAACGATGGAATTCAAGAATATGGCATCAAGCAAAAAATCTGAATTTTTGGTGGAAGCGTCGTGAAAAATTATGGAAAGTTATATTTTTTTTTAAATTAACGGTTTTATTGTGCAATCGATTATGTACTAAAATCTAGTACATAATCAAGAAAATAATATTATAAATCAATCTGGGCCTTATGATTTCCAATAACACTCCAATTTTAGTCAATTTTTCCAATAATAGTCAATAACGGGAATAATGATGGAATTTCTTGGTCAAGCCTTGATTGGTTTGAAATTTTCATCAGTAAGATCTTAGGATTAAATGTAAACAAGTTTTAAAGTGGGTAAACTCGGGGCTGTTTGCTCACTTCAATCCCTAAGCCCCAAAAAAGAGGGTCAAAATGTTAACAGTTACCTAAAGCATCGGAAAAACTAATGTTTTTAGCTGAAAAGTGTATGCCAGGGATTTTCTGGTTAACCTGGATTTTCATAGGTAAGGCAATTTACATAATTTTGATTTTTGTTTGAAACATTTCTAAAAACATACGGATTTATCACAAATTTTCCATACAAATAAAAATACTTACCAAAACAAAATGCAATAACGTAAAAAACTAAAGATGTAATTGGTAAAAATTGTACAGCCGAAACATCCATAAATAAACGATCCATAAATAAGAAAAATAATCCCAAAAATAATAATCCAATAGCCATAGCAACACCAGATATTTGTAATAATAATTTGCGTCCTAAACGATCCACAATGAATGGGACAAAACAACTGCTTACAACTTGTACTGCCCCAATAATTATTGTATTAATTTCGGATGGTAAATCACCATTTGCAGCTTTGAAAATATCTTCAGTGTAAGCTAGAACAGCATTCATTCCAGATAGCTGTTGGAATGCTAATAATCCACTTGCAATAATCATTGATTTTCGTATTGCCTTGTTTTTAATCAAGTCCATAAAATGTCCTTTACGTTGACTAGACGCTTCAATATACGCTTTCATTTCGAACAGTTCAGTTTGAATATCTGTATCGGATTTTCCACGTAATTTCATCAGTGATTGTTCCGCTTTTTTCTCATCATTATGTTTTAGAAAATGGTATGGAGCTTCTGGCATAAACGGGAATACTATCAGGAACAATGTCGGAACAACTGCTGAGATTATAGCAAAATTGATAAACGATACATATGGTCCTATCGTAAATGAAAACATAAAACCCATAGTTAAGAATAATTGTAAAAATGATCCCATTGCACCACGCACTTCTTTATCCGATATTTCGCCTATGTATGCGGGTAATGTAGCGAAGACGGCACCAACACTTAAACCAGCCATTATCCGTGCACAATATATTTGGATAACTGATCGGGTTGTCGCCAATAGAATCCAACTTAATATATATGGAATTGCTGTAGCGATTAAGGTTTTTTTTCGACCAATTTTATCCACTAGCATTAATGATAATATTGGACCAAATATTGCACCCACTTGTGATAATGAACCAATCCATGATTCTTGTTCGATGGTAATTTCATATGATAATGGACTTGTTTCTGCCCAATTATCGCCTTTTAATTTTTGTAAGGCCGAAGATGACCATGTAAATACTTGACCAATACATGTTGTTGCTAAATTTCCTGTGAA
Organism: Nineta flava; assembly: GCA_963920215.1. Taxonomy (NCBI): domain Eukaryota; kingdom Metazoa; phylum Arthropoda; class Insecta; order Neuroptera; family Chrysopidae; genus Nineta; species Nineta flava. The sequence continues at coordinate 58,482,440 of OY986045.1, read as the reverse complement.
AAAAATAAAAAACAAAATTAAAATATTGTCTTAGGAATGTTCATTTTAAAATATAAAAGATATATAAAGTCTCTAGTCTTCGAATTCGAATTGTGTACAGAGTGGTTCATGTATATCAGTTCATCATTCCTCCTTACTTAGAACACTTTCACAGAACAATGGAGATCAAGTGTCAGAAATAATTTTCGATATCCTTTGGTCATTTAGGACGTTTTGTTATCCAGTGAGGCCATTCGACTATCTACCACTTTAAATGGTTGTGATAATGTCTCATGTATTGAAATTGCATTTTTAGAACTATTCGGGCGGGTCAAGCGTTTGGTTATTTGAGACCTCAATTTAAAAATAACCTGTTTTTTATACAAAAATCAAACATTAATGTACTAGCGTTTTCTGCTTTAGAAAGTTTTTTTGATGAGATTAATTTTTTAAACAATTTAACAGTTTTAAATTATGTACATACATATATATTTTTTATTATGTACGTAATTTAAAAAAATTATGTACATAAATTTGCACATCTTTGTGCCAAAAAAACATAAAATAAATTGCCACCTTACCTCGTTGGTGAACGAGGCTGGCGCGGATCCAAGGAGGGCGCAAAAGGGGTGCCCCCCAATTCCAAAAAAAGCTTTGTATCAATCGATGATATTACACAGTGTACCCTAACAAAAATTATTGAAATCGAGAAGAGTGCAGCCAAGATAATGGGCTCTTATGCCAGATATTTTGAATCACAGAAAACAAGGCAAAAATATTATCCATTATATTTATGCTACATTGTTTTTAATGAAATTCATTTCTATTAGCTTAATTATAAATATTGAATTTTTGGTTGAGGTCACACTGTATTAAAAAGTTTGATATTAAGCGCATCAAACAAAAAACAAAAAATTATCAATGATTTGACGTAAGCAATTATCCGATTGGAGACTTATCAAACGGATATTACAATAAACTTCGGACATTTTTATTTATTTCTATAATCAATATAAATAAAAGCCATCGAAATCAATCAATATATAAATAATTTATATATTCAATAATTATAAGATTTATAATTAATTGTATAATAATACATATCGTCTTACAATGTTTAATTTATGAATGATAAATTCATTACTAAATAAAGCTATACTTAAAAATTTTTGTTCGTGAAATAACAAGCAAAATAACTGATAAGAAACACGATTTTGCAACTCCTTGCCCCTTGGAATTTTGAAGAGTATTATACATCTACAAACTTCTTCAACAAAACTGAAACTACCATTATTGGAATTCATCAATGCATCTGTTTTTAAATAGTATCTTGTGCAACTAGTGCGGTTAGTTATCGATTACGCACGAGAGTGATATTGTCCACTCATTCACTCGAGTGGGTAATCGACAATACGGCACGGGTTGCAGATACTATTCTTTTTGCTAATGCGGGATGAGTTCGATTTTAGCACCCGTTCTTTCGGGCGTTAAATGGTTGTTTGGCCATTCAAGTCATTTGGCTAGTGTGGAAAGTAAACTATCCGCACGCAAATAAATTTTTACAATACATCTAAGTAATGTGTTAATAATACTTTCCACGCATGTGTAAAAAAAAAATTAAATATACACACAGAAGGTGAGCCTTCTATCAATGGCCGCTCCAATAAACTGATTTACATTGCCGATATATGCGAAAACCAGTGAAAAACTAACTCAAACCAAAGGAATTCAATTTAATTAACTTCATTCATGGTGACAAAAAGGTTTGCATGGTCTCGAGGTCGACTTTGTTGAAAATAGTCGTGCAGGATACTGATTTGTTTGTGTAAGACGAGGATTTAACTCGGGATATTTAATTTAAACCGATGTAAATAACCTATCTTTAATGTTTTGACCTATCTTAAATCGTTAATAAACTTTTTGAAAATAGTAAATTAAAAAAATGGCTTAGAATAGTTTCAGAAAATGTAAATACATTCGAAACTAAAAGTCTAGATCCTTTGTAGACATTGTATTTCAACTTGGTTCCGTTTATTGTGTAGAGCAGTGTACGTATGTAAATGTCATACTTTGTTAATTTATTAGTAATTATTGGTGATTATCGTATTTCCGGATCAATTATCCCGGATCAACAAAAATTAGAGTCATTATGTTTATGCTTGAAATAAATTTGACAACCTTTTGACTAGTAGATTAAAATTTAGATCGCGGAAATAAATTTTCACATATAAGGTTATCAAATTGGACGAATTTTTAAACTAGTACATTTATTTTATACTAACTTCAAATTTAAGTTTCACGGATGATTAGTCTACAAAATTCCTATCACTTCTTAATAATCACAATTTTGTTTGTATAATTCTATTGGTTTCAATGATTATATATATACAGAGTGAATCTAACCAGCCGCATAATAGCACACGCCTACACTTCCTACCATGATCCTCCCATTTTCCAACATCAATAGAACACCTCCTGTTAGGGAGACAGTCTATTCATAACACAAATACCATCTTATATGCTATATGCTCGACCCGTCATACCGGAATTTTATTGGATCTATCTCTTTATTCATATTTCTATTTTCTTTTGCGTAGTTTTTTTTTATTCGTCTTATTTTATTGAAAAATATCAAACTATATTGACGCTCACGGGTGTCTCCATAAGAGCAACGCATTAAAACTCGAAATTTAACATTAAATAATTAATTAACCCCCCCCCCCCCTATTTCTGAAAGTTTTATAATTGATTTATATGCACTTCAACTACATGTTAAAAAAAATTAAGCCTTAATCTTTTTAAAGCTCCAGTGCTCGTACATCCTTAACTATTATTTGACATATATATTAAGACATAAATTTTGGAATAATATTTTCAAAATCAAATACTATTATTTGTTATAAATTTAATATCATCCTTAACATAAATAAAAATCCCATAAAAGTGACTAATTTTGAGATAGTAAATTTTTAAATATTTGACGTCTTCTATGTATCTACTTTTGACGTTTTTAATCTAGAGCACGGTAGTGCGCAAGGCCGAGTTAATCTATATAAATAAAAATTAAATGCTGTTCGTTGGAAACCGCATTACTTAAGCAAACAGCTGGATCGATTTGGCTAATTTTTTTGTTTAAAGTTCGTTTTTTTTTAATTGGAAAAGTTGCCCGGAAAATTGGAAAATTCGGAAAAAATTGCAAGCGCTATTTCTGGACCGATTTGGATATTTTTTAAATAAATTGTTCGGAATAGTGCGAATAAGGTTTCAAGGGAAAGTAAAGTGCTTTTTATATGGGATTTTTGGACAGAACAACGTCTGTCGAGTCAGCTGGTTATAGAATAATAACATTTTGTGTATTTCAATTTCTAAACTATTATTTAAAGATTTGTTATTACAATACGATATCATTAATCTAGACTAGACGGCACCGCATCTGTTGCAGACTAGTGAATAAGGTTTTTTGAATAGAAATAATACAATCCAAAAAACGGATTAAAATATATTTGCTAATTTATACTTTTTGTAATTTATAATATCGTAAAAATTTATTGGTTTATGCAAAAATATAATTGAGAATAATAGTCTATATGACTAGACCGGATTATCCGATAGCTTCGTAGACTGGATTAACGAATTTTTACTGGAATTTCTTCAAACTTTGACTGGTTTAACGTCTTTTGTATTGATATATCGAATTTGTACTGCATTTGTTATTCACATGCTGGCCTAAGATGAATAAACATATTTTTCACATTCTTTGACATGCTTGATATGAAAAATCATACATGTCTAGTATGGGAATCGAACCTACGACCCCTGGCATGCTAGACCAATGTCTTGAGCTTTGATATTGACGTTTATTTACATATTTTTTAATTAAAAAAATTTTTTTTTACTAGCGTCTGTTTATTCATTGTAGTATAGTTGCTTTTCGGTTATATTTTACCAACAAGATTGACTAGCGTTTACTAAATTTGACATTTAAGTAATATGTCTGAACATTGATATAATTCTTCAATACCAAAATATTGATATGAAAAATCAAACACATCTAGAATGGGAATCGAACCCACAATTTCTGGCATTCTAGACCAATGTTCAATATCAATGTTCAGACTTATTACTTAAATGTCAAATTAAGTAAATGCTAGTCACTTCCGTTGGTATAATAACAGAGTGAGTAATGAAGAATATTTTAAAATATAATGGTAATTTTTCTGTTTTAATGCTTGTATTTGTAAAAGACCTAACAAGGCTCAGCCTATTTTCGAATGATTTGTGCGACGTATTTAAATAAAATATTTATTTTTTAATGGTTATTTACTGAAAATTATATTGATAACTTTGATTTGACAAAGTTTTTTAATGTGCCTTATTGAGAGACTCAGTTTCCAATTAGGCCCCCAATTGAGGTTTCTAAAATTATCATTTTCTCATGTTATTTTCAGTTTCATGTTTTTATAGTCATTTTGCAAAAAGTGGACCTTATTAGGTGCCTCAGTACCATATATAGTTATTAAATAAAGACCAGCCAAATAGCCGCGCTTGTTAACGCGTTGTTTCTACTTGGAACTGGGAGGTTATGTGTTCGAATCCCGAAACCGGCAGTTTGTCAATTAAACAAAAAAAATTAATGGGGCGGTTGATTGACTAAACTGTCGGCGTATGGACAAGAAAGAAGTAACCGGCTATGCTTGTGAAGGTGTTCTACAGTTTTCCTTCACGAACTCCAGATAAATATCGGCATAGTAGCTATCAAAATCGGTTGCAGCCGCACACCTACCAATTCCTTGTCTGCACACGAATGCCTGATCCTCCACTCACATCATAAAAAATGTAAAAGTAAAAATTAATAAAGGTTGAAAAAAAATAATGATGTGGGTGGCCTCTGTTATAGACCGTCGTGTCTCAAAGACGGACGTTAAATCCCATTATTATTATTATTAGTTATTAAATAAACAAAAATCACTCGTTAACAAAATTAAGATGAGACACACTTAATCAATAAAAACAAATCAATGAATATGTGATTCACTCACCTGAAACACATGCCAAATATTGCCACTTTCGGCTACCACTTGCCATAATTAATTAATTTTTCTTATGAAAAAAAAGTAAAAAAAAAAAAAGAAGAGAAAATAAATACACTTAAAACAATGTACAACACTTATTAAAAAAATTACACTTTGACAATATTATTTTTACGTCATCACTTAGATACTTAGACTGGTAAGCGATGTACTAAGTTGTCTAGTCAACACGACAATGAAATATTAATAATTGTAAGTAGAACTATTTATGATCAGATCCGTCACACACATATTAATAAGTGTATACGGGGATTTAAAATATACTATTTTATCTTTGTAATATATTAATTTGCTTAAAAAGTTATCTCAAAATGTCAGAATATCAAAACAATTATAAATTTTTCAAAAAAAAACAAAACAAATAAAAATAAAAATAAATTATACTTATTATATTGACTATTTCCATATACATTTTAGTGAATGTATTATTTGTGGCCGATTGCTTCACATCTTTCTTATCGCTTTGACTTCGTTTAAATTTAATCAGTAGTCTATATCATTTGTTAGTTTTTCGAATTTACTGTTGCTCTAATATTTTTTAAGCTTAAGGACGTTCATGCATGAGGCTTGATCTGTTGATACAAAAATTGTTTTCTAGTAAATTGAATAGCTCAATAGGGAATATGCATGAAAATTTTTTTTCACTTGAATTGAAGCATGTTTACTTGACAAATATCAAGGTAAAATTACTTTTTAAATAACTTTAAAAATAAGCGAGATATAAATGATTGAAATTCCCGATTAGACAAAGAGGGCGATAGCCCTCTTGATATGTTATGTGACGTCATATTACAATTTCACCATTTAAAATACACGTAAAACTCCGTTTTTAGTATTTTTGCAAGAAAGAGACAGATAATAATCTTTAAAATCTTATAGCTTCCTTGATATTTGTCGGATTTTAATTTCGTTTTTAAATATTATTACAGTATTAACAGTATTTTCATATTTTGAAAATAAATGTGAAAAAAAATTTTCATGCATATTCCCTATTATGTAGTTATCCTTCGTCAAAAATTTTAAACCTGTTGATGATCTTTTCAAAGAGTAATTATCGATTAAAAATCAAACTTTTAACATAGCGTCTTATGGAGAACATAATTTTTGTACTTAAAATTATAATGATTAAAGTAGACACCATAATAAATAATGTTTATAAATATTCTTTGAAATATGCAGTTTATTTATTTGCATTAAAAAAATGGTATTGACGAACAGTTTAAATTAATTAGATATTTAATATAATTAAAACTGTTTTGTTAGGTTTGTTTTTTCCACCATATTTTGAAAACTGGCGACAGCGCACAGTAATAAAATATACACATACACATTGTCAAATCAATTTCTAATTTACATTTACTGATATTTTAAAATAAATACTTTAAAAATATTTGGGACAAATAACAAAAGGTTATAAATCGTTGTAAGATTATTGATGATATGCGTTACAACTTTTTTAAAAACCTAACTGGTTTTTGATTCGTCGTATTCAAGTTTTTCATTGTTGATTGAAGACAAAAAGGCTTTCTTCAGCTACCAATTGAATCATAGGTAACTCTTTTTTATTTTTCGTTAATCCAATGACTGTATGACACCAATACAGTTTTTCCAACATTTTATGATATGTTTCGGAACACATTGATCTATATAATATTTAAAAGTATGAATGAAATTGTTATAAATATCGTCAACACACACACACACACAGTTGTATAAATATCAGTCCAATATTATTATTATTATTAACACCTAATATAGATATTTTTTTCATTACTGAAATTAGACACGTCTATAAATATTATAGAAATGCTGTTTGTCACGGTACATTGTGGTCCCAATTTTTTTAAACTCATTTTTCTTTTAAAAGGTCTCTTGTCGCTTTGATCATCTCTAAACAAAATTCTGAAAAGTAATTACAGATTATTTCATTCTAAAGCTTTGTTTCTTAATTTTCAAATAGACACTTAAACTTATATAAAATATGTAAAACGTACATATCCTTCTTATTGTCTAAACTCAAATTGTTTCAAAACTCGGAAGCGGAATTTAACGAAAAAATGACAAAAAGCTCTATTTGGATCCATATATTACCGTGGCAGTCAACTTACGTATATATTCATTTTTTCTGGTACTTAATGACAGATGGTGGCAAATTTGTAAAATGATTTGAAAGTGCAGCTAATTATCCTCAGAGCATAACCGGTGCGAATCAGATAGTTTCGTATATGATTGCATTTCGTAATTCACCCAGAAACACTTCAAAATCATGCTTTCCAATGAAATCGTTATCGAAGTGAAAACGTGTGTTCTCTTATGGTGAATGCATTATACGGTACCCTCGGGTCATAACATAGCAAACACGACAGATGTTTCACAGCTTCTATGGACGTTTTTCTGGATTTTCTTTTTGTTCTTATTCTAATAATGATTGACAATTTTAAATGTCATTTTTTAATTTACTCGATAATTTGTGAAATAAAGTGTGAAGGTTAATTTTGATTGATTTTTTCATTATGATTAACATTTTTTCTCTTTGGCCTTAGATTAACATTGTTATATGAAAATTAACAACATATTAATATTTATAAAAATCCGTAGTTATAGTACACATGGCCACAATAGTAACACAAATTTTATTCCAAACATTTTCCCAAAAAACCGATTGAATAAGGTACAAATCCTCTAAAAAATTGGGAATCTGGTGCTTCTGTTTATAAATATAAGTCAGTGGTATCAGCATTTTAGGAAATTTATTTATTCTAATTTTTTCAACACTACGGAACCTTCTAAAATGTATAATCTCTTATGCATACCAAACATACACACACTTGAAAATTAATTATACGTTGTAAAATTTTAATAAAAGCTTTATCTAACGTTTTTTTTAATCATGGTCCGTATTTTTTGTGTGTTCTTTTTACGTATTGTTTAGTAATATATTCTAATCAATAGTTGGAAAACGTTATTTTTCAATATAAAATTTTCAATTTTCCTCGTTACATAAATATACAAAAATAAATATTAAAAAGTATAGGAACTTGCTGACGTTTTGGTTAAATGACGTTTGGTAAGAGGTTAGAAGAGCATTTCAAATTAATTGGAGTTAATTGTCGTAGCATGTATACATAATAATCTATCCAAATTGATTTGATTTCCTAATCATATCTTTACGGTTGAATGAAAATTTAATTTATAATTAATCCATGAATAGGAAAAAATAGATGGAAATTAAAAAAAAAATTTTTCCTAGATATTAAAAGTAAAATTTATATAATTGGAAATCGAAATACTCACACAATTTTCCATACTTACCTACACAAGTTTTATTTTATGCAAGCTGTTCTACAGTAGTATCCAACTAAACTGTCAAAAATGCCCCGAAACAAGCGAAGTTGAAGCAAGTCTCAGTTCATTTTGGTACCTTTTCCCATTTTCCCATTCGTGAACATTAATTGGTTTTCGCCAATATTACAAAATTAAATTAACTGGTTTGGAGGGAAATGTTTATTTGATCAAACTTATTTTGTTTAAAATAATTTCTAGAAATAATCTAATTCATTAATCTACTACATTTATAGTTGTCTTTGTAATATCGTAACATCTTTATAAAAGGAAACGGGCATCTACATTATCAGCTCATTTAACAAAAATATTAAAAAAATATCGATTAGAAATTTTGTATTTTGTAGTAATTGAAAAAATTATACCTTTTTATTACCCGAAGAAGTAGCCCCTATATAGTCTATGAACGTACAGCGCCGCCTACCTTAGAACCGGCCCTGAAGATGCCTTAAGGTATTAAATAAAAAATCGGTAGGAGCATTGATCTAATATTTTTAAACGTCGACTTCCCAAACAGTTTTTATAGACAGTTGGATGAACAAACTTGTCAAATAAAATTCGTACTCAGCATTTCTGGTTGGCATTTACATCGCAGAGTTATAAATTTGGAAGAGAATAAATATCAGTTTTAACTAGTTTCAATATCCCCTTTTTTATAATTAATCAATTTTTTTAGAAGGATTTTTTTCATGGCTAGTTTTTTTCAAATAATTTGACTTGAATATTCTTTATTAATAATCCAATTATGGATACTATAAATAAATTTATCAAACGGAAATAAGAGTTAATTAGTTCATTCATAAAAATTAAGTCATGTTCTAAAATTTAACTATCACAAAATACTATTCAAGTTCAAAGGTTTTGGATGTGCGTATAAAAAATGCGAAATAAATTAATTGCTTGTAGTCGCACGAGTTTGTTTATTAAACATCAATTAATTTTTTTTTTTAATTACTCCCAAAGAATGTTTACAATAAAGGATAATTAAAAACTTTTATTGTTTATTTTTTATTTCTATTTTAAGAACATAGGTCATATTTTAAGGATCTCTTGCTTTGCCCACGAAAATACATACAATTTATCTTCTACAGTATGGAATAACCGAAAAATAGAATGAAAAACTTTTAGTTTTTAGCTTAGAATGATTCTTTTTAAGGTAGCTCACTCGTTACAGCCAATTGAACATATCTAGTATAACATATAAAGTGTTTTAACACATTATGATACTATATGTTGTGCAATGCAAAAATGGTTTTGACACTGATTATTCGATATTTTTGGGGTCACAGTTGCAAATTGTTACCATCAATAAATTTTTTGTAAATTCTGCTATATATGTATTGTTTTTTAACCGATTTAAAAAAAGGAGAAGGTTATCAATTCGGTTGTTGGTAATTTTTTTAAATTAGTTTGATATGTTCAACTCTATAAGATATTTGTTTTTGAAAGGAATGCATAGGAAATTTTTCCAGTTTTATAAAAAAAATGGACTATGCGCGATCCGTTTACGTATACCATGTTAAAAATTTCAAATATCTCGGTTCACAAACGTTGAAACAGTTTTTTAATAGGTCTTATTTAACTTGCAATTTTTGTTCGGGTCAAATCTTGCAAGCTGAATTAGAACTACTTCCTCTTATCCTACGGAGTTGAATTTTTGCATGTTGGTTCAGTTCCAATGACAATACATTTTCATGGTAAGCATGACAAGAATCGACAAGAGAGAAGGATGGCTTAGAAGGAGGGGGACAGACAAAATTTGGTATATTTGTCTTAATATTGAAAAAATCGAAAAACACATAAGAAGTAAAGTTGTAGAAAATTAGTTCTACTATACAAAGCTTGTTTTTAAAAATGTTTTTATAATAGAAACTTGTTTTTAAAGAAATACAACATTTAGATTAATATCATATTTTATATTCATCAAATTCTTAAGAAAGAGTAGATTTACGAGTGAACTACCTTAAAAACATTAAAAATTAATAATTTTGATGCGAGTATTTTCTTTAATCGATTATTAATTAGCAGAAACAAATTTCAATTATTTATGTCAGTCATGTGATTTGATTTGATTTCAATATTTTACTATAGATACTCGCATGTTTATTTAAGTTGCCGATTATATTTTGATGTTATTTCATTGAAAAATTTTCAATAAAAACATTTTTTTTTTGTAAAGATAACAAAAAATTAAAAAATATTTAAAAAAAAAATGTTTTTATAATAAATCAGTAAACAAATAATCGTAATAAGCGGCCGTCAAGGGAATATTTCTAGAGAAAAAAAATACTACTAATTAAAAATTTTATTATAAAGGAATATATATATATATATATATATATATATATATATATATATATATATATATATAAATAAATATTTATCAAATATTATAATTTTATCTTAAACAATAATAATTATATGAAAAATAGAATTAATATCTTTATAAAAACAATGTATAATTACTATGCACTATGGCCCATAAAAGTAGGGTACTTTTTTTCAAAATTTTATTAATGATTTGTGTCTTATTCATTCGGTTTTTGGGAAAAACTTTCGAATAAAAGTTGTTACTATATTTAGAATGAAAAACTTTTTTCCCGTAGCATTTTCGCGAAAGCCAATTGAGTAAGACACAAATCAATTGTGAAATTTTGAAAAAAGAACGATAGTTTTGTAGCTATGTGCAAGCTAGTGTACGACAAATGAAAATATATATTAAAATGGTTTAAAACGGTATAATTTGTGTATGCGAAATGTATCTCGTCTGCAATGTTAACGAACATATGCGTATTTCTTAGCATCTCTTATTAACATCACTCTTATTAAAATTACTCTTATATTGTCTCAGGATATGTTATTCGTTGCTAATTTGGTGATCTAGATATTGGAACGAATTTGAAATTTAATCCTTCGTATAGTTTATGTATAACAAACAGACGATCAACCAATTCCTTTTAATGTTCCTATAGGACAGCTAAGAAAAATATATGAGTTCCTGACAGCTCAAAATAAAAAAGAACTTCTTTTCAAGCAGATACATATACATATAAAGAAATATAATACGCAAATACGCATTAAAAAATATATTTTAGACGTTGTAAGAGATATTATTGATTTTTGTTTTCATATGCAAATAAATTAATCCGAAAAAAATAAAAATAAATTAGTATTTGATTTAAACAAAGTAATTATTTACATCATTGACTTTCTAGATAAAACAATTGGTAACCTTTTTCATTCTTCTAGACATCTTATTATTTATTTATCAATATTACAGATTGATATAAAATACTTGAAATAAAGTCAATTTGTTATACATACAAATAAATAAATATTATTTATATATATTACTTCTATATATGATAAATAGAAGAAACTTTTGACTTCTTTGGTCAAATAAATATTGAAACCAAGGAAATTATCATCGGGAAAAATTAATTACAATTAACAAAAAAAATTGAATTGGTTGTGGGAAACTGTTTTAATAAATATTTCATAACATTTTGTAATTAATTATATTTATATTATCTATTTGTCGACAGGGTTAAAAAATTAAATAAAAAAAAAGTTAAACAAATATTTTTTTAAATTTTCTTAAAACTTTAAAGTCTTAAATTAACATGTATACACTTATATATGTATGTACATACTTATATGCATGTATATGCTGAATAACTTTTATGATGTGGTTCGTTATCAGTTTCTAGTAATTTGATTGAATGAAAAAGTATTTTTCGTATGTCAAGTATGTCAAATTATAGATTTGCATAAATTAAACAAATGTCATGTAGAGTCACATGCCAGCATGATCATAATATTGTTGTCTCACGCAAATATATAGACTATGAACAACAATATAACAAAGATTATTAAGATAATCAAAGAGAAATCTAGGTTTTTTTGAAATTAAATCAGTCAATGGTAATCAAATACTGACAACCAATACTTTCGACCGTTTTTTGGCCGTCAACCAGGTCTTATCCTATACAGTATACTTCAAGTTATTATTAAATTTGTTGCAAAACACGTTGAGCATACCTGGCAACTTGAAAATTGAGGCTGACTAAGAACTGATAACCATTTTTCACCCCATTCACCACCTAAGATTGGTGGCTAAGTTATTCAAGACCAAAATACTAATTTTTTGTACATAATTAGTGAAACTTCTGAAATTCACCATTCTGAAGACGAATTTTCTGTTTCTGACCCTTTTATTTCGTTATTTTGCACCATTTTGGCGATGCGTTCTCATGACTTTATGGTTTTTTTTTTCACGTGAAAATGTCTATTCTTTCGTTATACTGGTGTTCGGTCGAACATTTTCCTGTTACAAAATACCGTAAGAATAGGAAATTGTTGAAAACGAAGAAAGCTTGCGTCGAAAGGAATTCAACGAGCCTAAAAAGCCTTATGTCGAACGAATGCACAGAGGTACACAGCGTCGAAAATGACATGAAAAAATGCGGCGAAATGCGATTATGTAGTTGGCCCATCGAGTATACAATTTTAGTATTATAGGCTTGTCACATTAACTAGATTTAAAAAAGCTTTTTCATTTATTATCTTATATTTCTTTGATCCCGTTAGCCTGTGAACTAGACATGGCGTTTAAAATAAAAGAGGGATTTTTATTTGGTAAAAATTGAATGAAAAATTTATCACCAATAATTTTTTTTTTTTTAAATAAAAAGTGATCTGTATTCAGTGACCCGTGCCATAAACTAACCAATGATTGTCTTTATTTAATTTTTTGATATTATCAGACTTACTGGCAAATATGAATACGGCGCAGTACACACAGGTGACTCAAATGTACTTTCGCCGAGAAGAGATCATAGTCCAAAGTCTGGCCATTTAAATTTGTTCATCATTTTATCATTAAATAAAATTCTGATCGAACCTCGTTGCTTCGAGTGTTTGGGAATTCTGGAATGAATCATAAGCTATGCATGATTGTTTTTGGATATTTAAGGTTAATAGCACAGGTTCGAGAAAGATAGAGCGAATTAAAGAAAGAAAAAAGGATAACTATCTCTGCCATATAAGAGATAGATCAAGTTAGAGACACATTTTTCGTTGTTTATATCAAAATATGCTTTTAAAGAGCAAAACAAAGAACAAACTTGATGACATAGAAACATGTGGTAATTTTTGAGTTGATTGTATCTCTAGAAATTTAGGTAAATTTCGGCATTAATAAACAGTTTTTGAAAAGTTTCAAGCCGCTTTCCTGAAGTTTCCTGATGAATGATATCCCTTTTTGTTGCATATAAACGCTGTACAAACACCTTCAAAGTGTCGGCAGAAGATCAATTAAATTGAAATTTAATAAATAAACCAGCAGCTGGCAATCTGAAAAATTTCGCGAATAGTTTTTGTATTCTAAACTAACTCATATACTATATTATACCAACGGAAGTGACTAACGTTTACTTAATTTGACATTTAGATAATATGTCATTGAATGACATTCGTTGACATCAAATGCTTGAAATGTAAAAGCATACACATCTTAGGATGGGAATCGAACTCATGACCTCTGGTATTCTAGGCACTTCCGTTGGTATATAGTATAACCGAAAGACAACCATACTAACAATTGATAAATAAACGCTAGTTTACTAAAACAAAAAAGAACTATTACAAAATATGTAAATAGTTAATATACAAATTAATAATAAATCGACATCAAGATAGTGAGAAATCATATGTATTCCACTACCATAACAAAAGATCAGAGACAGAGCGTTGCTCTAAAATGGCAGCGGTCGTTGGTTCGATTCCCATTCCAAATGTATATGATTTTTCATATCAAGCATTTTAAGCGTAGAATGTCACTATCTAATTGATTTGTGCCATGTTCATTCAGTTTTCGAAAAAGTGCTTCGGATAAAAGCTAGTAATTTCTATTCGAAACCTGTTCCCAAAAACCCAATTAATATGGAACAACAAAAACTATAAAGTTTAGAAAATGAGCGAAAAAATTAATTACTTTTGTGGTCCATAGTACTATTTACTTAGAGAGTAATACGCCCAAATGCGAAATTTTTCCAGCTGCCAGCCTAACGCGAATATTTTTATATGATTCAATGTATTAAACATGACATTACCTAATTAAGTAAAAAATTGACACCTAATCTATCATAGCTAATCTACGGATGAGAACATTTATTAAAACAAATGATTACTGATATGTTTCTAATCAATATATAACTACAAGTTATTAATAAAATTTTACATTGTATTATTTCAATATCTAACGATAAAAAATTTTACACAAATCGCGTGTATGGAGAATAGCTTGGTGAAGATAGCATATCCAAACCAAACGATTTTCCATATTTAATTCAAAGATCTTTCTAGTCCATATTTGTCATATTTTTCCCAACGCTACCACCGAAATTCAAATTTCAATTTCATGACGTATTTTTTAATTCCATCGTGAGATCAATTAGATCTTATGGAAATTGATGTTTAAGCTTCTGTTTACTTGTTCTATGGGAAGTACGTCACTTTTTAAGATAGAAATGTGGAAGTTGATATTTAGGCATTTTACATTTGAGAAAAGTAGGATGGTTCCAGAGATATTGCTGATCCCGGAAATCCCATCGGGAATACGGCTAGTTAAGCCAATAACTTTTTTGTTTCATTGATTTTAGATAAATCAGTTAGAAGTACCGATAGTCACCGCGAGCAGGCACTATGTGTAAGAGAAGGGTCAACAATCAAGCTGATATCTTAGATAGATTGTAGAGGCTGCCCTGGGCGGGCTATACTTCGACCATAAGGTCCATTGTGATGCCTAAGGATGTGAGGATGAGAGTGGAGTGGAAGGAATTTTTGTGTATAGACTAGAAATTGGTAGGATATGCGGCTGCAGCCGACTATGATAGGAACTATGCTGATATTCATCTGGAGTTCGTGAAGAAAACTGCAGAAAACCTTCTCAAGCATAGCCGGTTGCTTCGTTCTTTCTCATACGCTGATAGTTTAGTCAATTAACCACCCCCTTTTTTTCTTAACCTCCCAGTTTCCAAGTAGGCGTACTGCGCAGACATAACGCCTTAGACCGCTCGGCCACTTGGACTGGTAGCTGATATTTTGGTCCAGAATTAAAATTTTATTTGAAATTTTCGCGAAATTTTCAAATATAATATAAAAACTTGGTGGTATGAATTATGTGAAAGAAAATATTATTACACAAATAAATGTTCAAAAAATGAATCTTGAAAATGGTTATTTTATCTGAGTGCACTTAGGCCCTTAACACATGGTAAAACTTATCATTTAATTTTATAGAGACAGGTATTTATGAGTGTTATATCTTTAAGATCATTTGTAATTAAGATCATTTATAACAAATTATTGAAAAGTTATTGAACGTTTTAATCCCATGACTTTAATGTCACACAGATTGTAGATACAATAATATTCAAAGGGGGTCTAGCCAATAGATAACCCATTAACTAAAAATAATAATTTATTTAAATAAATAAAAAAATAATAATATAAATTTTCAAACAGTTAAAAATCTTTGGCTGTAATAAACAATTTTTACGATGTAGATATCTCGTTATTATTTTATTTTTCAATAATTTGATTTTTATTAATTCGATTGATTTTAGTCGCCACAATTTTAATTCAGTCAAAATATATCAAATCTATACTAATACCAAACTAGAAAAAGTTCAAAGAACGTATTGGGTTTTCCTGTAAACAACAATCACAAAATATTACCTCTATATAAATATATATATATATATATATATATATATATATATATATATATATATATATATATATATATATGTATATATATATATATATATATATATATATATACATATATATATATATATATATATATATATATATATATATATATATATATATATATATATCTGTATATAAATTCAACATTTTAGGTTAGTTAGTAAATATTAATAATTCAGTAAATATTACTTTCATATGTTTACGAATGGGTTTTTCAATTTCAATTTCTACGCTTTATAACTATTTTTTAAAGATTTACACCCCAACATATTTTCAATTAATATTCTTTATTTACCTAGCTTTGGAAAATAATGAAATTTGGAAATTTCGGTTATATTATACCAACGGAAGTGACTAGCGTTTACGTAATTTAACATTTAAGTAATATGGCTGAACATTGTTATCATTTTATAATATCAAATGCTTGATATTAATAATTATACACATCTAGAATGGGAATCGAACCCACGATTTCAGGTATTCTAGATCAATGTTTTACCGCTGAGCTACGTGATATGTTACGGTTGTGGAATGTATATGATCTTCCACTAGCATGCATTTGATGTCAAAGAATGTTATTGTTATTATTTTAATTACAGTCAAGCTAACAAAAGCTGGTTAAAAAGTTTATTTCGAACATCCGCTATAGATGTTGCGTGAGTATTTCACACCATATTCTAATTGATGAATAATTAAAAACGTCAATATTAAACATCTAAATACATTAATGTTTTCTGTTATCACATCAAACAATTTTTATAAATAATAATTATTTGTTAATTAAGTCAGGGTAATATTTAATTATCATATTATCATTTGTTGTTAATTGCAACAATATTATATTACAATTTTTTGTTTTATCTCAAAAAAAATAAAATAAAATATCCATCTCAAATTATCTCAAATCATTCATAAAATAAAATTTATAATACATTTGTTTATAAATAAAGTGAAATATTGAGATTAATTTGTGTGTATAATATAAATATAAGTTATCGATTTGATCGGCGCCAATTATTTATTAGTTTTTAAACAATATTTTTAAATGTTTTGTGTTGTTAAATCAAATTCGAAATAAGTAATTTGGCCTGGGATTATAAATTTGCCCTATTTAAAATTTTATTTTCTAATAGCACTTATCTATTAACATATTGGAACTGTAATTTCAGCTGTGCCATCATAAAGGGCCCCAATCACTAGGCATTACTGAAGCCACCAGGGCTGAGAATCTGATTGTTGTGAAATTGCTAAAAGTTTATCGCAGATTGTCGGTAATCACAACCAAATTGACTAGCCGGACTGTCAACCAAAATAACACTTACAATCTGATTGAAATTTTAGCTGAATAGCTCAATGCGATGTGGTTTCAATTGGCTTAAAAAGGATTAGATTTTATTAGATTCCTTATAAAATTAAACTCAAACAACTTTCTTTCAATACTGTTATAGCCTTTGCATAAGTTTACAAGGTAGTCTTTTTTAACAACAGTGTGTCTATAGACCATTAGATACTACAGTGTATCTATAGTAAAGATTTTATCCATACCATAATCAAGACGTATTCATTTTTTGTAGAACTATTGTTGAATTCTACATTATTTGATTAATTGAATTGAAGTTGAATTCTACTAAATTTGAAAATTATGATGTTATAAGATAAATTGTTGAAAATATAAAACGGCATCTTCGTTAAAATTTAACGCAGCCGACATTGCAATCTTAAAGCATTTTCAAAAGATGTAAAATAAATAACCAATTTTAAAATATATTATTTTATTCAACAAAAACTCAAATATAATAATATCTTAATTAATAATTTAAATACAATAAATAATACTAAAATAAAATTTTAAAATTATTTACATAATACAATATTTTCGTTCGTTATTGTCATTTAAGTCAAAATAGGAATGTACAAGTATTTTCTAATTTATATGTAACGTCATGTACAAATATGTAATGTATATTGTATGTATTTCACTTGTATTTACATATTAACATTAATAAAAATTTATTGCAAATCCGACTAGTTAATAATATTTTTAAATTAAAATGTCATTTTTTAAGCTAGATATTTAATTAAGGGTAATTAAAAAATATGAAATATAACCAATGGGCTTGTCAACATTTTTGTTTTAAATATTACAAATTTTGTAAAACTTTTTGTAAAATTTCTATTTATTGTCCCGGTCAAACCTGAGTGATTCATCGATTGATCGTACTGGTAATGCTTTAGTCGGGAAGTCTTAGAGATATAAGAGATAAAAGTTGCATTATTCTTAGTTTAAAGAAAATTGTATTGATGTTAAACATGATTTGAATTGATCTTTAATTAAAATGAAACGGCATTCATGAATTTATTTTTTTTAAGCAGTGACATCTCTTGGTGTAATTATACGTTTACATCAGTTACATTTTTCGTTGCGCAGGATATCATACGACATGAATGAATCCTATGTAGCATAGATGGCGGCAAAGATGTATCAACGGTTATTCCAAAATTTTATAGAAATGAATACTTTTCTTTGCAAAAAGAATTACAGAAAAACATTTACCTTACGAATTATAATTTTTTCTATTTCGTAAACGAGCCCATATTTGGAATGGATTTTTTTTAAGGAACAATTGTATATCTACACCAAAATCTACAGCTTTTTGAATAATAATTTTAACATTATCACACTTTTTAAATTTACTTTGTTAATTGACATAATCAGTCGAAGCTGTATAGATTTTGAAAATATTTCAAAGAATACTGAGCATATTAGGTGGTACGTTATCATCCTAATAATCTTAACCCAATACTTATTAATATTATTTTAATAGTAAGTAACATCACAAGTATTTCTTTTAGTCTTACAAATTTACTTTTTTCTATTACCAGCTAATATATCTTGAATTTCTTCCAAGGATTTGCCCTTAGTTTCTGGCAATAATGTAAAGACAAATCCTGTTGCTACAACACAACATGCCGCAAAGAACCAAAATGATGTATCTTTACCCAATGCATCACTGACTTGTTCAAAATATTGTGTTATAAAGAAACCAAGTATCCAGCAAAATGATGCTGTGGCTGTTGATGCTAAACTTTTGATATTGGCACTAAATAATTCACCCATTACTGCCCATGGTAGTGGACCAAAACCTTTAAAAAATTAACGAATAAATTATTAAAAACCACTTGGATTCGAAAATAAAACTCTTTGCTATTAAGAATTTAATTAACTCCTGAAACAAAGCTATGGGCTATTCCGAGTAAACAAGCTTTAAAACAAAAATCCATAGAAATCGGTTAATTAGTTTGGGAGCTACGATGACAGATCACAGACAAACAAAGCCTACAAACTTGTTTAGTGTCGGAAAGCACCGGGAATATATTCCACATACAGATACACAGACGGATAGAATCACAAAGGGTTGAAACTGAAATATCTTTTTTTTTGGTCGAGGATAAATAAAACCAAATAGTATAAACCGTCATTTTTAACCTAAGAATATCCTAAATGTACGTCATTCGAAGTAAAACTAGACGATGATTATTGATGCGTTTTCTCACGGGGCATTGTAAACTCCGGAAAAAACTACGGAAGCTAAGATTAGAAATTGATGGCAACTCCAGGTCTGTGGGGAGCTGGGGTAAACTTTTGAGCACTTGCTAATGGACTGTAGCTCCTTGATGTCTCCCACACTTACTAAAGGAGGCTGGTATAGAAGTAAGCAGGTTTCTCCTTGCTCTTATTCCTTCCTGCGTGTTGGTAGTAAGCCTCGAGGGCCCATTCAGGCTAGGGCCCGGGTGGCATACGCCATCCTGACTCTATGACCAGTCCAACACTGCATAAATATTCTTAAGGCATGCAATTGACTTACCAATACAATACACAATCATGTACACAACCAATGATATAACAGGTAATTGTCCCAAAAATCCAGTTAGTTCAACATCCCAACGATCTTTAACATTAAAACATCCACCCAAAACAAATAATCCAACAGCCATACCGACACCCGAAATTAGTAACAACATTCTACGTCCTAACCGATCCACAACCAATGGTGTAACCGCACTCGCTCCAATTTGTACACATCCAATAATGATTGCATTAATCTCCGGTAGAATTTTACTGCCAGATTCTTTAAAGATGGTTCCACAAAAGAATAGAACAGCATTTATACCAGAGAATTGTTGAAAGCCAACTAAACCACACGACAGAAGCATCGCTTTACGTGTACTGACCGTGGCAAATAAATCCTTAATTGTGCCAGATTGTTTTTTCGTTTCATCTACATTACATTGCATTTGTTCGAGTTCTTTTTGGACGCCATCATTTGACTTACCACGTAAAAACATTAACGCTTCAGTAGCAGCATTACGATTATTTTTGCTAAGTAAAAATTGAGGAGTTTCTGGCATAAAGAAAAAGAATATAAGGAAAGCGATTGGAATGGTAACGGATAAATAGGAGAATATGGTAAATGAAGTGTAGGCACCGACAGCGTACGCCCATAAAATACCAAATGTGATGAACAATTGCATAAATGAACCTAAGGCACCACGAACATCGTCCTGTAACAAAGTAAAATCTATTAATATTTATACTTCTTAATGTGCTCTTATACGGTAAATTCTGCCGACAATTGTATGTATTTTAGGCACCATCAATATCACTTTACCTGAGAGAATTAAGGATATGATTAGTATGAAAATAAATTTTTGACGTGAATATCTCTTTTCGATCGTTACACTGGAGGTTGGTCGAACATTTTTGTGTGACGATCGATACTCTACGATTTCAATCGCTAATAATTTCGAGAGACTAAGCATGCGTTTATAATAATTGAGCTCACAATAGACAGATCATGACTTTACAAATCTGTCGC
This sequence comes from Nineta flava, assembly GCA_963920215.1. Classification (NCBI taxonomy): domain Eukaryota; kingdom Metazoa; phylum Arthropoda; class Insecta; order Neuroptera; family Chrysopidae; genus Nineta; species Nineta flava. The sequence goes on along the minus strand of OY986045.1, from coordinate 58,461,376 downwards.
GCTGTATGTGTATTGCCTGTGACGTCATTGCACAATGTAGGCCCATGCGTGTGAATGGCTACGAATTAGCTTTGTGTAAAGTTATAAATAGGTGTAGTGTGGAGGCGCGTTTTTCCAAGTGGCCGACCGGTCTAAGGCGTTATGTCTGCGCAGGCAATATGCCTACTTGGAAACAGGGAGGTTATGGGTTCGAATCCCGACGTCGGCAGTTTGTCAATTATTAAGAAAAAAAAAGGGGGCGGTTAATTGACAAAACTGTTGGTGTATGGACAAGAAGGAAGTAACCGGCTATGCTTGAGAAGGTTTTCTGCAGTTTCATACCAATTTCTAGTCTATACACAAACCGTCCTTCCACTCCACTCACATCCTCACATCCTTTGGCATTACAATGGGCCTTATGGTCGAAGTGTAGGCCGTCCAGGGCAGCCTCTACAATCTATCTATCTATCTGGAGCAGCGTTTAACTAGGACATTGTGAAGAACTTGCTGACCACTACTAGGAGGAAAAGTTCGACAATAAAAATATTCGCCAAAATATAATTGGAAAACGGTATTATATTGAAAATTACAAAAATAAAGATGCTTTCGTCTCATATAACTTGTAAATTTGCTCGGAATTATAAAACGTATATTAGAGGAAAGCTTGCGTCGAAAGGAATCCAACTAGCTTCAGTGTCGAACGAATACGAGAACTACGGCATCGTCGAAAAAATTAAAAAAACGGTTACGGTTAAACGATTACGTAGCTAGCCCATCGGTCATACAACGGCCAGTGACAGTCCAAACGTCTACAGACCATATGTAGGACGTTTTCACGAATAATCTAAAGCATGAACCCGAACTGTGCCTTTTTTCTGATTTTAAAACGATATTAAATTACATTAACACTCAGGTAATTATGCGGTAGAATTACATACACCCGTCACGACAATTGACTTCCAATTAGTAAAAGTAAATAGAGTGGATTGAAACTTACATCAGCAATTTCTCCAACATACATGGGTAAAACTGTAAACACGGCACCAACAGATAAACCCCAAATCAATCGGGCAATTAAAATTTGTACAACTGTCGTAGTCGTTGCCATTAATATCCAACCAACAATAAATGGTATAGCCGCACCCAATAATACAATTTTACGTCCAATACGATCAGCTAAAAATCCAGCAATAATTGGACCAAATGCTGCAGCCAATGCTAATATTGATGATATCCATGATTTTTCTGTTAATGTAATCTGTCGATCTAATGGACTGTCTGTTTCCCAATCGTCATATAATTTCGTTAGACATGGTGATGTCCATGTTAAAACACAACCAGCACTAAAGGCAATTAGATTACCTAGAAAAGAAAATAAAAATAAAAAATGTTATATTTTAGATTGAAAGTCTTTTACTGTTTATAACTGTACATACTAAAAGTATATTCGCTTTACGAATGTGAACATATTTTAAGGACGTTCATTTGCTACGCTAAAGTCAAATGAGTAGAACCTTTTTCTATTTGTCCTAAATATTTTTAAAGTATTTGTTATAAAATATCAGGAAATGTAAATTAGAAATTGATTTGACTTGATGTGGCAGATTTGACAGTAAACTATGTTTGTTATTTTTTTACTGTGCGCTGTCGCCAGTTTTCAAAATATGGTGGCAAAAACAAACTTAACAAAAAAGTTTTAATTTTATTAGATAATTAATTCAAACGTTCCTCAACACCATTTCTTTAATGCAAATATATAAACTGCATATTTCAAAGAATATTTATAAACATTATTTATTATGGTAGCTACTTTAATAATATAGTTATTATAATTTTTAGTAAAAAAAAGAAATCTGTTGTCCATCAGACGCTGTGTAAAAGTTTTATTTTTAATCGATAATTACTCTTTGAAATGTTCGTCAACAGGTGTTAAATTTTTGAGGGAAGATAACTACGCGATTGAGCTATTCAATTCACTAAAAAAAATTTGTATCTATTATTAAGCCTCATGTATGAACGTCCTTAAAAACAAAAATAATAAACTATAAAGATTATCAAAGATAGTCAAAGTGAACTCTAGGTTTTTGAAGTCTAAGTAACATCAATCTTCACAGATCCCGTTTTTGAAATAAGCACAGATGTACTTCCCAAAACATACTTGTTCTCAAAATCTTTCACTTTAATCTGTGATAGGCACATGTGGGCGGAAGGAGAACCATCCTATCTTGAAAAGAGAATCGTTTGGTATATACAGACTCCAAAATTGGGAAGGGAAGCGGAGTGGTTATTTACAAATTTCCTTTTTTTTTTGCTTCATAGGGCGTTGCGTTGTTTAGAAATAAAAGTTACTCAAGTCTACAGTAGTAAGAAAATTTATGGTAAGAAAATAAGGTTGGTCTCAATGAAAAATATTTGTTCATGAATAACGATGACTCTTCATTTATACGATGTTTTTATTTTTTGAAAAAAAGGCAAACGCACCTTGAATCTGTGAAAAACCTCACATAAATTTTCAGAATGAAAACTAGTTTTTGTTGTTATAATTGATTATCAAACAAGTGCATTCCTCGTGAAGTTGATTATGTATGTTTATATTAATTAGTCATTGACAATCAAAACAATGACCTTAGTTATTCCTAAACCGGATAACTTTCTATTAAAAAGGCGATTTACTATTATTAAATCAGAGGCGTAGTAGTATGCATTAGAATACCTACTTTTATCTAAACGTGTGTGACTTAATATACCCGGTGTATAAGATAATAGTCATTTTTAATATTTAAAGTATTTTTGCTGATCAGATTTTATTTTAAAAGTATGTAACATTGATTCGCTTTTAACCCGACTTCAAAAAGAAGAGGTTATCAATTCGTGTGAATTTTTTTTTAAAATGTTTGGTACCTCAGTACTCCGTCATTTATAAACCGATTTGGAATTTTTGTTTTAAAGGGTTTGATTTCAGATTGGTCCCATTGTCATCAAATCGCATTCTGATGAGGGGATCCCATGGAAATCGAGGAAAATCCTCATTTTATATGTGATCATCGATTTCTGCGAAAATTTTTTGTTTGTTTGAAAGGGTATACTCATTCAGAATAGAAAAATAAGAAACTTTTTTTAAAAACCGACTTCAAATAAAAAAATTTTTTACAAAAAAAAACCGACTCCAAAAAAAAAATTAAAAAAAAAAAAAATGTAATAATATAAATATACATTTTTTTCAAATGAAATATTTTTATTTTTGGAGTTGGTGCCAACTTCAAAGTTTCGTTCCGATTTTGCAACGATTGAAAATATTAATCACAGAAACAAAACTTTGGTATAGGTGTTCATAAAATGGCCTAATTAGCCCATTTCTGAAAAGTTGTCCGTACGTCCGTAAACACGATAACTCAAAAACGAAAAGAGATAGCGAGTTGTAATTTCGTGTGTATGATCTAGAGCTAAAAAGTAAGGTCAAGTTCGTGAATGGGCAAATCGGACCATGTTTTAGCAAAATTTGCAAAACTGCCTATTTTTGATACTTTTAAAAATACACAATTTTTGTACGAAACTTTTTTTCATAAATTCAGTATATAACTGGTATTTCAGCATTTCACTTACTTAGTTGTTATTTTCACTTGTTATATTTTTAATTAAAACTCGTCTCGTACGTGTTTGTACGACACGAGCAATAAGCTCGAAAACCCGTACTGCTTTGAGCATTTGATTTGCGGTTTATGAGATATTGTCTGATATCGTATAAAGAGCAAAAATAATTAATAATTATTTTGAAGGAAAAAAAAATTAGATCTAATTATTTCAATTATTTTCAAGAAATAATGAGTTATTTATATTTTGAAAGTTTTCTAAAGTAGCTTGTCAGTTACCATGTGTTTTTAAGACTAATCAAAAATTCAACCACGCAAATTTGCATGCCAAATAAAAAATAGTATCAGGAAATTATTTGGTGCTTTATTGTTTGTTTAGACAAAAAAGATTGCCTTAAGCATCGTTGTACCTTGCCATTAGGAATATAATTAGCCAAAACAAATATTTCAAATTAATATTTTGAATTTGATATATATTTGCAATATCTAATTAATTAATTAAAATTTCAAAATAATTATTGGTATTGATTACAGAAAAATTAATTATTAGTTGTATTATTTTTTTTACAAGCTAACATACTATTAAAAAAATTCTGATAACTTTGAGATCATAAAAAGAGCTCTTGTGCGTTTGACGCCTGAATGTTATCATATCATAGCTCCCAATTGGATGAACCGATTTCAATGGGGTTTTTTTATTTGTAAGTTATACAGTCTGTTTTTAAAAGCATTTCTAATAGGGAATCAATGTTAAATAAATAAATAAAATATTTACTATAAAACCATACATACATAGTACATACAATTAGAGACTCTCGTGTGCACACATAGACACTCGGTGTATACACTGAGTGTACCGTGTCGTAGTCTAAACGAACCTATAATGATTCAATCTTTTCGAATTTTAGTCCACAAGATATTCCTGTTTTAAGTAGGCTTATATTTGTTGATAGATCGATTAAAATAAAACTTCATGTAGGAGTTACGAATATCATTTCATTTTCATATTTCAGATATATATATATTTTATTAGGAACTTTACACGTCTTGGGCTACAAATAGTCGTGCTACACTGAAAATTTTGCGTTTAGATACCTTTTGGATATTTTTACTACTAATGATGGTAAAACTCGTTAAAAAATTTGTTAAAAATATGCCTATTTTTAAATGTAATGATTTGATTCATAAATTAAAACTTTTGATGGTCAAAGAAAAATTCTTCTAATCGTATTCACATGCAAAAATATATCATAGACCATGATGCCATTATCTGACTGGGAAGTAAATAGATACCCTAATAGAATTATAATTATTATTGGTTTGCTTTATGTACCAATTGCATGAACATACCTACAATTTGTAATCACTAGTTTTAAATTTCAATAGCAAGGTGTAAATAAAAATTCAGTAGCAAGGTCATCGAATTAAAAAAATTTGTTTTGAAAACATACATATTATATTATATATGATGAGATCGGTTTAGTATAATTATTATTTATAATTGTGTACACTCAACGAAATGGAAATATTTTCAAAATACATTATTAGATAATCAATATGATGGCTAGTTAGTTAACGACGTCGTTTGTTTGGGTTACTATGGACCACAAAAATAGCATTCTTGTTTCAAAATATTTTAGTTGATTTGTGTCTTATTTATTTGGTTTCCGGTAAAAAATGCTGTGGTTAAAATTTGTTCGTTATAAATATAGTAACAACTTTTTCTCGTAACATTGACCCAAAAACCGAATGGAGCATAAATCAATTATAAAATACTTAAAAAAGAATGCCACTTTTGTGACAATGTAGACATTGTTGTCTACATTAGCGTGTAAAGGTAGAAGATAGATATATTAAATTATTATTATTTAAATAAATAATAAATATGTATGAAAGATATAATTGATCTTTATTGAATTGATTTATGAAATATTATTTTTGTTTATATGTAAATTATCAAGGTTGTAAACATTCAAAGCAACCGTGATAATAGAGGGAAGTTATAGTTGTTATGCAACAAATAATAATTATAATAATAATTTAATGAAGAAGCGATACCGCTGCAGGCGCTTCAATACAGTTAAATATGTTAGAACTCATGTAGAATTGGGTTTATTATTTATTACCTATTATGAAACGTATATATATATATATATATATATATATATATATATATATATATATATATATATATATATATATATATTTATATACTCAACATGTATTATATTACATACAGAAACACTTTTTGATATTCAATTTTTCATAAAAATTGAATTTGGTTCAATTTTTATGAACGGAAGTGTACCTATTTCATAAATTTCCTTTTGAAAATTATAGCAGAATATCTATACAATTTCACTTCATTAAGAGTAGGAGGGCACGGGACCAGATAAGCGAATAGACCAGAATAAAATCCAGAAAATTATTAACTTTAATAATTATGGATTTTTTGTTTTATATTGGATATATTTTTATTTCTGCAAAAAGACAACTAGTTACGATAATAATGTTTTTAGTTACATCAACAAGAAATATGTTTATTTAAATATCATTACAATACAGTATTAAATAATATCTAGTACAGTATAAACCGGCGATGCTATTATCGAATAGTATTGGAATTAATATGTCAAAAAACACACATTAATTCTTTATTAAAATAAATATAAATAATTTAATGAAAGATTGTAGATATAAAACACTATGAAACGGTTCAAAAATATTGATGAAATTTGCAGAAACAAATTTTTTGTATAGGTGTTTGGTATAAAAGGCCCTAATTAGTCCATATCCGTATATCCGCAAAAAACGAAAAGAGATAACGAGTTGAAATTTTGCATGTGTTTAGAAACTACTTATTTATTTAGAAAATATTTTTAGAAACTATTTTTGTTTGAAACTTCTTTTCATAACCTGAACGACTTTACCACAATTTCAGTTCAAATATTTATAATTATTCTTGATTACAAAAGCATATACGCGTACACTCCCGTTCATAAAAATTGAAACAGTTCTAAGTGTTACTATATGTAATATACGTATATTATAACTCAGTATAACCAGGTATAACTCAGTATAACTCAAAAAGTAGTTATTTTCACTTGCTATTCGAAATTTATTTTCGGAAATAGTTTTTGATTAAAATTAATTTTATATCGAGGCCGTTAAATCTATGAAAATCATCGAAATCGATGGTTACAGTGCTAATTTATGGTGGACTATGATGATGTTTAATAATATAGAATTTACCTAAAGATAATTATTAATTATTATTTAAAAAAATATTTAATTATTTACAAAAAAAATTAGTATATTTAATGTTTGACAAAATTTATGTTTTTCTTTCCGTTTTTTTAATTTATTTGGATATACGAGTATATTGTGATTGATTGATAAATTATTTTTGCAAGGCTACTCCAATCATAAGACTGAATCTATATATTAAATGACTGTACAAAAATCATTAAATTTTATCACAAACAATTTAATGATGCAAATTATATATAGTTTTGTAAAATTAGAACACAATGTGATAAAAATATTCTGGGAGGCGTTTTCAGTACAGTGGATATAATTTCATTTTTTTTGCAATTTAATTAGCTAATACGTGCATCTAAAGCTCACATTACATGGACATAGACCATCAGGGACTTTGAATTAGTAATTGTGAAACAAAGCTCACTGAGCACTTATATGTGCGTATGATCTGATAGACAGGCTCAATGATATCTCATATTTTGTAGAATACAGATAAATTGTATGAGTTTGAGTTTGTCAAATATTTCTAAATCACAAACTGACCGAAATTTACTTATACAGGGTTGTATTTCAATTTGTGCTTAATATTGATAGGGATAGTTTCCCAAAAAAAAAACATAGACATGAAAAAAACTACAGTTGTTTTTCAGAAGCAGCCCTAGGAATAGGCAGAAGGTTCGATACGAGAAAATAAACCTTTGGTTACCTTAATATTTATTATTATTATTTTTTTCTTATATATATTGTAGGACAGGATTCGACCAGCGGACTAGGTAGTTTGGTGAACTCTGATCTAGTTTATAGCACAATTATAGTCAAGTGGTTATTTATTTATATGCTAAAATCTCTTTACATTAAAACGTGATTTAGACCAGTCGCCAAACATTTTATAGTAGAAATATTTCAAGCTACAAATTTTTATTCAAGATAAGTTACTTTAGGTTATTAAATACTAAACTTTGCTTCGTAGAGAGCGCGTAAACGTTATGCCAGAAAAAGCTTGGTAAAAAGCCCCTACAGTTCAGGATTTTTTCTAATAGTCAAAATAGTCACACATTTGAAGTAATTTGGTGACTAATTTTTTCAACATATTGGTCGTATTCAAAACAAGCATTTCGGGGATGATGTTTTTCGCTTCTTGTTTAAATCCGAAACTTTTTTTCTCCAGAGGTGCTATTTTTCTGAATGTTGTATCCATCATTTTGGACCTGTTTGGATAAATGTCTTTCTGTTCGGAATTTATGAAAATCCCGATGCTAGTTCTTTGTTTGATTTATAGTTTAGCCATTACAATGAACAATTTACGGAGCCAAAACGTAAATAATACTATTTTGATTTAAACAACGTATACATCAATTTGGCGCCTAGTCTAATTATAATGACTTCAATTTGTAATAGTATTTGTAACCGACCTACAATAATTCACATTCCTTCTAACAAGTAAACTAGGTTCTATTAAATACAATGTCAACACAATCAGATAAACTTTTGAAGGAAATCACTCATAAAACTCAATCAGGGTATCCTATTATTATGTTTTTAAAGTGTTCTAATATATACATTTTCATAAGTTCCTAAAAGTTTTCCATACTTTAGATATTTTTTTATAAGATCACGAAACAATTGAATTCCTGGGAAAATACTGTTGGATAACACAACTCTAATTTAGTCATTCATTTGATTCAATTCATTTAAATGAATCAAACATAAATCTAATCAATTTGTGAATTAAAGTTATTCAATCTAACAGCTAATGTGTCGAGCCATTGAAAAGTAGAGTAAAGGTCAAAATTTCAGGGGTGTGTCCGAAGGAGGGAGGGAGGTGTGACGTCAAAAATTATTTTTGTTGTGTACATTATAAAGTTTTATTCTTGAATAAAAATAAAATTCGTATAAAGCAAAATATTGATAAAAAATGTTGTTATTACATCAATAACACACGCAAAAAATTGTTTTTATATAAATATTTTGATAATGTTTTCTGACGAAAATTGTTTTTAAAATTATACCAAATTGCAAAACATTTAAAATATAAAATTTGTTTTTGTATTTACGATACGAATTTCTACATATAAAAACTGTATTTTATTTCCTTTATTTTTATTTGGAATATGAACGCAATTTTCAAGTGTTTAGAAACATCACAAGTAACTACCGTAAATATTATTTCTCTTTGGCATTCTCTGGTTTTTTTTAAAATTAAAAATTCTATTATTTATTAGCTGTAGGTATAGTATTGGCAATGGGCGGGACATGAGTCGAGGCTTGGGGATATGCGCTGGACCTCAAAAACGACAACTTGAACACCCTGTAATTGCAAAAGAAGGAGAGGATGTCAGAGATAAGACGATGAAGAGAAGAACTTGTCGAATTTGCAGTGGATGCGCAAGGCAAAAAATAGGGAAAATTGGAAGCAATTAAGGGAGGCCTTTGCTCAGCCAGTTGGCTGATTTAGGCTATTATTATTATTATAGATAAAGAAAATCTTTATAATTAAAAAATGTTTATCTAATCATTAATTTAGACACCATTTCAGTGCAAAGCAACTAACTAGTCCTTGAATATATAAACAAAACAAACTGACTTTGTTTAAACAAATATTTCGAATAATGTAAAATTGTCTTTGATCAATATCCGTCACAACAAAATATTTTGATTCAAATCTATGTCCAATCCACGTGACTAATGATTATACAATGTTTATTTTCCATAGTAAAACTCACGATAGTATTTATAAATAATGAAAAAAATCATAAAATCAATTTTACGAAAGAATTCATATAGTGATTCAATTTTTTGTTTTGCTTCAATGAATAACATTGTGATCAAAGAAAATTAATCGCCTGTTAATCACTAGTAAATTTATTGATCAAAAAAATTTTCTACAAGTGTGATTTAAGCAATCAGTGCATCTAAAAGCTTTGGTAAAGAGAACTTTTTCTTTTAAAATAAAATTTTCGATTAAAGGTAAAAATTCTAAGTTGACGCAGCTCCTGCGTAACAAATTTTTTATTGTTTATTATTACCTGTGACATTTGTAGCACGTCAAAGTTCCTTGAATATGAATATTTATCATTCATGAAAAATCACTCATCTTTAAAATTTATGCTATAAATTCCCCGGCAAATGACGCAATATGCAAACACAGAAGGAATATGACGATGTTGTCAAATTATCTTATCGAATAAAATTACAGTAATTAGTTTGAGAAATTATATAGCCATTTGGAAAACAATAAAAGAAAATCATTTCACGTGGCAAAAATTTATTACAATGTGATGAAATCAAACCGTATTCATTCATAGTACAAATTTTAGTCGAGACTATTTTTTTTTTTTGCAAACCGGATATTTTGAAAGGAAATTTATATTTTTGGAAATGTATTCATTAAATTTTGTTTGTGCAAAAATACCATATGGTACAGAAAACACTCAAAAATTACAATAATTGCACAATGCTTAAATATTTTAGACGTAATGAGCGGTTTGCAGGAAAGGTACAATTCAATTTATGCCCAAAAAAAAACATGCGATTTCCGAAGGAAACACTTTTAATTATTTGCATCAAAGCTTATACCAAAATAATGAATGCATTTCAAATGACCATCTGACCCTTGAACCAATATCTTGTGGGTTAAGAGCTCCTTTTATTTTCTGGGTACACAGTAAATAAGAAACATTTTTGCGTATGAAACTTTCGTATACCATAAACAAAATTGTATCCGTCAGAGGTTTGTAAGCATAAGTTTTTTTGATCTAAAAAAGTTAATCTAATTTATAATATCAGAAGATATTAGTTTATTCGATCAAGTGAAGTTTTTGGGTATGTTTAGAGACATGACCCAATTAAGTTAAAAAAAAAATTATTACAATATTATTTGATTAGAATTTTAGTCGGCTGTAGCCGACTATGATAGGAACTGTGCCGATATTCATCTGGAGTTCGTGACGGAAACTACAGAAAACCTTCTCAATTTCCAAGTAGGCATATTGCGCAGACATAACGGCTTAAACCGCTCGGCCACTTGGACTGGTGCTCTGACCTTAATATTCAGAGCAAGGCGGAGTGCACCAGGAATGTTCTCTATCGTCAATTGTAAACTAAAAACTCAGAGCGAGTAATCTATAATAGCAAAGAATACAATATACATAGCAGCCCATAAGTACGATTTTTGTGTCACAAGAAATTGTGAATTGTGGGCGTGACCGCTAGATGACAATAGCTGTTCGATTTCGGTATTTAGTGCCATTAGCAGCACAACCAACTGTATTCTTTGTGTATATTGTATCCGACCAAAAACATAAATGTAAGAAAGGGCCAAGTATTCGCGAAAATCCTTAATGTAATAGTTCCTTCTTGAAAAGTGATGGTATGAGAGTAAGGACCGAGCTATTTACAAAGTAAATAGCTCTAGACTTCATATAATAGTTGCTTCTTAAAAGGTGATGATATGGAAGAAAGAACCGAGCTATTTACAAAGTAAATATCTCTAGACTTCATATAACAGTTGCTCTTTAAAAAGTGATGATATCCCATTAAAGAGCCGAGCTATTTACAAAGTAAATAGCTCGGTAAACTATTAACTAAAAAAAATTAATGAGGGGTAAATTGCGTAAATGTAAGAAAAAGTTTTGCTGAAATTTATTTCGTAAGTTTTCCCATAGTATGTTTTTAAAATTTTATATAACGCGGCAAGTTTTAAAATATTTGAACTCATCAGATAAAATAACTTGCCGCGTTATACAAAATTTTAAATTTTCCCGAAAACTCGGCCCTTTCTTACATTTATGTTTTTGTTCGGATACAATATACACAAAGAATACAGTTGGTTGTGCTGCTAATGGCACTAAATACCGAAATCGAACAGCTATTGTCATCTAGCGGTCACGCTCACAATCCACAATTTCTTGTGACACAAAAATCGTACTTATGAGCTTCTATGTATATTGTATTCTTTGCTATTATAGATTACTCGCTCTGAGTTTTTAGTTTACAATTGACGATAGAGAACATTCCTGGTGCACTCCGTCTTAGGCAGCTCTCAGTGCGCACGAGGGCAGTCAAATGAAAACGCTATCAGCAATATCTAATAATTTAACCGCGCTCGACTAAACTGTTACACCATAATACATACTTAGACTGTCATTTTTAATTCAAGATCACGGATTTTAAATATAAGTATATTTATATATATATATATATATATATATATATATATATATATATATATATTTATATATATATTTATATATATATTTATATATATATTTATATATATATATATATATTTTTTTTTTAAATTTAATATTATTTATTTATTTAATTATTATAAAATATTTCCTTATTAATACACCACAATTAAAATACCTACTGGTTTCTATGAGGTTTTTTTTTTCTTTTTTGTTTTTTAAATATTTTTATTTATGTAATAGAAATTTTTATTGTATTTTGAAAATATTAGTCTTTGTGGTGTAATCATTTACAAAGTATTACAAAACTATGTTTCAGGGAAAAAAAAAACTGATGAAATTTAGGTGATAAAATTCTCATCAAAATGAGAAAAACCATACCAATATGCGAATATTAGGTCTGGATATTATTTTTTTTTGAAATATAACACCGAGATTACAAAAAAAATAATTTTTTGATATGAAGTGAAAAGTACACTGCTCTACATAAAATTTGAACCAACTGAAATATTCTTAAGAGTTAATGTAAACACTGCGACGGTTCTTTAAATTTTGGATAACAGTTTTTCTGAACCATCATGTATAGTACCTACATAATATACGCGCATTGACTGTAATCATATCTAGAGCACGGTAGTGCGAAAGGCCGAGTATAATAATTATAACAAAATCATATTATATAGATACAAAAATATTTTTTAATTTTTGAAAACATATACAACAGATTATTTTCCAGAACTATTTTAACAACTAAAATACCGATATAGAAATTTCAAGAACATATGAATTTTTGTAAATTCCAAATGTTATTTTAAATGAATTTTTTTTAAAATGTTTTTCTATTTAAAAATTTTTTTACAAAATTACATATATTATTACATATATTGTTAAAAATATGCTTTTGAAAAACTTCTGTAAAAATGATTAGCTTAAGGATGTACGAGCGCTAATGTATAGTCCATTTATAAAATTCTTCAAAATCATATATAGTAAATTCATAAAAGTCCACAATAATGTTTGTCATTTTCTATCGTAAGTTAAAAATCAATTTTAATTTAGGCCCGTCATACCGGGCCTAACAAAAAAGATATTTAAGAAAAAAACCTGAGATTTCGGGTAATTAAGCTACCACCGACAGAAATAAAATTTACCCGAATTTTTTTTAGACCCGTCATACCGGAATTCTATTGGATCAATCACTTTATTAATATTTCTTTTTTCTGCTACGTAGTTTTTTTTTTTTTTGTTCGTTTTATTTTATTCGAAGTGAAAATTATCAAAATATGTGTAAAAATATGGGTTTCTCCATAAGAGCAATGCATTAAAACTCGAACTTTAACATTAAATAATTAATTCAAGTAAAATGATGTATTAATTTTAAAATGATTCACTATGTGAATAGAAATCGAAACAAATATGAACAATGGACTGTATTAATATATGATCCACTGTTATATATCAATCACTTTATGCAGACTGTTATCTGTTGCATGCTTATATAAATAACAGTCAAAATGTCCCACTCCTGGCAAACAATGTATAACACACAGCACCTAGAGCAACGAACATCTGTTACTATGCACTGATAAATTATACACCTATACATCAATAAATTATACAACTATACCTTTTTTTATATGAAAGGTCCAATTTATACAAAAACTTAACAAATTATATACTAAAACCTCCTCGAGAACCACTCTATCCATTGGTGAAAACAGCATGAAAATCGGTAAAGAAGTTTTTGAGTATTTGACTTTATTTTATACTATGTAAGGATATAGATGTCAAACGTGATACATTTAATTAAACGATTGTCAAACGAGCGACAAACTAATTGAAGAATACAAATCAATACGTACCGACATTTAAAGTAATTTTAATTAAGATTCTTGGGTATAGTAATCGAAATTTGTAAAATTTTTAAAATGTTACTTTAATGAATGTCCTCATTATTTACATACATGTTTTTTTTTTAATAACAAAATTTTTATTATTTTTATGATTGTTTGCAAATATTTTTGTTAGGACGACTAATTTTTTTATCATTACTTAAGTATTCCAATTTTTTTTATAACTGAATAATATGTTATGACAATTTGATAAGAAATATCTGTTGGAATCTTATAAATAACGAAAAAGTCGGCCAACTGTGTGTCAGGCCACTTATAATGTGTGAAGCAAGAACCAATCGTAAAGCATTTGTATTATTTTCAAAGAGGATAAACTGCGTTTAGTATGTTTATATATATATATATATATATCAAAACAAATATTATTAGCCTCAATACTATGGATAATCTTGGAATAACAAGTAATGTAACTACTAATTGAGTACTACAACTAATGTAACAACTGTTTGAATACTCAGTATATACTGAATTGTATATCAATGATTGAATTGTTAACAATTCTGTGTATTCGAATTGTTAACAATTCGCTTTCCGGGGAACATTTAATCACAAATTATGAGAAATCTATTGAGTTTATGAAAAAATTTTCCATCAAAAATTGCTATTTTAAAAAGAAGAAGATATTTTGTAAAGAAATTTTTTTCTATCTCTTACGGTTTCAAAGATGTATATTTTCCCCCCTAGTGGGGGGAAAAAAACACGTTCCGATTTTGCCCATTAACGAACTTGACCTTACTTTTTTTGCTCTAGAACACACAAACAAAATTAAAGCTTGTTATCCCATTTCGTTATGCCAAACATTAATGCCTACGATCAATATTTATAAGCGTTGCAAAGTCGTGATCAAACTTAATATACCTTGTATATTTACATATACTGGGTATAAAAATAATTAGTCGTAAGAATAAATCCAGTTAAAATTATATTTTTGCGAGACTTCATTTTACGGTATTTTATATTTCACGGCAATGATCCAAATTCTTTCGGTCGGTTCATATTATAAAAAGTTTCATATTCTATCAATTTGCTTCGATAGTGTCGAGAAACGCAACAAAATTAAAGTAAGAATTAATTTTATAAATGATGTGTTTCAATCGTTACATTAAAGCTTTATTATGTAAAATTAAACTCCAAAACTAAATAAGGCAAATTGCAAACTTCAAATATTCTAATATCGAATTAGAGAAAAGAAGTCGAGGTGGTCGAAATCTCGGTTTTAGTGGTATTCGTATTCGAATTATTGAATAAAGTATTTCAAATCTTGTTATTAGAACACAATTAATAAAACATTCGAAACAATCATTCGACTTTTCGAAAAGAAAATATTCGAAGTAATGTAAATAAAAAGAAAGCACGATATATTTATATATAAAAATACAGACTTTTAAGTAGATTCATTTTTCAAATCAAGATCAATGATATTTGTCAAACCTTGACCTATCGCGATATAACAATATAGTAAATTTCATAAAACACATGAAAAAGTTCTGTCAATCATGAACTTCCTAATCCAGTTTTTTTTCTATTACGTACAATTTTATTTGATTATGTGACGTGAAAATTTTGTGATTATAAACCTCTTCAACTTATTTCGATAGCATAATTTCAACTAAATCGACAATTGCAAATTCGGACCAAATTTGCAATGACGTAAATTAAATAAATCAATTTCAATCTAAAGAACTGCAGTGGATTTTCTACGAAAATATTTATAATAAAAGCTCGTTCCAATAAATTGTACTAAACTGATTTTCTATTCATCAAAATATTTTCACTTTCGATAATATCACAAAAAAATTTTGAAAAGCTCTCCAAATTAATTTGATTAATCCAAATTTAATTATATCGGAAAATTCCACATAAATTCTCGTTAAATATCGAATTCGAGAAATAAATTCAATCGAATGGAATGATTATTATGAAAAGAATGTATAAAAGCTCTCGAAGTTAATTTGGCTAATCCAAATTCGAACACATTTGAAAGTTCACACAAATTATCGAATTAAAAAAGTAAATTAAATCTCATGGATTGATTTTGATTGGATCACGACAAAATAGTTATAAAACTTTTTCAAGTTAATTTGATTGGCCGAAATGCAATTATATTGGCAAAATCCACAAAAATGTTAGTTAATTATCGATTTAGAGAATTAAATTCGATCGAATGTATCAATTTTGAAAGTTCTACGAAAATAATACAAAAAACATCCGAAAAATTTACTTAACTATTGATTTAAATCTAACGGATCGATGTCAATTGAATCACAAAACAAAAACTATTCAAATTGAATTTTCATCAATATTTCATTGTTTTGAATATAAATGAAAAGAAAATTAATTTAAAAAAAAGTGAAAGTAAAGGTGAAAAAAAAAATTGTGTGAAAACTAACCTGTACCAGCCGCAATATATTGTCGAGCTTTACTCCCACTTTCCATAATGTATGTTGGACTAGTCTGTTGTGGCCGCTGTAAATTTGTATTTGAACTTGTTTCAATTCCACCACTACTGATTATTGTTTCGCGATTATTTGTATTCTGAGACACTAACTCGTAATCATATGGACGCTGACCGTTTGTTTCTGCCATCGGCTCTTTATGCGCGGGGGGGCGATGGCTCCCACTTCAAACATAAAACATAAACAATTTTTTTTTTAATATTAATATTATTGTTATTATTTTTTACAAGCTAACATTTTTATTAATTGTTACTATTTGTTAATGAAACAAATTCTTTTTTTAATCTTTGTTTTATTGTTA
Organism: Nineta flava; assembly: GCA_963920215.1. Taxonomy (NCBI): domain Eukaryota; kingdom Metazoa; phylum Arthropoda; class Insecta; order Neuroptera; family Chrysopidae; genus Nineta; species Nineta flava. The sequence goes on along the minus strand of OY986045.1, from coordinate 58,444,687 downwards.
ACAATAATTGAATATTAATTTTTATTTTCATTGCTCTGATATTGCGAGGTTGTACACGTTTTTGATATTAAATGATTTTTCTTTTGTCTTGATCAATGATTTGCATTAAAAATTGGATTGAAATAAATGCGGAAGTCCGGATCGCTTTTTTGCGAATAAATAATATACGTTTTTACCAAAATCCATTTCCTTTGGTAGATTTTTACGATTATTTTTCTTATTTTCTTGTAAAGCTTTATTATTCTTGTTTGTCAATAGTTTGTCACAACTTCGTTTGGTTAGTATTTAAGCTAACGTCACCATATGCATAGACATAATGTATTCAATTTTCCTTTATTGTAGCGTTTATAACAAAAACAAAAATCGTGAAATTTAAGGATATTTTGAGTGATACTTAAAACATGTACTCCGGAACAATCTTACACAATAAGTTTTATAAATCAAAATCGATTAACGTATGTATGCTCAGTCCTTGGACAAACAACTTTCCAAATTGTTAGGATATTTAATGGATAGGGTAGTTTTGTTAATCTATTGCAAATGGGTTTGATTCAATGTAACATCTTCGTTGTGTAATCCTTGAACAAACAACTTTCAAATTTACGGTAAGGATACATTTCGATAAGAGTGTTATTGTTTATTTATGTACTGGCAACGGCTCTCGAATTAAAATATACTTTGATTTGCTAAATCACAGTTTTAATTATGATTAAAATCTAATCCTAGCTTATGTAATTAATAAATGGAAATGTTTTGAAAATTTATCTAACTTTTTTGTTAAATTAGAAAAAATTTGATTTTATCTATGAGTTTTCAATACTTTTTATCATAATAAAAACGATTTGTTTTAATTATGTCTTTGATTGTTTTCAATTTTGAATAGTCAATTTCATAGATAAAAAAAAGCCAAGTCCGTGTGAGACCACGTACAGAATAGGGTTTCGTAGTCAGTACTTAGATGGTTTGGTTTTTATATAGTGCTTCTATGGACTATTTAAAAATTCAATTATATGCCATAAGTTGGTCGACAAATTACTCGTAAATTGGTAGGGGCTGGGAACGAGTTACTTAAATAAATATGACCATTTTAAAGCTTAATAATTTGTAAATAAATCCATGTATCGAAATATTCATGGCATAGTTTAAAAGGTCTATTTAACGGTTGCCTATCCGTTGGGGTAGATTCTAATTACTTTTACTCCGAGTTTCAATATAATGATTAATAATACCAAAATAAGGACTCAAATTAATCGACCAAAATTTTCCACAACTGTTAATTTGCACGTGATTACAATTGAAAAGTCAATGATAATAATCTTAAAAAAAAAACAATATGAAATGTATCGCATCTATTTTATTAGTTATCTAAAACACTTGAGTAATAGCTGATAACAGAACTTAAAACAAATAATTTTAATTTTTTGACATTGCAATAAAAACATTTTTTATTTTTAAATTAGTACTTTTGTAAATTTTGATTTAAACTTTATCACAAGTTGATAAGGTTTTTAGAAGTAGCCTCAATTTTTAAAAGAGAAGCGCGTTGTTTATTGATAAATCGATCAGTATTTGTTAATGTGTTTGGTATTTAGAAATATATAGTAAATAAACCACTTCATAATTTGAATAGGGCATCATAATTATTGTATGAGGCGTCGTATAGCAAATTTGTGATTATTTTGTGGAGTAGGTAATGAAAACACTTGATCAATCCAGATTTTAAAGTAACAAAGTAAAATAAATTGAATCATAAAAATTTCAAGGTTTAGTTCTGAAATTTATTATTCAAACCGATTATTGTCTTTGGAAGCTATGACTTGAATATTTAACTAACTTCCGATTATTGCGAATTTCATAAGGACATTTATTTAAAAGTCTAGAATGTCCAACCATGAACTCACTGATATATTTTTGTAAACCGTTTTGTAAACTAATAATTTATTCCAATAATTTTCTATTCTAGCTGCCAAAAAATGATTGGCAAATGATTGGAAGTTTTGTATACATACATTTGTTATAATATCCCCAGTTCCCAGAAGTGAGGATAGTGAAAACGTTTATTAATGACCTAATAAGTTTTAACTCCGATATTTCGTTCAGTAATAAATACGTTCGCAACAAAAGAATTTATTAAAATATAATCCCTACATTTCTCTGAGGGGGTCCTGACCAGTAAAAAATATACATATGACTTTTTGTATTGGGAACTTATAAATCTACAATTTCTATTATAATTTATATTGATCTCCGAGCCATTGGTCAACGCGATAAATGTAATATCTCATGTAGATATGTTGCCAGCACCATATCCATGGGTCACGGTTTTTAACTAGCTACCTGGGATTGTTTTTTCCTAAAAATTTTGTTCGGTTTTATTCGATCTAAAATTACTGGATTAATAATGCTGTCATAAATTTGCAAAAATTATGGCTGAGTGATGCTAAAATTGGAAATTTATATATAGGTTTATAGGGTCAATAATAATAATATTATCATATTGATATAAAAATTTTTTGTATATTATGTTAAGATTAGCTAAAAATTTCCATAAAGGTTAAGTTTAATTTATCATTTTATATATTATTTATCCCAAGCAAAGGACTAATTGAATAGAACTTTCTTTGAAAAGTTCATTCCAAAAATAGTCAGAAACCAAAAAAAAAACATTTTGTTGGAGTGAAAATTAAAAATCAATATTTATAGATAATTTGACTTTTACGAGTTTCGGTGTAAATAAGACAATTAAATTCCATTATGTATGAACTATTCCATTACGTATAAGTTGATAAGTTAGGTCTAAAAATATGCATGCAAACAGTTATGACCTATCACAGAAAAAAATGAAAGTTTAATACGAAAATATGACCTTTCCGTCATGCATCAACCAATATTATTAAGAAATTAATTAGACAGAGGCGATAACTAAAAAACGATAAGAGACAGCAGGTTGAAATTTTTTGGGAGTGTTTTAGAGATGACAAGTGACCTCAAGTTTACCAGGTGTCAAATTAGGTTTATCGCAAAAACTCGAGACTAACACGAATGTTGTTAATAAAGCAAAACAAATTTTTTTAAATTTTATTTTGCGATTCTGGCGTCCATAATCGCTCTAATTCTGGCAGTAATAATTTTCAAACCATCCATGTTAGGTAAATATGATAATATCAACAATTGAAAAAATTCTAGCTAGATGAAAATTTGTCTTCTTTTGGACAACTAACCTTTATGAAAACACTTTGATACTTCAATGCTAACATTCAGAATTAGCTTATGTTATTATTTCCTTAATGATATAAAAAAATCGATTACTAATAATATACAATTACTAATTAAAACAATCATAATACAAACCAGTCGTATTGATTAATAATCGCTTGCTAATCGATTATTAATCTTGTATATTTTGTGAATGCAGCACCCTATGAAAACTAATTTTTGAGATTATAAAATATTTGACTATATTTCAATAGAAAGAAATGATATCCCAGAATAGGGAATATGCATGAAATTTTTTTTCACATTTATTTTCAGAATATGAAAATACTGTTAATACTGTAATAATATTTAAAAACGAAATTAAAATCCGACAAATATCAAGGAAGCTATAAGCTTTTAAAGATTATTATCTGTCTCTTTCTTGCAAATTACTAAAAACGGAGTTTTACGTGTATTTTAAATGGTGAAAGTGTAATATGACGTCACATAACATATCAAGAGGGCTATCACCCTCTTTGTCTAATCGGGAATTTCAATCAATCATATCTCGCTTATTTTTAAAGTTATTTAAAAAGTAATTTTACCTTGATATTTGTCAAGTAAACATGCTTCAATTCAAGTGAAAAAAAATTTTCATGCATATTCCCTATTGTTCATGGTGGAAGTGTCATAATTTCTAAAATATGCACACAAAGTTCCATATTAAGTAATTAGGTGACATATATTGTCAACAATTTTTTGCCAACTTTTTATTTCCATTATGACGAAAGTAATTATATAAATGAATTCTATTTACCCGGCTGATTGCTTCGTAAATGATTCTGATAATACTTATGATAATAATAATAATTAAATAGAGGGGTACCGCAAATGGGTTCCTAGCACCTAGATCAAGGGTCCTCTGTGCCCTCCATGAGAACGTCACCCGAAGGCGGGACGTCTCCGGGTAAGAGGTGCTATTTTAAGCAGATGAAGCTATAGCATTCTGTCAAGGCCAGATGCTCCACAGAAAGCCCACAACTTCTCCGCCGGGATTGCTACCAGGATTCATGGATCCAAAGTTTCGGACCCAAACATTCTATACCTTCATCGTCCTCCTTACAGGCCCTACAGGGATCATCAGAGATGCGCAAGTTATGAAGGTCGTAGTTCAATTATGAAGGTCGAAGGTCATTCGTAGGGCTCTTGACAGGACACCTGCCACCCTTCTAAACTGTATTCTATTGAGTTTCAACCGTGCATAATCGAATGGCCAAGCTGTGCTTATGCACAACTTGCCGGTCGCATGCCCTGCGCAAAGTATTTGTCAATAGATACAATGTTACCAAATAAACAAAACGATATAGCTTTTAGGAGAGATTACTTTTTAATAAAATAACAGTACCAACCTAACATCCAAAACCGGGAACAAAAACATATCAGTTATTTTTCGAGCCAATGATTATAGTTTTTCTGTTCCAAAATATATCAGCTATTATAATATGGTTGAATTTCGCTAATCTGGACAGGATGGGACTCTGCCCGAGCCTCCAAAATTCGCGATTTAACTTAATTTTCAATTTCCAAATAGTTCTGTTTTTTTAAATGTAAATAACAGTTTTAACTAAATAGTTTTTTACTCAAATATAATTTTTACTAAGAAAATAAAAATTTTCACTTAATATTCAATAATAATTAATAATAAAACAAATATCTATTCTCTAATCAGAATGGGTGGATTTTATTAGTTAATACGCAGGGAATTATAGAATTTAATAAAAAAGATTAATTAATTTAAGCCACCATTTCTACGACAATAAATTTAGTCTCGGAATAAACATTAAATTTTAATTTTTTAAATAATTATTTTAAAATAAATATTCTTATAATCAAGAAAAAAACATTGTTTCAATTGCAGACATTATATTGCGGCAAAAATTAGTAAAAATTAATAAATTAGTTAATAAAAAAATACATTAATTATATATTATGTATATTATAATATAAATTATTTAGGATGAGCCATTTTAACTCGATTTTTTTATTGAGTCTCGTATGAAAATATAAAGTTTTTCATGTTTTAAAAAATACCCCAAAAAATTAACACAGTTGAATAATGTTTACCGGTCGGTCACGAATTTTAAAAATTTTAAAAAGGGTTGAATTTTTTTAAATTTTTTTCTTGCTATGGCATTTGGTTTTACCCATAAAAACAATGACGTTTCGAATATTTTAGCACAATATATAAATTGTTAAAGGTCGCTCAAGAATTGAAAATGTGTTGGAGTACATTGGATGTTTTTGAGAGATTATATTAACGATTATATTAACGCACGGTTTCGAATCATTTCGAATCAGAATGAATAATCAACGATATTAAAGATTTTTTTTAGGGATAATTAGGTAAACAGCATCCACCGTATGTTTACCGATAAGTATTAAAATTATCTTTAATTTATTTTGGAGAAAAAAATGATATAAATATTTAAAAACTCCTTCAATTTTAAAATTTATATTTTGAGTTGAATTTTGAAGTAATTAATATTTCTTTGAAGATTAAAAATTTTCTTTAAAAATTTAGAAAAATTCAAATTTTACACATTTTTTAAATATTTAATATTAATGGGCGACCCTTAAAAATTATCCCATTGAGCTAATTTTTGTGGAGTGTTCTGAAGATATGAAAAAATGACATTTTCTTACGAGTTTTGAAAAAAATTATTCCGGTGAAAATGGGTCACCCTAATATATATTTTATTGAAAAATAATAAAAACAATTCACAAAAATGGTTTTTAAAAAAATTCACAAAACTTACAATATGCACTTGCCACGCTTTTGTAGTGCAGAAAAAAGCCAAAAAAAATAAATAAGCCAACACAAAAATTAACTATTTAAAATAAAATAAATAAATAAAATTAAAATAAATATTGTCAAAACTCACACAATTTATGAACAAATAAAACTCGAAAGAAAATTGACGAAGACGAAGGATCGGAAAACGTATTTATATGATTTGTAATGATTTTTTCAATTAATGAAAATTGATAAATGTGATTTTGAAATTTTATCTTTTCATATTTATATATCTATATTATCAGTCAGTTTTTTTTTTTGTATATTAAAATTTATTTAACGTGTGAAAACCGCACAACGTGGAGAGGTGGTAGGGAGTAAATATGTATATTAATTTTCTATTTTGAAGAGGTTTTGAAGGAAGGACAGACGGGCGGACGGACTGACAGCCGTGATGTAAAACTGTACATATAGAAATAAATTCATAACACGATGATGCTATGAATAATATGTTTTATTTTATTGATGCGGTATACGTGAATTTTTAATATCTTTATTAAAGGATACTTTTGTAATTGACTTCCACATAAAATTTTATTAATAGGGAATATGCATGAAAATTTTTTTTCACATTTAATTTCAGAATATGAAAATACTGTTTATACAGTAATAATTTTAAAAACGAAATTAAAATCCGACAAATATCAAAGAATCTATAAGCTTTTAAAGATTATTATCTGTCTCTTTCTTGCAAAAATACTAAAAACGGAGTTTTACGTGTATTTTAAATGGTGAATGTGTAATATGACGTCACATAACATATCAAGAGGGCTATCACCCTCTTTGTCTAATCGGGAATTTCAATCATTCATATCTCGCTTATTTTTAAAGTTATTTAAAAAGTAATTTTACCTTGATATTTGTCAAGTAAACATGCTTCAATTCAAGTGAAAAAAAATTTTCATGCATATTCCCTATTACAAAATTCGAATCAAAAACATTGAAATTGTGTCAATTATATGATAAAGATTATTAAAATAATCAAAGAGAACTCTAGGTTTTTTGAAATTACATTTCAAATTTGGTGAGAAACTCACCAAATTAGCAACATGCAACATATCTCTGAATCCATATCCCAGAGATAGTTACGATTAGCTAATTCATACTGATGATGACTACCTTGTAGTTGAAATACGTATTTATAAAATACAAACAAATGTTTTAGGAATTGGGGCAAAATTTGAAATGTAATTTCAATTATATGAGATTATTCCACTATTTCATCGAATACTTAATAATGTTTTCTATTTGACAAGATATAATTTAGATAGATTTGGTCTTTGTAAATGGAATAAATATTATGACCTAAAATATGTATAAAAAAAGTACTTATTTTATTTGAAACAGAGTGAAAACAAAAATTGATTGGACGGGCTTTTTTTTTGATTATTTAGGTTAAAACAAAATGGGTTTCGGTTTCGAAAATAAAATTTCTTTAATATCTTAACATTTTCAAAATGTAATTCACGTTCAAAATTAACGTTGACTGCGATGTATTATGTTCCTTTAGAAATAAATAATTCTAAAACAATTTTATATTTAAATCGTAAATATTAGAAAAATGACCAGTAGATAAATTGACGGAAAATTAATCCCCTACAACTTTACTCATGTTAAATTTTTCTATTTAGATTATGAACTTTTTTCTATTCGTTTTTCTATATGGCACCAGCAATATGCCTTCTGGGAAGGTTTTTTTTAAGCCAGTTGTCTACACCAGGGGCATCCAAGAATTTTTTACATCGAGGCTCCCAAGAACACCGGGACGCTATATATATTTGGACATTTGTATCAATAGTAGGTACATTTTAGTATTGGTGAGCACGTTTTGGAAATTCATCTCCTAAGTAGGTAAAATAAGGGATGAAATGTTGTATGGAAAGTGCATCATAAATTTTGAGCTTCATAGTAGGTAGATGTCTATGCTTAAAGTATAAGTAGGCGTGCTGTGTCTACTACGTGCTTGAAGTAATGAAAGTTACAAAAATCATTAATTCATCTTTAAAATGCTGGACTCCATTACACCAACCTGCAGTCTTTGCCAACAATCACACTTATTAATTTTAATTATTGATCATGCAAATTAAATATGTAAACATATTCCCACTTGTTAAATTTGCAAACATTCAATAAAATTGTTTTTTTCACAATCAATGTTTATTTACTTTACAAATATTTGTACAAATATTTGAGACAGGAAGCTTAAAATTATTAAAAATGATACAAATATTAATGAACCACTAATTCAGTTTCAATGAAATCAATTCGAACTTCAAACACTACGAACATAATAAATATATTTAGGCACAATAATACTTAAGCAATTTCCGACGATATTATTAGGGTTCCGTATTTATAATACAAACATCAATATCAAAAATCCGTCTAATATAGTTTGAAATTCAATACCTGCATTTGATAGTAACGCGTTACAATTTGGAAACGTAACCAGTAACATTTTCCTAGTAATTTGAAACGAAAGATCGTTATTTCTTTCGTTACTTCAATTTTACGATAAATGATATTTTTTCTCAATTTTCACAATTTGGCAAAACTCCATCTAAGCCTTCAACCACATTTGTACAATCAAATGGTTGCGCTTTCACTTTCGTTAGTGTGGGCGAGTTAATTATGATTTAATCTCGTCATGTTGAGAGTAAAACATTATCGCCTTCAAGGAGAAACAGAAAATTAGGTTGCGCAATGACTGTCCTTGATGAGACACACTTAGACCATGAGGTGCATTAGTATCAAGATTTATCTGGAATATATATTAATCGCATCTTTTCTTGAATCGGATCATCGTTTTATTTAAATTTAAAAAAAGATATTATTTTATTAGTTGCTTTAGTTAGCTGTTTACTAAGGCACTTTATGCAAATTGAATTGAAGATTAAAGTGCTGTTAATCTAGATTAATAAATAAACATACCGTGTATATACGAGTATATTAGCATGTAGGGATTGTGTTAAATTATTTACTCGCCACAGACAAATTAGTATGGAATAATTTGATAATGAATTGATGTTCGAGTAACTTCTGTTAATTTAATTTTTTGTTATATTGTTAAATCGAACGTTTAATAATAAATACGAATCATATTATGATTCATTCACCTTTGATCAACGAGTGGTCAAATGCTAAACACCGTGATCACTGGGGAAAAGTACCGCGGCAAGAGCTCGGGAAGGTACTGCTTCAGAGTGTAACAAAGAGGCTATTTCTCTGCGGAGGGTTACCGGATTCATTACCGGGTATTATCCCATGGATAATGCCCGGGATTGCCAAAATGTTTTAAGATTACTAAGAAATTATTTTTGTCCTAATAGAAAGTACCTAATTGAAGTTTTGTGAGATACAAAATATCTGACAAATGAGCGCTTTATTTTGGCAGCACATGTTCATTCTTTTGTCTAGATTTTTGTTGTTGGCGTAATTGTTGAGAAATGGCGGTAATGTTGTATCGAATTTCTAGTTTGAGGTACTAAATTGTTTATGGTTTATTGATTAATACTTCATCCTTAAGATAAACTCAAAAAAAAATGTCCAACGATGACAAGACTCACGAACTGACATTTGGACTTTTATTTGAGGTTATCTTTGTGAGGATAATACGTACACATGGTCACAAAAGTAGCGTTCTTTTCAAAATTTGTATTGATGTGTGCCTTTCTCGGTTTGGTTTTCGAAAAGATTCATTACAAATGTACTGCAGTAATAAATAGAGGTGATAGGCGAATCATTATCGTTGAATTTCAGAACGTCGGAGAACGATTTTACTAGCGGTAATGATTTGAAAGAATTAAAAGTTGTAAACTCATTATAAAACCACCATAATAACTTTAAATATGATTTGGCGTATAGCAAACCATTTATTTCCGAAAAACCTATTTTTGCTACCCTTCCCCTTGAATATCTTAAGACGCGGATACTTGATTATAAGAGTGTTTTGGGCCAGTGTTTAGAAAGTCAGAAGAAAGGTGTATGCTAATTTTCAGCTTATTATCTTACTTAATTGATTGTACTAAAAAAAATTGACTAATAATTTGTTAAATTATAAATTTTTCTGGATACACTCAATATATTTTTATGAATTGAAAATATTCTAAAGAAGTTACAGATAAGATAAAACTAAAACGATTTTTCTGTTTGGAAAAAATGGTCGATAGTATTTTTACAGTCAATTCAAAAAGTAGGTTCATTTCTTAAGGAAATACGATAATACACTATGTAGATTCGAACCAAACAACAAAGAGATGAAAAATGCATGCCCTTATCAATGTAATGTACTACAGTATACAAAAAGTTCAAAAATTAAACTACAAGCTCTATTTTATAGTTCAAACAAAATTTTTTTGGGTACGCGACTTTTTAAATTCCCTGTATTCATTCTAAGAATTTAAAACCTTAATTTATGATGGTATCAAATTTTTGTAATTCAGTAAAATACTTTAATAAATCACGTAATTGCGAAATTAGTTTTTTAAGTTTTATTCTGTGACAAAAGAATACTTTGGGCGAAATACTACCGTTTATTATGGACACATTTGATCCAATGTTATCAGCCTCAAGTAGGAAACCAAATATATCCAAGTTACATTGGCAGCAATGTTTTGCCGCAGTTGTTGGTAAGTTTAAATTAATGGAATATATTTTTTTTAAAAGAAGCAAAATGGTTAATCCTTTGGCTGTAGTACATTTAATACGATAATTTAAACCAAATTTTTGGGCGATAGTTTTTTTTTGAGGTTAGAAATCCTCTTTTTATGTAAGCAAATTATCAAAGAAAAACTCCGTACTGATAAAAATAATCACAAAATACCAATAAAATATATTGGGTGTACTTTTAAAAACGCTATTTCTCTTTACAGTCAGTTTTGGGGCTCTATCTGCTGGAAGTGTATTAGCATGGACATCTCCCGTGTTGCCTCAACTCGTATCTAAAAGTTCTACAATTCATGTATCTATGCCGGAAGCAACATGGATTGGATCGTTGCTAGCCATTGGTGCCGTATGTAGTGCAGTTCCAACAGGAATTTTAGTAGAGAAATTCGGACGAAAACTAATTTTGATTTCAACAACTATTCCATTTTTAATACATTGGATTTTAGTTATTTTTGCTGTTAATGTTTATATGATCTATGTTGCACGATTCTTGGCTGGAATATCTACTGGCGCAATTTGTGTTGCCGGTTCCATGTATTTAATTGAAATGTCAGAAATTAAGAATCGTGGAACATATGGATCATTTTTCCAATTATTTTTATGCATTGGAATATTATTAACGTACAGTATTGGAGCGTTGGTCCATTATAGAATTTTATCATTGATTCTGGCAATATTTCCAATTTGTTTTGGCATTGGATTCAATTTCTTACCAGAATCCCCCGTGTATTTAATAAAAAATAATCGTATAACTGCCGCATCGGATGCTTTACGATGGTTACGTCCACGAAATCATGATATTGAAAAAGAATTAACACATACACAGGTAATGATTGAAGCCCGATTTGGACGTACCGCAAAGTTCATGGATTTGTTTCAAACACGTGAAAATATTTGGGCATTAGTGGCGTGTATTGGTCTAATGTTTATTCAACAACTAAGCGGTGTAAGCGCTATTAAATCGTACACAGTTCAAATTTTTAAAGCTGCAAACACTCCGATTAACGAACATGTCGAATCCATAATCGTGGCACTCGTTCAAGTAATCATGGCTGTGATCTGTTCGTCCGTGATTGAACGTGCTGGTCGGAAATTTTTCCTCATGATAAGTGCTATTATTATGGCTGTTTGTATGATGCTATTAGGATTTTATTTCCAATGGCAATTGGGCGGCCGAAGTACAACGTACATCAGTTGGCTGCCCTTATTCAGTTTAATGTTTTTCATTGTGGGATATGCCATCGGTTTGGGCCCCTTACCATGGATGCTCATGTCAGAGATATACTCACCCGAATTGCGTGGTATTGCAAGTGGTATTACAGTTACACTTAATTGGATCTTAGTTTTCTTTGTGACTAAATCATTTGGATCCTTAGTTTATTCAATCGGCCCGGCTCTAACTTTTTATATATTTGGAGCATGTTTAACTCTGGGAGTAGTGTTTATTATGTATTGTGTACCGGAAACACGAGGTAAATCTATACAACAAATTCAAAAAGATTTACGGAAAATTAATTTTATGAAATTTTAAGACCTAGAACGTTTTTTTTTTTAAATATGGTTTGTTTATGCGTTTTGGATCAATGCTCTGTAATTTGTTAAGCAAGGTCCAGAATCATTTTATTTATGACAATGAATTCAAATGGTTATAACATTAGCTTGGCACGTCTCTGCCGTACGTACAATTTATGATATGAATACAGAGGAGATAGGTATACCATTTTTTTTCAATTCAATAGAGGCCAATGTCAATTAATTAATAATATTGATTTGAATCAATTATACAGAGCATTTGTAATATTTAGTAGGTAGAATTACTTCTAGTTATCTATTAATTAAGCTGTAATTTAGTGGTATTATATATAATTTATTTATTTGTTATTTGAATGTATAAATTTCATAATTAAATATTGTAAATGGAAACAAGTGACTTTATTTATTTATTAACCCGACTTCAAAAAAGAAGGATGGTTCTCAATTCGTCTGTATTTTTTTTTTTTTTTTTTTTTTTATCAAATATCCGCTGGTAAAATTAGAGACGTACAAAAACTATACGGTTTAGTATGTTTTTAGCGAATTTCCTTTATTGATGTTGTCCGATGGAAAAATTTCTACATATGTCCATCGATCCTACCTAGATTTTCGAAATTTTCTTTACAAATGATCTCTTAAATCGTAAATATTAGAGAAACTGAAAAAGTGATAATTAACCAAATTACGGTAAAATTAATTATCTATAACGTTGCATCTTATACATTTTGCGATTTTCCCAATATTAAGAGAGATATATACCAAATTATGAGCTTCTTCCCTAGTGTACTCGTTTCTAGATCTTGGACTTCAATCTTATCTAGACACCTACGTAGTGCAGTACATATATTCCAGGGATACATCTCGTAACCACCAACAAACTTGTATTTTGATGATTAAATATTGAGGCTACAAATAAATATTGGTTTAAAGTCCAGAAATTTGTATTCATTTATTCTTTTGTCAATTTTGTTTTGGCTTGAATATACTAAGTTTTCTTTGAATATTCCAAGACGCCCTTTCTCTACACATCCCTTTCCCCATGATCTGATTTTTTCCATTAACGAATTTGACCTTTCAGCTAGCTATATTACTTATCCAATTGCATTCCGATCGATAAGCAACGCCATTTAATATGAAGTTGATAGCAGAAATAGAGAAAATATTAGCAAGATGAATATTTTTATTTCTATTCTATTTTATTCTAATTGTCAGTTATTGATTTTCTCAATTAATTCTTCTTAAACTATTTTCTAAACTTTCTGTATATCATCAATATATTTTTATTTTATTTTCAAACAAGTTTTACTAATTCAAATAATTAAATTTAAATTTATTCATCTTTAAAAAAATAGTGTAATTTAATCTTCTATTTTCTATGCAAACACAAAGTACCTAGGCCAAAATCAAGAATCTTTTGGTAACTAGAAATCAGATTGGTTGCATTTTCGAACTGGATAGTCGATTCTAGTGACATAATTTATAAAATGAAGTTCCGATTATGGAGCTCCTTGTGTTACCGTCATGTTTAAGTAATGACCAAAAAATGATTAATTTACCAGTTTTCTTCATAATTTGATATTTAAAATGCTCAATGGGTCATAATTTTTCAACTTATACTTCTTTCGACTCGTTATGGGAAAAGGTGATAGTTTAATTTTAACTTCTAACACGCGTACATAATATATTGAGTCAAATGACTATATTCTTAGGATTCGGTCTTTCAAATTCTTAGGATCTGTTCTTTGAACGTGATCTCTCAAAAGCGAGATTCGATCTACAATACTTTTGACATAATCAATTTCCATGATCAGTAATGGGAATAACTCTGATTTGTAAATTTATGTAAATTTCTCGAAAACTGAACAGTGCTATTTTTTAAACCAACATAGCTAATAAAATCTGTCAGTTTCTGATTTACCAATTTACTGTAAAGTAAATTTCGCTTAATTGTAAAGTAAACTTCGCTTAAATGAGAGATTAAGTTCAATATCTTAAAGAAAAATCGCTTTTACTTATGTAGGTAACCTCCTTAATCAAACCTCCTTAATCAAACCATTCTCCAAAACAACACTTTTTATTAATTTTCCATTGAACACTACCTACTATATCCTGTATCGTAGGGCTTGACACATACTTAACAGTTAAATTTTGCATTGATAAAAAAGTGTAATTGAATGAAAACAAGGTTTCATTATTATTTATATTAACATTAATCGACTACACGTAATTTTTTTATCCAAGACGAGGTTGTTTCCTGTTTTAGGAAAACGCCATTATCGCCAATGCATATATGCACTTTCCATAATTATTCTGTTTAATGACTACATCTCTCATATTAAAAACAAATCATAATTAATTTTTCTTGGAACAATTTTCTATCTAAAGGCGTCGTCAAAAAATTTACATATTGTCTCATTGTAACCAAGGCCCGACATTGATAAACACCTTTTTATAAAATTTGTGTAAAAAAAACGTTATTTTTTATAGATATATTTAATCTGGGTACTATTTTTATTACACTCCTTGAAAGAACCTAATCTAAGCACCAAACTTGTATACTGTGCTTGGCTACCGGTAGAAAATCTTGATAAGGGAGATAGGGGAGTATGGTAATTAAGGACGTGTATATTACTGTCAAGTATCGTTATAAGGACAAGCGGTTAATTTACCTTTTTGTAGGACGAGTTTATCTAGGAGCAGCTTTTATGTACCATGTACCTACGTTCAATTAAACCTAGCTTAACATGCTGGCTACTCTCCAAATACGAAAGTGTTGCTCTTTGAAGTAGTACTAGTGAGGGTTATAACGATGTATGCGGCATAAAAAACGTGCTCCCAAGAAAACGCGATTTAAGTTCGAATATTCAATATAATCAAAGAACTACTTTATTTGTAAACTTAAAGAGTTAAGTACTCGTGCTACGATAATTAGAAATTTAAATATATTTTATTTAGAATTCATAAAGCAAATATTTAAAATTAATTATTTACATAAATTTTTGGAAATTTCTATTCACGCATAGAGTAAACTCGAGTATTACAGATTAGCAGAGTGCTATGGAATATCAAGGTATCTTCTCTGTGGAAATATTTTACTGTCAAGCGTTCTAAATGAGCTAGATTCAATGCCATTTGTATTTTTTACAACATATAGTATGTGTCGTTATTTGTTTCCAACATTTGCGAAGTTTGGTTACCTAGACAAAAAAATTCTTTGTATTAGTAATTCGAAACTTACTCGTTTTGATTAACGCAAAGTATATAAGAGCTGTTAACAACAAAATGATTGATTCATTGAGGAAATGGGTAGGGGATTGATCAATTAAGTCACTTAATGGACGCACCTTTAACCACTTTGGAGGCATTTTTTTACATACCAAAGTTTCGATTACAGCTGAGTTAGTTAAAACGTCCATAAGATAATGAAACTATTAGGAAGTCGAACCATAGACATTTTGATCGAAGCTCTTGCCATTAAGCTTAGATTGGAAATTACCTTTCTAATTTACATATATAGTTATTCGTAAATTTACATAACCTCTTATGAATTATTTTTGGTACAATGAAATTTCACCTTTAATTAAGCTTTAATTTTTCCTAAATTGCATAGTAGATTTACATTAATCATTTTATATTATAAATTGATTAATTTGATATATTTTAATAATCGTTTTGAATTTAACTTGTATTTAATGTACAGACCAAAAATCATTCCAATCAGTACTTAGAATATAACAATATCTTTTTACCCGAAACTCCAGTTTACCCAGTTTAATTGTTTAATATTTTTATCTAGAAGATTTCGTATTAATTTATGGTATTTTTTTTTTCGTTTGTTAGGCAACATATATTACAGTTTGGTTATAAATTTACATATATGTATAAAAAACAATTAATCACATTTGGATCTATATGTATTTAAGATATTTAAGTACTATATTGGAAATGTTTATATTGTTCATGAATGTATACTTAGTAATAGAATATAGTGTTAAATCCTATATGTAAATATTTGTAAAATGCAAATAAATCAAATTATAAAATAAATATTGAAAATCACTTAAACATAATTATTGTTTTATCTATTTTATTGTTTTGTAAAAATATTTTAAATAAATAAAACTTAACAAATTTTTTCATAGGAAAACTTATTTACTTTATCAGTTGGTAGTTAATAAGCATTTTTTTTAATGTAATTTACTTAATAAACAGTTGCTCCATACTCGAATAGGGAATATGCATGAAAATTTTTTTCACATTTATTTTCAGAATATGGAAATACTGTTAATACTGTAATATTATTTAAAAACGAAATTAAAATCCGACAAATATCAAGGAACCTATAAGCTTTTAAAGATTATTATCTGTCTCTTTCTTGCAAAAATACTAAAAACGGAGTTTTACGTGTATTTTTAATGGTGAAAGTGTAATATGACGTCACATAACATATCAAGAGGGCTATCACCCTCTTTGTCTAATCGGGAATTTCAATCATTCATATCTCGCTTATTTTTAAAGTTATTTAAAAAGTAATTTTACCTTGATATTTGTCAAGTAAACATGCTTCAATTCAAGTGAAAAAAAATTTTCATGCATTTTCCCTATTGCATAAAAACCGAGTCCCATTGATTTATGACCAGCTTTAGTGGTCAGGTTCTATCGCAAAACTGATGAGGATTTCATTTTTTGACGTGAAAACGTCTATACTCTCGTTACACTAGTGGTCGGTCGAACTTTCATGTGTCACGAAAGAATATAAGACCTCAATCGTCAATAACTTCGAAACTATTAATGCGAAGTAAGTATTGCACTAACTGCGCAAAACGATTATGTAACTGGCCCATCGAGTGTAGAGTAAAATGAGATCAATCTATGCGGAGTAATGTAAAAAGAAGTTCATCTACTCGCAGTAATGTACAGTCCAAGTGTCTTTGGATCATGTGCAGGACATTTTCACGAAAAATCTACGGAGCGGTCCCGAACTGCTCCTTTTTTATTTATTTTTACAACGTCTTTAAGAGGTATATTTAAATACATCTATACGTGCGTATAAAGTAAAATGTACAGTCCACGCACTGATAAAGAACTCAGTATATGTTGGGTATTTAACCAATTACCTCAGTAAGCTCCTATATTCTAACTAACAAAGAGGGGCAGTTTTGCCCATTTTACCCAAACATGGTTCGATTTTACCAATTCATTAACTTGACCTTACTTTTTAGAATACACCCACAAAATTTCAACTTGTTATCTCTTTTCATTTTTGAGTTATCGTGTCCACAGACAATCGGACATGCGGAAATGGCCAAATTAGGCCATTTAATGAACACCTATTCCAAACATTTATGTCTGCGATCCATATTTTCTCGGGACTAAACTTAATATACCTTGTATTTTTACATATACCGAGTATAAAAAGTTCACACATACACAATTTTTATTCCAGAAAAATTAGTTTATGTTGGAAGTACAAATAAAAATTATTTTTTTTTGTGGGAAAATTATCATATTAAACAATAAATTTGATTGGATTGTTAATTTCAATGTCAACAACATCTATTTTTTTATTGGAGCATACAAAGTTCTTAAGAAAATGACTAAATTTAAAACACTTAATTATTTATCATAATCAAATTTTTGTATCAGAAAAAAAGTCAGGAAATTTGCACGTGTTAACACGTGTCAATTGTTTCATATTTTCATATTTTTTCAATGACTTACGAAAATTAATTTTTTGGGAGTGTGATTTTAATTAGAAATATGTCAATTATTTATTGGCTGAATTTTTGAAGTAGCGAAAAAATTTCCGTTTAAGAATGTACTCAATACAGATATTGTTAGGCGTCAATATTATTGTCTGTCATAAGCAAAATGCGTGATCGATATGTTATACATTTATGAATCATAATTATGAGGAAGTAATATTGACGTAAACAAATACGAAAATAAATTTTCGTTTAACGAATGCTTCGTCCAAAAAATAAAAATTACTAAATTACATCTTAAGAATTTTTTGCAAGAAGTTTTAAAATACAAACTCTTTTGAATATGATTTTTAGCTAATTTCCTATAGACGGAAGTTGAACTCATGATAGAATCTCGCAAATATTTCTTCCAATGTCGAGATGTCGAAAACGACCATCACTCAAGCGGATGATATAGATCGTGGGTCTGGATGCCAGAGGTCTTGGGTTCAATCACCATCGAATATGTGTATGTTTTTTCATATTAAACATTGATGTCAAAATAATGTTACTAATGTTCGGACATATTACTTAAATGTCAAATTAATTAAACGCTGGTCACCTCTGATAGAATAACATAAAAGTTTAAAAGTTTACAAAAACAATTCAACATATATGTCAATTATCAACATTCCAAAATCAATTATTTTATAATTTGTCTAATTGAATAATCCCATCAAAAGAAATTCATCAAAGACTTGTTTGTGGTGCATTAAATAAGCTTAAATTATAAAGGATGTATTTAACATTTAAAAAAATAAGGTAATTCTAAAGTCTTGCTGCTGGTATTAGAGTCCACTTAAAGAATATAAAAATTCTATATAATCTAATCAATTATTATTTTTCGATAATTACATTTTAAGTATAACAACAGTGTTTTCAACCTTGATTTTATACATATTTTATTTTTTTTGTTTGTAATTTTATTAAATCACGTTTTAATTATAGTTAATTAAATAAAAATTATTTCTAAATCAATATTGTAAATGTTTATTTTACGTTCGAGCAAAAAAAATATCTTCATTATTTTGCATTTACAAGTGCAAATAAGTAATGAGTTTATATCACAATATCACGTGTTATTACAATTGAATGTGTTTTGTTTTAATATAATACAATCTTTCTTTCTTGTAATTTGATTGGTGTTATGTATTTGTTATGAAAAATTACATGTTTCGAGCACATGAGTTCATCACCAAACTAAAATTTTTTAATTACTCAAAACTAAGCCAAAATTTACAAAGAGTACAAAATTTTTGGGTAAAAAAAAAAAGAAAAAGATTTTATTTTATTTTGACAACAAAAATTTCTATAAAATTTTAATATGTTCGGGGGGAAAATGCATATGTGACATCAACTTTGAGTTACATGGACTTTAAAAATGGCTAAAACCACTAAAGTTTAAGTAAAAATATATTTAATAATAAAAATAAGTTTAAAAAAAAAATGTAGTAATTAAAGTTTATTGATTATCTCCCTTTTCTAGAAGGAAAAATAACTTCTAACATAAAAATTGGCTACATAATATAAAGTATACCTTTGAGTTTGGCTATTTTGGACACATTCAAAGATCTGTAAACTGGAGAAGGAAATTGATACCTAGGACTATGCACTTCACTGTACTTTAAAAGATGAAAATGAAAATTTACCTTAAAAGGAGGGGTGGCAATTTTGCAGCTCCTAGGGCGGCGAATTGTCATAATCCGTGAGTATGAAAAGTATTATTGATATTATAAAATTGCCTGCAGCTTATAAAGACAATTTGCCTTTCCTAGACAGATGCAAAATTGCCGCCCCTCCTTTTAAGATAGATTTAATAGTCATTACAGATGTTTGAGCTAAAATAGAAGCAAAGCTTTTATTTCTTGTTTTTGCAAGTTTTCTAAAAATGAACTTTTCAATTTGAACTGATTTTGTCTCTAAAATTTTATGGCTTTAAAACAGATATTTCCTATCCTAGGAGGCGGGGGAGGGATTGGGTGTAGTAATTAAATGTTCACTCATATACATTAAATGGTCATCAATATGGCGACCAAAACAGGCGTGATTTTAAATTCAAACTGAAAATAGTATACGAATGAGAATTGTATTGCCCTCAGAGCCATAAAATTTATGTATGGTCACATTTCCAATTATTGATATTCAAATAGTATATCGTTACAATAATTCATGATAACACCTAAATTTTATGTATCTGAGGGCAATAAAATTCTCATTTGTTTACTATTTTAAGTTTCAATTCAAAAGCACGCCTGTGCCAACTACCATTTGATGACCATTTAATGTAAATGAGTATACTTACCTTCCAGATAAGTACTTTCTACTTTCTCATATCATAGTCAAAACACCTAATAAATATCTTGGCAATTTTTTTAATACTATTTATTATTTTTCAACAAGAATTTTATTTAATAAAAGCTTAAATTACAAATCTTAAAAATTAAAATAAATTATAAAAAAAAAAGTATTCGAATTCCTTTAAATATTAACAGACTTTCGTGTATTCTTTCGTCCATTCAACTCATCTTGGATTTCTTGCAACGATTTACCTCTAGTTTCTGGTAGAACTACTTGTATAAACACCAAACCAATAAATACAAATGCCATGAATGTAAAGAAAGTTCCACTAATACCCAATGCATCAACCATCCCATCAAATGATTTTGTGACCACAAAAGTTAAAAACCAATTTGTTAATACGGCAATACCACTTGCCACACCTTTCAACTCCGGTGTAAATAATTCACCCATTATCATCCATGGTATGGGTCCAAAACCCAAACAAAATCCTACAATATATAGCAAAAGACAGCTAAGTGGTAACCATCCTATATTTGACACATCCACTGCAGATTCTTTCTGTTGAAAGAAAAATCCAATTCCACCCAAACAAATAAACATAATTCCACCACTAACTGTTAAAAATATTTTACGACCAGCTTTATCAATTATCGACGCAGCAATGTAAGCGACTACTACTTGAATACTGCCAATTAAAATAGCTGCTACTTTTGGATTTAACGAACTTCCAGCCAGATCAAATATTGTTACCGTGTAGAAAATAACTGCGTTTATTCCAGAAAACTGTTGGAATAACATCAATCCTAAACTAGAAATAAATGCTCGAATATTTCCTTTAGTTTTGAATAAATCCGCTACGGATGATTCTTTGCCCGCTGTGGCATCAATTTGCTGTTGAATTTCTTCGATTACTGGCGTAACATTATAATTTTTACCACGAAACCATCGAATTGCATCTTCGGCGGCTGTGCGCTTACCAATTTGCATTAAATACACTGGCGATTCTGGCATAAACTTAAAAGTTAAAGCAAAAACAATTGGAATTACGGCTAACGTTAAGGATAATTGGATATAATCCAAAAATGCACCCAATACAAAAGATATTAATATTCCCACACATAAAAATAGCTGAAAGTATGATCCTAAAGTTCCTCGTATTTCAGTTTCAGCAAACTCCCCAATGTACATGGAACCAGTAACACAAATTGCTCCGGTGGATAGCCCAGCAAAAAATCGTCCAACCATCATAAGTGTTGAAGTATTTGCTATAACAATTAAACCCCAATTTATTAAAAATGGTCCAGCTAATGATAGGATTGTTAATTTTCGTCCAACTTTATCGGCAAGAATTCCACCAGGGATTGCACCAAATAAAGCACCCACTGGTAAAAATGCACCAATCCATGAGCTTTCTGATTTTGTTATGGGTAAAGGGGATGTTGTTGCGTTTTCTAATTGAGGCAATACTGGGGCACTCCAACCAATAGCCGTACCGGCTGAGACTGCTGCTAAACATACTAAAAACAAAACAAAAATTTACATTTAACTATTGATAATTTGTACACAAGATTATTTGATAATTTTTACACAAGAATATTTTTTATCGAACTTTTTCAATGCCAATAATTTACTTTTGTTCCAAAAATTAAGGTTATTTTGAAAAGTTGATAATTTATCAATCGCAATTTTTACAAACATCACAAACAAGTACTTTGAAGTATACATAAAACTTGGTGTGGTGCCCATTGGTAAAGTTGCAGGACATTTTCAAAAGAATTTTTAGGTTATTGAATGTAAAAATTTTAAAGAAACTCGAGCAAATAAATTAATAAATTGTTAATTAATTAATCTACGTCAAAAAACTAGTCATTTGATACGTACACAGTAAAAATTTTCGTTTTTATCAATTATAAAAATGAAACATGGGTTATTTTGCATTAAATTTCAAATTTTGCCCCAATTTTGCAATTATTTGTATTTTATAAATACGTATTTCGACTGCAAGGTACACATCATCAGTATGAATTAGCTAATCGTAACTATCTCTAGGATATGGAGTCAGAGATATGTTGTTTGTTGCTAATTTGGTGCGTGTCTCACAATGATATTAAAAAAGTTTTGTCTTTTATATGATCTGACTGTGGTAGGTAGTTCCTGAAAATTTGACATTTAATTTCAAAAAACCTAGAGTTCTCCTTTGATTATTTTAATAATCTTTATATTTTGCATTAAATAATCGATAAACCTCCGCATGTAAAATTTATGGAAAAATAAAATAATATTTACCTATAATTGCGCCTAAATATTGTGGTCCTCTGGTTGCTTTTGAATCGATCGTTGTTGTTGGATAATACGGTGACCCACTGTCAACAGCGGGTAACATTGGATTTAATGTATCTGCCATTATTTTTTCGGCAAAATATTGTTTAAATCAAACACTAAATTACAATATTTAATTTAATTACTTTGTTGTTTTTTTGTTAAAAAAAAATCAAATGTGGATTTAATTAAACCACACAAAGTTATTGATTAATTAATTCCACAATACTCATTAGCTAAATCCATTTTAATTAATAATAACAATATTGTCTCTATGAAATGATTGAGTATTAGTTTTTTTTCCACAGTTATCATTTCAAGTTTTTGAGTGGCTTATCAATTCCAATACCTATTTTGTCTAAGATCCGTAGTGTCTGACAAGAATGTCTAATAGACTTATCCAGATGTATCGGCTATTAATTAACGATAGTGAATCAACTGTTATAAATGAATACCGACTCTGTATGAACAATTCCGTCATACCATAGTGGGTAGCTCATCTCATTGAAGCATGCGACCAAGATTTGTACCCTAACATAAAAATTTTCTTACAAATACTAGCAACTCTCCCGGTCAGCGTAGCTACCGCAGAGAGATCGTTTTCTACTCTTCGCAGTGAAAATGGAACGTAAGCTTGAATTTGTAATTTAAGTAAGCACCTAAATAAAATTATTTAATGTAAAATGGATACTAGCGTTTAATTTAATTTGATATCCTTTGAAGTTGTAAAAATTTCATCAAAATCGGTTCAGTAGTTTAAAGTCTAAATGTGACACTGTGATGTGCAAACAAACACACATTTACTTTTGTAATTTTTGTGAGCGTACAAACTAACATTTTACAGGTTTATTAATTTACCAGTGTTCGCCCCACGGCTATACCCAAGTGAAACTATACACTGTATAAAATCTTGGTCAGGGCGTCATCTATTTTGTAAACATCTTCTTTGTAGAAATGCACTATATCGATCATGAGCGAGTTCATACTCCGACTCGCACTTGGTCGATTTTCGGGCGGCTGTGCCCACAACCTTTTTGAGGGCATCACTAGAGAGTATTATATAACTTCTTAATGAAAATCGATGGCGGGTTTATATGTATGACTTTCCTAGTTATTAGGACCATACCTGAATATTGAAAATTTCATTTTCAAACTTTCAAATATTTACGACAATCAGAAGTATGGAGAAAATTTCAATCGCTAAATCAGACACTATCGGTATATCGACCAGAAGAAACCCATTGAAAAACCAATGGAATCCTTCATGTATTAGGCTCATTGACTTGACTTAAAATATTATATAAATTTATATCAAGAAATTTGAAGTACTTTGATTTAAAAAAAAAGTACTTATTTTATTTAATCGGCAATAAATTATTTAAGATAAAAATTTATTTTATTAGGAACGAAATTCTTTTTAAATCCTTAAGTATTATATGCATAAAATATAATGTATGAAGGCCTTAGTTTGTTACAACTGGAAAATTAAATGTGTCGAACTTAAGTATCAAAGTCACCACAACATCCTGGACATTGACGTAGCACGCTGAACTTTCGTAGAGAACAAAAATTTTGCAGATTAAAAAACAACAAGAAAAAGTTTAATTTATAAAATATTTAAGTTATTGGGTACTTGAATTGATTTACAAAAGTTGCAACATTTCGTTAATTATTTTCAGCTTCTTCAGGCAATCTACAAAATAATGACAAATTATTTATAAAAATACAAAAACTAATTTTCAGTCATAACTTTTTTTTTTATAGATATTTATTATTTTATTTAATCAATTTTTATACAAAAAAACAGAAAAAAAATGACTAGATGTTTTTTCTTTTCAAAACTGTACATAAAATTCACTTTATTGACAAATATGGCCGTTATTATTTTTATAAATTACATTAAAGTGGTTTTTTTTTTGTAAAAAATAAATTCAAAATAATTTATCTAAATATAATTAATTTATGTACCTGTACGTCTGATTAAAAAATGGTAAAGGACTTTTCGTCCCAGAATCAATTTTCTATCCATACCTTTAGTTGTGTCCGTGACTTATGTGACACCCTGTATTATCAAGATTTATTGGAAGAAGTATTTATTTAGTTGACACAGTTGGCACTGACATAGCGGTGGTAGATTGCAGCCAACGGATTTTACTTTTTTTTTTTGAAATTTACGACCATTTTAAAAGAGTTTTGTCCAAAATAAAATTTAAAATTTTAATGAAATTATATCATATGGTTTCTTTACAATTTAGATAAATTAATTTGAATTTTCAAAAATTCACACATTTAACAATTATTTATAGATTTTAAACATTCAAAAAATGAATAAACAACAATTTTTTGAAAATTTTTTGGGATATATTTTTTGGTTTCCACAAAAATATTTTATTTACATATTATTAATTATCACACAAATTTGAATCATCGTTTTAAAAAGATTTATCCTAATTATTTTTGTTTTTTTTTCAATAAAACAGTCCATTAAATTTTGTAAGTATTTTTTTTTTAGAAAACCACAACCCCCCATATACAATTTTATTTCCTCTGTATATAATTTTTAGGTCAGAAATCATAAAATTGTTACGGAACCTTGAATGTCAAATTTTTACTATATTAGAATCCTAATAGAAAAAGCCAAAGTCAATATTGTCTTGATCGTAGAACCAGCTTTTTCACCAAATATTAAATCGAAAAACAGTAATGAGGAAATTAATTGTTTTCCTTTTTCGTAGGATATTTTTTTTGGCTTGAACTTCTTCTATATCGACTAAAACATTGTTTCTAATTCTTCTAACTTACCCACACAATCTATTTACCAAATTTTGAAATAGAAACGGTGGTTCTGCTAAGTAAAGAAATCTGTGGACTTAATGACTGCAAATTACTAAACAAACTTTTTCGATTATCTTTGAATAAGAGATTTCAGATCAAAAAGCAAAACGAAATATAGAAAATGATTTTTTTTTAAAGTACTGAGAAATTATGGGTTTCAGTGGCCAGAATCGATGTTGATTTTTTATCAAATCTTTATGTTTTGTGATATCGAATGCCAAAAATTCCATTTTTGGTCTGTAGATGGGCCTGTACAATATTTCAAGAACTAAAATTGCTAAAACCTCCAAATTGCATAACCATTACGCCAAAATGAGTTTTTTGTTTAAAACACAAAAAGGAATGGAATTACAAAAAATTAGCCTATTCCAGTTTGAGATATTCGACCCGAAACTGTATACATCATTTTCTACAGACCCTGTTACAGAAATACTAAGGCGTTTACATCATTTTAAACCATATTTTTGGCTAAAACAATTCTTAAAACGTTCCTCATTTCAAATTTTTTTGAAAGTTATTATTTCCGCCTCTAAAAAACTCCGTCTATGCTTTTTTTAGGGATCTCTTAGACAATTATAGAAATATTTCGACGCTTACATCATTTTAAACCATATTTTTGGCTAAAACAATTCTTAAAACGTCCCTCGTTTCAAATTTTTTTCTTGATTTAAATCACTAAAAGATTTCGTTTTGGCGTTTTTTAGGAATCTCTTAGACAATTGTAAAATTCCATTCAAGATTGTTCCAATTTTTTATCGACCTGTGGTTCTTTTACATTACAAACTAGTCAAAGTTTCTCAACATTGGCTGCTTGTTTTAAGACTCAAAGATTGTAAAATTTTCTCTCATGACCTCCATATACAACAGAGGAATCTATTTTTCGGTACTGTTGTAAATTCCAGACTCAAATTTTTTCCTACAAATAAAAGGCCAAATGTCTATTTGCACTGGCTGCCGCATGATGGTGATGATGATGATGATAGTGATGATGGGACGACATTGCGGCTGCAGCTGCAGCAGCCGCAGCCGGTGTACTTAACGAGAATGGATGATGTCACCCAGCAGTGCCTAACATTTGATGATGATGACTATTTGTTGCACCCGCACCATTATTTGTCGTACCATGAACCCGCATATGACGATTCAGATTACCCGACTGCGAAAACCGTAACAGACATAACTTACATTGATACGGTTTTTCTCCGGAATGGATACGTAAATGTTTCGTTAACGTTGAACTATCACTAAAAGCTTTTTTACACATGCGACATCGATATGGTCGCTCGCCACTGTGAGTACGCATGTGTGTTGTCACAGAACTGGACTGGGAAAAACGCCGGTCACATATTGGACATCGGAATGGTTTCTCACCGGAATGTGTACGTACATGTGCTGTTAGGTTTGCTGCTTGTGAAAAACTTTTATTGCAATCGTTACATCGATAGGGTTTTTCACCGGAATGTGTACGTAAATGGGTTTTTAACGTACTGGGACGAGCGTATGTTTTACCTAGAAGAACAATTAAGCAAATTAGTTTTTGGATATATTAGAATCATTCAAGAAAAAGGTCCTACACTGTTAGTGTTGCCGCGATACAAGGCGTCGGTTTCAAGCGACGGTTTCAAGGCTAGGCGAGATAATATACTGTGTAATGCTAAGATGTTTTATCTTGACCGAAATCTGGACTAGACGAGAAACACATTATTGAGAATCAATTGAACACATATCAATAGTGAAGACAAGAAATGCAGAAATAAAAAAGTGCAAAAGTACCTTTAAAATACGAAAATACGACATATCTAGGTCCACATACACGTTTCGAGATCCAAATCCATCGTTTCTAGAGATAATTTCGATCTCAAGACCAAATAATGATATCGACTCCGGGCCAATTTCATTTGACACATAATTGCATAATAAGTACCTGATAAGGTTTGTTAAAAAATTGAATTGGTTGTTTTTTTTTTAATGAATATCTGCATCCGAATTGTCGAGACCTCTTTACTAAACTGGTCTCGAGTTTTCAAAGAGGTTCTCGAGTTTTCTCTTTATTTTCCCAAATATTTGACTCGAGAATCGAGGCGGAATGACGCATCATCTCTTGACGCATGAAACGTGAATGAAACTACAAAATTAGAGACAAACGAGAAAGTCGTCTTTAGCGTACATATATAAAAAAAAGTAGGCAACTCAGTCGTTAATTCTCAAGATTCAGTAATTTCACATAACCTTGAGAAGTTGTAAATTGTGTTTCTATACATTGACCAATAGAGACAGTGGTTAATTTGATACATAATTAGTATATATTTCACATAACCTTGCCATTTCACATAACCTTGAGAAATTGTAGGTTGTGTTTCTATACATTGACCAATAGAGGGTAGACAATGTTTAATTTGATAAATAATTATTAAAAAAGTAGTCGATACACAAATATTCACAAAATACAAATACTTAGTAAGAATTGGTATTTATATTTTCGTACCAATTTCTGCCGTGTATAGGTCAAGGTCAATATTCGGCGGATAGAACTAATATTATTCGATGGACGTTTTTGAAAGCTATCGTCCTTTAAAAAACATCCATGAGATGGCTAAAATAAAAAACAACTCACCACAAATACGGCATAAATTTGGTCGTTGTGATTCATCCTCTGAACTAAGTGCACCCGTATGAATTTTGATTGGTCCACCAATCACTCCAGTCGTTGTCGGCGATAATGAACTATAACCTAAACTTTGCCTACGTGATCGTAGGCCAGCCGCTAATTGTGAAAATGAACTATTTTTATTTAATACTGGTTTGAACGAGGAACTTGTTGTAATTAACGGGGAATCACCAATTCCAGCACCACCCCCAGAAGGTGCACGAAAATCTGCGGTAAATGAATACGTTGTACCCCCGTTCGTGTAACTAGGACTTAATATGCCTTGTGCTTGTTGATGATACATTGAAGGGGATGTATTTTGTGGAGATGTACTCCATTGCATCTGGAAAGTAAATATGAATTTGGAGAAAAATCGTTCCTACAGGTTTGGAGTTTGCAGATTATTTTACCTGTGGACATGTGACTTGATGTTGTATCGTCTCTGGGTAGGGTGGTGGATATCCATGCATTGTCATGTTCATTGAGACATTAACACTCATGCTTGGAAACATTGAAGATGGTCCAGATTGTTGGTGACCTTGACAACTGCCATTTGTTGGTCCAAACATGCCACTCTGATCACAAAAACTGGTTGGATACGCTGTTGGTGACATCAGCATCTAAATTTGAAATAGAATTAGAACTGACCAAATGAAAATATGAAGAAGCTTAGCCAACACTTCAATAACTTTGAAATTAATTTTGATGCAAATGAAAGAAGAGAAAATTTGTTTCAGACAGCTTTAGGCGAAAAAGATTTTCGCTTTTCATTATAAATTCTACGTTTCCCTTCGATTAAAAGTTGTTCATTCATGAATATGCTACCAACTTTTATTCGAAACATTTTTCCAAAAAGCGAATGAATCAGCCCATGGTTTATGAAGGTTAAGTTTTCTAGGCGAGAAAGGGTTAAAATATGATTTATAAACCATTTTTTTAAACAAATTAACAAAATCAAGCTATTTTGGCGTATTCTTCAGCTCAAAACAAACAATTAATGTCTCTTGGCATTTTTTTTCTAAAGTTGATAAATCATTGAAATTTGAAGAAAGAAAGAAATTTGGAATTTTCAGCGCTGGAAGTCTACGTTAAAATATTACTTTTTTCTGGGAGATATTTTTTCATACAGTCATTTAAGTGCTTGTTTTTAATTGTTTTCTTAACAATTAAAAAACAAACACTTAAGTAGCTTAATGAAGGAATATCTCCCACCGAATCCATGATACTTAAAAAATAAGCGTCAAATCGAAACTTTATTAAACTTTTTTGTTTATTTTTTGGAGTTCTACACCGTGGTATAGTTTTTTGAATGAATTTCAGAACACTCTGTATAAGTGTAGTCCATATTTTTTTGGTTAGGAATATGGATCGCAGGAAACAAATTTTGATATAAATGTTCATAAAATGTTTTAATTATTCTGTTTTTGGATATACGCCAACTCGATTACTCAGAAATGAAAACAAATAACGAGCGAAATATTCTTGAAAAAGTGGAGCAAAAAGTGGTGAAAAAGTGGAGTTTGTGCTCTCCCGCTGTAGAGAAAAATATATATCTTTAAAACCGTAAGAGATAGAAGAAAACTTTAACGACAAAAAATGTTCCTTTTTAACAATTGAACAACTTTTGTTCAGCATTTTTTTTTCATCAGCATCATAATTTTACCACAATTTCAGATCAATAAGTTTGCAGTGTATAATATCTTGGTACATCTGTGAGCGTGAAGAGGAAAATAAACAGTACATATAAGAAACAGAACATAATTTGATAAGAAACTTAATATATCCAGGATATTTAAGCAATTAATTGTTACATTTCTTGTTATTCAATAAATAAGAGATATCACATAATCCTATATAGATGTTTTACCTGATGCGGATGCATTGAATATGCTAATTGTGATTGTTGTGGATAGGCGGCAGAAGTTGTAAAATTGGGTGGACTCAATGGTGCACCGCCTCCACCAGCGCCTGCACCCCCGCCCTGTGATGACGACGTTGATTGTTGCCCTGGATGTACGACTGCGTGTTTTAAAGATAATAATACATCAGCCATATCATGTGGTTGTTTTACTATACCAGTAGCATGATGATGATGATGATGATGTAATAGATTTGATCCTGCTGTTCCTGTTGGACCTCCACCATTTATACATTCTGATCTAGCAAACAATAATTTTAAATACTACAATACATTTATAATTCTTTGTATTCAATTAGCTAGCTCGGGCATTCATTACTTCATAAAAATGTTAGAATAAATGGAAAATTTAGAAAAAAATTCAAAAATTTAAAGAATGAATTCTGAGCTCTGACAAGAGGGATCCGCACTTGTTTAACTGCCTCGAAAAACGACTATTTTCCAATATTAGTGGAAAGGAACCCACTTTTTAGGTTTTTTTTTTGGCATTGTCTTTATATGTAAAAATAATGACCCATAAAAATTCTTTTTTGCTACTCTTTTACTCATAACATTGTATATAAACTCTTTTGGCGAAATTATTATCTCAAAACAATAGTTTTTAAGATAATTGACCGTAACAATTCGGATGGAAACTTGAGCCTTAACAATTGACCGAGTTATAAGATTCGAAGTTTTTGAATTCCTTGAAGCTATGCATAGAAAGGCGGAATATGATCAAGTTGAAAGATCGATTTTTATTATGAACCAAGTTTTATATTCCGAGATTAAACCATACCGAATACCGAATACCAGCACCGGCAATTTGTCAATTAAAAATTAATGGGGCAGTTAGTTGACTAAACTGATAGCGTATGGACATAAACGAAGTAACCGGCTATGCTTGTGAAGGTTTTCTGCAGTTTTGCTTCACGAACTCCAGATGAATATGGGCATAGTTCCTATTAAAGTCAGCTGCAGCCGCACAACCGTGCTTGCGTTCGTTCGACATTCGTATGTCGATTCCTAATCGACATACGAATTCCTTATCCTCCACTCACATCACAAAAATTTAGTATTAAAAATTAGTAAAGGTTGGAAAATAACGATGTGGATGGCCTCTGTTATAGACCGTTTTTCTGCCCGTTGAGTCCCAGAAACGGAGGTAAAACCCTATTATTATTATTATTATTATTATTATATATCGAGATAAAAAACGAAATTATGTTTTATTGATAAGACTTATTGGTGGCAAATTTATTATTTGACAGAGTTGACCCGAATTTTGGGGAATATTCTTTCATTTCTAGCTAAATGGAAGAAATATTATATAAAACATAATATTTTTGAAATAAAATAAACTTTTTTTTCTCATCTTCAAGTTCTCGAGTTGGCTAGTAAAACTGTGTGTCATCAGTGGACTGCTGAAAAACCTGATCTCAACCTCCCAACACTACAGCTGTGGAAATTATCAAAAAGAATGGTGATAGAAGTATTTAATAAACGCTTCAACATACGATACAATCTATTTTAGACACTTAAATTTGTCATTAGATAGACTTCCAAATGAACTTCACCTAATCAACCAAAATCTCACGTCATATCCTGGCAAAAAGTGTGATGTTGACAGTCAAATAATGGTATATGTCAGCCAAAGAGAGGAAAAACTCTTCCCAAACATCAAACCACAAAAAAAATTGGTTTATACGAAATCTATTTCACGTCCTTTGTGAGATAGTTCACCCACGATAATGGAGGATCAAGTTGAGCTTCTTTACAAACATCCAAGCTCAAGTATATTTGGCCGTTCATGAAATGAAACATTTTGGCTAATATAGATCATTTTTCCAGCTGTCAAAATTATCTTCTTTGTGCAGAACAGGCCGAGTGATTTTCGATTAAAGTGTGCTTTAATTTATAATAAACAACAAAGCTTAAATCTACTTTCTACGGATATAATTGGTTGGCTAACAAAACGTAGCTTGACACGCATTTGAAAACTACCGATTTGTTCGATTTAGAAAGAAAGAATTAAATGAATCTAAAGTTTTTTTTCAAATAATTTAAATACTCGAAGTTATTTTGCCTGGAATGAAATCGATAAATGTTCTAAATGTTCTAAATATTCTAGATATTTCATTATTTAAAAAAATAATGCTTTATTTTTGGAAACATAAATTTAGTTAGTAAAAAAGAAGGTTTACATGTAAAATTAAAAATACCCTCTTATTGCGTCGGGGGTTAAAAAGGGCTTTAACGCCATCGCACTTTCTTTAGTTTTCACGAAAACTATTTCAAATCAAGAATTTTCAACTTCAATCTTTTGGCAAACAAGTAAACAATATTTGAATAATAATAAGCCTTGTAAACATACTGACTTAATACTGACATCAGATTGATATTGACTTAAAATAAATTTATCAAAGAATTCAGTAGTGATTACCATCTAAACTCCCGAAAATTTTTAGGAAACTATTTTAAATAACGGTAAGAAAATTTAAATAATAGAAATTAAAATCGTACTTACTTAAAATTATTCGCCGAACATGGTGAAAATGGGAACAAACTTGGTAACGGATCCAAATCCAACGGCGGCAAAGAGAATGTTCCCATATCAACATCCGTTGCCCAATATGGAGCAGCTGCCGTAGATACTGATAATTGTTGTGCACTATTATTTAAATTACCCGAATAAATTTGCGTATTCGCACAAATTCCCGCACTACTATGAATCCCTTCGACACCTGTACACAATTCTAAATCACTATTATTCGGATGACACAAATCCTCATCCACATTTTGTGGGCCATGTTCACTGCATAAATTATCTACACTATCATTCGGACAACCACATTCAGTATGATGCAATTGATGGTTTCGTAAATCACTAACATCTACCAAACAATTATTTTCATCACACAACACATTTGTTACTTCCTCAAAATGTGGATTTTCTGGATGATTATTGTTGACACATATTTGCACGGGTGAAGTTACACTATATCCATTAAATTGTATGGGATCATCATCATCGGGACCATTAAAACTTGCTGCGGGATGATAAACAGGATACTGTCCTGTTGTTGTGTATTCAAGTTGTAAACCGTACTGTGGATTGTTCGGTATATACATTGATTCCATGATGCTGGGCTCCTTATATAACATCGGTTCATTGGTTATACAGTTGATTGGCGGCGCAGGTACTGAACGTGGCCTCATTACAAATCAAATATGAAATATATGTGTTTTTAGTAGACAACTTCTTCGTGCTATCTCACTTTACTGGGTATATATTCCTGTAGGTTGATGGGAGCCATGATACAT
This sequence comes from Nineta flava, assembly GCA_963920215.1. Lineage (NCBI taxonomy): Eukaryota > Metazoa > Arthropoda > Insecta > Neuroptera > Chrysopidae > Nineta > Nineta flava. Next base: position 58,411,373 of record OY986045.1, on the reverse strand, counting down.
GTTGGGTTTGATATTCGATTTTCATCTCATTTCTAAATAAAAAAATATTACCCAATTAATTAAAATGATTATTCAATTTATTTTAGGAACCCTGTCAAATCAAATCTAGTGATTTCGTATTTTGAAAAGAAATTGATATCTAAAATTTGTACCTTTATATACAAAGTGTAAAAAAATGTACCTTTAACTACAAAGCAGCTAAAGAGTGTATTAACTTCCCATTTGTGGAAGTTATTGTAATGGGTCCAATTTTTCGAATTGAAAATTTCAACATATCTCTCCGTTTCGACGTACCTAGAGTCCGATCGGTTCAATTGTTTTTAGAGAGATGTCTGTGTGTGCATTCGTACATTCGTTAACTTTTGTTCGTCTGGTATATTTCAAGAATAAATAATGATTTTGACTGAGGACCAATTTCATTCGAAAAATAATGACTTAAAGAACATTTTACAAAATAACCGCCAAATAATTTTTGTAAAATGTTTTTCGTCTCGCATGTCTTGAGAACAAATAAAGACATCAACTCCGAACTATATATTCACTCGACGTATAATCGCATTGCGAACACCTGATTGGGTTTGCAAAATGAATTGGTGGTTTTTTTAACAAAAACAAGTGAAAATTACAACTATACTGAGTTAATTGCTTACATACACGGTATATACTGAATTTATGAAAAAGAAGTTTCAAACAAAAGTTCATTATTTTTAAAAAAGGAACCTTTTTTGTCTTTAAACTTTTCGTCTAACTCTTAAGGTTTCAAAGATAGATAGTTTCGCCCATTTTGCCCAAACATTGTCCGATTTTGCCTATTCAACCTTACTTGAATTACTTGACCTTAATTTTGAGCTTTAAAATAAACAGACGAAATTTTAACAAGCTATCTTTTTTCGTTTTTGAGTTATCGTGTTTACGAACGGACGGACGGACGGACAGGCGGAAATGAACTAATTAGGTCAATTTATGAACACCTATACCAAAATATTTTCAACCGTTTTAACTGTACCCTAGTACATATTCTATACCGGGTATACAAATGAAAAGATATAACGAGCTAATATTTCATAACTGCCGATGTCGGGATTCGAACCAATAACCTCCTAGTCCCAAGTAGACAAAGCGCGTTAGATCACTCGGCTACTTGGCCGGTCTACACACTCTGCTATTGTATATTTAGTTTATTCTATTTGTATATACAGTCAAACCTGGGTAAGTGAGAACTGGATAAGTGAGAAAACTCTATAAGTGAGAGAAATAGCCAGGACCCGTCATTTTAAGCTCCCAAAACCTCTATTATCCTTCATGGACCTCCGTAAGTGAGACTGCTAACTTATCTATACCTTTATAAGCGACAGTCGAGCTTTATTTATTTATATTATTTACGAGGAACTATAGCTACAATAGCTTTTATCATATTACATATTTACTACATTCGTACTTGCTGTGACTTGTTATTGCTGCGTATCTCTATAAGAGAGAAACGCTACCCATGTACCTGCATTAGCGAGAAACTCGGGTTAGTGAGAAATCTCTATAAGCGAGAATGAGATTGTGCTCCCTTAAACTCTCGCTTATCCAGGTTTGACTGTATTTGATAAATAATTTGAGTTTTTTTTTTTTAATTTTTTTTTAGTGTATGTTAATTTTACATAAATTGCAGAGAATTTAGATCAAGAAAATGGTACCATTTATGAGAAAACAAATATTTTTGGAAAATTGTAAAATAGAAAATTATTTTATGAAAATTAATAGTATTTCATAAATACAACAAACATACAATATTATTATATACGCATATATAAAATTCCATAGCAAAAATTAAATCACAAAGCCCCGTTTTATTGTTGCTTTTGAGGCTTCAATATATATAGCAACCATACAAAAGCTGCAACACAGAGATGAATTAAACAGGTTACTATGACAACACCATACAAAAGCTCTCTCTCTCTGCTCTTAAAGCGGTATAATGGTACGATATTCGGAGAATAATAATATGGAAATATTAATGGAGAAAATGTTATTTTCTAAAAAAATTTCTAAAATTATTTTTGTATATGCGATATCTAGATAGATTGTAGAGGCTGCCCTGGACGGGTTACACTTGGACCATAAGGTCTATTGTGATTCCTAAGGATGTGAGGATGTAAATGGAGTGGAGGGAATTTTTTGTACATAGACTAGGAATTGGTAGGATATGCGGCTGCAGCCAACTATGATAAGAACTATGCCGATATTCATCTGGAGTTCGTGAAGGAAACTGCAGAAAACCTTCACAAGCATAGCCGGTTACTTCGTTCTTATCCATACACCGACAGTTTAATCAATTAACCGCCCCTTTTTTTTCTTAATAATTGACAAACTGCCGATGTCGGGATTCGAACCCATAAGCTCCTAGTTTCCAAGTAGCCATACTGCGCAGTACTTGGACTGGTACTACTTTTAACTAATAGTGATCGTTAAATTTAGTGGAACCGCTGGTGATGCATTAGAACAAAGAAAACTATTGTACCACTAAACCTTTTTTAAAGTCTTCTATACAGGACTCTGGAGTCTGTATAGAGAAATCTGGTTTTCTTATCTGATCCTGATCATATTCTGCGGCACATCCATCATCAGATCCTAATCAGGTTTAAAATAAACTAGGCACATAGATTACAGGCAAACCTGATCAGACCCCGATCAAGTTTGTCTGATTAGAGTCTTTTCAGATGCAGAACAATTTTTCTAGTCGGGTAGCTAAGGCAAAATTCACTGTCATAAGACGTTATTAAATCGAATCAAATACAATAATAATCACTCTATATATATATAAGTTTTTTCTTAAACTAAATAAGTTTTCTTAAGTTACCGACGGATGCGCAAATAACATCCACATAAATATACAACATGTTTCATAATATGACATAACAAAAATTTAATAGATGTTTTCTTGAAGATTTTCTCCTTTAATTTGATTTTAAACTAGTTTATACCCGCGGCTTCACCCGCTGTTTTATTGCTTTATCTCTGGCTTCTGTAATTTTAAGACTAAAAACCTCAATGTAATTTTCCACCGCTTCCACTAGATATTCCGCTTTGATTTAAAGTGGTAAATTATCTCGCAAACAGTGCAGTTGATCGTAACGAAACGAAAGAACCTTTCTTGTAGAAATTATATTTCATTTTTATATTTAAGGCCAAAATGGTCACAAATTTGTCTTCCCTAATAACAATTTCGATAATTTATATTGAATTATACGATGTCAGATATTACACAATGATCTATATAGTTGTATATGATTTTGTAGAACGTCCGATGTACAATATACAAACGGCTATAGAGTTCCCAATTATAGACAAGTTTTGCGTATGTCTATCATAGTTTATGACAGAAAAAACCGCGTGAAATTTGTGTTTTAAACAAATGTTAAATTGTAAAAAATCAAAAAAAGACCTTATCATATTTGTTAATTCCATCATTAGATCATGCCCACAAAAGTAGTACAAATTTTAAAAAATTTTATAATTAATTTGTTCGTTACTCAATCGGTTTTCGAAAAATACTTAGAATAAAAGTTGTTCATTGTAAATATACTAACAACTTTTATGCGAAACATTTTTCCAAAAACCGATTGCATAAGGTACAAATCAACATTAAAATTTTGAAAAAAGAGCGCTACTTTTGTGGCCCATAGTACCGTACAATATTGTATTGCCATTTACGTGTGTAAAGTTTCCAGAGAGTCGGTGAAGGAAAAGTAAATGAAAATCGTTTGGAAAATTTGACGCAAAACAAATATATACAGAAGTGAAGCTGAATAATACAAATTATTACCGATAGATATATCAGCCTATACCTACGAAGTCTTTATTACATTATCTCTCAATTTAACTAACAAATTAACTGTTACTGATCAAATTTTTGCTTTCGTCAAACAAACAAGTTACTCTCTTAAGCGCTTCGTTAGTCACTATCATCGAGTTGGGCGTCTCGACGAAAGGAAGCGTGCTGTACTGTGGACTATATTACTTAAATGACAAATTAAGTAAACGCTAGTCACTTCCTACTAGCTTGATATAATATAACCGAAATACAACAATACAATGGATAAATAAAAGCAATCTTTATGAAACATCCTGTACACATCATGTATATTACAAAAAAAAAAGAACATACCACACTTTTCACACAAATAAACACAATTTTCCATAAGAAAAATTATTTCACACAAATAAAAAATTTTCACATATCCACCAAAAAGAAAAAAGTGCACACAATTCACACTAAACCTACCACATATTTTCCGCATTCCTTTGCGTCGTGAACTTTTTTTAGACAAAAATCAAAACATAAATTTCAAATTTAAAAAAGAAGAAACATATTGACATTCAATTACCGGACAATACTTGATACTGATAAATATTAAACTGCCTTCCAACTAATTTACATTGATGATATAGAGAATAGATATGTGTTATTGGTCTAAATAAACCCACCCCCTTAAACATTCAACTAATTTTACACCCTCCACCACCATATATCATAACAACACTTTACTTTACACAATACATATGCTGTTGGTGATGATAATTGTGAAACCCCTCCATGTATACCATCAGATCCATGTATGTGTGTATGTATGTATGTATGGGGGTGGGTGTAGTATAATCTTACTTATCGATGATGATAATGTATTGAATTCATGTTATGGATGCGTAGTCTATAGAGGTATATGTTAATATTCCATATATATACAGAGTATCCCGTAAGTAGTCGAGTTCCATAAGAGCGTAGGTAGAGGGTACGATTTTGGAACGAAATATTTATAAACATTATTCATGATGGTGTCTACTTTAATAATATAGTTATTCTAATTTTAAGTACAAAAGAAATTCTGTTCTCCATAAGACGTGTTCAAAGTTTGATTTTTAATCGATAATTACTCTTTGAAATGATCGTCAACAGATGTTGAATTTTTGAGGGAGGATAACTACTGAATTGAGCTACTCAATTCACTAAAAAAAAAATTTTTATCTACCATCAAGCTTTATGGATGAACGTCCTTAAACCAAAAATGAATTATTAAAAAAATGCACTTTTTGCAACTCTGGTTTCAACCTAGTTTCCTTAATTAATTAATCGTACTCTCTACCTACCCTCTTATGGAACTCGACTACTTACGGGACAGCCTGTATATATATGTAATAGATATATCTATAAACTCTGACTTTGTACATAATTCCAAAAGGTATTAGTCCAGAGGTTTATGGTTATTTTACCTTAGATAGATAGATATATAAATCTTGGGGTATAAAAAGTATTGCACTTCTACCTTATGGCCTATTGCACTGTCCCTTCCAATTCAGCCTGACAAGATATCTTGGCAATGGCCAAAAACTTACTTATTAGGCCTTCCTGAAGATTCATATATTCGCAGTGAGATGCACCGAATATCTTGTATCTGCTAAAACCGAGAGATTCGCAGTTAAAGATGATGTGGCTGGATGTTGGCTATTGGCCAAAATGTGGCTATGTCAATTATCATTGTCGCCATTATCGATTGTCATTCATTACGCATTTCGATATTACCCATCAATATGCCAAATGTATTATTACTCATTGCCTAATATGCCAAAGGTAATAATACATTTGGGCTATAATACCAAATGTATTATTACCCATTACCTATTACCTATTACCCATTAGTGTACTCGAAGAGTTTTTAATTGTGAGCTCGTAACGATTTTTTGTCCATTTTTAAATTCAAACAATCGAATTTATTGCTTCTTAAAGAATCTTGGAATATATGGAATCAGAGTAGAATAATATTACAAATCTCACCTATTTCCGGATCCGTACCGTGAAGCCTCTCAAATACAAATTTTAATTTCATGTCATTTAAAAAATTATTTGTTTAGATAATCATTTCACAACACTTCCACCAAAAATATATGTGTTTCAATATTCGTAAGAAGCTTTACTCAGAGCCTACACCATTTAAATATGAATTACATTTGTATTATGCAAATTTTAAGATTTTAATATATACAACATTATTAATTAGCATTAACTCACAACTTCCTTCACGTTTCTGGATATTTTCTGTATGGAATACAAAGGAATTTAGTGAAAATAATCTACTTTAAGGTGGTTGCCTTGATACAGTATTGTTCAAATCTATTTACAAATTACGTTTTTTATTAGTTATAAATAAAATATGTGAATAATTAATTACACGTCATGTTTCGAAATATTAATAATAATGGAGATGCACAAAATAAAGCTCTTTACAATAAATATTTATCTATATCCATTTGTATATTAGTCCATGGTTATTCTTCACTTATTCTGAAAACATTCAAGAAAAATTGATTAAATTTTGAATCGATATTTAGGTGAATTATTTTGTTTTTTTAACTTTTGATAAAAGGTTTTTTTTTTTTGTGTACGTATATATATTGTAGGTACATTTTGTGAAATTGTCCATGTGGAAAATTATCATTTCCTTCAAGATATTTGACACGTTATCCAACACAACTCGTTCAGCATCTGATATCCTGGTGACTTACACCGGTATTCCACTAATATAATACATATATATATATATATATATATATATATATATATATATATACATTTAATGTATGATATATATACTATATAGGTAGGTATACGTAGGTATATAGTACATATTGTATTAATGAAATTTAGTTTGATCGTATATATATATAAATATTATATTTCAACATATTTCTTATTTTTTATTAGGATATTCTTTTATATACCGTATGTTTACTGAAAAGATATTGAAAGACAAGACAAGATGTCGATTTTATCCCGTCTACTATGAGTTGCAGTACATGTTTACCTGTGTTACCTTGTAACTACCAACAAAGTCATATATATATTATTATTCTTTGAATCTCTGGCATTCTAACTAATAACTAACGCTCTGACTCTGAGCTACCAGATATTATGATAGTGAAATGCATACGATTTCTCACTATCCTGATGCCAATGTATTTTGAAATTGTTTATTTACTATATTTTAATACTTTTTAATTTTTTTTTTTTTTGGTAACATATTACATACTACTTAAATGTCAAATTAAGTAAACGCTGTCACTTTTCGTTGGTATAATATAACCGAAAAGCAACCATACTAACACTGGATAAATAGACGCTAGTTTACAAAACAAAACAAAAAACAATTAAGAAATTAATTATTTCTGATTGTGAATATTGTAAATTATAATACTTTTACTATTTTACTATAAGTATATATAGGAAATTACTATTTACTATAATTGTTAAATAGTAATCCTTAAGAGATACAAAACAGTACGTACGTAGAAGATTGTAGTGGTACTAAAAGCTGTGTTGTTAAAATCCACATACAAAAGTTCGGACTAAACCATTGCTTAAGATAAAACACCAAATTTAAATAAATCACACTGTATAAACACTAATAATTTTTTATTAATTTTTAATATAAATTTGTGTATCAAAATTATTTTCCATATCAGCAGAGATACGTATTTTGTATCAGATTTTGACCACCCACCATGAATTAGGGACAAGGCATAACATTCAATAAAGGTATGGCTGCCCCATATACATACCTGCATATGTATTGGCTAAAAAAACGTCTATTGGATAGCTTTTCATAAATTCTCACGATATAAGGATATTTTTTACATAAATTGTGCAATATTTTATTATTTTGCATATTGCAAACTATATATCTATAAACATTATTTTAATTCGAACAAATGTGTAAATACTTCAATGATTTTGTAGAATTTGTATACCCGGTATATGTAAATGTACCAGGGTATATCCGTCTGTGGACACGATTACTCAAAACGAAAAGTGATAACCGGCTGAAATTTTGTGTGTGTGTTCCAGAGCTAAAAAGTAATGTCAACTTCGTGAATGGGCTAAATTGGAACAAGTTTGAGCAAAATGGGCAAAACGGCCAATCTTTGAAACCGTAAGAGATAGAAGAAAAATTAAAAGACATAAAATGTTCGTCTTTAAAAAATAAAGAACTTTTGTTTCAAATTTCTTTTCATAAAATTAATAAAATTAGTGGTAATTTTGGCCCAAAAAGTACGAAAATCAGGTTCATTTTAACGTCCGACCAACACATTTCAAAATTTTCGCTTCTCAATTCATACAGTTTTGAATTTTAGCACTATGGGTCTGATACCTTGAAAACCGTTAATCGTATCGTATTTTAACTAACGCCATTGTTTTCGCTAGGCCCAAATTAGCTTAAAATGAAGTTTTCATCAAAATCGGGGACATAAAATTTTCCTGTAATTTTAGCGATTTATTTAAGGGGTATCCCTTGGAAAAATTGCGAAAAAAGTTAAGAAAATTTTTGTTCTCGATTTTAATAATAATCATTTTCTAAGATAATTTCGACCCAAAAAGTACGAAAATCAGATTCATTTTAACGTCCGACCAACACATTTCAAAATTTTCTCTTCTCAATTCATACAGTTTTGAATTTTAGCACTATGGATCTGATACCTTGAAATCCGTTAATCGTATCGTATTTTAACTAACGCCATTGTTTTCGGTAGGTCCAAATTAGCTTAAAATGAAGTTTTCATCAAAATCGGGGACATATAATTTTCCTGTAATTTTAGCGATTTTTTTAAGGGGTACCCCTTGGAAAAATTGCGAAAAAAGTTAAGAAAATTTTTGTTCTCGATTTTAAAAATAATCATTTTCTAAGGTAATTTCGACCCAAAAAGTACGAAAATCAGGTTCATTTTAACGTCTGACCAACACATTTCAAAATTTTCAGTTCTCAATTCATACAATTTGAAATTTTAGCACTATGGGCCTGATACCTTGAAAACCGTTAATCGTATCGTATTTTAACTAACGCCATTGTTTTCGCTAGATCCGATAATATTTTTTAATAGAATCGTAAAATTAATGAAATTTATTGGGATACAAACAACATTGAGATACAAAAACTTGAGGACCTAAAGCTAAAGCCTTTTCCTGTGTTCTTAAATGAAATATTACAAAGAAATAGTAGAATTTTCACATGTCAAATTCAATAAAAATTAATCCTTATCGGTACAAAAATGGTGTGAACATCAATATATCTTTTTTTTGTAGCTTAATATTCTAAGCATTAATATATTCATTGCTATATTATACTGTGTACAAACAAAGCTCTATTTCACACAGTAGGCGTATATTCACATATATATATATATAAGCGTCCCGACGCTTTTATATATACCATACAATTACTCCGCCCATATTGTTATTATTATTACATCATGTGACGACGCCCCTTTTCAAATTATTTTATTTTCATATGATTATAATTTGACCTAATATATTTTTTGATGTACTTTTGACCTTTACATGATTGCCACACCATGGGTGGTTATACAAAATATTTTTTGGGGGGGAATTAATTATATGTATTTAATATTTACCCAAAAAAGTGTGAATGCTTTTTTTTTTTTTTGTTTTGGTTTTGTTTAGATATTCATTTTATCAAAGAATCCTTACGGATATAGGGCCTTAGTTATTATGACCTCGTTAACAAAGGCATGAAATTTTATTGTAGATAATGTCTAAATTTTGAAGTATAAGTAAGGTTTTCATCATTAGTATTTGTGGCCTAATTGGGTTCCTAGTAGAATTATTTCAAATTTTCAACCTAATAGTTCGACTTCTAATCAAAAGTTACCGGAGCTATGAACAGTTACAGAGTAACTAATATATAGAAATAAGTACCGTTCGTTCGTAGAAATAAGTCCGTTTGTAGAAATAAGTCCGTTCGTAGAAATAAGTCCGTTAAAAGACTAAGTCTTTTAACGGGTATCGAAAAACATATCTGGAACCCATTATTTTCAATTATCTAAAAGATTTTTGAAATTATCCAAAAAGAGAAGATGTTTATTTTCGAAAATTAACAACAATTTTAAATTGTTTAAATTGTTTTAAATTTTTTGCATAAACTCCATACTTACTTACAAACTTCCATAAATTTTCAGATCTAACATCATGTGTACGAATGATCGTCCAAGTAACCAAGCGGTCTGAAGCGTTATGTCTCAGTTAGTTATTTTCACTTGTTTTTTTTGTTATGTTCGATACAGAAATCAACCTTTGTTTTCAAGAATGAAAAGTATCACCTTTAATCAATAATATTTTATCAGGTGGCACATCAAAAGTATCTTATTTGTTTTAGTTTTGACCATATTAACAATATAACCATAGTACACCCCTTTAAATACCATGTAAACAGGAAGGGATGTTTCTATATATATATATGTATATAATATATATATATATATATATATATTAAATTCTCCATATGGGATTGAACAATATTTCAAAGGATATTTGATATATTATATTTTTTTAAATAAAATTCATTCTTGCATAATGCTTGTGACATTCATTCTAATCAAAAACGTAACAAATATTTTTATAAAAACCTTTTTTATTTTTATCAACAACAAAAATTATTAAACTGAAAATCCGTGTTATAAAAACAATCTACCAACAGTGATGAATTGAAAAGAATTTATAAAGTACACTTCCCTATTAATTTACATCCTTTTTTGAAATTCGAATTAATTTAACTTTTAAAAACGTTTAAAAAAATTGATATCAAATACCAAAGTTCCACAAAATATATTAGATGTTCAAAATGTTGTTGGAATGTCTGTTCAAATCCCATAAAAGGTATCCTGCGGTATATTCAATCGTAATTCTGACCTACAAAATAATTAAATAAAGAGATAATTTATGGACTTTAAATCAATGTTTATTTTCGTCGATCTATTTAATAATAATTACAAAGTTTGTTGGTTGGTACGAAGAGTGATCACAACGTATGTATTGTGCTAACGGCGACTAGATATTATGTGGCCAGTCTATGCACAATATCTGGTGCAATTTTATTTTAAACTAGCTTATACCTGCGGCTTTGCTCCCATTTTATTGTTATATCTCCGTTTTCTGTTATTTTAAGAGTAAAAATCTCAATGTACTTTTCCACCGCTTCCACTACTTCAAATATTTATCGACACTTCCACCAAAATTTCTATTTCAGCGAATATTTTCGAATTCTATCTCTCGTTGCGAGATAGAATATAAATTTTTAAGTCTAATTTTTATGCAGTCTAGGAAGTGGTAGGTTGTGCGGCTGCAGCCAACTTTTATAGGAACTGTACCAATATTTATCTGGAGTTCGTGAAGGGAAACTGCAGAAAACCATTCACAAGCATAGCCGGTGACGTCGTTCTTGTCCATACGCCGACCGTTTTAGTCAATAAACCACCCCATTAATTTTAATTGACAAACTGCCACCATTGGAAGTTGAACTTGCAACCTTCCAGTTCCAAGTAGAGCGCCTTTGACAACTCGGCCACTTGGACTGGTCTAAGACGTTTTATAATTGAATTAATCAGTGCATATACATATATATATATATATATATATATATATATATATATATATATATATATATATATAAATATATATATATATATACATATACATATATATATATATATATATATATATGTATATATATATATATATATATATATGTATATATATATATATATATATATATATGTATATATATATATACATATATATATATATATATATATATATGTATATGTATATATATATATATATAGACTGTTTTCAAAAGCATTTCTAATAGGGAATCAATGTTAAATAAATAAATAAAATATTTACTATAAAACCATACATCCATATACCTACTTCCAAACATCTGGCTGCTTGTGTTATGATGTTGGTTTGAAGTCATTTAAGAGTGGGGATTTAGTGATGCCCACTTAATTTATAATATTATTATTCATTACGTATGCACACACACACTACAGACTACAGACTATAGAGTACACTATTGTTATTTCTTTATGAAGCATTGTGTAATTATTATAGTAAATTATATTTAACATTGATTCTCTATTAGCAAAGCTTTCCAAAACAGACGGTATATCCTAAAGCAAGGATAATTCCCTAAAAAAAATACATTTACTGTATATTTTAAATCAAATCAAAATTATGGTTAAAATTATGCTATATGTAAATCATTTGAAAGAATATAAAACTTCTTTTTTTTATTCCCTTTAGGTAAACAAAATAAATTTGCTTGGATCCACTTGATTTGTACCTAATTGATCAAAGCCATAGATAACACCTGTATTTGCCGTAAGGCTTTATTTAATATTATACATCATAAAAGGACGGCGTCAATTTGTCTATAGTGATCGTTGCAATACCTGTTCCGATAACAGTTACAATGTTACTCTACTTACTACTACAATAATCAGCATCATCAATGTATTCTTCTTCAAACATAGATTTAATGTTGTATGTAAACATGTTAAGGTAGTACTACCATGTACTATAATACTATATCTATCTACTATTTCTGTTTACATAATCAATTTAATTTTGTGGTGAATTTATTACAGTTTTTGGAAGGGGGAAAACCCCGCATTTGTTTATTGTATTGTGGGCTTTAATTAAATTAATAACAATATATATCCAAAAAAAAAATGAATTCAGTTTTGTTAACATCTTTTTTTTCCAATCCACAGCTTTCATCTTTTTCTCGAATTTCATTACGAAATGTTCTAAATGTTCTACGAAAAAAATCATATAAACGTCCCATAGAACATTTCCAATTTTTCTTTCCCTTAAAATCGTATTCGGACAATTACGAACATTTGAAGAAAAAATTTTGCCAAATCGGTCCAACAATCGTTCTTAAGTGATGCGGCTACCAACGGACAGCATTTAATTTGTTTTATATAGATTTTGTATAGAAAATATGCATTGCTATGAATGAGTCTTTGTACCTGTTTATGTACCGCCATCTATGAGCATATTTTTAAAACTGATTCGTTTTATGTAATATCACCTATGAACAACGTGTTTATCGCGTGGCGAGAAAATTTCGCCAGACCGTTGCCAAGTAACAAACGGTCTAACCCGCCGCAATAAATGTTTCACACCAAAAAGTTTCAACTGGTTCAAATTTTTTTTGCAGAGAAGTGTTTATGTTTAAGAATTTGTAGCTGATACACTTACCGATTATTTATCGCTAACCCAGAAGATTTAGAAACTTGAAATTTGATTGAAATGTCGTCCTTAGGGATCATGTAAGAAATCATGAAATCCTGAAATTTATTTTTATAAAACGAAAATATTAAATAGCTACTATATTTACTATCTACTATTTTTAAAACCATAGGTGAGAACTTTAGGCACTTTGGCCCATTTTACATTATTTGTTTTTGATGGGATAATATTTTATATGTAACAAAAACAAAATTGCAAACATCTTGCGTAAATAAAAATTTGTTATGATATACATTTAGAGATAAATGTCACCCACAACGGGTGGTATTTAAAGACCCATTCATCTTCATACAATATTGAATATAGTTTTACCAACCACTAAATATTAGTAATACATTTGTTCTGACTGACTACTATATACTCTAAAGTCTAAAGTGATTGTTTGATAGCCATCATATCATATATAGAAAACTAACTGATCCCAAACACGTGCCATCCACTTACTGAATGATATTTAACACCATATACAAACATACACTGCACGAGTTCTTCTTCTGCCTCTTTTCAAAAAAAAAGGTATATAACTATATAGGATACTAAAACTAAAGTAGTCATGAATGAATTGGACGATGTCTTCTTTGTGGGTTTATTGTATAACAGAATATTATATATATATATATATATTATTAACCAGTTTTTTTTTGTGGGTTTGTAACATAGAATAAACAGTTAAAATTGTTAAATAATCTAGAATACATTTCCAGAATTTTGCCAAAATTCCTAGAACATTTATTTGTATTTTATAAATACGTATTTCGACTACAATGTAGTCATCATTGAGACACGCACCATATTAGCAACGAGCAACATATCTCTAACTCCATATCCCAGAGATAGTTACGATTAGCTAATTCATACTGATGATGACTACATTGTAGTCAAAATACGTATTTATAAAATACAAATAAATGTTCTAGAAATTGGGACAAAATTTGAAATGTAATTTCAAAAAACCCAGAGTTCTCTTTGATTATTTTAATAATCTTTATTAATCTAGAATACATTTACGTAAAAATTGCCAAAGGAAATACTTCAACCAAAAATTATGTCGATGGAAAATTGATTAAATTTTCAATGGTATGAATTATAAAATACTAACAATTGTAAAAAAATTGCTAAAAGAGAACTGTCACAAATTTTCGAATATACCATAAAACGTAATTTAACTAGATGTTTTGGTATACAATAGCAGGTTTTGGTATATACACGGCGGAGAAAGGAAGAATAGCAGGAAGAAACCAGCAAAGATTAGCGGTTCAACGTTGAATCGAATGTAGACGAGAGTGTCCTTCGTGCTCATGTCAAATGTATTAACCACTCACATTCTTTGACTCATGTTAAAAAAACCGACTTTTAATGAAGGGGTGGCGGGCGAGGCGATTCGACACAAGGCAGGCCGACTGTTGTGAGTCGGCATTATATTTTGCACGCAGCAAAACATAATACTAATTTTCTATTGGGGAATTGGCAAAGTCTGTTGCTGTGTACATACTGCGTCGTACAAGGCGCAAAAGAAAAATGGTGCTAAGAAAACCAGGCATTAAAACAGTTTTCACTGTATATGCGCATAGAACTTCTAGATTATTTATACATTTCAATGAATATATTTCATTCATTGTCAGTATAAAAGTGATTTTATAAAAATTGAAATGTTGGATTATATGTTTACATTATTACTTAATTAATCTACATGTAATTAATATTTTAATCTTCATATCTATACATTTTATTTTACGTTTTGACAAGAGACATGAGCCAACCAAAACTTGCATGCTAATAATCTATAAAAGATTCTTATCGATAAATGATTATATTTATTTTTTGATTGATTCAATATGGATTTAAAAAAAACATGTATAAACAAATATTGATTAAAATTGTTTGTAAAGACATCGAACTATTAACTGTGGTATCGAAGGGGAGCTAGTTCTTGTAATTTGATAATGTTGAATAGTAATTAAATAAAAGAGCGGATTCTATAGACAATCTTGCAATCGTTGAATTTTGTACGCAGTCAAAAATTATTAGTACGTGAGACTCTCACCAAATTAGGGACGAGTAACAAAATTACCCGAAGAATAATTATTACGTAACTCAATAAGTCTCGAGTCTAACATAAAATTTCTAAATGTTATATATCCGAAAATATTTTCCATGAACTATATATGAACCACAAAAGTTGATGTCATTTTTTTTTAAATTTTATGGTTAATTTGTGCTTTTTTCGAAAACCGTATGAATAAGGCACAAATCAACTGTAACGATTAAAAAAAATGATATCAACTTTTGTGGCCAAGTGTACCGAAGATATCTGCAGCAACTTTTGCTTTAAAATCAGATAGATTTGGCAGAAAACGAGTGCTTATGGTATAAATAGCCTGAAATTTACACAGTATATGAAAATAATTAACGAAAATCAATTTTGATTCACGATTTTCGTACTGGCATCTAATTATATGAGTTTTGTTTTCGCATAAACGTAATTTTTGTTGAGAATAGTATAGTAATATTTGTTTGATTATTTGTGTATATAACGTTGAAAATAAATGTTTAATTAACGATATATTACATGTAATAAGTATTATAGTTTCATAATAATATTATTGATTGACAAGAATTTTTATGGTTTCAATTGTGAGTCAACCATTCCTTCATCAAAACGCTCGTTTGGCTTCTTTTATTTACGAATTTACTATATATACATGTATATGTCACAGGCATTTACAATAATTAGTTTTTTAGCTAAAAGTCTAGTCATTTTGGTGAATACCGTACGGAGAGAAATTTACACTAAGCAATCACGAAGCGAAAAGTAAGCCGTGTCAGATCAGGTCAAAAAACCTGAAAGCCTGCGGCCATAATTCTCCATTCCCTTCAAGCAGCTTGGTGTTTCCAAGGAGGTTAACCATTCTGCTTATGGACTGCGTCTGGATATCCTCGAACTTCCTCGAGGTTGAGTTTCCATAGAGCCGATATCTTTAATGTGCCGCAGCCTGACACTCAAAGATTAACAGACGAGTGTACTCTTCGCCCTCACTACATAGTCTGCATAATGGTAAAGATTATCATGCGCTATAAATCCACTTTCAGGCGGCTCTCTCCAGAATTTCCAACAATTGGCTTTCTGTATTTTGGTCTGCAGAAATCCTGGAACTGGTCTGCCTTTTTTCTGCTTTCTACTGATTCGTAATTTCAGCACGCGCAATACATTCAGGTAAACCCAGCTGCGACACGAACTCTTTGAGTATAAATGACGTTCATTAAGAATGAACATATTCTCTTTCAAATTTCTCAATTTTAAATAATTTTCCATACAAAATAATATAGGTATTTTAATATTATTATTTGTACTTTCACTATCAATTTCGTTGTTCAGTTTTTCTGATATGGTTTTCTAGGCTTTTAGCGAAAGAGCTAATTATTATAAAT
This sequence comes from Nineta flava, assembly GCA_963920215.1. Taxonomy (NCBI): domain Eukaryota; kingdom Metazoa; phylum Arthropoda; class Insecta; order Neuroptera; family Chrysopidae; genus Nineta; species Nineta flava. Next base: position 58,394,791 of record OY986045.1, on the reverse strand, counting down.
GCTTGCGATAGGTATATATATAATATACACATCGGCTAAAATGTTAGTAGTGTTTATTAGAAGTTTCTACGACTTATGTGAGCATGTGCAAAAAAATATTATTCCGAGTTTGTATTCAGATGAAAATAGATACTTATCAATAACAAGATAAAGTGTTTTTATGAAAGAAAATTCACTTCTAATATATATGGCAACATTTAATACTTTAACCCGTTGTTCACCAAACCACTAAATATTTACTCAGCCGCGGATAATAATATAATTATTATTCTAAGGGTGCCTTATCCATTCAATTTTTGAAGAAATGCTTCGAATAAAAGCTGTTCATTATAAATATACTAATAACTGTTATTCAAAACATTTTCCCTAAAACCGAATGAATGAGGCACAGAGTGTATTCGTTTTGGGCGCTTACACGCTTTTAAGCGCAATTTATTGGCGTTCGTACTGGCTTATGAACGCTTACTCTACTTTTGAAAATGCCGTCCGTTTTGGCATTATAAGTACTTACTTAATTCAATATGGCGGATGAAAACAGTTTAGCTGTATTTGAAGCAATGTTTGAGTAACTTCAAAAGCCCCTAAAATCAAAACAAAACCCAATGCACATGACAGATAAATAAACAAACGTTTATACAGTGTTCATTTTGGAAGTTAGTACGATTTGGCGCTCACGCTTTTGCTGCCCTACCTCGATAGAGAAAGCGTTTGTGAGCGTGATTCCTATCGTGGAACTCAACCATTAGCGCGCTTTGTCAGCATACACAGCGTCAAGAAACGCTTTATGAACAATGAAATGCTCGTATAAGCGTGTGCGCTGAAAGCGCTTAAGGCATAAACCAGAGACATAAATACAGACTGAGTTATTTAATAGTCACATATCTAGTATAGATGGAAGTAGCTACCTTATACATCAAAGACTCAAACCATAAACAGTAGATTGGTCTTTATCCATGATCATCAGTTGTGTATGTTTCAAATTTACATTTCTTCACACATCAATGATTTATTTAACTGTCAAATTATAATAAAATTTGATTATATTAAATTATCCGTGAATATATGCCATAAAAATAATTTTAGTTAAAATGCCGTGTGAAATGATTACTTTGCAATTGGGTCAGTGCGGGAATCAGAGTAAGTGTACTTTAATTAATTTGATTTCTATCTGAAAACTAAAAAACATTTGCTTAAATTTCAGTTGGTTTTGAATTTTGGAAACGATTATGTGCTGAACATGGAATCAGTCCTGAAGGAAAACTTGAAGATTTCGCTACAGAGGGTACAGATCGAAAAGATGTATTTTTTTATCAAGCGGATGATGATCATTATATCCCACGCTCAGTTTTACTCGATTTAGAACCAAGAGTTATTCACACGATTATGAACTCACCATATGCAAAAGTACGTATACCAAAGCTTTAAAAGTTTTACAGAGCTTAATGTACACGTATTTTTGTAGTTGTATAATCCAGAAAATGTTTACTTATCGAAAGATGGTGGTGGAGCCGGTAATAATTGGGCATCAGGTTTTAGTCAAGGTAGTCATTTAGAAGAGGATATTTTCGATATAATTGATCGTGAAGCAGACGGTAGTGATAGTTTGGAAGGTTTTGTGTTATGTCATTCAATTGCCGGTGGAACAGGTTCTGGGATGGGGTCATATATTTTAGAAAAATTAACTGATAGATTTCCAAAGAAATTAATACAAACGTATAGTGTATTTCCTAATCAAGATGAAATGAGGTAATAATTTTTGTACATTAGAATTAAGAGAATTAAGCCAAGCCCGTTAATATTTGTGTTGTGTAATCATGAATCAAATTTTCATAAATTTTAATTTTCTAAAATTACAGTGATGTCGTTGTCCAACCGTACAATTCTCTGTTAACGTTAAAACGTTTAACACAAGCAGCTGATGCAGTTGTTGTACTCGATAATACAGCACTAAATCGGATTGCAACCGATAAACTTCACATACAAAATCCAAGTTTCGCACAAATTAATTCCTTAGTGAGTACAATAATGTCTGTGAGTACGGCCACATTACGATATCCATCGTACATGAATAATGATTTAATTGGACTCATTGGACCATTAGTACCAACGCCAAGGTTACATTTCTTAATGACTGGATACACACCTTTAATTGCTACAGAACAGGTTTAGTAACCATTTTATAGTATGTAAAAATGTGGAGAAAATTTAACATAATGCTGACGCTGTATGTTCGACGCTCAAAACAAGCGCTCAAGCCAGAACGTTGACGCCAAAACAGCACCGATGCTCGGGCGTCAATTGACAAATAAATGAATATTTCTGGAGCACCTCTTTCATCCTGTGCATTCGATTTGAAACAAAAAAAATTGTATAAATTTTCTCCATATCTTATTACACCCCGTAATAAAAATTATTTTTTATGTAATTTATAAATATTAAAGATAGGTGCAGCGACAAGTGGTGTAGGGGGTGGTGGGGCTGAAACGTCACCAAATATTCCACCAACGACTACAGTACGAAAAACAACAGTATTAGATGTAATGCGTCGATTATTACAACCCACAAATATGATGGTTAGTTCTGCATACGATCGCACTCCAACTCCGTATCAACACTGTTATATTAGTATTTTAAATATTATCCAAGGTGAAGTGGAACCAACACAGGTAAATATAAATTTTATTTAATTCTTCTCTTTCCTGAGAATTTGTAAGATCACTTACTTTTCTCATCCATATAAATACTAACCTAAAACATCCTATAAAGTTACATTTTGTAATATTTAATAAAATAATTGAATCAGGTACATAAATCGCTACAAAGGATACGAGAACGTAAATTAGCACAATTTATAAAATGGTCACCAGCCAGCATACAAGTGGCGTTATCTAGGAAATCACCATATATTCAGACATCACATCGTGTATCCGGTTTGATGTTAGCCAATCATACGAGTATATCTATGGTTTGTACCAAATATTCAAAAAAAAGTTTAATCAAAGAGCCTAGGACAGTGTGAATTTCCATAGTTTAAAGTGGTAAATTTTTTCTAAAGATCTTATTTTTCTCAATCGTTGTAAGATTATTGATATACTTTACAACTTTTTTAAAATCCTAAATAAATTTTATTAAAGATAGTACTCATTTGACTCTAGCGTAGCAAATGAACGTCCTTAAAGTTCAATCATAAAACACTCAACTGAAAGTTTCATACGCTTTCTTAGGGTTTTTACACACAGTTTCGTTACTGTCGTATTCTCTTTGATATCCGATAAAAAATAACCGATTCAATCGGCGATAACACATATCATTACCTTTCATATTATTACCTTGGTCTTTCAGTTATTTGAACGTGTACTCACACAATATGAAAAATTACGTAAACGTGAAGCATTCTTAGAACAATTTCGTAAAGAGGATATGTTTAAAGATAATTTAGAAGAATTAGATGATTCGAAAGCTGTTGTACAAGATTTAGTTCAAGAATACCAAGCAGCAACAAAAGCGGATTATATATAAACTAAAGAACCAAACATTATTCTAACGTAATCTCGTAATAACGTCTTCGAAAAATCTCCCCCACATACACTCACAAATCTTTCTCGAATATACTATTTTTTATAACATAAATTAAATAATTTTTTAAGTATCTAATACAAAGAGCATGATGCATGATGATGCCATAGGAGAAAATTGTAAATATTCTCCAAAATTTTAATTTCTGCCATAAAAACAAATTTGTTATTTATTTTTAAAAATTTTTTTAAATAAAATATTCTTTTCTACTCATTTTTGTTTTTATTCGAAAATTTTTTCAATAGGGAATATGCATGAAAATTTTTTTTCACTTGAATTGAAGCATGTTTACTCGACAAATATCAAGGTAAAATTACTTTTTAAATAATTTTAAAAATAAGCGAGATATGAATGATTGAAATTCCCGATTAGACAAAGAGGGTGCTAGCCCTCTTGATATGTTATGTGACGTCATATTACACTTTCACCATTTAAAATACACGTAAACCTCCGTTTTTAGTATTTTTGCAAGAAAGAAAGACAGATAATAATCTTTAAAGGTTATAGCTTCCTTGATATTTGACGGATTTTAATTTCGTTTTTAAATATTATTACAGTATTAACATATTCTGAAAATCAATGTGAAAAAAAATTTTACTTCACATACAAAGTTCTACAGGCCACAAAAGAAGCGTTCTTTTTTCCAAATTTTATAGTTAATTTGTGCCGTATTAATTCGGTTTTTGTGAAAATGTATCGAATAAAAGTTGTTAGTATATTTATAATGAACAACTTCTTTGATCTTGAATACAATTTTTAGCACAGGCCGGGATCAATGGGAATTTATGATATTTCTTTTTTTTTTAAATATTAATTACAGGCCTATGTAAATTTTCAACTCCATCGGAATTATGAATTGTAGGTTGAATGTCTATATTTGATTGTTTCAAAATATCAGGAAATCAAAACAAACAAGTTTTTATAGAAAATACCTCTTATTTATTTAGATATTTTAAACTTGAACAACGTGAAATTCATCGTCTTTTTTATGCTGGTTATGTAAAAATTCTTTGAACCATTTTGCAGAGGTACGTGGTATCCGTGGTCTTGTTGGATCCGTAAAATTAACGTAATACAATCCAAATCGTTCGCTAAAAACATTTTTTACAAATATTAGAAAAATGCATTCTTTCGTTAGTGTTAGAAGAAAATATTTGGAAATAAAAAATTTCTTGGGTACTCCAGTGTTTTGTGGACTTTTCCCAACAATATTTCTCTGAACCTAGATAGATCGAAATAAACTCACTACCGCGATGAACCCCGAAAAGAAGTATATTTTTCGATCTGAAGGGATGTTCCAAGACTGAGTTAGATCAAAAATCTTGCAATCTCAAGGAACACATTAAAAAATTAGGTTTAGAAATTGGAAATTATATTTTTGTCGAATTGTTGTAAATAATTTTTTCAAAAGCCTTAAATATTTTCACTTACGTATATCCATAAAACCACTCAAAATTATCCATTAGGGACCATGTAATGTAAGCTTTGACATTACATCCATCTTGAATTGCGCTAGACACGCTTTTCAGGTACCCCTAAAAATGTTATAGATTTTAAAAATTCAATAGATCGTGGGCTGGAATTTTTTGTTTGCTCTCTTGATTTTAAACTATTTATTGTAACTTAAACGACAAGACACCCGATTTTTTGCTGTGCTGGTTACCTTTAAATAATGGATTCGCTTATCATCTTGAATTTCAGCTTGGGCAAATCCGTTTTCAGTGATATAAATTTCTGGATTATTATATTTATTTCGAATATAATTTAATAATTTATACAATCCCCATGGTACATCATACAACCATGACATAGTACTTTTGGGCCATTCTGGATCAGCTTCCATAATTCCACCCACATCTCTAGCGAACGATGGTATTTTCCAATTAGATTTGTTATCTCCATCACTAGTTATCCACGTGCTATAATGGTTAAGTCCAATAAAATCGTAACTCCCTCGTAACATTTGAATTTCATCATTGGTAAATTGTGGTAGCCGAGAAAATGAAAAATTTTCGGTGCGGCTAAAATTATCAATCCGAGATTTTATTATTTCTGGATAATCGCCATATATTATTGGGTTCATATATAATCCATACTGAAAATTCATGGAATAAACGTTAAAATAATGGCGGTCTAATCTAATTATTCAGGACCAAGTAACTATAGTTATGGGGGAGATCCTTAAATCTGATAACCTTTTATTTTAGTACAATAGGCCACAAAATTAGCGCACAATTTTTAAGTCGTTTTTTATTTAACTTGGTTTAGTAATTAAGTTGATTAATTACTAAATTTGTCAATCAAAACTTTAATATTTTTCCAAATATGGTAAAAAAATCATAAAATAATGGCTTTAAAAAAATTACATTAAATTCTAAAGCACGAGCAGCGGCTTCAATATCTTCTATTTTATTTGTTTTTGGTTCATACCATCTTGAATCGATGGCAATACCAATTTTACCTATAAAAATCACATGAATATATCAAACATATTTTAAAATTCAATTTGAACTTTCCTCAATTTACCTCTTACCTTTTTGTTTTTTTTGATAATTGTTTTTATACATATTATAAGCCATGGCGTGCGCCCGTAATACCGTATGTGAACACAAATAAAATCCAATTCCTTTTAATTGTGGCACGTTAAATGGTTGATGAACATTTTCAAAAGTATCATCACAAAAAGACATTGGTTCATTCATTGTTAGCCAATATTTGACACGATCGCCAAAATAATGAAATGTTATATTAGCATAGTCCATGTAATATTGGGCCATTAATGGATTTGACCAACCACCAATTGCAAATAATGGTAAGGGCAAATCCCAATGAAATATTGTAACCATTGGTATGATATTATTCGCTAACAATTCATTGATTAAATCGTTGTAATATCGAATTCCATCCGGATTTATTTCATTTACAAAACTAGAAAAACAAGGCAAGATTTATTTCATTTGTAAAAATCTAGGAATAACGTACTTAGTATTGGTCTCTATTTAATGAAATAAATTACATACCCTGTAGGAAAAATTCGGGACCATGCAAGCGAAAATCTATAAACATCAACGCCTAAATCTTTCATAATTTGAATATCGTCCTTAAATTTATGATACGAATCACAAGTGATATCCCCATTTGATCCATCTTGTATAATAGATGGTGAATAATGTGAGTAAAAATCCCATATATTTTCACCTTTCCCTAAAACCCAGAGTAAAAATGAAATAAATGCTTCTAAAATAAAAATCAACAGTGCCTTCGGAAATTATCACTAACCACTAATATTCCAGGCTCCTTCAACCTGATATGATGCGGTGGTAACACCAAATAGAAAATCTTTTGGAAAGCCAAGTATTTCGTTTGCGCTGAAAAAAATTTGTAGTTTCCAGTAAAAATTGTGCAAATAGTACAAAACTTTTAGGAATTTATAATGTAATTAATAAAAACCGTAGCAATTATACTATTTTTTATATATCGTAAAATAATATACGCCACTGTGTTTTGTAATTACGAAAGGCGCAGACATATATCTCTATATGTATATGAAAGGGAAATATGTTGTATGTACGTTTGTCCGAATTGTTTGGATATACCCATGGAAGATAGTGAAATAGTGATGAGAGAAGTCCTTAGGTAAATTTTCCTTGAGACCCCTTATACAGAAGTTCAAAATTCTAAATCGTTCCAAAGTTATAGCCGTTCTTAGATGGCTAGATCTCTGATATACTTTATAGTTTCTGTAGGAATGCCTGCATTAACAAAATTTTGGAAATAAATCTTTTTTCAATAAATTTAAAATATTAAAAAAGTTTTGAGCCCGGAACTCAACAAGATATGAAAACTTATCCTACTAGCTGAAAAAGCCGGCGTTGTCGGAGACATTGCTCCCTAAGTATAAGTACTATCTGACCCACACAGACTTCGCATTGGAATTGTGTGAAAAAATGTTTTATACAAAAGTTGTTTGTTTTTATTAGATAAACATTTTTATATTTAAAGATTTTCTCTATCTCGCATCGTTTAAACAGAATTGGTCACTCGGAGGATAGAGAGCACGAGGCACTATCTGTCTAACTTTATCGGAACAGCTTTCACTTATAGGGACTGTCCATATAGGAGTATTACATGCATGGAAATTTCACTGGCCTCCACCATCCTATATAGGGCTGAAGGTCAATAGAAATTTCACTTCTTACATGAAATCATACTTGCATAGCCTCGCTATAGATGTTTTCACATAAAATATTGACGTTTTAAACTGTCAAAGTTTAGAAAAAAAATAATTATTAATAACTAAATTAAATAATAATAACTAAATTGCGATTTTTAATAAAATTAAATACAACATAAATTTTTACTTACCTAACAAATTCTATAAATATTAAAATACAGAAGAAATTTTTGAATAATTTATGCACATATTGAAGCATTTTATAAAATACAATGTATATGTCATGCCATTTAAAGTTGAATTTAATGATTTATAATAATCAACATTAAATTTATCAAATTAAAAGGAAGTAGGATGTCGAGATGTCTAATTGCGATTACTACAAACATGTCTTTATAATCATTAAACAAATTTTGAATTATTTGACGAAGAACATAAATTATTAAACGCAACATTGTTTTAAATATAGACTGTAATCGTCAAAGTTAGCTATTGGGATACGAAATTTGTAACATTTTATAAATGAGTTTAAGAGAGATATATATTTATTTCTAAAGAGAGATAAAGAGGCTGGCAAACACATATATTATTTAACTGTTTTTGTAAACTTTTTGATGTCTATATCCATCCATTGTTAGTATGGTTATCTTTCGGTTATGTTATACTAACGGAGGGGAATAAAGTTCAGAGCATTCCAGACCAATGCTATACCAACAGAGCTACCTAGATGCTATGGTAGAACGTGTATAATTTCTCACTATCTGATGTACATATGTTTTTGTTACTTGTTATTTGACTATATATTTCTTTTAAAATATTAATTCGAATTAAAATTGTGTAAATTTGTCTGTGTAAATTTTCAACTCCATCGGAATTATGAATTGTAGGTTGAATGTCTATATTTGATTGGTTCAAAATATCAGGAAATAAAAAGAAACAAGTTTTTATAGAAAAGACCTCTTATTTATTTAGATATTTTAAACTTGAACAACGTGAAATTCATACTCTATTTTTATGCTGGTTATGTAAAAATTCTCTGAACCATTTTGCAGAGTCACGTGGCATCCGTGGTCTTGTTGGATCCGTAAAATTAACGTAATACAATCCAAATTTTTCGCTAAAAACATTTTTTACAAATATTAGAAAAATGCAATCTGTCGTTTGTTTTGAGAAGGATCTGTGAATTATGATAGCCATGCTTAGGAAATATTCTAAGGAAAGTTGACGCAGCTCCTGCGTAACGAATTTTTTGTAAATAATTTTTCCAAATATCCTAAATATTTTCACTTACGTGTACCCGAGGAACCACTCAAAATTATCCATTAGGGACCATGTAATATAAGCTTTGACATTACATCCATCTTGAATTGCGTTAGACATACTTTTCAGATACCCCTAAAAATGTAATAAATTTTAAAAATTCAGTTATTCTTTTTAGGATTACACTCCCCTGTACGGTCTGTAAGTTTTGGGATCCTGGACGCTAATGTTGTTTTTTATTATTTAGTTTCGATTCTTATGGCTTCCATGCTCTTTTGTTCGGAAGTTGATCTTCACTGCGGGAAGTAGGACTAGTAATTTTTCGGTTTTACTAAATTTTCTCTAACAATTTTTTAAAAATTCATATTTGGAGCCTAAATTTTGATACGTATATCAACATTTTATGCATAACATTGAAATTGGTAAATATTCCAAAAAAATGTAGCATTTTTTATTGTTATAAAAGTTAAATATCAAATTTCAATGTTCATATGCTTTCAGTTCTTTTGAGAAATTTGTTTCAAAAATTCGTATCCGTCATCCAATGGAACATCGTGTGCAGGTTAAAAGGCAAGACACCCGATTTTTCGATGTGCTGGTTACCTTTAAATAATGGATTCGCTTATCATCTTGCATTTCAGCTTGGGGAAATCCGTTTTCAGTGATAACAATTTCTGGATTATTATATTTATTTCGAATATAATTTAATAATTTATACAATCCCCATGGTACATCAAACAACCATGACATGGTACTTTTCGGCCATTCTGGATCAGTTTCCAAAATTACACCCGTATCTCTAGCGAACGATGGTATTTTCCAATTAGTTTTGTTATCTCCATCACTGGTTAACCACGTGCTATAATGATTAAGTCCAATAAAATCGTAACTCCCTCGTAACATTTGAATTTCATCATTGGTAAATTGTAACATTTGAATTTCATAATTGGTAAATTTTGGTAGCTGATAAGATCGAAAGTTTTTGGTGCGGCTGAAATTATCAATCCGAGATTTCATTATTTCTGGATAATCGCCATATATTATTGGGTTCATATATATTCCATACTGAAAAATCATGGAATAAACGTTAAAATAATGGTGATCTAATCTAATTATTCAGGACCAAGTAATTATAGTTACGGGCCGCGGAAACCCCTAAATCTGATGACTTTGTATTTTATGTACACATGACCTCAAAAGTGTACAGTCTAAGCTAAATATTTACTCCCACTATTAATATATCTAATTCGTCCACCTCTCTTCTGTCCATTATTATAAATTTGATCAATTTTATCCAAACAGTTCTAGAGAAATTTAGAGAAGTGCACTTAATTAGCTCTCGGCTCACCCCTGCTTGGGTTAATGATCATAAATATATCAATCAAAACTTTAATGTTTCCATTTACGATAAAAAAATCATAAAATAATGACTTTAAAAAATTACATAAAATTCTAAAGCACGAGCAGCGGCTTCAATATCTTCTGTTTTATTCGTTTTCGGTTCATACCATTTTGAATCGATGGAAATACCAATTTTACCTGTAAAAATCACATGACGTAACGTTTAAAAAAATTTTAGTATTTATATTTGAATGGTATGGACAAAACGCAAACGTTTATTTTCAAATGCACTTTGAACTTTCCTCAATTTACTTGTTACCTTTTTGTTTTTCTTGATAATTGTTTTTATACATATTATAAGCCATGGCGTGTGCCCGTAATACCGTATGTGAACATAAATAAATTCCAATTCCTTTTAACTGAGGCACATAAAATGGTTGATATTCATTTTCAAAAGTATCATCACAAAAAGACATTGGTTCATTCATTGTTAGCCAATATTTGACACGATCACCAAAATAATGAAATGTTATATTAGCATAGTCCATGTAATATTGGGCCATTAATGGATTTGACCAACCACCAATTGCCATTAATGATAAGGGTAAATCCCAATGGAAAATTGTAACCATTGGTGTGATATTATTCGCTAACAATTCATTGATTAAATCATTGTAATATCGAATTCCATCGGAATTCGTTTCATTTGCAAAACTATAAAACATAAATTTTATTATCAAATGTTCATTTTCGTAGTTTACATACAAATTTTCATTAGGTCTATGAGCTCTCAAAAAATTTATCTATATAGAAGTTGCCTGTCTCTGCCAGGTTGCATATAATTGCTGTTGTATGATGCACCTGAGTTAGGGAAAAAAGAGCACAATTTTTGTGCTTTTTGAGTCCAATTTAGCTTATGCAGTGAATTTAATCCGAATTAGAAACAAAAATTATATTTCGATATATTTACAAAATAAATTGATATAAAATAATCAAGTTGATTTGAAAAGGAAAACTAGCTTATAAGGAAGATGACCTTCCTGGAAAACATAGAAACACACAATTACTTCGATCATTCATCACAATTTATTCGCCATTTCAAAGGGTAACACAAAGTTTTCTATAGAACAAGCTATTTTTCTCAAAATCCAGACTTCGAACCGCAAACAAAAACTTATCAATTTTCCAATTATTTAAAAATACAAGAGTGTATGATGTTTGCATTAAAAATAAATTTTCCCTTCTTTGGTGTTATTATGTTTCAGCTACCATGTGTTGCCGTAAAAAGCATGCAATTTTTATTAGCCTTTTTACAGGGCCTACAGATTATGCAGATAAACATTTGTAAAGATCGTAGTTTCCTTATATTGTCAAACGTTGAACACGTCATAGTCGTATCGTGCAGTGATTTTCTACACGATCTATCTGGAGAATTTTATTGTTGTTGCACTAAATTGAAGTATAGCGTGTCCAACGTTGGACTAATCTGTTTACACTGAAATAAATTACATACCCAGTAGGTAAGATTCGGGACCATGAAAGAGAAAATCTATAAATATCAACACCCAAATCTTTGATCATTTGAACGTCGTCCTTATATTTATGATACGAATCGCAAGCAACATCGCCAGTTGCCATCGCCAAGATTGACCCATTTAATAAACTGCTTGGCCAATTATGTGAATAAAAATCCCATATATTTTCACCTTTTCCTATAATTCGAAAGAAAAATTACAAATTTTGAGATTAAGACAAATAAGCGAATTGTTATAAAGTCTAAAAAAGTTATTACTCACCACTAGTGTTCCAGGCTCCTTCAATCTGATACGATGCAGTGGCAACTCTAAATAGGAAATCCTCTGGAAACGTAGGAATTTCATTTGCACTGAAAATAAAATCCACAAATAGCATCCAGGAAAAATATCTGAATATTGATCCGATGAAATAATATTTTATCGATATAAAAAAATGAAGGAAAAACAGGTTTGACCTTCGAATAAACTTCTTTTCTTTTGTCGATTTTGATGAAATTTGATAGGACTCGTGTTGTTGATGCGAATGTCTATTTAAAGATTCGTTTCTTCAACGCTTGGTAATTTCGAACAAAATTCGATTAGTGGCAAAAGTTGACATATTGGGATCTCTAGCAGAGTATGTCACAGTGGTTGGGGTAGGAATCATCGACCTACTAACTCTAGTTTATAATTTACCTACCAGAGAGCATATCCAAGTGCTAGTTCCCAATATAGGTGGGACAAAATTCACATAGGGCTTAAACAGTTGTAATAATTGTTTTCGCTTTTAATTTCTATTTAAGATTCTATTAAGGACACCTTAGAAATTCTTCATGGGAAAATTAACAACTAAACAAAGAAAATATGCCTCATCTGACATTATCAGTTTATGAATAAATTTGAGATCTCTTCTTATAATGTCTTGAAAACTTGCGGCATATAGCTATCTTTGAGCAAAATCAGGTGAATGCAGCTTTTGTACCAACTACATTATATACGGAAATAGGTTAAGGATACGTCGTAGTGATAACCGAGGTAATCGAACCTGACCAGAACACCTTCGAGTTGAGGTTAATGTAACTTCTACAATAGTTTCTAATCGTGCTAGGTCTATCTATTTGCGGATGGTCCTCTATTGAACCCTGTTCCTTAAATCGACCAATCAACCATCTTATCATGGATTCACTTGGAGAAAACCCTGATTCCATAATAACGACGGTAGGATCGTTGTATTAGAAAAATTGACCCTTGACGAAAAATGTGACATTGTATAATCTGAACATCAAAAAGTTAATAACAAAAAACTATTAAAAATTTTAACACGTTTGCAACTTTTGGCCCATCCTGTATTAATTAAATCTTCACATACCTAGCAAATGTTGTAAATATGAAAATTGATAAGAAATTTTTCAAAGATTTATGCACATAACGATGCATTTTATAAACAATACACTAACACCAAATTTATCACATCAAAAGAATCGGGATATTGAGATGTTCTGAGCATTAAAACGCATCTAATATATATGTCTTTCATCATAAAAAAATTTCAAGTTATTTAAAATGGAAGAGAAATTCCGTTCATATACATTTTTCTTGTAGCGAGTGTTCAGTAACTAATATGTTTACGGAGTAACTTATAAGTACGGTTTATGGGTCACAAACTTTATATGTCGCCGGGTGTCATTCATATACAACAAAGAAGAATATTTTACCCCCCCCCCCCCTAAAACTATTTTTTGGTTGAATAAATCAGTTTATTAATGACCACGGAAAAACTCACCATTGGGAATATACTGCAGTCTTCGGATCGCGATTTTAATTTGGAGTTGTAATTACTATTGCAGACAAAAGTTGAGTACACTTTTCAATCAAAAGTAGATTCTGCTTGACGATGCTTAGAAGACCAAGACCGTCACTGATGGTCTGAAACACTCTGTACTGATGTAAGTAAAGAAATTTTATCAAAACTTACGTCATTTTGTAGAAATTTTAATAAATGTATACCATATTAGATCAAAATTGACTATTTTAAGAATTTCAAAAACTTAAAATAACTCCAATTTTTCAAACTCGCGAATTCATTGGCAGTGTGTCATCTTCTTCACAAGCTTCGAGAACTAGGGAAGACGTTATTTTAGTGGAGCAGATTGATTTGAGTGCAGCTTGGCTATCTGAGAAGATAAAATCACGCCGCTCGAATAGTTCCCATGAAGATACAAACAAATAAAAGTAAAAACCTGTTTTTAGGACTTAATAATAACAAATTCTTGAATTTACAACTGAATGTTTTAATATTAAATATTTATTTTTATTTCACAAACAATTATTACAATAATATTTTTAACATGAAAAGCCTGTAGAGTATAGTTTTTTTTTCTCAAAATTATTTGTTACAATATCATGGCTATATAATTTTCAGAAAATTTTTATTACATATTTTTTCAATGCTTTTCGATGTTAAAATTGTTTCAGTGAAGTGGTATCAAATTCCTAAATATTTAACATATTATTTTACAGTGAAGAGGATGATTTTTATAAATATTTTATTTAAAAATTACAACTAGACCAGTCTTCAGCTAGTATAAATGTTGCCAATATTTTTGTGAATCGAGAAAATAATTAACAGTTGAAAATAATTCATTGCATGTTTGTTTTAAGTATAATTCGTTTCCCACTCCTTTCATTCGAATAGATTCAGAGTTAATAACATTAAATCTTCTCGTTCGATCCCCTTCACGTTTATATTTCATGATATATTTCATTTCACGGTTATATACGAAAACAAAGTGTATTGAAATTCGATTCTCTTTTTTATAGAGAATTTATTTACCTTAAGCAATTTCACATTTATTGGTGAAATTTGAAATGTTCGAAGGGTCCAAAAATCGATAAAACTGAATTCTGAAAGAAGTCTACAATGAGTCGATTCTGTATATCGATTTATACTACCTGACATCTGGCTTTAACAGCGAACTATGTATTTTATTTTTTATAAATGACTAGATATTAAAACAATTAACGGTAAATTGGCAATATCACGTCTTTTTAACGTTTATTAGAGGGTCGAGATTAGGAAAATTATTCAAACATAATTTTTGATAATGAAGGTTGTACGAAAAATTGAAGAAAAAAAAAATTAACCATGGCACAAAATTAAACTAGAGTATTATCTCAAATCATATGAAATTGCATAAGTCAAAATGCAATCTTCCTCCAGAGACAAAAAAACTTGAATCCGTTTAGTTTCAGACCATAAAGACGTTTTATTGTTTAGGTATTTTCTAATTTTCCCAATACTTATATCAAAGCTAATTTTTTTTTAAATTAATAAATAATAGGAAATAGATCATATTTTCTAGGGTAAATACTTCAATGATTTATTTTAGGTGGGTCCGTTTCTTTTTATATTCAAAAGACATAAGCCATGTCAATCAAAGCTAACGGTGTATTGGCTGGATGTACAATTGTCAAAACTAGCGACGAGATAAAAATGCATAACACTACGGGACGGATTCAAAACTGGACTATAGTTTGCCATTTGATTGAAAAGATGGCTTCTATAAATATTCAATTTTTGTGAGACTATTTATGGCTTAGCTGTAGTTTTTCACATAGTCAAAAGATTGATTTTATATAAAAATTGAATATTTATAGAAGCCATCTTTTAAACTATAGCTGAGTTTTGAATCCGCCCCGTAGTGTTGTGCATTTTTATCAAATTTTCGCTAGTATCAACAACTATGTACCCAGCCAATACCAGAGGATTACAATTGGGTATATAATTGTACTATCTAAATTCAAGATAATCGATAAGAAACAACATTGAATACTAGTAAAACTAAACATACAAAGCAATAAATCGATCCAGCAAACATTCCGTTTTCCTCGGTGCGACTAATTCGATGAACGTCCAACGATTATTGTTGAACGAATAAACGTTGAAGGATAATCGTTTGTTACCATTTTGCTCGGAGCGTCTACTGTTTGTTGATTTTTCACTAGTCGCGTGTTGTCATTCGCAGTCACATGGTGGAAGATGATTTTACAACTTTATTGGCAATCTTACCCTTACCTTGATTCTTGTAGGACACATGTGACAGCTGCTGCTTTGATGGATGATTTGCCACTTCCTAGAGAAGAATTTCATCAATAGCTTCAGAAAACAAAGGAGCCATGATGTATGTGGTCTTCTCACAACAAAATACGTAAGATACTGACGATTATGTTCACCCTTCTCCTGTACAACTATTCACGACATACGACCATCGTTAACAACTCTAGAGACAGTCGCTCGAAACAATATTTTCTCGTAGCAACCGAACCCTAAGAAATACAGAGAAATAGTGCTCTACGATTATCGTTGTACGATCATCGTGATAATCTCAGCGAGGAAAACGTACCATATGAATTATCCAAAAGCAAAAGTGAAGTGTTGCATTGCACTCTTCTTTGATATCATTTTTCATCTTCTGCATTAAACTAGCAATATGAATTTTAAGTGTCGATTTCTTTTCCAAATCTATTAAAAACAGTTTTAAAATGTGGGATAGATCAATTTCTTTGCTCGTAGTTTAGTTGACAATAAGCGATAATTAAATATCAACAGCAGTTAAACTATTTTATTTCCAACAAAAAAGCAAGTTGATTTTCACTCCTAAATATACAAGGTGGGCTAAAAGTAACACCATAATGTGAATAGAGAGAGTAAATAAATGTCATAGTGTAAATGAATTTACATCCATCATACTTTAGTCAACTAATTCTCTATCTATCTGCAACATAAAAGTTAAAGCACAATGGCATTAGATGTCAATTACAAAAATTATGGCTCATTCACATTATGACATTACTTTTGGTCCACCTTGAACATCAAAATATTATAAATGCAAATAAGAATATACGTAAAAATACATGGGTACAGAGTGCATCTAGAAATTCAATTCATAGGGCTATTAAATTTAAAAATTTGTCCTAATTTCTAGATCAATTATTTGTATTTTATAAATAAGTATTTCGACTACAAAGTAGTTATCATCAGTATGAATTAGATAATCGTAACTATCTCCGGGATATGAAATCGAAGATATGTTACTCGTTGCTAATATGCTGCTTCTCCCATGCACCAAATCAGGTGAGTTATTTTACTGAACACAGCCCAGTTTAAAATAATACATATGAATAGTTGTACTTTCATGTATGTAAATTTTACCCATAACTATTAAATTTTTTTGTCATGGATATATATGTTTAGTTATGTACACCCTGTATCTTACAGAAAATCGTCATTTATTTATTTAAACATAAAATATAAAGTTCTTTAAATAGCTAGAATTTGTCTATTATTTTATATTTGGCGTTATCTAAATAATAATATTGAGAATCTTTGAAATTAAATCTAGAAATATAGTCAGTTTTTATATTATTAAGTTAGTATGGTCGAAAATTCGTAATCTCAAACGATTTTTAGACAAATTGCTTTGATATCTTTGAAGCAGTCATGGTTACTATAACAAAAAATCTTTCAAATCGTATTAAATTATCTCAGCTACAAATTAACCCTCACAAAACTAATTGAGAAGAGATTTCAGTCAAATTGACTGATCTTTTGATATGGTGAATAAAAGTTTCCGTTGGCACAATTTCTGAAAATGAATAGTGTCTCCGCTACGGCTATTTTATTACAACATATTCCAAAATCTTTTCGTTTTTTGTGAGGGGAAACCTTACTTTCTTTACATTTAAAAAAATACCTTTTTCACAACATGTGACTAATATAAATGATTTTTGATTCGTTGAAAAACTTTTTTATATTGCTTAAAATCCAAACATGAATAATATCGCTACAAAAAGTTCAGCCTGATAAAAATTATTTCCAGATTAACGTCTTGTAATTTTTCTGAACTGGAAGTCCACCATAATAGTTTTAACAACATTTAACAACGTGATTTATGATATTTACAATTTTTTATTATTCCAATAATTTACAAGGTTTTTAATATAAAAAATATATATATATAATATATATATATATTATGAAAAACAAAAATTCAGACATTATCCATAAATAGGTCACATATATGTAGGATTTAAAAAAATTAGTCCCTTAAACAAAAAGGTACTTCTTTTGGCATAAAAAATTTCGATGATACTGCTACCTATAATCGTTTGAAATTGTGAATTTATAAAATAAAATATGTATGAACATGATTTAAGTATATATTTAAATAGAATTAAATGTAACAGGATTGTCACAGTAGAAAAACTTTACAATGTCATAAATTTTAGGACAATTTTACACAGTTGATTCTAAAACTGCAAATAAGGACATGGCGTTATTTTAGACCCTTAAATCGTAGCCATAGATTCTCTAAATGCGCATATACAGTATATAGAAGTTCCGTAGCTCACGCCACTAGTTAGAGGTGCTCAAGTTCAAACAAATACCGTAAAAATAATATCCTTCTTTTGATCTTACTAAAAATTTGAGTGTATAACTTTATATCTGGTTCACCCAGAGGTCGCTCACAAGAAACTTAAAAGATTTTAATAATAGAAACAAATAAGATAAGATAAGATTGATGGACGACCTAATAGATTGATTGTGACATTCTACTTTTTTTTAGAATCCCCAGAAGTTAGGTCTTTGATGAAACCGAGGATTTTAACTGGGTTAAGTTAACTCACTTCACTTGTTAAAGGGAAAGAAGCTCCACTTAGGAAGTTCAGTTTTTATGGGGGATAGCTTCGCAGCTGCATATTGACAGCCCATTGTTTTCACCGCCTCTACTTGAATTGATACCTCAGTGTGCAGTTTCCAGACAGAAGTTAGTTAATCAGTAGTTTAATGTCTGATTTGTTCAGTGACAGGATCATCTTAGTCCTCCTTGATGATTGGTCTATGAAGAGCTAAGCCTGCTTTGGTCCTAGAGTTTTGTTTCAGAACAGTGCCATGTGCTTACCCATCCAAGATGTTAGTATGTCCTTGAAGTGGGACTCGAATACTCCTCAAAAGAGTTATGGTCTTAATAGGTGCGCTTCTGCACACCCATTCACTAAATGATCAGCGATTTCGTTGTCCTCAACGCCCTCATGACCCAGCACTCAACTAATAGTAACACTGTTATGGAAGGCGAGGTCATTGAGCATTCCCAAGCAATTTTGGCCGCTGGAAACACGTAATTAGTGTATCACAATCCTGTCAAAATCATGAGCGCCCAAATGTCTACATTTAAAACAAAATTATCCATGCTAATTTATTATTTCTGATAAATATTTATACATATCTTAAGAGCTACGTAGCTTCTCTGATTGAACTATTCGAGTTACTTTATGTCTATGAATACGTTTCTAAGTGGCGAATCTATTCGTAACTATAGAACGTTTATGATTTTTCACGACTGTAGTTAAGGGCTAATCGGGCAATTAAAAAAATGTATTATGTGACAACTCTGTTACGTAAGAAAATATAATATGAAGAAAAATTAATATTATTTTTTGGTATTTCAACTATTTTCAAAAATAGAGTTTAGTTTTAAAAATACATAATTTCAATGATATGTATTTTTTTTTTTTTTTTTTTGTAAACCTGAACAAATTTTGTAGTTTTATTTTAATAAAATAAAAAGTCTATAAAAAAAACATTAATTTATAATTTTTTTTTAATATCAAAAGGGAATTTTGCTTTCTAAAGAAGCTGGTCCAAAAAAAAACAGACTTAGATTTCACGATTTTGCTAAAAACCCCCAAAAATGAACGAAAACAACATGGAATTAACCAACCTTTAGATCAATCGAAAAAACACTTGTGTCACATCGCGTCAAACCTTCAATCTTCTTTATCATTGAGTTTTTTCACATCAGGTATCTTCTGTCTACTAAATATGTCCCCTTGAAATTGAAAAACAAAACAAAGAGAAAAATTAACAAAATGAAAAAATGATGAAATGAGACAACATCGAATATCACGTGTGCGTACACAAAATATGAGTGAAAACGAAAAAAAAAAAGTGCGAACTCTGCGAGTTAAATAAAAAATAAATTAAACAATTAAACAACTTTAATCTTGGTTGATTCGTTGGCAGAAGTAGATGGTAAATGAAATAGAATTGAGTTCATCATACCTATGTGTTCATTTTGATTGAAAGAAGAATGGAGTTGATGTTTTGACGAAATTTTCACTGGTGAACTTTCTTGAGACATGTCGACATTCGATGTCTGAAAATTATAATACAAACACAAAAGCACACACATGCTGATTAGTTATAAAAAATTTTTTTTTAAAATTAACTAGGGAGAATCAAAACAATGAAGGATACTTTTTTATTTTATGTCACAAGTTACCAAAATGCGACAGTTAAGCATGGAAACAAAATTATGGAATGTGTCATCTATAGGTTACTTTTTTACCCGAATATATTTCCCCTCTAATTTATCAGTGAATGGTGGAGCCAATTAGAAACAACAAGCCGTATTGCCTTTACTCTACCTTGACCCGATTTGCAGTTTATATCACACTCTATTTAGAGTTAAAATATGTATAAGAACATTCTACACAGTTTATACTTCTAGTAAAGGAATAGACATTAGTGTAAATTATTGTTCGTGCAAATTTTTTGGGTTTAGAAATTTTTGGGATTAGCTTTACTAAAAAGATTATTATTTATTAAAATTGTAATGGTTGCTATGTATAACAAAATTGGTTGTTATGTGTACCTAATTTGGTTATTTATTACTATGTATAAAACAATATAAAACATATATTTTTGTTTTCAAACAATACGAACTGTAATTAATACAATTAAAGTGTGCACTAATAATGAGTATAGCTTCTCCAGTCACACAGTTCGGTTAGTATATATATAAATATTGTACATCGTTCCTATGTACAGTGAATACTATTGATAATGTGCAAATTCATTCTTTACACGCCATTTTATTAAATATTATATATAATTTATATAAACTTATTAATTATCAGTTAATTAAATTATTTTAAATTAACAAATTGGGTTATATATTTCTCCAGTGGAGAGTGGTCATTCGAGTTTTATTAAGCGCTATTAATTTCAACGGACTGGTGAGTTTATGAGCGGTCCAACCCGTTTGTATTGGAAATTTACAAACAATTATAATCGATCCAAACCTATAAATCATATCTTAAAAAAATCATACCGACTCGTGACGTCCGTAGCCTAGGCAACTGTACATGGAATTTGAAATTATGACTCAAAGATCCAAAGATTCTCAAAGACCTACATATTAATTTATAATATCGAGTGACAAAAAGAATAAGCAAGTATGTTCATTCACAAAAGTTTGAAAATAACTTTGTTTTGACACTGTAAATAAAGAACCGCTAAGACCCAAAAAAGGTTGTTTTTATATATATTTTTTTTTTGGAAGAAATAGAGTGGATTTTAATTATTTTTCTCAAATATCTCGAATATACTATACGGTTTGAATAAGTTGCTTCAGCTTTTTATTTTTCTATTTTTTCTTCTAAATTTCAGTTCCGCGTTGGTGACAGTGACCCATGCTACATCAGAGGATATTATTTTTAGGCTACTCCAATTTATAAATTTAGACTGTGAAAATATGGGAGAAGATGCGGTAAATTTCGGATTCGAGTGGCAGTAACTCACGCTACGTCACCGATCATTTGAAAAGAAATTATGATAATTTTAAATAATATTTCGAGTTAAATATTACAAATTGAAGCACAAAAACAAAAATGATAAATTCTATGATCACAAATTTCTTCTATTTTTTTTTTGCTTACCCTGAATAATTTCAGTCATTGTGTAAAGTATTGGCTGGAAATAGTTTTTCGTTTCAAATGCAGTCACAAATTTAATCAAATTACAACATATACAGAATGTATCAAACTTAAAATAAACAAATAAATTTTGATACACCCTGTAATAATTAATAAAGCTTACAAATTAAAATTTTTTAATTAAAAAAAAACATGGAAGTTACCTGGAAATATCGATGCCATAAAACACATCCATAAACACAGATTACAGAAACACAAAATTGTAAGAATAACCAAAATAGAATATTCAAAGCTTGAGTGTGTTCAAATAATTCTTTGCCATTTTTAATACATAATATCGCTTCACTGACCATAATGGCACCGTATACCCAACATTGGGTACCAACACGTTTACATTGGGTATCAGTAACGTACATGTAATATTGTCTAGAAAAAAAGAAAAAAAATTAATGACGAATAACTTAGCCTGAATCATCGTGATCGCTGGAAAAATAGGAAGCACAATAGGCCATAGGGTTGAAGTGCAATACTTTTTATACCCCCAAGATATATCTATCTATCTAGCTTGAGCAATTAACTTGTAGATTAAAGTTCCTTTTTGGGTATCTGAACCTTGGTAATTACAAGACGTCATGGTTTTAAATTTATGATAGTAACTTCAGGCTATAGAACGTTATTGGAGCCAAGTTTAAAATTAGTATTTAATGTACATCGACTCCGGTCAACATTGTTTGATACGAATAAGCGATATTGATCTTAAGTGGAATAATCAGATCAATTCTATTACAAGCTTCCAAAATCGTCTGATAGTCGGAAGGAAGGTACTGTTGTAGTTACATTTGCGTGTATATAAGTGTGGTACCGTTCCGACAAGCGCCATCGCTCTGAGACTAGCTGATTATTTTGTAACCATATGCCAGAACTGACCTGACTATTTGTCTAATATGTTGCCTCTAACGGTTGAAAAAATGAACAGGTATATAAATATTTGGTGTTCACAAAATGACCTAATTAGTCCATTTCCGCAGGTCAGTCCATCTGTATGGTCAAAATCAGTCCTTGCATTTCCCCGCTAGGGAAAAAACTCGACGTTTAAAACCAGAAGGGATGGAAGAAATGTTTAAACTACTGAAAAGTTTTGACACAATTTCCTTGCTAAAAAATAGGATTTGGCAAAACAAAATTTATAATTTGTGGGTAATCCTAAAAAACTTACATTTAGTAAAGAAAAGTGCTTACCTTACAGATGGCGCAACCACAATACCAACAAACATTAAACGAATGGTAACGAACGGATGCGATGGTGGCATTTCGAATATATGTTTCAAAAAGAATGTATTCAATTCCGAAACTTGCCAAAAAATAACCAATTGACATACGCTTATAAAACGCATGTATGTACATTTGGGATCCAGCCAACGAACATGTGTCCAACTGACTGGTGTAAATTGTAACATAGCACGTTTTATTTTGCCAGATGTTGAATGAATATCCCTGTAAAAATTTTAAAAGGACTTATAATTTTTAAGCACTAACAAGTTGGAGGTAATTAAAAGCCTAAAAACAGACTGACACTGGCCATTACAATATTTATATCTAGTATTAGATTCGCAAGATACGGTCAACGCAGTCCAGTTCTTAACATCTATGATTTTTTTGTATACTTACCGTATGCTGACCCATTTATATTCCCGCATCTCCAAAATTTTACAAATTTTTAACCCAACCCAAATGCCCAATCCATTACAAACGATTACATCCAAAATTAATGCATCCCACCAACATTCAATAAAATTTGGTAACAAATGAGCAAATGCCATTTCAGTAAATTCCCACATAACACTTGTCGCCCATAATATACCTAAATGCCGTATAAGGATTGCTTTAAACATCCAACCCAAAAAATGGCCTAATGCGAATACATCCAAATAACTGTATATTCTTTCTATTGAGACATCCGAACAATTCACACCATATTCCTTGAATTAGATAAAAAAAATGTCAAAATATGAACCTTTTTTTTTGTTAAAAAAGAGACTTGTCAAAAATAAGCTATTACTTGTGGTTTGGTATGTTCAAACCTATTACGATCTTCGGCAGGGGCGGACTTGGATATTTCGACCTACTGGCAATAGTCTTTATGTTATTCACCAGAGTTCGAACACAAAATTTGTCGACCAAAGAGCACGTTACGGGGGTTAGGGTAGGAAACATAGACCTACTAGCTCTAGTAGGTCTGTCTGCCTGTTTGAATGTCCGAGCTAATATCTGAAACGGCTCAACCGATTTTGATAGGACTTTCATTGGCAGTTAGAGGACTTTTCAGAGAATAATCTAGGTTACTTTTTATCGCGGAAATATTTATGAATCCTGGGGGGATGGGGTGACACTCTAACGTTAAAACCGTAACAGATAGAAAAAAATTCAAAGACAGATATATAAAAATTTTATGTGTCGAACAATTCGTATCAGTATGAAATTCAAACATGTTTGGTAGGTACTAATACTTTAAGGGGATAACACAAGATAATTACCCTATCCATATCAATATGGAACTCCTTCAGTCCTGGATCCAGCCAATGTATAATGCTCATAATTGTTTTATACTTTTGAAACAATAGGAACAATAACAACAGTGCATATAAAACACTAAGACCAAACACCAAACGCCACACGACTGGATGGGGTCGCGTAAACGGTCCATTTGGGAATGTTAAAATTGATATAATCATAAAAAAGAATACAACACAACATATTCCTGTCCATATATTATCCTCTAAATCATTGTCATCCCTAGAAAATAAATTTAAAAAAAATCATATAAATATGATACGCATGCGTAGAAAAATCTCTCTCTACAAATAAAATTCGATTTATTATTGAAAAGTATGAAAATAAATGTTATTGAACTGAAAAAGTTATTTACCTAACGAAAGCTTTATAAACGACAGCCGCTATCGATAATGCCAATAATGTAATACTGTGAGGTTTGTAAAAGAATTCAATTGATATATCGTCAACAGGTTTTTCATTAATTTCGAAAAATTTATCATTTTCGTCTTCTGGATCCCGTTCGACATCTGGTATTATAGAACTACGTTTTTTCATATTAGTTTATTTTTTATTAAATCATTTAATAATTGAATTTATTTTTTATTTTACATTTAATATATATAGGTTATATATTATAAAACCTCGGACAGAAAAGTATTTTAGTTACTGTGCACCATATCAAAGTCTAATTGGCGCTAGTAGTTGATACCGCGAATTTTATCTATTTCAAAATTATTTTATCGTAAAATTCTATTATTTGATGAAATTCCAAAAATATATTAAATTCGTGCTATCAGAAACTTTTATTTGCAGCCCCATATGATAGTATTGTAAAATATTTTTTTCACTACAGATTGTAGATTAATATTCGCAGTTCGTTTTAATGCAATGTTGTAAATAAAAGTTTACGTAGGGCAAATTTATATATCGCAATACTGAAAAGCGAAAACGATAAATGTAAATATTATAAGTTTTGAAAGCGACCAAAAAAAAAACCGAACGGACTTTTTTTTACGGACGGGCGGACACCAATGCGAATCTAAAAACATTTCAACTTCAGCACTAGTAACTAGCGGGAAATTTTTAAAATTTCATAAATTTCTTACGGATACCAAAAATGTATTGAAATTTCCAAAATTCCACTTGTATTCATTGAATTATGTTATTTTCAGATTTTCATATGATCACTTCATTATTTTGGAAAAAAAATCGATAATGAATTTTTCAAAAAATTTACTAAACAATGTCCGAGAGATTAGAGAATTATTATGTATTGTTAGTTCATCAAAGTATAAAATTTCGACCCACACATTGATAAGAAATTGGTCGAGTAATGAAATTATATTACCTGATTGTGAGACAAATAAAAACCTGTCCAATTCATCAATATTAGAGCCATGTAAAATTGATCTAACCGAATATGCTCCAAATCTTCGACCAACATTTAATTTTGCAGCATACATGGATAAATCCGAAACATTACAACAGCTAACGAAACTAGGCGTGAATTTACACAAATTAGAAAAGAAGGTTGGAGTTCCCGAATTTATTTTGAAATTGAATTTCGAACGTGATATTAAAAAGTATATAATTTTTTTAACGGATCATGGCGTGGAGGCAAGTAATTTAGGATATTTTATTACAAAAAATCCTCGAATATTCGGAGAGGATTTAGATTATTTACAAATAAGATTGGATTATTTAAAAATAAAAAAATTCTCACCTCACATGATTTCAAAAATTTTGAATAACAATCCATATTGGTTAATGTTTGCTACTGAAAGAATCGACCGACGATTGGGTCATTTTCAAAATACATTTTCATTAAATGGACGCGAAGTACGAAAATTGGCAATTATTCAGCCGAAGTTAATTACTTATAAAATGGAAACGATTAAATTGAATACGTTCGTTATTCAAGAGGAAATGGGATTTCAACGGCCTGAAGTTAAGAAATTATTATTAAAACGGCCCAAATTATGGATGATCGGTAAGTAGCAAAGATTTTAAAAAGCGCTTTCTTCCTTATTTTCGATATATCAACCGTAATATATCTTTCTTCAGTCTTGGAGCTATGGTTAAAAACGCTAGAAATGAGAATGATATCAATTTCTTCGCTTGATTAATCCAAGAAGCCTTTTATCGAGTGTAAACGATCAAAATTTCCCGCCCTAGGCAGCTGTTTAACTTGCCTACCCAGTAAATCCACCACTGATTATAAGTTATAATAAAATATAAGCTAATAAACAGCACTTAGAAAAATAATATCTATTATGGTGACATAACTACCATACTTATTTGATCCAAATTAAAGTGTTTACAACTTCTTCTTTATGGCGGTCACTCGGAATTTCCAGAAAATAAAAAACGCTGTTTTAACAAATTGTTATATGATAAATAAAATTTTCCATTCTGCTATTTGGAATGAAATTCATCCAATCTAAAATATCAACAACAAAACACACACACACACAAAAATTACATCTTTCCAATTTAAATTAACTTTTGATTTGTTTTAGATCAAAAACATATGATTGAAAGTTTTTATTATGTCCACAATGAAATGAAAATTCCACATAATATTATTTTAAAATTTCCTGAAACATTATACTGTCGCAAGGCGCGATTAAAAGAACGCCATCTATTCTTGGAGAAATTGAATAAAGTACAATATGATCCAATGAAAGAGAATTATATATCAATTAAGGAAATTATCCAAGGAACTGATGTAGATTTTGCTGTAAACGTAGCGAAATCTACAATAGATATTTATAATACATTTTTGAAGACCTTGTAAATTAACAAGAAAATAGACCTTGTTTTAAAGTAGTCGTATAAAATACGACTCTTGACTATATATGAGGTACATTGGTGTCAAAAAAAGTATAGTATACAATCTAAGTCTAATCTATTCATATAACTGATGTGTGTTCTTAGCTGAACTTTTTTAACTCGATTACTACAAGACAACTACCTTAACAATAAGTATTTTTTAAAACACGTCTGAACCAATATGGAGGAATCACAACAAACAATAAAAATAATAGCTATAAAGAATATAATTTATGACCCCTCTTGTTAGTTACATATCTTATTGACATTCACGGTTACCGGAGTAAACAGTGAAAAGCAAGGTTCAAGGATAAGTTATAATGTATATTGTATTCTTTGGTATGAGAAAGAAAAAACATATTTTGTAACTTGTAAAAACTTGTATATTAATTGATCTAATCATTTAAAATAAAAAACATTTAAATAAATAAAAAAACATTTTTAAAATGGACAATTTATCATTAACTAACTTTTCCTAATTCAATTTTTTGTAATGACTCTCGTGAAATATTTAAAACTCGTACAACAATTCCAGCTATTGTTATAACACCGCCAATAATTGCACATATTGTAGTTACAAAGTGTCCCATGGGCCTAAAAATATATAAATGTATATAAATATTACATTAAGTTGGTTGATGGTACATTCATTGACATCAAATGCTTGATATGAAAAATCATACACATCTAGGAGGCGTATGTCCAACCCACGACCTCTGGCATTCTAGACTAGCGCTCTGTGTGTAAGTGCCTGCATTAAATCAGTGATCGCTCTATTATTTTCGGCCTAAGGGTATATAAATTTGCGACCAGTAATCATATGATTACTTATCGGATGCCATTTTAGTGATCGCTTTTGAAATCTGATCTCCTATCGCAATTTGATCAGAAATCATAATTTCCAATCTCAGATTTGACCATTTATTAAAATAATTTGGGAAATCTGGTTTGTCAATAAGGCATTCAGCCGAGTAAGTCATGATTACTGATCGATAAGTAATCGATCACTAGACACTAATCGTAAATTTCCTCTGAATGCAGAAATTTAAACTTTAATGATGTGGTATAAATAATGTACTAGTATCGCTACTTCCCTAATAATTTGATCAGATTTCATTTCTTGTTGTTCATTTTACCTGATTGTCTCTGTATATTTCACCATAAATGGGGATAATTCATATGAAAAAAATATTCCTGGCATCCCCGATTCACCACTTAATAAATGTACAGGTTTTTGATGTGTGGTCACAGAAAAATGATTTGAATAATATGTTGTTCGGTCTTTGCCAACATATGTTACAGGAATTATTTTGATGTAATATTGGAACATTGTAGCTCCTGAAATATAAAAAAAGATTTGATTATTTGTTGGCAAACAAGCAAAAAACTCAATTTACTGTCGAAGAACTAATAACATCGACAAACCCGTGTGAAATAGCATATAATGAACATTTTTTAAATCATTTTATGAAGAGTTTTATTCAATATGGGGGTGTAATATTCATCATTGTTAAAAGATAAATTTTGTATTCAATTATTATAATTTTCACAAATGGGGAAAAGTAAATTTATTTAAAAAAATTGGGCTCAACCGGGATTTGAACCCGGGACCTCTCGCACCCAAAGCGAGAATCATACCCCTAGACCATTGAGCCGATACATTACCAATGCTTAAAACTCAACTATTTTCCTCTTAACGAAATTAATTGTTTTTAATAGAAATCTTTCAAATAATTTATTAATAATAATCAGAAAAAATTTGTTTTAATTAGATCCAAACCATAGAAACAAGATCTTTTTTTAAATATATAATTCATAACGTGTTCAATAAATGAACTTTTCAAATATTCAATATGGTGTCAACTTGAACGTCATTTCAATTACAGATCAGTGTAATTTCATTCAGTTGGATGAAAATTCATTAAATTACATCAGAAATTTTTTATTTTTTCGGGTTATTATTCAACGGTAACAAAATTATATTAATTAATAATTTTAATGATAACAAATTTTATCGAATTAAAAATAGTGCTTGAAATTAAGGTTATGAAATTAGAATTTTCCATTGTAGGTATATAGGTTAAAAATTTAATAAGAAAATGCCGGTCCCAAGTAGTGTATACCAGCAACAACATGGCCCAACATGCTTCGATAAAATGAAAATGGGTTTTATGCTTGGATTTTGTGTAGGACTAGCAAGTGGTGCTCTTTTCGGAGGTTTCTCTGCATTAAGGTACGTTTAACTCTTTTCCGTTTTAATTTAATATGCACATGGACTTCGTTCTTTTTTAAGTTCTACGAGTGACACACAATTGAAACATCTTTAAAACCAAAATGATTGCAAAATAGAAATCAACTTATTTTTCTATAGGACGAAAAAATGCATCGACATTCAAATCTAATTACATCATAATTAGAATTTGTTGTCGATGACATTAATGGAAAGTTTCACATATTTCACTTAATTTAACAATAATTAATAATTGGGTGTGGAAGAATACGCTTCTCACCTTTCGTATGAAGCATTATTTGATTTTATGTCTTTTATAAAATGTGAGGATTCTGCGGTTTTGGTGGCGCCGCGGAATTTTTTTTAATTTTGCGATTTTATTATATTATGGTCGGTGATGTTAACTATTCCAATCGAGTACTACAATGTTTCACTTCATCGGCCATATCTCGAGTTGATCGGATATGCGTGTTTTTCGGATACGCATACCCGAAAACTAAGCGAGGAATCGAAAAATTTTATTCTTTATTATCATTTCATCTTGTTTTGATGAGTTCTATAAGAATAAGATTGTGGCTCCTCGAAAACCATAGAACTGCCAATATTTTGCATGAGTGTTTCGATTAAAACTCATATTTTTTTAATTGTAACTGAGAGTACTGATTTCACTGTTGGCAGAATCGTCACATTATATGTGAAAAAATCGAAATTTAACCATTATAGGAATATTTTGTATAGCTTTGAAATTTTACCCACTTGATATATATTCATGTCTACGGAATGGACTATCGTTTTAACTGTTGATAATGATTGCAAATTTGGTTAAATTCAAGCGGCAAAATTAATTTTGAAAAACCAGCGAGAACAATTTAACTGCTCAATTAAAACTTGAAAAGAATCTTATCTGGGTGCGCATATTTATAATTAAAACGATTCTATAGAACTTAGACTTTGCGTAGACTTATTTTCACAAACAATTTTTGTTAATAGGAGCGGATTACGTGGACGAGATTTAGTGAACACAGTTGGTAAAGTGATGTTGCAAGGTGGTGGATCATTTGGGACATTTATGGCAATTGGAACTGGTCTACGATGTTAGCATGCAAATAATGTTACATCTTATGTATTTCCCTAATATCTAACCTTCCTTTCTCATCATTTTACTACATTTGTAGAAATTTTTTTTTGTAAGTCTACTTTAAAAGTAACCAGAAATTGTATTTTTTATGAGGAAATTTTGAGATAAATTTTAATACTTTCTCTTCCGAAATATTCACGTATTACATTATTTGTGAATTAAAATTTGAACAATTATATTTACTAAGTAAATTTTCAAAAAAAAACCCGGCAATTTACTGATAATTTTTATATAGACGTTATAGGTTAGAAATGTATTTATAATAATTTTTTTTGTAATTTAGGCATTAAAATTTTATTTAAAATAAAAGATTGAATTATTAAAAAACATTGTATTTATTTAAAAGCTAGCTGAATTTTGTGGTTTTGCCATGGAATAGAAAATTTTGATTATTCATTATGTAATTTTTACCAGTCCAAGTGGACGAGCGGTCTAAGACGTTATGCTTAGAACGGTCTTAGCTGATTTAGAAGTTAATATATCTGCTTGCTTGAATTGAATATCTTAAAATTCTACACAAAACTAAATTTAAATACACTTTTAACTAGAAAAAGATGATCCAACATTAAATGCGTTATATCTAATAATAAAAGCTAAAACTCTTATTTCAAACGCTTTAAAGCAAATAAAAATTTATCCCTGTAAGTCAGCTATCTTGATTTAGTTTAAAACATCTGTGACTAGTGGGCTGTAAAGCTAGATACGCTAAGTGTGTTAAAGTTACATTACCTTCTTCAGCAATCGCTCTGTGGTCATCTAAAGGATTCGTTAACGAATTATTAATCCTGGGTCCAAACGATAATTGATTTATAAAATGTGTTGTATTAAATGCAGTCGATGAAAATGGTTGAACATCATGTACATGTACATGACTTATAGAAAAACTTTGTCCTGGTGCAATATGAAAACTACCACCAACGCGATTCACCTCTAGTGAACCATGTATATTACAGCCTTCGGAAAATGCACTTTTTAATTTTTCCGAGTAATGTTCATTTTTACATTGGTCAATATTATCCAAATCTGGTAATGACCATTTACGGGCTTGATAAGCAGATTTTACGTCATCACAAGTATTACAACATCTGTAAAAAATAAAATTTCGGAAATTTAGAAAATAATTCAACTAACCTCTTTCACACGATGCTTTTTTCAGTAAGAAATTTTTTTCTTTGAATTATGAGGCATATATGCGAAAATCTTTCCGTTTACAGACATTTCGCCTACGTTCACCGCTAAATTATTTATATAAGGTTAAAAGTCATAAAAATACTGTATTCCGTATTTAAAATTCATATTTCTTAAAATTTCTAACGAAAATGTGCCCCTAAACATGAGAAATAAAATTTAGCTTTGAATTCTATCTAAAAAATTTACTAATTTCAAAGTAATTTCACCCGAAAAAGGCATCGAGTATAAGGGATACAAAATAAGGTTTTTTTAATTACTGTGAATCGTTTAAAGCTGCTCCATAACAACTGCCACATTCAACTTTCGCTAAGGCCGTATTATTTTCCTGAAAATTTAAGAATTGAGTAAAACGATCACTTTTTGAAGTTTTTAAAATATTACCTTTTTCTTCAAAGCAGATTTCGTTATATCTGTAACAGAAAAAGACACAATTTTTGTGATAAACAGAAAATGATAAGTTTTAAGTATCTTAATTATACCTTCTTTTTTAGGCTCATCTTCAATTGGTTGCCCTTTAAGATCTAATCTTCGTTTATAAATATCATGATCTATCCTTAAATGTTGTTCTCCTGATGAATCCATCGCGTCTAAAGCTAAAACTAAAAACGGATTTAAATAAGTTTATTTATATTTAAGAGCTCACATTGAACAACGCTCTAGTAGAATCGTATATTACTCTGTAGTACTCTATGGATATTCTAGTATACCTAGTATACGAAGTTCTTATATAAGTTTATGAATTTGAAATGTATGTTCAATTTTTTAACGAAAGAAATTTTTAAATATAAGTGTTTTATCAGACAAGACAATTTAAAATAAAATTTAGAATAATTTAGAATAAAAAACACAATTTTTTATCCAAATAATTGATTTTAGTCAATTTACCATACAATTTAAAAATAACAATTAAGAGCTTGTGAGGTTATGTAATCCACTAAAGTAATGTTTTTAAAATTCGATTTAAAAATAAAATAATGTTTGTTATAAAATTATATTCAAACTGTAAATATCTAACAAAAATATGTGTCCTGCAACAATCCCAAAGGACTATAACCCTCAATTCAGTATTGTTCAAAAAAGTGAAAGAAAAAGCAGTAACAGTACGCGATAGTTTTGCCGATGCAAAGGACAAAAGTAAAGAAACATACTTAGATTTAATTCGAATATTCGAAGGACGTGATAAACTACGACGTGGACATGTCGAATTCATACAAACTGCCTTAAAGCACATGCAAGATTTCGGTGTACATAAAGAACTAGAAGTGTATAAAAAGTTAATTAGTGTTCTACCCAAAGGTAAATTTATCCCACAAAATATATTTCAAGCAGAATTTATGCATTATCCGAAACAGCAACAAATTGCTATAGATTTATTGGAACAAATGGAAAATAATGGAGTTATGCCAGATATGGAACTCGAAACGATTTTATTAAATACATTCGGACATCGTGGCTATCCTTTACGAAAATATTGGCGTATGATGTATTGGATGCCAAAATTTAAGAATTTATCTCCATGGCCAATTCCGAATCCTGTTCCCAATGATACATTAGAATTAGCACGAATTGCGTTGACTCGAATGACGAGCGTTGATTTACAAACACAAATTACTGAGTATAATTCGGCTGACGTAGCGGATTCTATTGATAAAACTTGGATACTTAGTGCACAAAGTCCAAAACAGAAAGAATTGATCAAAAATTGTAAAATTACTGAATCGATTTACGTGGAAGGACCCTTTAATTTGTGGTTACGTAATGCGTCTGTTAATTATTTCTGGTTACGTGCGGAGCCTAAACAATTACCACGCGAGGATGAGGAAAATGTGGATGATGTTAGTAATTTAAGGATACCAATTTATGAAAAACCAAAAAAAGTGAGCGTAATTCCATCGGTTCATGAACAGGATGATGGAATTTATTTGGCAATGTGTGCCACGGGATCATCATCTAAAGATTCATTATTATCATGGATTCGTTTGATGGAGAAAGATGGTAATCCAGCATTAGGGACAATTCCAGTTGTTTTTACATTGAGACAACCGGAACGAGAATTAACTGTTTCAAACTCTGCGCAAGAGCAAAGTGTTATGAATTTAAATAAAAAATAAATTATTTTTAGTTATTCCTTTTTTATTTATTTCACGTTTCCCTTTATATTATTTGCCTGTCGTAAACTTGAATAATAAAAAAATGGACTTATCTGATAGATAGATATATCTTGGGGTCTAAAAAATATTGCACTTCGACCTTATGGTCCATTGTACTCCCCCTTCTACTCCAGTCTGACGAGATTCGCTTCTCCCATATGTTGGCAATAGCCAGGAGTTAGCTTATCAGCTCTTCCTGCTGTAATCTTGTATCTGCTGTAACCCAGAGGTTCGCAGTCAAAGATAATGCGGCTGGATGCAATATAATCAAAGAGGTACTTACGTCTTGCATTTTTGTTAGTACTCCCCCATGCAGTGTGATGAGCGTTTGCAACGCATCCCATGATCAGTTTGTGGTTTTTTGCCTCACAATACTGGATCAGGTCTTTCATCTCTTTTGTTGGTGGTGGAGTAGATGCATCATAAGGTAGGTAGACCGAAGCGATGATTACTACTCCAGTTTCGTTGCCCATGTTGTATTTTACTTTTACCGCTGTAAGATCTCTCTGACAAAACTCTTAACAGCGGCAAAACATTGATACCCTTTCTTGCATCAATGCAAGTTCCTGGTTTCTCTGTAGTTTTATTGTAAATAATTTGTCCTCCAGCATTTCCTAGTCCAAGAATGTTATGGTTCACAACCCAAGGTTCCTGGTCTAGGGCTATGGAAATTCCCCTTGCCAGCACACTTTTACAAGACAGCGGAGGCTGCCTTACTGTGCTGGCGGTTTATTTGAAGCAACTGAAGAACTGACATTTTTGTCCTCTGATGCTTTTAGTGGTCTAAGGTTGACTTGACCAAACCCGAGGTATAATTTAAACCCTCAGTCTGAAATCAATCTTAGATCCGCTGCACTTACTTCCAGCACGAAGGTGCGTCCCGTATAGCCCTTCATGCTGTTGATAATTTGCTACTCCTTAACTCCTCGAAATTCAACTCTCGAGACGAAGAGAAATTTGATGAATGTACTCGGCAAAAAGTACATGATTAGACACGCGTTTTAGATTTTATTGAAATTCAACCCTTATCCCTAGTTTACATCGAAACCCAAGAGTAATGAAGCCAATTGAGTGAATTATGATAAAAAAGTATATCGTACCTACTCGGTTGAGTTACTCGAACAACGTTAATTAAGCATTAAGAGGGTAAAATGAGGGCAAATTGGTATAATGAAGAATTAAATATGAAGTTATTTATTTAAAACTTTGAGTGTCTAGATATTATTCAATTATCTAAATTGTGGCATCCGGTATATTATATTTTACATATAATATACCGGATATTTGAATGGTTTTGATTCATTTTGGTTCTATTATAATGAATAAAACTATAATTAAAAAAAAAAAAGAATTGTACTTACAGTCACATGAAATTGTAGGAATTGTAATATCTAAATCAATTTTTAAATTAGGATTTCTCGATGTATCCACAAATAAATCATTTTTTAATTTTGGTGTTAAAAAATCAATAACTTCAGATCCCACTAATATAATTATCACAATTGTACTGATAATTGTAACTGAAATTAAATATTTTCATTAATGATTTTTCCTTTAAATGAAAAATTAAATTATTAACCTGTCGCTCCTTCGTAAGTTTTAACTGAACGAATTTCTTCAGGTGGTTTTGGATACGCATCAAATCGACGTAAAATATTAAAATTAAAACGAGATTCCATTATATGTATGAGATTCAAAATTTTTGGATACTGACTGATATGTTTATTATAAAAACATTACTTCAAAACAAACTTCAAAGTGACAATTGTACCGGTTGGTAAAAACAGTGTTGCCACGTCAAAGGTGATAAAAAAGAACTACCACATGACGTGTGCCTTTTCTGTGGTAGTTTGGAATTACAAATATAAACCGCCATTATAAATGTTTATAATGGCTAGTATTTACAATTGATTTTATACGGTCAATAAAATTCTGATAAATGGCTTTTGTCAGAGTTTTATATTTATTTTATCTTGATTTCTTATCATTTTTAATTTAATGTAATTTGATAAAACTCAAGAAATTAAGCTTTATTTTATATGGTCGTGCTTAATTGAAATATTTCACATGAATTATTTTCTTTTCGTGACTGCAGTGTTCATGAGATAAACAATTTAGATTGTCCACTATGTTCGGGTAGTAAATTTTAAATAAAAATCACAGATTTCCTATACGACAGTTTTCCTAACAATTCATCCTAGCTACCGGCTAAGGGCGAATTCGTTTTGCGCTGTTACAAGCTTTCAGCACTCACGATTACAAGCGCAATTTTTTAGCGTTTGTATTGACTTGTGAAACCTTATCCTGTGCACATGACAGATAATTAAACAAACGCTTATACTTATACAGTATTCGTTTTGGGAGTTAGTACGATATGGCGCTCACACTTTTGCTACCCTACCTCGATGGATAAAGCGTCTGTAAGCGTGGTGTCTATCGTTGAACTCAACTATTATCCATTAAACGACGCCTTTTCATATTTTCAATATTAAGTGAACGATCTAGATTCAATATAGATGTCTGTGTTTGTAGAATATAAAAAAGATATAAAACCGTCAACGTAAAATGTTTAATTACTACAAATTTAAGTATATATCACATAAATGTTGACTCAAAGTTGTAGACAGAATGTAAGACATTTGTTGACATAATATCCTGCTGTTCAGCGGTTCCAAACATATCTCATATTACTTTCACTCACAATAAGAGCAGAGATCTACTAATTTCTGATAAGAGTAAACAGCTACCAAAGCGAGTATAGAGTGGAACAGAGTGGAATATATGGTACTACCTGGTATTACAATTGACAATTAAACGGTAGCAAAATCTTTTGGACTTAAAATAATATCTTAACTCATTGTCAGGAGACCATGTTACATTACAGCTCCCAAAACGAGTATAGAGTGGAAAATAGTACTACCATGTTAATTGACAATTAAATGGTAGCGAAATCACTTGGACTAAAAATAAGATCTCAAACCATTCTATGTCTCAAACAGTGGCTTTAAAATAATATTACGTTATAATATCTTACTGTGTAAATATAGAGAGCTTTGGGTTATTCGTTGGTTGGATAAACAGCCGGGATAACGATAACAAAAACATTAGTTCGAGGTGTGTATCCTTACTTAGTATAAAATAAAGTCCCCCAGTCGCGTCTGTCTGTTCGCGATAAACTCAAAAACTACTGCACCGATTTTCATGCTGTTTTCAATCAAGTTTTTGTATACATTGGTTCTTACATATTATAAAAATGATTCATGAGGAAGGTATAGTTGTTTAATTTATTGATGTATAGGTGTGTAATTTATCAGTCGTTGACGGGAGAAAATATTATGTTACTTGTTTATAAGGGCGTTACAAAATTTTTGCGGGCGAAGTCGCGACGGGTACTGCTAGTTGAATATAAATTGATTGAAAGGCTAATTGATCCAATCTTAAAACCAATTTAAGTGGTTCAACGTTATGTCTATAGGTGGTAGCATACGTTTGTATTACGAGTCGAAAAATTCTTTTATAATCGTGTGCCATTCTTTGAAAGTCTCTGCTCTATAAAGAATAGTGTACTCTAAAGCACATTCATCATCTTCACACAGATGAAGCATTATCTCATCCCCAAAAATTTTTTCTTATAATATATAGTTGCTTGCTGAGGTGTCATTTAAAATGTTATCTCCATTATGCTTTTCCATGAAATTCCTTTATTTTATCTTAATTAATGGTAAAACTGTAACATGTAAGTATATGATAAATTTTGAAATATTATTCTGTTTGTTAAAAAGCTTGTTAAACAATTTCAGGTCGTTTTTCATTCAGCTACTTTCTTTGTTGTTGAAACTTTGTAGCTTTTCAATTGTTAGTCCTTAGTCGTATATCTTTATTAAGTATTCTAAAATTGCTAGAAAAATTAGAAAATGATATATTCTTATACCTGGTATACGTAATATATAGCAGGGTATTATATTAAGTTTGGTCCGGACTTTGTAACGGTTGAAAATTTTTGGTAATTAGTCCATTTCCACATATTCGTCCGCCCGTCTACACGATAACTTAAAAACAAAAAGAGATACCTACTTGAAATTTTGTATGCGTGTTCTAGGGTTAAAAAGTATGGTCAAGTTCGTGAATGGGCAAAATTGGAACGTCCTTCTCCCGCCAAGAGGGGGAAATATCCATCTTTGAAGCCGTAAGTGATAGGCAAAATATTTTAACTAAAAAAATTTCCCTTTTGTTCAATAAACAACTTTTGTTTGAAAATTTTTCATAAACTCCGTATATACCGGGTATTTAAGCAATTGATTTGTGCCTTATTGAATCGATTTTCGAAAAAATGCTTCGGACAAAAATTGTTCATTAGAAATATAGTAACAACTTACATTCAAAATTTTTTTTCGAAAACCGAACGAATAAGGCACAAATCAAGTATAAAATTTAAAAAAAATGACATCTACTTTTGTAGATGTGTGTACTTTTAAATCATGTTTTGAGAATAACTTTTTATAAGGTTGAAATACATAAATCAACAAATGATTTCCAAACAAAAATATGTTATTTAAATCAAAGAGATTTTCAAAACAATTGTTATGAACATTTCTTTGAGAAAAGAGATGAAACGATCGTCAGCAATAAATGAATAAAAAATTAAATGAAGCTATACATACCTATATGGGTGTATTAGTTTTGAGGACTTCACGCTTTCAGCGGGGGGCAAGTGTTCAACTAAACGCTTTGTATGCTGACAAAGCACGCTAATGGTTTGGTTCAAACGATAGATATCACGCTCATAGACGCTTTATCCATCGATGTAGGGCAGCCAAAGTGTGATCGCCAAATCGTACTAACTGCCAAAACTTTTCTCAGTCGTATATTTCGAGAACTATTGATCCTGCGTAAATTTCGTAAAGGATCTTTTATGTGTAAAACTAGCTAAGGAGTATATTTGATAATGACCTTTATTAACGTAAATGTCCTCTATTAGAGAAAAACTGATTTTTAACGACCTTTGTTGACCTTCAATAAATATTTTACAAACGTTATTTCGTTATTTTTGCTTTATGTTTTCATAGTGCCAAAACAATGATACAAATTCTGTTGGAAAATCTGCACTTGGATGTTTTTAGAGGCAAAACTACTATTTGACTGGGATATAAAGAAATGGCTCGAAAATCCCCGTGAGCGAAGCCGCAGATATGGCAAAGGTATTTTAATGATAATTTATTATTATTTGAAGTAAATGACATGTTATTACTAGTCAATTAGATATCATGTGCGATATATGAAATACTTAAGGTAGTTCCAGTACTGTCTTATATAATCAGGACGAAAAACCGGTTTGCTTTTAATATAGAACAAATGCATATACACTCATACACAACACATAGATATATTCACTATTCATATACACAAATTAATGTAATTTTGAAATAAAAAATAATTTTAAACTTTTATATTTCGAAAACAAAACGTGATTACAAAAAAACAAATTATTTAATAAATATTTATCTTTACTATCCTAGTTTTTTTCTAAAATTCTATCGAGTATTTCTTTTAATACAACAGATAATACTTGGACGGGCATGAAGTTTTACATGCTTCTAATGAGAGAGAGTTTATCTCGCGTTCTAAACGGTCAAATATTCTGAAACTTCGGGATTGATTAGAAAACGTTATTTTTAGCAGTGAAAAAAAAATGAGTCAAAACTGTCGTAAAGTGGTTTCATGCCGGAACATCCTTAAGAACAACATATATCGTGGTTATCTTTGTACTATAAATGTGCTATGATATATACGTTGTAGCCGCATATGTAGGTGTTAAAATAATATGGGTCAAGTACTTGGGAACGTGCTTAGAATTCATCAGTACTACAGAGTACCTACCATATCATGATAATAGCCATGATATCATATACCACATCTAACAATCATTCAAGTGTAACACCAAACACCATGCAACTTTTATCGAATATACAGAAAGACTAAGTATTTATGTCTTCTTTTAATTCATATGTTAAATGGTAACACCGATCCTTTCTTTTTTTATACCGTATACCGCATCAAAAAGGGAAAAAGGTGGCAGAAATTTGTCGTCTTTTAAAAATTGTTAATTGACTTCAGTTATAATAAATTGGAACTTTTTACATAGAGAGGTAGATTGTAAAGGCTGCCCTGGACGGGTTACACTTCGACCATAAGGTCCATTGTAATGTCTTAGGATGTGAGGATGTGAGTGGAGTGGAAGGAATTTGTGAGTAGACTAGGATTTGGTAGGATATGCGGCTGCAGCCGACTATGATAGGAACTATGCCGATATTCATCTGCAGTTCGTGAAGGCAACTGCAGAAAACCTTCTCAAGCATAGCTGGTTACTTCGTTCTTGTCCATACGCCGACAGTTTAGTCAATCAACCGCCCTCTTTTTTTTTTATAATTGACAAACTGCCGATTTCGGGATTCGAACCCATAACCTCCCAGTTTCCAAGTACTGCATACTGCGCAGACATGACGCCTTAGACCGCTCGGCTACTTGGGTGGTAACTTTTTACATAAAAATGTAAAATTCAAAAACTCTTGATTATTATTATCACTTGGTTTGTTGGTTGACTTGATGGTAGCATCTGCTCTCGATCCTAGGCGGTCGGCAGGCTCTTAAAGTCATAAATGCCACCCGGGCCCTTAGAATCAGTCCGAAGCTGAACATTATCATACCCATGTGTCACAAGTTGTATAGTTAAAAAAGTTCTTTGCTATTTCTTTGTTTGCGGAAACTCGCAGATATTTTTCTCATAGATTAAAACCTAACTAATCGTTTAGATTAAACCTAGCTAATACTAGACATCGTTTGAGTCGTTTTCGACTCGTTTTGTTAATGTTAATTTATATTTAAATAAAATATTCTTTAAAACAAAAACACTTATTCCAC
This sequence comes from Nineta flava, assembly GCA_963920215.1. NCBI lineage: Eukaryota > Metazoa > Arthropoda > Insecta > Neuroptera > Chrysopidae > Nineta > Nineta flava. The sequence continues at coordinate 58,354,137 of OY986045.1, read as the reverse complement.
TAAAATTGATCAGTAGCCGGTTATTGATTATTTTTCCCATTGTAAAATATACCCGGATGTCATGTTAGTATGTCTTGATTCACACTTAACGAATAATTTCATCAATTTCATCAAAAAGAAAAACAAACTCATTTCATCGTCATGTAACAATAATAATTAGAAAGAGGGATACCGCAAACGGATCCATAGCACCTAGACCAAGAGGTCCTCTGTGACCTCCTTGAGAATAGCCGAAGGCGAGATATCTCCGGGTAAGAGGTGCTATTTTAAGCAGATGAAGCTATAGGATTCGGTTGAGGTCAGACGCCACACAGAAGGCCCACAACTTCTCCGCCGAGATTGTCCCCAGGATTGATGGATCCAAAGTTTCGGACCCAAACATTTTATATCTGATACCCTGCAGACTTCTGCAGGTGCATACAACATGTATGGAGGTTTCATCGTCCTCCATACAGGCCCTACAAGTGAGATCATCAGAGATCCCCAAGTTGTGAAAGAGGTATCAATCGATAGTGTCCTGTCAAGAGCCCCACCACCTTTCTCAACTGCATTCTATTGAGTTTCAAATCGAGCACAGTCGAACGGCCTAGCTGTGCTTATGCACAACTTTGCCTGTCGCATGCTCTGTGCAAAGTCCCAGTAATCGAGATGACCTTGTCGCAACCACCCCTTGATTCGGTAAAGTACGGAGCATCTTGCTATGGTAATTCATCCTTTTCGCTTTTAAATTGCGTTAAAACAATTCATAATTATTGTATTAGATTTTCTGTTTCGAAATTGGATTATAAAATTTATAACCTTGAAGAAATTTAAGACGAAATTTCGTACAGGGGAATTTTTATCAATGTAGAGAACACAAAGTATTATGTACCTAATAAAAGGTGTTATATAACGAATTGACTAGTATTCTAGTGTTTCGTACATAGAGGGTATAATGTGGCATTCACATTAACTTTTTTTTTTTGGTTCAATATAAAAGTAATTACCCACTAAGTATTTATGAGGTGCCATTAAAGAAATTTCCAAAGGAAAAACAAGCCCAAAACGATATTAAAAAGAAAAAAAAAATATCTTAAACACCGCAAGTTTTAATTTATTGCTTAGAACTGAATGTTCTTTATTAGTGCATGTACAATATGTATAAAAATATTATTATACTACAGTTGTTCTTAATAGCTTTTCAGTCAGAAATTATTGTTTTATCGTATTTCTATTTTCTAATTTATCCGGTAATATTGTTGTTATTACGGTTTAATAAGACCGGTAGTAACGTATGCCTCGGAATCTTTATTTCGAAAAGTCTGTTTATTTTAAAAAAAAGGAACATTTTAAAATTTGTATTCTATCTTTTACGGTTTCAAAGATAGGCAGTTTTGCCCATTTTGCCCAAACATGGTCCGATTTTGCTCATTCACAAACTTGATCTTACTTTAGCTCTAGAACATCATATATAAAATTTTAGCTCGCTATCTCTTTTCGTTTTTGAGTTATCGTGTTGTACGGACGGACGAATTGACGGATACGCGGAAATGGACTAATTAGGTCATTTTATGCACACCCATATCAAATTTTTTTTCTGCTATCAATATTTTCAACCGATACACACTCGGGACAAAGCTTAATATACCCTGGAATATACCGGCTATAAAAAACATTATACACGCATCTTATACAGGGTGTATAACTATAATTGAAAGAATTATTAATTAAAAGATTTATCAACAATTAAGTAGTTTAGTTAAATATAACACGATAATTATAATATTTACTCCAGGAAGTATGTATTTAACACATTACATTAACAACTAACTATATTGTAATTATCGATGATCGTTATGGGAGCGATAGATATTAAACTACATATTATTATTATCTTTCTCACTATAAACTTGATAACAACTCATCCACGTCCGTGTGTCTGTGTTTATAGGTGTTATATATATATATATATATATATATATATATATTTAACTTTGGAATTTATATTTGAGTAAATTTACATTATAAACCATTAAGAAAATACCTACATTAAGGTGGTTTCACACTATGTTGAACTGTGTCGCAATTTACCAAGTCGCTTGGCTTTGTCAATTTGCGTTATAGGATGGAATACGCAATTAATCGAGATTTTCCTTAAGATCACGTATAATTTGACGAAAAATCCTTGCAATAGTAAGGTATTTTCTGCCCAATCAACTTGCTAAACGTGATGCAAATTAAACGAAACGTTAATAAACGTTTGTCGAAACGTTAATAATAAGCTCTCAAAGTTTTTGTACTAATGAAAAACCATTGGAACTATAAAAGACAAAATTCTTATTCTTAGGGAAACAAGCTTCTTATGCTAATATGAGACTATTCAGAAATAAACTCATCAGCAGAAGCTAGGGCTTCACTCGAGCCGAGACAAGACAAGATTGGAACGGTCTTGTCTCGATCTTGGCACTTTCCATCTTGATCTCGAACTCAAAATGAAAGACTCGTATTGATCTCGAAAATCATTCAATTCATTTTATCGTCTTCTCTTGCCTTGCCAAGATCTTGTCTTGGTCTTGAATTACTCTGAATTTTTCTTAAATTAAGTTGAAATAGCATACACAATTATACTATTTCAAAATGAGACAAAATGGGACCCTGGGGGCAAAATGGTTCTCGTCAAGACATTGCAAGATTTTTTGATGATCTTGGTCTTGGTCTCGTCTTGATAAGTTGAGACGAGATCAAGACAAGATCAATATAATCACGATCTTGAGTGAAGTCCTAAGCAGAACAACCAAGATGAAGCTGTATTGAACTTTAGTATGAACAAGATATTTTACGAAAATTCGAACGTATAATCATAAGACGAATATATGGATCAATCCAACCAAACAAAAACCAATCAAATATAAGAACAAACTAAGAAATAGATCACATCCTGAACCATGAAGATATTGTGGTTTATTAAGAGACTACAGATCCGGTGGTTAGGTCATATAGTCCCGATGGACAAGACATGCATGCACAAAAGAATCCTGAACGCCAAAATCTATGCTAAAAGAAGAAGAAGAGGGCCACGACTGCGATGGCTATATTGTGTCACCCAAGACTTAAGGACAACGAGCGTCAGTGGTAGGACAAGCAAAGCCAAAGGGGGCCCACATCGGGTTGCAGAGCCGTTTTCTTGCTTGCTCATGAAGACATGAACTCTGTTTTGCTCTTATTGGAAGTAATCTCTTTATTTCTTTAATAGTGCGTTAAAACGATTTTTCATTATTCTTACATCTTTATCTTTATCCATTGGAAAAAAAACACCTACGATTTATCTATAGTTTATGATATGAATGTACCTTTATGTAACTAGACGTATTTACAGGGCTATTTTTTCATGATAATAACATCATTTTTCTATGGATAATGGTAAAATATTTTGTTAATGGTATCCTTACGTTTTGAGATTATAGTTTTGCTCATTGACTAGTATGTGTTTCTGAATAGGATAAATCAATAATGAATAAATCTATGAAACATTCAGTTTTGTATCGCCAGAACTTGCAAAAAAAAAACCTACAGCTCTTGAGTACTCTACTAATCTCTGCTTATACCCATTATTAAATTTCACTGTAGTTTAGTAGAGTGTATATAGAGATTGCGCATCGCGTTGATATCAGATTTTCTAATTTCAATTTATGACACGCGACTTGTAGTATTTTGTTGAAGAAAAACTGCTCCATGTATTTTCAATAACACTGTATCTCATGACAATATCAGAAAATTGATGAAAATTACGCTATCAATATATCACGAAGTTGTTTATCGTTATTATTATTATTCTACTTCTAAACTGTAAAATATTATATAATCTATCAACAAAACATGCTCCGAACAGAACTTATTGTTTATGTTTCCTAAAATATTAATGTTCTAATAAAACACATCACGTCCTTATTTTATAGAATATCGACTTGATCGTTCCCCGTTCGTTGTTAGACATCTTAGACAAGGTTGTGTATCGTAATAACTAATCAAATAAATTAGTTGGAAAATTTACAACTTTAATATCCATATATGTTATTTGCATCTGCAGAAACCTGTAGGGTTTCTGGTATGGAATGTTTGGGTACGAAACTTTGGATCCATCAATCCTGGGAGTAATCCCGGCGGGGCCAGTCCAAGTGGCCGAGCGGTCTAAGGCGTTATGTCTGCGTAGTATGTTGACTTGGAAACTGGGAGGTTATGGGTTCGAATCCCGACATTGACAATTTGTCATTTATTAAGAAAAAAAAGGGGCGGTTAATTCACTAAACTGTCGGCGTATGAACAAGAACGAAGTAACCGGCTATGCTTGAGAAGGTTTTCTGCAGTTTCCTTCACGAACTCCAGATGAATATTGGCATAGTTCCTATCATAGTCTGGCTGCAGCCGCATATCCTACCAATTCCTAGTTTATACAAAAAAATTCCTTCCACTTCACTCACATTCTCACATCATTAGGCATCACAATGGATCTTATGGTCGAAGTGTAGCCCGCCCAGAGCAGCCTCTGCAATCTATCTATCTATATATCTAACTGCCTATGTCTGTGAAAGTTTTTGCAGTTTCCTTTGACAAAGAATGCCAGAGGTCGTGGGTTAGATCCCCATCCCTAGATGTGTATGATTTTTCATATCAAGCATTTGATGTCAAAAAATGTTATCAATGTTCAGACATATTACTTAAATGTCAAAGTAAGTAAACGCTAGTCGCTTCCGTTGGTATAATATAACCGAAAGGCAACCATACAAACAATGGAAATAAATAGACGCTAGTTTACAAACAAACAATTTGATTAACAATTAATCTTCACGTGAATATGACGTATAAAACCAATAAAATACACAAACAATTATACATAATTTTTCAAGTTTTTGTGTGAATGTATTAAACCTTAAATATTGAATGCCTTCAGTCATACATAAACATTAGTAATATATACGATCTAGATATAACGTTATATTAAATATACAGGCTGATCCACAAAACTAGTGAAATTTGCAATAGTGTTTATATTAGACAGTGTAGAGTATTAGACAGACATTATTCATGACTTCTAGAAATAATTATCATACAAGCTTATGTCTTTCTTAAGTTTACAAGCTTTTATTTAACTTTATTTGTTAGTTAGTATGTGTGTGGGTCAAATCTTTCAATCAAAATTTTGGCTAGTTCTAATTGAGTAAGAGTTTCGAAATTTTGTACACGTGCATAATTCAAGTGACAATGAAATAAAGTATATCTAATATCGTTCTATATAGATAGAATTAGAAAATATCCGCTGAAATATAAATTTGGTGGAAGTTTCGATAAATGTTTGAAGTAGTGGAAGCGGTAGGAAATTACATTGAGGTTTTTAATCTTAAAATAATTAAGGTAGAGTGACTTTAACAACTAAACCACACAGACTGGTTCCACTTAACTAAGTATACCTAGAATTTGGCATTGAATTACCTTTAAGAAAACCTAAACTTATTTTATTCGTACATGGCTTAAATATGAGCTTGTTTTTAAAAACGTTTTAAAAAAATATATTTAATTCTTTTTCTTTGCAAAGGGAATATGCATGAAAATTTTTTTTCATATTTATTTTCAGAATATGAAAATACTGTTAATACTGTAATAATATTTAAAAACGAAATTAAAATCCGATAAATATCAAGGAAGCTATAAGCTTTTAAAGATTATTATCTGTCTCTTTCTTGCAAAAATACTAAAAACGGAGTTTTACGTGTATTTTAAATGGTGAAAGTGTAATATGACGTCACATAACATATCAAGAGGGCTATCACTCTCTTTGTCTAATCGGAAATTTCAATTATTCATATCTCGCTTATTTTTAAAGTTATTTAAAAAGTAATTTTACCTTGATATTTGTCAAGTAAACATGCTTCAATTCAAGTGAAAAAAATTTTCATGCATATTCCCTATTGTATGTCTATTTACTCATATAAATATACTGTAGCAAAATTCGTATCACAATGAAAAGTCTTCACGATTACAGCCTGTATATTGTTTAGTGCACGATAATGTTTACATTAAACAAAAAACGCGAATCTTCACTTCTTCTAGATATTATAAACTCAACTCGAATCTCTGTTTATTTGTTTTTCAAATTGAATCATTTTATTCGAACATTTCTATTTTTACATTTTTATTTTTTTGTTATTATCTTTCCACATAGTAAATTGTAAGAAAATTCTGCATAAGATTTTAGAATAAGAGAAAAAGCACTCAATGTGTGCAAGTAAAATCTCATGTCTACTTTCGGAAAGTAGAAAAACGTATAGTAATTCAGGATTAAACACATTATATTATTTGACAAGCGTGTGTGCTTTATTATCGACTCGAGCGCGCCAGTCTCGAGTTTTGACGAAAGGAATAACTATAACTCTGGTGATTTTCCAGGTTAAAATGTATAATATAGCGTTTTGGAAAGATGGCATATTCTTCTAAAAAGTGAAACCATTCTTCTGATTTTTTTCTGATATTTATAATGATATGAATATTTTAGTGTTACCTTGAACAAAAATATATAAATATTGAAATCAGCAAACCTTTCCTTGAAATAAGCAATCCGCATTACATTAATGTTGTTTTGTATATAAATGTAAAAACTAATTTAACTATACTAAAACTCAATTATATTTTGTGTTCTTATAATTTTGCTTCAATTTACACCTATGAGTCAATGTTCGCGATTTTTTCAGATTTTTAGCTCCATATCCGTTTTTGGGTAACTGCGTATATTAAAATAACACCAAATTTTAATCTGTTACGTGAACTGGCCTCAAAGAAAAACGTTTGTGATAGACAGTCAGCGAGGTGATTCCATTTTTCGATGTACATGACAGATTTAATATCTTTACGGACAAAAATCAAATTTCTTAACACAAATGAAGCATTATATTTATTTGTGTATACTTAAGCGTCAACAATACGATGTTTGTCCAAATTCCTTTCGGTTACGTAAGACAAACTGTAGAAGACTTTAGCGCATACTATTTAGACAAATATCATTATCATTGATTTTTAATTAAATACTGATATGAAAAAATTAACTCGTCAACCAGAAATCGAACCTCGGGCCTCTGGATATCTAGTCCAGTATGCTTCCGCTACACCAAAGACGACTGTGACGTAACAGCCAACCTTTTCATATCATTCTTATTTTTGTTTTTATTTAGACAGTATTTTTTCTGTCGAAGTTATTATTCATTATATTTATTTGTGTATACTTAAGCGTCAACAATACGTCTTTGGTGTAGCGGAAGCATACTGGACTAGATATCCAGAGGCCCGAGGTTCGATTCCTGGTTGACGAGTTAATTTTTTCATATCAGTATTTAACAAATGAAGCATATTCGACAAAAACAAAACAAATGAATGAAGATTACTTGAAATTTCGATGAATTCAATGAAAAGTTAATTTTTGGATTAAATTCCAACTTTGATTTGGTTGGGGAATATCGTGGTAAATAATTGAAACCTAAATCCACTCATGTTTCCTTACGTTTTCATACGAATGTTAGAAATGAAATATAGTTATTTAAATATTTCTCTAGTATTCAAGTGTTTACTTGCTTCGAACAACATTATACGAAAAAAATATGGTGTGCATACCAAACAACCTCTATGTACAGGAAAACGACTGCAAGTAGAGGTTGTTTGATTGTTCACGCATGATTTGTTTTCCTCATACTTTTAAATAGTAATGCAAACTTTTAATTCAATATTTGACTTGTTTATACTACACTTCCACCAAATTGTTATTTCAGAAAATATTTTCTATCTATTTCTATCTCCTGTAGTGAGGTTTTTACGTGTTGTCATAAGCTCGTAAACAAGAAAACTTTCGTCAAAAGCGGTCCAGTTTTTTCGTGATGCTCGAACAAACATATAAACAGACATTTACAGTTTTATAATAGTAGAGATGGGGAATGCAACATTTATATTATGATTCAAATCGAAAATTGGCAAGCTGTACTTAAGATCTGCCCAAGATTTTTCTAGTTAACGCGTTGACAGTTATTTCACAATATAAATTTGTTGAGACGTTTTTTGGTCAAAAGTCATTTTTGCAAATACTACTGATCTACAAATTTTAATTATTAGATTTTAATGAACTGGCGCTTTTTGTTTTTGTGATATCTTCAGAAATTTTTCTGATTATTCAAAATGAAAAGCTTCGGTGAAAACTCAAAACTCATTGATTTTGGATACCGTATATAATAGATGACTTGTGTATGTTACATATTACGTTTTACTCTATATACATATATATATATATATATATATATATATATATATATATATATATATATATATATATATATGGAGGTAAAAATGTTCGAGGGTTCGATCCCCATCCCTAGATGTGTATGATTTTTCATATCAAGCATTTGATGTCAAAAAATGTTATCAATGTTCAGACATATTACTTAAATGTCAAAGTAAACGCTAGTCGCTTCCGTTGGTATAATATAACCGAAAGGCCACCATACTAACAATGGAAATAAATAGACGCTAGTTTACAAAAAACAATTTGAAAAAAAAAAAAAATATATATATATATATATATATATATTCTCTTTACCTCCATATATATATATGGAGGTAAAAATGTTAAGATAAAAAGCAATACAAAATGTTCACGCGGGGCGTTTTATCACATAATATTAAACAGGGGTGATAGTTCGGAGGTTATACCTGGTGAATTGAATATTTTATATTTAAGTGATGGAAATTGTTGAAGTATGTTTCCACAGCTAATTTGACTTTCATTAATTCAGATTTCGAAAGAGCGTTTAAAAGTTGCTAGTATTCTTAAACGAAACAATTATGTAACGTTTTTGAAATGCAATTTAGAGATTGGGGACTAGAAACATTCAAACAAATTTTGAATTTGATATCTGGCTTTGTTTCAGAAAAAATACAGTTTTTCAGATATTTGGAAAAACCGTTTTACCTTCCTTAATTCATAATTCTAATTTTTTACTGACCTCTAAAGACAAAGAAGTTTGGTAGGTTTTGCGGCTTCAGCCGACTTTGATAAGAACTATGCTGATATTCATCCGGAGTTTGTGTAGAAAACCTTCACAAACCGAAGTGGGGTCGATGATAACTTTTGACATTTCATTAATTTAAAATTTCAAATTCGCCCCTTTACCTAGATCAGTTTTTTTTGTATTATAAATACGTATTTCGACCACAAAGTAGTCATCATCAGTATACATTAGCTAATCGTAATTTACTCTTTGACAATTAGAAATAGATAGAAAGTCGAGATCAATAGACAAAAATAAAAATAAATAAGAAATTAACTAAAATAAATTAAAATTATAATAAATTTTAAATTTTAAAATATAATAAATTTTATTGAAATTACTCTTGATAAAATTTCCTCCTCTTAACCTTACTCTTATTAAAATTACTCTTATATTGTCTCAGGATATGTTACTCGTTGCTAAATTGGTGACAGTTTCATTAATAAAATAATGTACTTGATGTCTATGTTGGCTGAATAATTTATGAACATGAAAAGTGCAGATCCAACGACCTATAACCTCCGTACTATAACGATGGCTGTATTTGTGTGCTCTGTTTACTTGCGTACGGATTACAAACACAGATAGATTTTCTCAAAGGAAATTATTTCCGTTCTTCAATGTAATTTGTTTCTATATTAATGTTCATTTTTAACTTTAAAATATTATACTCAAATTGTCGATTAAAAATTCTGTATTAATTAAAATAAAAAATCGTAATAAAAAAAAACAATTTTCATTCGATGGTTTGGAGATTTACTTAGTGGAATATTATTTAAATAAAAATAATACACAATTTTTCTTGTTGTATTTCCATCAAAATATTCGCGTGGAATCCCGAATATAATTAGTTTTAGTGTACGCAAATGTTACTACAAAGAAAAAACAAGTGAAAATAACAACTAACTGAGTTAATTGCTAACATACCCGGTATAATATACTGAATTTATGAAAAAAAATTTCAAACAAAAGTTGTTTTAAAAGTTTTAAAAAATGAAAATTTTTTTACTGTAAATTTTTGTTCTATTTCTTACGGTTTCAAAGATACGCCCATTTTGCCCAAACATGGTCCGATTTTGTCCACTTACACCCCCCCCCCCCTTGTTCTAGTAAAAAACATTAATATGTCGCTGAATTTAAAGGTACTTAGAGTAACTATCGTTTGCCCGAAGCTTTACTGCGTGTGATAGGAATGATATTCTTTTGTAATTTTCAATTGATTGATTTTATTGGCGTTAAGTTGTACTTTTTTATGACGTGAAGTCACGGTCAAATCTATTTTACTTTTGTGCATTGTTGGTAACCCTCTCCCCCCAAAACTTTGTGTTCCCCTCTCCGTTTAAGGTCTACTTTCTCCTTGATTAAATTTTTTTTTAAATCTTTCGCATCATATTGACGTTATTTCGTTTCGTTTGGCACCTCAACGAACTTGATATCATTTTTGGCTCTTGAGATTTCGTTACCGTCTTAGGAACGCTCAAACATTCACTTTCCAAAAATGGTGTTAATAGACTCAATAGGTGGCTTCAAAACGTGGAGATGTGATGGAAATTTTGATGTAAAAACTTAAAACGACTAGCTCATACCTGAGACCTATGAATTGATCAAACTCTAATGTAACGTTGAGTTAGAATTTATTCAGTAAGCAGAGTTAAGGCACTGCACGAGGTCCTACAATGTGAAGTTCCGTCAATAGCCATCGTATCGTCAAGCACTGTTATAAATATTACCAGAACGAGAGTACATTACAAAATCTGTGTAAAAGTTAAAAACGAAAAACAACCAAAAAGCAACAACAATAAAATAACACATTGCATAAACAATTAATACAAAAACAAAAACAAAAACCTAATTAAATGAACCCCCTAAAGTCTCCTTTATTTAAAAGTTTAACGATACGATATTTCTCTGTATCTCGTATCTGTGCAGTGTTAATATGTTGTCTGTCTGTGTGTTCTAATTTTCTTGAAAGAGATGAACCGATGCATTGCAGTTTCCCGTATTTTATTTATCCCATCTAAAACTTCATTATTGTGTGAACATTTGAAGTCTACTAGTGTATTAGTAGAGATACCTACACAAGTCTGTATGTATCGCGTTGTCGGTACTTTGTTTGTTTGTTGTATATATAAACAAAAATAATTACAAGTTTGTTGTAGATGATGATGATGATATGTTTAAAAGGAAGGATTTAGTTAGTACAAATGCATAGGAATGTGTATATAATACTTCTATCTATCTATCTATCTCTGTTTTTCCACTCGCTATAACGTAACGGGTAAATTGTTTACGAATAATTATTATTGTAAAAGTGGATTTTCTTTGTTGGTTTATAATTATGTACTATTGTAGATTCAAAAGTATCTGCTTATTGTGTTCAAGGACGTTCCACTAGCACTGTGTTATATAATCAGGACAAAAAACCGGTTTGATTTTATTATAGCACAAATACATAAACACACATATATAACACATAGACAAATACACTGTTCACATATACAAAATAATGTTATTTTTAAGGATAATAATAATTTTAAACTTTTTTTCGAGAACAAAACGGTAACACACGATTTTTTTTTAAAATTTATATAATAAATATTTAGCTTTACTCTCCTAGTTTTTTTTTTAAATTCTGTCGATTATTTTTTCTCATTCAATAGATAATAGTTGGGCGGGCTTGAAGTTTTACATGCTTCTAATGAGAAGAGTGAGAGAGAATGATAACTTTGATATTAATTATCTCGCGTTCTAAACGGTCAAAAATTCTGAAATTTCGTTTAGGTGTGTGAAGAACCTCACCTATTTATTGACGGTATCCTTTTGTGACTATGCGGCGTTGTTTTTGTCACTAAAGTGAGGGTATCGAAGCTAACCTTGATATTCAGGTATTAGATTTTTTTTGAAAATGGTTTAATTTTATTAAATCAGAATTTGGTATTGGGCCATTGTCTAAATTCATTATCTGTTTTCTCAATTTGTATATGTAGATACTTTCGTATGCATCTAATTCTGTGGGATTTTGTACCGATTTCAATAGTTTCAACATTCTCTTTGATTATTTTAATAATCTTTATTATTATCGAGAATTTTTTACTGTGCCATGATTGTCTGAAATAAAAACAGGTGTCATCACTATAAATGCAATACTAAATTGCGCGTTTGTTTGTATTTTTGAATGTACTATATAAAAGTTAGTTGTGTACAGTGAATCAGTGATGATTATATACAAAATACTCTAATATTGGTTTGCATTTATAATAACCATAAAATGTTTGAATGTTTATTGATTTAGAAGCTGCTTATGAAATTATTGTTATTATTGTAATTTGTGTGGTTATAAAATGGGATGGGTAAAATCATTGTTATTTCAGATGCAGGTTATTTTGATTGAAATTATAATAAATCAAATACCAGTGAAAAATTTACCTAAATAAATACATATTATCAGATTGACAGATTGACTGCATGTTCCTAAAAGTTATGATGATTTTGGCTTAATAACTTTGAATTACTTCGTCAAAAAAATGAATGAAAATTCTTAAAAATCAATAAAATATTTTTGATAACAACATTAGTTAAATTTGCATAACGTTTAGAAAGTAGATTGAACGTTTAGGAAAAAATCATTCGATTACACGTGATTTAACGTGATTTGTTTGTATATTTTAACAATAGGGAATATGCATGGAAATTTTTTTTCACTTGAATTGAAGCATGTTTACTTGACAAATATCAAGGTAAAATTACTTTTTAAATAACTTTAAAAATAACCGAGATATGAATGATTGAAATTCCCGATTAGACAAAGAGGGTGATAGCCCTCTTGATATGTTATGTGACGTCATATTACACTTTCACCATTTAAAATACACGTAAAACTCCGTTTTTAGTATTTTTGCAAGAAAGAGACAGATAATAATCTTTAAAAGCTTACAGCTTCCTTGATATTTGTCGGATTTTAATTTCATTTTTAAATATTATTACAGTATTAACAGTATTTTCATATTCTGAAAATAAATGTGAAAAAAAAATTTCATGCATATTCCCTATTCCTAGTCTATACACAAAAATTCCTTACACTCTACTCACACCCTCACATCCTTAGGCACCACAATGGACCTTATGGACAAAGTGTAGCCCGTCCAGGGCAGCCTCTACTATCTATGTATGATATATGTTAATTATATGCTACACAGTCATTGTTATATAAAATGATTTAATATACAATCTGTATACTAATATACCATACAATTTTGTATTCGGTTCGGAAATGATACAGCTTCCTAATGGTCGTCGACTTCTCGTATTCTTGTACAACTTCTTATCCTAGTATAATTAATTAAAAGAAATCAAGTAATTAGTACAAAAACAAATTCAATGAAAAGCTATTAAGTGGTAAAGGGTGAAGTTTGTTACTGGTAAGTAATACAAGAAACGAAAAAATAAAATTTATGTAGTAAAGTTCTATTTAATATAAAACTGTGTATTCGTGGTTTTATTTTGCGTTTCTACTACTACTTTTGTTGCAATGAATTGTGGTTTATGCTGTAGATTCAACAGTGGCGGTAGACTCATATATTTAGATTAATAAAACCTATTTTGACAAAATGGAAACCCGACTTCTAAAATCAAATATTCTATAACAAAAGATGCACTAAAAATTAAAAAAATAATTGCATATTCTTGTGCCAATTTTAGTTCACCAAAGCAAAAATTTTTATATATATATGTACAATTATTGTTATTTTTGGAGGCGGTGTCCAAAAGTTATGTGAATTTCTCTATGCTGACACCGCCTCCAAAAATAACAATAATTGTACATATATATATATACAAATTTTTGCTTTGGTGAACTAAATTATTGGCACAAGAATATGCAATTATTTTTTTAATTTTTAGTGCATCTTTTGTTATAGAATATTTGATTTTAGAAGTCGGGTTTCCATTTTGTCAAAATAGGTTTTATTTCTCGCTTTTTAGTGACTTTGAAGTTCTATAACTGATTTTATTTGTCTAAATATGGGTAGACCTACTAAACGACCAACTAATTTGTAGTGAATTTTTTTATAACACTTTTTTTTTACCCGTTTTTTTATAATTTTTAGTGCATTTTTTTATAACAGATTTTCAGTTTTTTTTACAAGCATTTTGTTTTTTTTTTGTAAAAATTTTTGTTTTGGGGTCGGTTTTTTTTTTTGTAAATAATTTTTTTGAAGTCGGTTTTTAAAAAAATTTTTTTATTTTCCCATTATGAATGAGTATACCCTTTAAAAAAAAAAAAAAACTTCGCAGAAATCGGTTTTCACATATAAAATGAGGATTTTCCTCGATTTCCCGGAGATCCCCTCATCAGAATGCGATTTGGTGACAATGGGACCAATGGGAAACCAAACCCTTTAAAACAAAAAAAAAAAATTCAAAATCGGTTCATAAATGACGGAGTTCTGAGGTAACACACATAAAAAAAAAAAAAAAAAAAAAAATACAGACGAATTGAGAACCATCCTCCTTTTTTGAAGTCGGGTTAAAAAGAAGTAGTTCGCGTCCGTAGATTTTTCGTGAAAACGTCCTATACATGGTCCGTAGACGTTTGGAATGTTGCTGGCTGCTGTATGCCCGATGAGCCAACTACATAATCGCTTTGCGCCGTTTTTCCATTCGATTTTTGACACTGCCTCATATTTTTTCGGTATTTTTAGGCTCCTTAGATTCCTTTCAACGGGAGCTTTCCTCTGATATGTGTTTTCTATAATTCCGAGCACAGATAGATAGGTAGATTGTAGAAGCTGCCCTAGAGCCTGCTATAAGGTCCATTGTGATGCCTAAGGATGTGAGCATGTGAGTGGATTGGAAGGAATTTTTGTGTATAGACTAGGAATTGGTAGGATATGCGGCTACAGCCAACTATGATAGGAACTATGCTGATATTCATCTGGAGTTCGTGAAGGAAACTGCAGAAAACCTTCTCAAGCATAGCCGGTTACTTCGTTCTTGTTCTTGTCTTGTCACTTGGACTGGTGTTGTCCAAGTAAATAAACAAATTAATAATACATTGATATCAAGATAGTGAGAGATCATATGCATTCCACTAGCATAACATCTCAGGTAGATCAGAGGCAGAGCGTTGGTTTAGAATGCCAAAGCTCGTGGGTTCAATTTGCATCCTAGATATGTGTATGATGGTTCTTCATAACAAGCATTTCATGTCAAAGAATGTAAATCAAGATTATTTTTAAATTAACCGCTTCTGATTTTTCTAACATGATTTCTTTCTTTTTTTACATTTTATTGTTAGTTAATGTTCTCTGTTACTCACCAAACCCAAATACACGTATTGCGGTGAAATGCACTCTAACATTGTTGTGTCTTGCGTATGTGTAGTAAAGCAGACAACCAACCAACCAACCATGCATGGTCTGTCTAGCAGCAGTGATAACTTCTCTTGTACGATTCAACCCAACTTATTTGATTTCAGAGATGTATGTATATACCGTCTGTTTAGTTTACATTTTCGTATCATAGATCCCACGAGTATGAGAGAGTACATATGTACATATACATTAAGCAATGTGTATGAAAAGGAGGTCTTATAGGTTTGATAAACAAGCATATTTTTCAAAATAGTGAATAATATTCATAACGAGTATGAGAGAGTACATATGTATACATTAAGCAATGTGTATGAGAAGGAGGTCTTATAGGTTTGATTGGTTGGTGACCGCTCGAACAGTTATGAAAAATATGCTTGTTTATCACACCTATAAGACCTCCTTCTCATACATATTGCTTAATGTATATGTACATATGTACTCTCTCATACTCGTGGGATCTATGATACGAAGATGTAAATTAAACATAGTGTATATGTAGGACTTTAACTGCAATCTATGGAGGTTAGAGTATAGAAGGAGAACTATCTCCATGTTATAAAAAGTGTCCCCTAAATAGAAGAAAATGGAGATGGCGCTGGTGTACTGTAATACCAATTTTAAAGAAACTAAAAGTAGATATTAAAAGTAGACAAGAAGAGGCTAACATTCGCTTTGTAAAGGCGGAATTTTTAAATGATTAAAAAATCATATGAAACCTCAGATGTTAAAGAAGTAGAAAGACTATTTATTTAAGAAATTTCATGAATATAATAAACAATGAAAATTAGTGATGAATTTTCAAGTCACAATAAATTTGAAAAGTTATTTTAATAACAAAATTATAATAAAGAAACTTGAAGTAATATGTATTTCAATTAAAAAATTTTGTTCAAAAAATAGAATAATCAAATTTTTATCGAATTTTAATCCGGAGAGACAAAAACAAGACCCTTTCCGGATTATCGAGACGTCCGGATTATAGTATGCCATATATAATGGTAATAAAACACATGTTAAACCTTAGTTTCTTTCATCAATTTTTAAATTAAAGCATAAAGACAAAAATGTGCGCTAAATTGACACTGTACGTACTACACGAAAGGCGATAAACAAAAGACTGACGACGAATTGGCTCATGGCAGCCCGCACTTACACCCGCCCGCCTCCCCCGCGAACCCCTTTGCCCGGCCGGATTACAGCGATCACCGAACAAGCGGGAGTCCGGATTATCGAGGCCCTACTGTATATATATATATATATATATATATATACATTTTAGATGTATATTATTTTTTATTTATAAATAAAAATGATCACATTCAAAATGGGATTCAATGTAACTACTTCCGGTTGGCAACTTCACTTCGTTCTACAGTAACTATCTTCAGAGCAAGTCCACCTTCTTACAAGCGCCATTGTGGTCATTCTCTGAAACCTAATTTTACGTTTTTTGGTGGACATTATTTAGTTTAACAACCATATGAGATAGTTCTCTTTAACCTCCATACTGGAATTGTATATTTTAGTGCAGAAGAATACGGAATGGACGAATGGTGGAATCATACAAAACGATTCCCTATAGACTTGTACACACACTTTGCACCAGGTAAAGTATGTGGTAGCTAGCAAGCTCTACCAACAACAGACAGACTGCCACATCTGTCTGATACTATCATGTTCTTGACGTGCACCTACATATAAATAGGTTTCTAAAGCACAAGCTTTCGCTACTATAATGAAAATAACCTTGGGGAAAAGTCAAAATCAAAAAGTATAAAAATAAAATGTTTATTTTTATATTGGGTGTTTGAAGCAAACAGAGTGTTACATAACATTTACGATTTATTTACTTGAGAGATAAGAGGCTAGAGGGTTGTTTGCTTCACGAAAAATTTAAAACTGTTGGTAGCTCTGAAACCAAAAAGGTTGTTTTTCTTCTTCTTTCATTAATATTATCTTTATTAATATTATCCGACAATAAAATATAACAGTGAGAGGGACCAAGTTTGCGCATACAAAAAATATTGATATCCCAGCAAACTGAAAAATGTTCGTCCTCAAAAGTAGTGAAATTCATGTAAGGACCAAGTTTTTTTTTTAACAAAAGTGAGAAAATAATTGGTATATATTTATTGGGTACTAGCATTACCCGTCGCGGCTTCGCCTGCAAAAATTTTGTAACGCCCTTATAACCACGTAACAGAATATTTTCTCCCGTCAAGTACTGATAAATTATACACCTATACATCAATAAATTATACAACTATATCTTCCTCATGAATAATTTTTATAATATGTAAGGACCAATCTATACAAAAACTTGACATATTATATACTAAAACGTTCTACGAGAACCACTCTCCATTGGTGAACACAGCATGAAAATCGGTGCAGTAGTTTTTGAGTTTATCGCGAACAGGCAGACAGACAGACGCGACTGGGGGGACTTTATTTTATACTTTATGTAAGGAAGTTTCTCAGGTGCAGAGTATTTCATAATTTACTTGGCAAGTGATCAGATTTGATAACACTTAGATAGATAGATAGATTGTAGAGGCTGACCTGAACGGGCTACACTTCGACCATAAGGTCCATTGTGATGCCCAAGGATGTGAGGATGTGAGTGGAGTGGAAGGAATTTTTGTGTATAGACGACGAATTGGTAGGATATGCGGCTGCAGCCGACTATGATAGGAACTATGCCGATATTCATCTGGAATTTGTAAAGGAAACTGCAGAAAACCTTCTCAAGCATAGCCGGTTACTTCGTTCTTATCCATACGCCGACAGTTTAGTCATTTAACTGCCCCTTTTTCTTTTAATAATTGACAAACTGTCGATGTCGGGATTCGAACCTATAACGTCCCAGTTTCCAAGTAGGCATACTGTACAGACATAGCTCCTATCATAGTCGGCTGTAGCCGCATATCCTACCAATTCCAAGTCTATACACAAATATTCCTTCCACACCACTCACATCCTCATATCGTTAGACATCACAATGGACCTTATGGTCGAAGTGTAGCCCGTCCTGGGTAGCCTCTACAATCTATCTATCTATCTAATATGAGCTTGTAGCAGTGTCGCTTCATCATTAAATTATTATAATAATTTGTTCTTCATTTTTATCTGTTGCATTTCAACTATAACTTCCCTCTATTATCACGGTTGCTGTGAATGTTAACAACCTTGGTAATTTACATATAAAATTAATTACAATTCATAAATGAAATTAAAAATATCAATTTTAATTAATAAAGATCAATTATATCTTTTACATATATTTATTATTTATTTAAATAATAATTATTTAATATAACAAATATTTACTTTACAAGCTAAATAAAAAGCATATGTAACATGAGTGTTATCGATATCAATATGAATCAATTGATAAAACATGTTTGTATCATCATACAAATAGATTTACATAGAAAAACATAAAATAATATCAAGAAACATTTTCTTTTGAATCGACAATATTCTTCTTTTGGGCAAATTGAAAAAGAAATGCAACGATGATAGAATGAGAATCAAATAAGATAGAATGAGATAGTAAAACAAATAAGTGATGACACCATACATATAAGGACCATTATATTTTAATGCAATGACGATATACAAAGTATGATTTGGTGTAACTGGAAGATGTATTATCATTCTCTGTTTATATGAAAACACTTGTATTGTACACAGTCTTGTACAGTTGTCATAGTGAAAAGTTTTACAATCCTTTTTTATACCTTGTTAGCATTAGAGCCAGTAGAGCTCATATTATTTATGTCGAGTATTCTACGAACTCATTGGTTTACCGTTGTTTGAAACATTTTGGTAATAGTTTTAGTCTCTATATTCCAAGGTATATCTGGTTTATAAAATTGTATATCGCCTCCTGTGCGGTTTTTGAGAGTATCTCATAAACTGTTCATCAAAACGTTAAATGAACATTATTTTCGTGATTTTGGGGTTCAAATTACCATATAAAGTGAGTTTGGTCAAAATCGAGGAGAAAAATTATTTTTCGATTTTAACGATTTTTTTAAGGTATACCCCTTAGGAAAAATCGAAAAAATCCGGAAAAATTTTTATTCATCGATTTAAGTGAAACTTTGTATATAAGGGTAATTGGACCCAAAAAATACAAAAATCCAGTTGGTTTGACGATTTGAAAAATATTTTCCAAGGTATATCCAGTTTATAAAATTATATATCGCCTCCTATACAGTTTTTGGGAGTATCTCATAAACTGTTCATTAAAACGTTAAATGAACATTATTTTCGTGATTTTGGGGTTCAAATAACCTTATAAAGTGAGTTTGATCAAAATCGAGGAGAAAAATTATTTTTCGATTTTAACGATTTTTTTAAGGTATACCCCTTAGAAAAAATCGAAAAAATCCGGATAAATTTTTATTCATCGATTTAAGTGAAACTTTGTATATAAGGATAATTGGACCCAAAAAATACAAAAATCCAGTTGGTTTGACGATTTGACAAATATTTTCCAAGGTATATCCAGTTTATAAAATTATATATCGCCTCCTGTGCGGTTTTTGAGAGTATCTCATAAACTGTTCATTAAAACGTTAAATGAACATTATTTTCGTGATTTTGGGGTTCAAATTACATTATAAAGTGACTTTGATCCAAATCGGGGAGAAAAATTATTTTTCGATTTTAACGATTTTTTTAAGGTATACCCCTTAGAAAAAATCGAAAAAATCCGGAAAAATTTTTAGTCATCGATTGGAGTGAAACTTTGTATATATGGGTAATTATTGGACTCAAAAAATAAAAAAATCCAGTTGGTTTGACGATTTGACAAATATTTTCTAAGGTATGTTCGGTATATTTTTTACCATAATATGCCAGAAAAATTTTCTAGCAGCAGGTAAATTATTACATACATAATAAAAATTACTTTTATTAGTTTTAAGTATTAGATACTAAAACCGAATTTTTGCTAATGCTGTTCTCGAATGAGATCCTATTTTTCAGAAGTGCGTATGGCAACACCACTATACTGATAAATCTGACAAAGTTTTTTGAGATCGAAGCGTATTGTAAAATGGAAACATTTGTACAGTATATTGTGGCATGTGCCATATAAGAAAACTACACATAGACAATATTATTATCATCTTTGACTTCTCTTTCTGTTCTTGAATGCAATGCATGCATGCATGCAATGATGCATTCATGCTTGTACTACGTTGTGTATTTTTATTTTATTGTACCCAATTTCATTTCAAAGAAGGATTTTTCTGTATATCTTTTTCCACAAATGTGGATCTGTGTTGTATGTGTTTGGTAATCATCATATGTCATGTTCAATAGAAAATTACAATAAAACAAATATATATATATATATATATATTTATATATATATATATATATATATATATATATATATTTATATATATATATATATATATATATATATATATATATATATAGGGTGAATCGAATCAACCGCATAATAGTATACGATTCTATTTCTTTTTTCTAAGATCCTCCCATTTTTTAATAACATCCAATAGAAATCGATAAATTGATCATTTCTTTGAAACAAAACGAAGACTATTCGTGATTGGTTCAAAGATATGATAAACACTAATGTAGTTCTTTCTCGACAGTTCAGTCAAAAAGTTTTAGCTTACTACATGTTATCCTATCCTTACTATATGTTATCTAGGCTATGTTTTTTTAACGTACTATACCTCTCACAAATATATTCACACATGTATTCACATATATTGTCTAATATATCCTCTCCATTAAAAATAGTCCACTAAATATGTTATTCGTTTTGTTTGAAAGAAATGATCAATTTATCGATTTCTATTGGATGTTATTAAAAAATGGGAGAATCATAGAAAGAAATAGAGGATTATACTATTATGCGGTTGATTCGATTCACCCTATATATATATTTTTTTTTTCTTCTATAATATGTTCTTATTCATTGTATGTTTTTTATTTTCAATTTTGTTTTCTCTGGATAAACAGTACCAAGTGTTCGTGGATTTGCGATAAATTATCTAAAGTTTGATTTGTCATTGAATTTTTGAAAAATATATAATTTATAGGGAATACAAAATTTGTGAATAGACCAAGCAATACCAAATGTCAAAAAAGTGGGTGTGTGTGTGCTTATGTACGCACGTAAGAAGTTATACTTCTCTTTAAACAATTTATTTAAATTATATTGCATAAGGTCAACATAAGTTTAATAAAATGATATAGTAGTGAAAAACATAATATTGTAGAACATAACCAACGTCACATTTAGAGTGCGAAAAACTGGCAGTTATATCCATTATTTACATTAGAATCAGAGTTAGTAAAATTTATCAAGACTATGCCAGGTTTATCAATTTATATATTTAATATAAAAAGTTTACGAGCCTATAAAATGATATCAGTGACAATGTGGCTCGCAATTCTAATATTCTTCTTTTATCCGAAACATGGAGTAATAATGATGAAGACAGACTCTGTAGTGGTCACAATTTTAGTCTCGACACGATGTACTTGAAACCAATTTTTACTTCCCGTTTCAAAACTCAAAAATCACTCCTTGACTAAAAAATTAGCATTTTAAATCGCATGTACAAATGGTGACCATAAATCGTAGCGAATATAGATAACTAAACTTTTTATTTTTAGATGGTCATATATTTCTAAATTTCCAATGTGCAGTTTCATGGACCATCATAAACCAATACGGAGTGATCATCTGTCAAATGCTCAATTATTTGACAAGTGGCTACACCTTACTGGTTTATGGCTGTCTGACCATATATTGCTCATTGGAAGTTTGGAAGTTTACAAACACGTAAAAAAAGAGTTTTGAGTTCGGGACTCAGACATGATGTTGAAACATAATCGTTAATGTCGTATTTATTATGAGAAATGTTATTGGTCAAGCAATGTAATTGGTTGACAAACACGAATGGATATTTCCTATCTAAACAAAACCGATGATTGCCGATTGTCACATAGCCGATCGTCACAATAAAATCAAACTTGTATAGCCTCGCTACAGATGTTTTCACATCAAAAAGTTTAGTAAGCCCTCTTCGCTACAAATTATGATCACCGATTGTACATATTTATGGGTAATTGCATATTACAACTCTGCCAAATTATAATCATTTACTTTAAATAGTCTGTGAAATAAACAGACAACCACGGTGATTCCATAAGTGTTCTGTTTTACCAATTTTGGCACGGAATACTAAAAAAAGTATTTAAAACAATAAAAGAACTTGAGCAGAGTGAAAATTAGGTTAGTCGATTCTAATTTTCCTCCCTGAATAGTTAGAAAATAATACATTGACATTTATAACAGTTAAATATTATGCACATAAAATGTAAATTTTTATTTGAGGTAAATTGAGGGTAGGTCTACTACAGCTAGTAGTTCACTGGTATATAAAAAAATGTAGAACTACCTAGCGAGTAGAGGTATAGGTAAATTCTGTTCCATCTGGCCGTGAATTATGAAAGAACTATAGAAAAACAAGTCTACCTTCTTTTAACGCACGTTTTTCCCTCTGTAGGTATACAATGTAGAAGCGGGAATAACCTCCACTATAAACAACCCCCTTGTGCCGCATCACACCGCAACTTCTTTTTACTATGTTCGTTCATTCGCCGTCATCGTTGAGCTGCGTCCTATTTTTTTTTCTTACATGTGTTGGTTGACACAGGATGTACCAAAAAAGATTGGAATGTGCCGAAGTTGTGATTAATTATTGTAAGAATCTATAATGTTTGATGGTACATTCTGTACTTAGACAGACTCATTAAAATCAACTTCATTAAAGTTTTACTGGGTAAAAAGGATCTGCATTACAATTTCCTTTCATTTTTTCAACATATGCCCTAAAACAAAGAGACATTATATACAGAATGTATGGATAGGAGAAAAAAAAACCGATATATTTATAGACTTTCCACTTGACTAATGTTAGTCATTATATAGTTTTGTGTATACGGTAATGGTCTGTAGAGGATAAATCAAACCTCTTCTGATATTTTTCTAAGTCTCGCTCCATTATGTTTTTAATTTATTTGTTATCTTAAAACTATTTCCGCGGAAGATAATAAAGAAGATATAAAGAAAGAAGAAAACACAAAATGTTAAATATCTCTCTTAATATTAGAACAATCGAAAAAAGCGTAATGAACAAAGTTGTAGAAAATTATATTTGCTACAATTTATCACCTTATTACTTTTGCTCAAACTCTAATGTGTACAGAGATATTAAGGAATTTAATTTTCAATCTTAAACCGTCAATATTTCTGTAAATATTAGTGTAACAGAAAAAATGATAAGAAACAAAATTACAGTAAAACTTAGTACCTACAACTTTACTTCTTATAAATTTTTCGATTTTTCAAATATTAAGGGAGATATGTCAAATTTTGTGTTTCTCCCTCCCTCTAAACCCCCCTTTCCCCTTGTCCGATTTTACACATTAACGAACTTGACCTTTTGAATATTAAAAGCGCTTCAAATACCAAATATCATTCCGATAAAATGAAAACTGTGACCGCTAGTGTGATTACAGACACATATATGTATATATATATATATATATATATATATATATATATATACAAATTTTACAGATGGTGATTTTTGACATTTATTAGGTAGGATCGATGGACATTTGAAGAAATTTTTGCGAAATTTTGACTTCGGTAGGGGACCAATAGCTCTATTTCCTTTCAGGAAATTCGCTAAAAAAGTAAATAAAAAAAAACCAATCGATATACTTACTTACTGCATACATAATACTATTCTGAATTACACAAAAGCACATTTAACAATGAATGCATTGATTATAGGAGAGAAGAAAAACCGTTTTATATGGAAACAAAAGTTTTTCATTGAAATCCAACAAGAACCGAACACGCCAATATATAATGGATTCGATATTATACGGACAATTGTAAATGGTAAACGGAGCATTTTTCTATTCAATTATTACCACCCTACTTAGATCTATTGCAAACATTTATTTGATTGCGACAAGTTTACTTGTTTATTTAAAAATTTTTGAATGAAACATTAAATACCTTGGCTGTTTGATAATACAAAACTGTTACAGTTCTATACCAATACTTTTCTATCGGTCATGTTCCAAGGAAATACGTCACCGTGTATCTGTGTGTCCAGATACATAACATGAACACCTACCTCATTTGTGGGTAACATAACTATACTCTAACAAAGTCTACATTACTTGATCACAGTTACCATAGATATCTTTTGGCACTATAACAGTGTATCCTTTGGCACTTTTCACAAACAAACAGTTCAAGCAGACATATCATATGTGCCGTAGACGATAAGAATAATCAGTCATTCGGTTGTATGACACACCGTTCGTGAAGGAAACTACAGAAAACCTTCTCAGGCATAGCCGGTTACTTCGTTCTTGTCCATACGCCGATAGTTTAATCAATTAACCGTCCCTTTTTGTTTTTTTAATAATTGACAAACTGCCGATGTCGAGATTCGAACCCATAACCTCCCAGTTTTCAAGTAGGCATACTGCGCAGACATAACACCTTAGACCGCTTGGCTACTTGGACTGGTATCTTAAATAGTAATTATTTCTGTATATATTAGAGATTTAAAAAAACAAACAGGTTATGAATTGTAGTACAGTTTATTTGCTACAACTTTATATCATTCCATACATTTTTTGATTATTCTAATATAACGATTCTACTCATTGCCGAATTTGGTCTTTCAAATACCATAAGCATATCACATACGGATTTCAATTGCAGTAAAATTGTTTTTCTATAACTTTAAAATATATTTCGAATTTTCTAACACTAAGAGAGATATACCAAATTTTGCATTTCCCCCTCCTTTTAAATCTTTGGCTACTCTTGATCTTATCTATGTTCATTAAGGAAAGTGACTTTCACAGTATTTTATCAATGACAATTTCTATTACGGTTAAAAAGACATAAGTATGAAAGAACAAGTGTATACAATATAGACTATCACGTCATTGAATTTAATTAATGAATATTAATACGAAAAAATTAACTTGGACCTCTGGATTTCGCGCTTAACGTGCTATTTGGTACACGACGAGTTCTTGGAAAACGAATGAATAAATGATTCAAAACACTGAATACATTACATAAATGATCGGTTTAGTTCAATTAATATAATTATGAACATTGATATAATTTATTCTTCTCAGTGAATGTCAGTTTATCAAATGACTAGATGTATGCAGTCATTCAATCGAATGACCGATTCTAATTATTGACAGCATATATACATACAGGAATTTGTATGTGTTTGTTTTTACTCTCCCTTGGCTCTGTATGTATGTGTGTATAAATTTTGAATGTTATTTACACTTTAATGGCAGAGTGTGCACATATTCTTAATTTTGTGGAAAGTTTTTTATGAGAAATTATTTTTGTTCGAAATCGATATTTTGTTTAGAAACAGTTTAATCATTCAGAACGATGCTCCGTGAAAATTTTTGTAAGTAATACTCAAGTAATAGTAATGCTGTTGAAATAATTATGCAATTAGTTCAAAAACTTCTTCTCCAAATACCAATAGTTCAGCAGCGTGAGTTTTCAATCCTGATCTTTATGGTTCAATTTACATCTTAGACGTTCCATCTATATAAATAAACGGAAAAGAAGTTTTTTTGTTACTTATCCTGGGAATTGTATTTTGAAACCGAAGTGTTCTTATACCCTATATACACTCCCGTTCATATAAATTGAAACCTTCTAAGTGTTACTCTATGTAATATTATACCTATATTTAGTAATTAACACGCTTAGAAAGTGACACACTGGTTCAAATTTTATGAACGGGAGTGTACATAAACCATATTTCCTAGAAATCCTATAATATATACAGCCCTTTGTGTGACTCATTCACTGACTGAATCACAAATTCTAACCCCCTTCTAGATATGATAGAAAGGTGCGGTTTTTTGTATTCGACGTGGACTCCCCCCCAAATGGGATAAACCACAAAAAATTACCTTTTTTACTTCTATTCATGCTAGAAAGGTGCGGTTTTATCCATTATGTCAAAGAGGCGCAGTCAAGGCCGAAGTCAAGGCTAAGCTTCCTTACGAGCAGAGCGAGTCCATTTTTATAATATTTAACTGTAACATATTCTCTATATGGTACACGACTCTTCCACCAAAATAATATGGTGTATTTTAATATATTTTTAAATTTCCCATCGCTTCCACCAAAAATATATATAAAATCCTATTATTTTGTACATACGAACATTATTTTTAATTTTCAAACATTACTACTAGTGGTGGTTTTCATTACAAGGTTAACAGGATAAATCAAAAGTTTTCTTCACTAATTTGATAACATCCTTTAGACCTGGGTGTCATAAACAATAATAATATTAAACTTAATAAAACAACTTTTTCTTCAAACTAAGACAGAAAACGAAAACTTTTTTAACAATTATCTAATTAGTCATCAGTAACATGTTTTCTCCGAGATAAGTAATGAGTGATGTTTTGGCATTAAACGAACTTGAATTTTTCAACCAGGATAGAAATTTTCATCGGAGAAAATGAATTGTGATGTAGGTGATCATTTGGTTTGGCAAAGAGTATCCTTTTGTCCGAAGCTGAAGTTTCTTGAACGTGTACCTCATCTTAAAAATACCTTCGAGTTTGTAAATGGGTAAAATAGATCTATGTATCCTCCCAATAGGGTGGAAAATATCTATCATGCCACCCTTAATATATAGAGAAAAGCTTTAAATTAAAAAAATAGTCTATTAGAAAAGAACGTTTGTTTGAAACGTTCGACCCCTCGTATATTTTGTTCGAAAGTCATAAATTTTTAAATATTTTTTGACAATCCGTGTATTTAAAAAACGTTGGTACCTACGTAATGTTATTTTTTTTCACCAGTAGATTCAAGCCGTGTTTTAGTGTTGCAGCAGCTGACTACTATACTCATGATACAAAGTGAAAAACTAAAGAGGTATATATATATATATATATATATATATATATATATGTTGTCGCCACCTATAAAACTATTCCCAGAAGTATTGCAAACATAACATGATACCGTTGTTGTGTTAAAGGTAGTTTAATATACATATATATATATATATATATATATATATATATATATATATATATATATATATATATAAACATAACATGATACCGTTGTTGTGTTAAAGGTAGTTTAATATACATAAATTAAAATAAGTAACCAATCAGAGGCGTCCAATAGCATGTGTGAGTGAGTGTTTGTAAGTATGTTAGTGGGGAATGCATGTACGTGTGTCTGTCGTAACCCAGTGCACGCCTCTGATTGGTTACTTATTTTAATTAATAAGTAATTACCTGTACTTCAGGTTAAAAAATGGTAAAGGACTTTTCGTCTTAGAATTCAATTTTCTATCCATACTTTGAATTGTGTCCGTGACTTACGGGATACTCTGTATAGTTTGTCAGAAATGAATGTTTTTAAAACCTGTATGTATACGTAAACGTTTGTAACATTTTGGTATACGATATCGAATACCTTTTTAAGTTTTTATTGTTTTTAAATGGCTTATTAGAAACAGATAGTTTGAAAACATTCGTTGAAGTATTATAAACAAAATACTTTTGGCATTGTGGTGGTAGAGGTGTTTATTGCAGATTTGTTTTAAAAAATAATACATTATTAGAAAAATTTAGCCTAGAAACCTAGAAACCAGCATAGAGATTTCCACAAATTCCTAGTGGATAAATTCTAGTCAAAATAGGTCCAGAATCAGATAGACTACAGTACATCAAAATATCATTTGTGGAGTGTTTCTTTTGAAACAAATAGCTAAAATTTTGTATTGATTGGATCGTTACTTGACGAAAATCCATTATAATTATTAAATAAAACAAATATTTGAAATTTTTAGCACTACTCCGAAAACCCCGAGTTCATGAGTCCGATCACTATCCAAGACACGCGTGATATTTTTTATTCAACATTGGTGAAGATAAAACTATTTCAGTTTTCTGTAGAAAATAGTTATAATCAGTAGATATTTTTCCAAATTCTTTTGCAGGTCGAGTTGCTTCTGAAAAACTCGGGTTTGTTTTAAAAGGGACAAGTTCTTCAAGGATACTATTGTAATGTACTCGATTTTACATCTAAGGTTTCTTCAATATTTAGGCATTTTTGAGTACACTACATGTTTCCCTGAGTTACCTAATAACAACCAACAAACTGATTATTTATTGTTGGATATTCACGCAAAATAAACGTTTAGTTATAAACACAAATACCAGTCCAAGTGGCCGCGCGGGCTTATGTCTGCGCAGTATGCCTACTTGGACACTGGGAGGTTATGGGTTCGAATCCCGACATCGGCAGTTTGTTAATTATTAAGGAAAAAATAATTTTTTTTTTCACCGTGAAATTGTCACCAAATTAGTAACAAGTAACATATTCTGCGACAATATAAGAGTAATTTTAATAAGAGTAAAATTAACAGGAATAAATGTGAATGAAGGAAATTTTAACAAGAGTAATTTCAATATAATTTAAAATTTATTATATTTTAAATCTAGTATATTTTAATCTAGTTAATTTTCTATTTATTTTTATTTTTGTCTATTGATCTCGACTTTATATCTATTTCGAATTGTCAAAGAGTAAAGTACGACAAGCTAATTTATACTGATGATGACTACATTGTAATCGAAATACGTATTTATAATAAAAAAAACTGATCTAGGTAAAGGGGGCGAATTTGAAATTTTATTTCAAAAACCTAGAGTTCTCACTAATTATCATTCGATAATATAATATTTATAGCGTAGGTTTCAGGATATCTTCATTTCTACACTATCAACAATTTTCTATCAAACATTGTCCTGTCTATAAACGTAGACATTTGATGAATACCACTCAGTCGAAAATATTTCGAGTACCTATATATTATATGCAGAGTAGATAAATTGTTTAAAACGTCGTTTAAGCTAAATTGTTTTGGTACACCCAAACCGTTTATATTATACATACCTATACTCGTTTTTTTGTTTGTAACTCTTTAAATAACCCAATATATTATGGGGATATTAGAGAAGCTCTATTTTATAAGCTCTTGCATATGATTTTATTTACTATATAATAATAGTATGAACCGATGCAATGGTAGGTAGATACATACATACATACATTCATACATACATACATACATACATACCGACCGAGCTTTTATTTTAATCACTCTGTTATTAGATTTACTCGTAAAACATCTGAGCCTTTTGTTCTAAAAAGCAGTAACAACAAATATACAATTTCTATATGTTTTTTTTTAATTGGATGTATTTATCCACAGGTTAGTAAGATATGGACACTTATTTATGGTCCATTCAACGCGTCTTCGCTAGTTTTCTACTGAGCTTTGTCGGGCCGTAGATTTTCAATCTGATGTCGAAAGTCGCATTTGACAGTTGACAGCTGTCACTAGCACTGCCAACTCGCTTTATTTACTAGAACAGAAGTATCAGAATACAGGCAAGGGTTTTTTTTTGGGTCGCTGATTTCAAATCCAGTGCCAGAAGTAACATTTGACGAGATTTGAAATCAGCGACGCAAAAAATTCCAGTAGAAAACTATCGAAGAAAAAACTAACTTAAACTAGCTTTCTAAAAGAAATAGGGATATGGGGGGGGGATATCTGGATATCTTCACTATTTGTACAGAATAAATGACAATTCGAAAGTTTTCAATTTCATTTTCTACAAAATTCAATTTGTACACTAAAGGGTTGAAACAATATCAAACATTATATGTAAAAATTAAAAAATTATTATCCATAACATGGAAACTTAACCAAACAATTTCCTGAATGTTATACATAAATAGTTCAATAAAATTATTTGCATGTTTTCTATGTTTAACAACCATTTAATTCGCTTCGCTTTGCCACTAGTTTATTGTAATAAACAATTTAATAATGGTGTTATTGTTATTAAACAGCTTTTATAGCAGAAGTAGCCGTAATGGTTAAACAAGTTGAAGGAAATTGGAATTTTCAATATATAAGACTTTACAAGAAAATTAATAAGATAAAAAACTATACAGAATGCTTCAAAGATGTGCAAATATAATCTAACTAATGCATAATAAACATTGAATATTGAGACACCATTCCAAATAGCCGAGCGGTCTAAGGCGTTATGTCTGCGCAGTATGCATACTTGGAAACTGGGAGGTTATGGGTTCGAATCCCGACATCGGTAGTTAGTTAGTAGTAATTGACTAAACTGTCGGCGTATGGACAATAACGAAGTAACCGGCTATGCTTGAGAATGTTTTCTGCAGTTTCCTTCACGTACTCCAGATGAATATCGGCATATCAGAGTCGGCTGCAGCCGCATATCTTACCAATTCCTAGTCTACTCATAAATACCTTCTACTCCACTTACATCCTCACATCCTGAGGCATCACGATGGACCTTATGGTCGAAGTGTAGCCCGTCATCATTAAATTATTATTATAATTTTGGTCATCATTTTTATCTGTTGCATTTCAACTATAACTTCCCTCTATTATCACGGTTGCTGTGAATGTTAACAACCTTGGTAATTTACACATAAAAATAATAACAATTCATAAATGAAATTCTAAATATCAATTTTAATTAATAAAGATCAATTATATCTTTTACATGTATTTATTATTTATTTAAATAATAATTATTTAATATAACGAACATCTACTTTACAAGACAACAAACAAATCTATTTAATCTTTGACAATTGGTATTTTGTATAATGCAATTATGTTTCATCAAAATTTCGAAATCTCATATCGATTAGTTATCAACAATTATTATATACATAATCATTATTATGGTATTATCCCCAACGATTTTAGAAATTTTCTAAGAAATATTAAAATCAAAAATGTTTCCCAAGATAAGGAAAGTTAGAGGAAATTTATGATAAATTTCATGAATTAGAGAAAAGTTATGATAAAAGTTTGGAATGTTAATACTCGTATCTGATAACTTGTAAATACTACAACTTCTGAAGATATAAACCAGGGATGCTATGGAGCTCCGTAACCGTAACCGAAACTATTGGATATCCGAAGTAAAAATATATCCGTAATCGTAACAGTATCCGTTTCACAAGTTTCGGATAGTTTCGTATAAGGGCGGAGTCTAAATAAAACGACATGTTTCGACTCCAACTCTTAAATTTATTGCATTTTTATTTTAATAGATAAAACGTAAAATTGAGAAGTTATATAATAATTATTTACCTATATGACTGATTATAATACCAAATGATAACCTAGACTAGATAAAAGCTATAAATAAAACCAAATTATTACATACTATTTGTGTTTATATTTTACTTCAATCTAATATTCGTAACCGAAACTATTCGAAACTAACGGATAATCCGAAATAATTACATATCCGTAACCTCGGATACGGTTACCGATATAATTTTATTCATATATCCATATCCGTATCCAGATCCGAAATATCATATCCATAACATCCCTAATATAAACTTGACATTAGCCCCGTTTTTACACATACAAGTCTTGATGAAATACGCTTGTAGTTATAATTCGTTCAAAATTCTTTGAGATCTGACAAATTGTACAATTTATTTTGATGTATCGTGTATTGTGTCCAATAACATTGAACTTTTTTACCGCACCAAAAACTATATATAAATCAATTTACAAAGATTCTTTATATAATATGCCTGTATAAACTATAATATAATATATAATAATCGTTTGTTCAATATCAAATCGATGGCAAATAAAAAATAATAAAAATTGTTTTTTGATAAACGATAAAATATTTGTTTCGTTCATGATAATAAAATATAAATAAAATCCAAGCTGATGTAGGAACTATTATTAAAAACTAAAATTCAACAGAACGATTCAAAAGTCAGTGTATACTTTTACTTAAATTTCATATTTTGCCTCAATTCCTAGAACAATTATTTGTATTTTATAAATACGTATTTCGACTACAAGGTAGTCATCCTCAATATGAATTAGTTAATCGTAACTATCTCTGGGGTATGGAGTCAGAGATATGTTGCTCGTTGCTAATTTGGTGCATGTCTCACAATAATATTAAATAAGTTTTGTCTTTTATATGATCTGACTTAAGTTGAAGGATTATTTGAGTTGACTGACCAATTAAAGGATTAAGAGATTAGGAGTTGAAATTTTGTGTGTATGGTTTAAAGCTGAAGCTTTCAGCTTTCATGAATAAATAAATTCGATCGATGCATTTATATCTTTGGAATTATAAGAGATAGAAGAAAAATTTTATAATATAAAAATATTATTATTTTTTTTTAAATGAAAAATAATGTTAAAAACTTTTTTTTTCATAAACTTAATACTTTTGCTACAATTTCATCTCCAACTGTAACTCCCGTAGGAGTATATACTATGGGTGCATTCACAAATATAAAACAGTATACTGGCCAGTGCTAATGACATCATGGAATCGACGCCATATTGTACTGGTGTACCGCCATATTGTACTGGTGAGAAAACTGTGACGTATTATTATTTTGTCGGGTGTATGCATCAGACTGTTTAGAACTTCTTTTTATATAAAATAATTCATTGTTATTACAAATAATGGCATCTGAAGAAACTAAATAAGCACTACTTTCAATATGGCAGCAGTTTAGGACGTCACGCGCTGGCCAGTGTATTTTTGAACGATTCAGCTGTATGACGTCGATTCGTGACGTCATTAGCACTGGCCAGTATACTGATTTATATTTCTGAATACACCCTATATATACAAAACTAGTATACTCATATAGAATGCGTATATGCGTTCGGTATTTGAGATTCATAATTGTATATAGCTGTGCGAATAATGAACTCCAGTATATACATGATATTTAAACAATTTACAAAGATGATTGATGCATTTCAGTTGTAATTTTATACATCTGTTAAGTTTGTACATCATGGCTCATGACAAAGGCTCATGAAAAATTTGTAAAACGTCAAAAGTTTTCCTTTGTTAAAATGTATTTATACATAAAAATATTACTGTTTCGAAATATATCATTTTGAATAAAAACAACGATAAAGTTATTGGTAAACAGATATAATAAGCCTTCATGTAATAATCATTTTCCAATAGATAAAAAATTAAGTGTTATAGTTGTTATAGTCGATCTTAGTATTACTAGATATGGTACTAAATATACTACATATAGTAAAATATATATATTACTGACTAACAAGAAAATTTACAAGTGATATAACGGTAATGTATACATATCTGTATACATATCTATATATATATATATATATATATATATATATATATATATATATATATATATATATATATATATATATATATATATATATATATATATATATATATATATATATATATATATATATATATATGTATATATATACAGAGAGGGTGTTGTGAGTTGCAGGTCCGTCCGGGGATGAGCTCTATCGATTTGTGTACAATTTATATCTTTATCTAACCTGTAGTTGATATGTATGCTTTCGATGGTATTTTATCTCTCTCACAATTTTCATATTATAAATGACTCAACATAGAAATGAAAACACTATATACATATATATATATATATATATATATATATATATATATATATATATATAATACTCGATGATCAACATCAACTGATAATAATGATATGATATGATATCCAGAAACTTTGGAATGTTAAATTTGGTCTAGTACTTTATTCGCTGACAAATCTTCTGTCTTAAAGAATATTTTAAAGATATGACCATTAGATAATTAATATTCAGTTATAAATATTTATTAATTAAAATATCTCCGATTAAGTTTTAAGATGAATATTATAAATTATAGAAAGATGAATGATCGTTATGATTTTGGTAAATAGCTCTACCATAAGCTCTTACTTTAGTAAACTTAAATTTGACTTTACTATTGCAATTAGGTACAGGAATGTCTTCATCCTTATTACCCCATGTTACTGATTGAAAAAAAGATTATTAGAATTACGAGTCACATGATATCATTTTTATGGACTCGTAAACTTTGTATATTAAATGTATATATTGATAAACCTGGCCTGGTCTTGATAAATTTCCCTAACTCTGATTCTAATGTAAATAATGGATTTAATGCCTGTCTTTCAAACTCTAATATTAACGGAAGAAGTGACGCTTGTTCGGTTCTACCATGATGAAATGTAGAATCATTGGTTTTCAGATAAAATATATAATTTTTCTTTTGTAGTTTTTCTCTACTATATCATTTTAATAAACTTTTATGTCTTAATAGTAGAGTTGATTTAATATTATTTTAATGAATTGTTTAAAAAG
This sequence comes from Nineta flava, assembly GCA_963920215.1. Lineage (NCBI taxonomy): Eukaryota > Metazoa > Arthropoda > Insecta > Neuroptera > Chrysopidae > Nineta > Nineta flava. The sequence goes on along the minus strand of OY986045.1, from coordinate 58,319,301 downwards.
AAGTATAACTTCTTACATGCGTATATAAGTACACACACATACTTATTTTTTCGCTAAGGTTTCATATTGAATATACCAGAATATCTTGGTATATTAGTACAAATGGATTACTACCGGTTAGACACATCATGAGGCTAACTGTGGACGTAAAGCCCATTTTAACGCGATTTAAAATTCGATGAACAACAAACTCCGAATAATTGCAATTAATGATTTGCATATCTAACATTGCTGTCCACATGAAGTTACTTATGTCCAAACATACTACTTAAATGTCAAATTAAGTAAATGTTAGTCAACTCCCTGAGTATAATATAACCGAAAGGCAAATATACTAACAATGGATAGTTTTTATAATTTATTTGGGCCTTATTCATTCGGTTTTTGAAAAAAGCTGTTCATTATAAATATACTAACAACTTTTACTCGAAAAATTTCCCCAAAATTCCAATAAATAAGGCACAAATTCAAATATACAATTATGAAAAAAAATACCGCTAATTTTATGGCCCCCATAGTTCATCAGATAGTGAGATATATACATTCGATTATAGTATCTCGGTTATTTAGTGATTGGAACACAGGTCCGTAAAACAAGAGGTCGTGAGTTCGATTCCCATCAAAGATGTATATGATTTTTTATATCAAACTTTAATCTTAAAATAGTATAATTTCCAATAGATATATTTCCTAAAATGTTATATTATTAGGTGAACTAATGTTTATTAAAATATGGATATGGCATTAACAAATGTGGTTAAAATTTTGTAGAATAATTAAATATACAAATTAGTTTGTAAATAATTTTATGGTTTTAGTACCTAACTAACAATAATAATAACTAACATAACGAGTATGACTAGTAGGTCGTTTAGTATTGTTTGTTTTGGTTAGTATTACTAAAACTGTTATTAGGTAGGTAGGTACCACTACTAGCTAGTCCATAGTCCATACACGATCATATAAGTACTTTGTTAAATACCATAAAACTAATAATTCTAACAAATAGAAATTTGTATATTTAAGAACCGCATACAACCAACCACCACCATTCATTGTTGTGGATACCAAACCTGTATGAGAAATTTTATTGTAAATACATTTATTATTGAGTATTTTGCTCTATTGACCAATAATACATTTTCGCTTCATTGGAGTGTACATACACCATAGATGTGTATACTGGGCTCTAGATGGCATATACAATTTGGTAGTTATACCGTCTGTTTAGTTTACATCTTCGTATCATAGATCCCATGAGTATGAGAGAGTACATATGTACATATACATTAAGCAATGTGTATGAAAAGGAGGTCTTATAGCTTTGATATACAAGCATATGTTTCAAAATAATGAATAATATTTATAACGAGTATGAGAGAGTACATATGTATACATTAAGCAATGTGTATGAGAAGGAGGTGTTATAGGTTTGAGTGGTTGGTGACCACTCGAACAGTTATGAAAATTATGCTTGTTTATCAAACCTATAAGACCTCCTTCTCATACACATTGCTTAATGTATATGTACATATGTACTCTCTCATACTCGTGTGTTCTATGATACAAAGATGTAAATTAAATATAGTGTATAGTCATTTATCCAGTAAATGCCACACATGCTGTCAAACTAGAGCAATAACTAGTGATGCTGCGAGACAACACGAGAGAAGAGTAGCATGTCGTTTGTATTGTATCGATTTGTCAAAGTATTCTATGGTCTCACCTCGTCTCGTTTTTACAGTTGAAAAGATTCTGGAAAAATTTGTATTTATAGAAATAATTATTATTACTGGCCGATTGAGAGATAGATTGTAGAGGCTATTCTGGACGGGACACACTTCGACCATAAGGTCCATTTTGATGCCTAAGGATGTGAGCATGTGAGGACAAGGAATTTTGTGTATAGACTAGGAATTGGTAAGATGTGCGGCTGCAGCTAACTCTGGTAGGGACTATGCTGATATTCATCTGGAGTTCGTGAAGGAAACTGCAGAAAACCTTCACAAGCATAGCCGGTTACTTCGTTCTTGTCCATACGCCGACAGTTTAGTCAATTAGTCGCCCCATTTTTTTCTTAATAATTGACAAACTACCGATATCGGGATTCGAACCCATAACCTTCCAGGTCCAAGTAGACATAACACCTCAGACATAAAGCCTTAAACGTCTCGACTACTTGGACGGTGGTCGATTGATATGTTTAATAAGAAGTAAATAAAAAAGTTTAAGTAATGAAAACGCGACTACGAAAAAAGTACATTACACATTTTCGGCATCTGCGAATTAAAACCATTCATTTGAGACCAAACTCGATACATTTGTGAATTTTTATTTTTGGCAAGCGTATTTTACAATTTATATCCGACATGTTGTATTTAATATGACGTCACATAGTTTATAATTTGCGGATCACTAAGACCAAGTGAACGACACACGTTTTTTTTGCGGCAGGGAGGTGGGAAATTCATTGACGCATTTTTTTAGTGGGACGCCTGGCCAGCCAGACTACCCACTAAAATCCACCCCCCGTTTTGGGGCTCTGAGAGCTTGCTCATTAGACCCTATTAAGTACATTATGATTCTAATTACTAGTATTATTAAATGTATATTTTCAACTTCAAGTAGTTTATATTCTAATAATTACTAATATATAAAAGTGAATACGTTAAGTCTATTTGTACGTTTATTTGTTTGTCTGTCTGTGAGGCTGTCTGTTTATTCTTACCTTTTGCTTTAGTATTTATTCAGTACTTAGAACAGAGAAATGAAAATGAAGAACTTAATAATAATTATCTAACAAACAAATAATAAATAGAAATAATGTACTTATTATTATACTTTAATGTACATAATACTATTGTTAACTATTTTATTTCTATATTCTATGAGTGTAGAGGAATTCTGTACAAAACCGGATACCAATGCAAATTTGCGAAACGTTTTCCGTTCGACTATGGAACTCTTTAGTTAGCAACACAGACTTGTCGCTGTAAATACACGTTTTGTTGATTTCGTTCATTTCTTTTGTTTATTTGTTGATGGTTTGATGGAATCTATGTTTGATGGAATCGATATTTTCATTCTTTTACGGTGATATTCTTGGGATTTTGTGACTATGTATTTAAGGTAGGCCGACCACGGATAGATTGACGGTTAAATGACAATAGATTTTATGGTAATCAATACTTTTGGATATTTTTATGGACAATGGTGGAGAAAAAGGTTTCTTACCGAGTTAAAATTTAGACAATAGGGAATATGCATGAAAATTTTTTTTCACTTGAATTGAAGCATGTTTACTTGACAAATATCAAGGTAAAATTACTTTTTAAATAACTTTAAAAATAAGCGAGATATGAATGGTTGAAATTCCCGATTAGACAAAGAGGGTGATAGCCCTCTTGTTATGTTATGTGACGTCATATTACACTTTCACCATTTAAAATACACGTAAAACTCCGTTTTTAGCATTTTTGTAAGAAAGAGACAGATAATTATCTTTAAAAGCTTATAGCTTCCATGATATTTTAATTTCATTTTTAAATATGATTACAGTATTAACATTATTTTCATATTCTGAAAATAAATGTGAAAAAAAAATTTCATGCATATTCCCTATTATGTTTTTACAACTCGTTAAACAGAGTTAACACGTAACCTTATGGGAACATATATTTCATCGTAGATAATAATGAGATTTGACCGAGAACTTAACAATATTTCTCAACAGATTGGAACATTAACTTTTGAAATTTATATTTTTATATGTATTTTGTGCTTTGCTGGTTTTGTTCGGGGATTTATAAGTGTTTTTGTGCTTTTGCGGTTGCTTCAAATCTACTAATCAAATCTAAAATAGGTATAAATCATACGATTAAACTTTTTGTAAAACTATTTTATTAAATTTATGAAGTTATTATTATAAAGATGTCTTTATAAAATTTTAAAATTTAAAAGTTTATAAAGTTTTATTTAATTGCTGATTTGACTTTACATCGAAAGGACGATAAAAGCGAAGTACAGCGAATTCGGTTGCAATACCGAAACCTTTTCCCAAAACCTTGGTTTTCGATGTTAAATTTGTGTGAATACCGGGATTTTAGTATTCTCGTAATTATTTCGAATTTTATAAATAATGATTATGTTTCTGTACGGTTTTGTTCTGGAAAAAATTTAGACAAATTGGCTATATATGTATGTTTTGGATATTATTAAAAAACTTTTTGTACTGTAGGCTTTATTAACTATTAAGGGGTTCGGGGGCGCCAGGTTAAATGATGGAGGGATGAGATTGTGGAATTTGCAGGTGATCAATGGATGCGTGAGACCGAAGATAGAGAAAACTGGAAACTACTAGGGGAGGCCTTTGCTCAACCAGTGGGCTGATTATGGATCTTATTATTATTATCATTGTAGGCTTAACTTTATTGGCCTGGGTTCCCCTATTTGATATTAATATTCATTTCTAGATTTTATTCATCATAATTAAAACACAGGGTTTGTCAATCACATCGAAATATAACAACTTTTTACAGAAACGTGGAAGCTATAGAAATCTTTCAAATACATGCGGTTCCAGAAAAATAATTTTATTTCCTTTTTAAGAGCTCGTATCTCGTAATCAAAGGTATGGCCGCATTCTAGTTGATATGAATTATTTCTGCATACTTTAGAAACAAATTTCGGGAACACATTTCGAGCATAAAGCTTTTTCGATCCGCAGTTTACATGAACTTTTTGATGAACTCAACTTTCTCATTTTGATGAACTCTGCCATATTTATAATATAAAGTCTGTAAAACGTAAAATTCAGTGTAATCTCAATATAATTTTCAATATTGAAAACAAGCAATGAATTGGTTAACCCTTAATAAATACATGCATTATTCAATAAGATTTGTTTTAAGTACGTACTCAATGTGTATTCGATTACTATACACCATCCTGGAAAATTGTCTCATCCGAAGCCAATTGATCTACTTAAATCTGCACTTGCATCTTGTTGAACTATTTTTACGCGAAATTAATTGATAACGCCTTTCAAACAAGTTGGGAGAACACTTACACGGCATTTTGTGTATTTAAGATTAAGTTAATGCTTTTATGAACTTTGTACATAGAGAAGAAATATTTGTTTGACAACCCTCAAACAAACGTTGCGAAAACACTAGCTGTCTATTTTATGAGATGTGATTTTAAAATACAGTACAACCTCGATTTACCGAGCTGACCTCTGGCTATACCTATACATACATATATAAATATATATATATATATATATATATATATATATATATATATATATATATATATATATATATATATGTATATATATATATATATATGTATATATATATATATATATATATATATTTATATATATATATATATATATATATATATGTATCTCTATGTATGTATATATATACATATATATATATATTTATATTTGTATATATATATATATATATATATATATATATATATATATATATATATATATATATATAATATGCCGAATAGGCAAACGAGAGATGTTTTCTTTAGGACGAACTGATTAACACTGAAGACTAACTTAGCTGGTCCCCGAGAGAAGATTCAATGTTTTTCAGATGCAAAACGGAATGAAGTGAAAATAAGGCGTGTAATTTTACATAAAAATATTACATATAACGATGAAGTTGTCAATCAACAATTTACAAATCGTAAATTCCAACGAAGTCAATATTTGCACCAGATTTTGGGTTTTAAAATACATGCATACATACATAATGACCTTTTATGAAAGAAAATCAGGTATAAAAGACATGCAGTCACACTCACAATTATAAAACATCGGAAGAAAAAAATTTTTCCTGTTGCCACCAACAATTAACTTTTGTGTTAGCGCCGATGCAGGTGTTCTTAAGATGAGTCATCATGACCCCGGTAAATCCAAATCAGGGTACATCGAGGTTGTACTGTAATATCTTTTTTTTAAATATATTTAGTGTACCTTATATGAATCAATATTCGATATTCAGATATATATTAAATTACATGGTGTAATTTAATACACAATTTGTTTGTATCGTCAGTAGAACACGTTCGGTTTGCTATAAATAGATGGTAATACTTAATATTATTATTCATTTGAACTGAGAGCTTTATCCATTAAAGTGGGTATTAAAATCCACTTTATTGTCTTTATATTTCATAACGATAGAATCTATTATTTACGTAATATTCTAAAGTATAAACAATTAGGGAAGACAATAACAAAATAGAATAACAATAAAATGCCGTTCTTTTAAGCTCTCGTCATCGACACTTTTAATTTGTATTTATAAAAAAATAGTGTTATTAATTTAGTTCTCTTGGAAAAGGTTAAAAAGTAAAAAAATCTGTAATGTACGCAACGTATACCAGTCCAAGTGGCCGTGCGGTTTAAGGCGTTATGTCTGCGCAGTATGCCTACTTGGAAACTGGGAGGTTATGGGTTCGAATCCCGACATCGGCAGTTTGTCAATTATTAAGAAAAAAAATAAAATAAAGGGGCGATTAATTGATTAAATTGTCGGCGTATGGACAAGAACGAACGTTTTCTGAAGTTTCCTTCACGAACTCCAGATGAATATCGGCATAGTTCCTATCATAATTGGCTGCAGCCGTATATCCTACCAATTCCTAGTCTATACACAAAAATTCCTTCCATTCCACTCTCATCCTAACCCTCTAGATTGTAGAGGGTCCTGGACGGGTTATACTTCGATCATAAGGTCTATTGTGATGCCAATGGATGTGAGGATGTGAGTAAAGCATAGCCGGTTACTTCGTTCTTGTCCATACGCAGACAGTTTAGTCGCCCCTTTTTTTTTCTTAATAATTGACAAACTGTCGATGTCGGGGTTCGAACCCATAACCTCCCGGTTTCTAAGTAGGAATACTGCGCAGGCATAACGCCTTAGACCGCAGTGCCACTTGTGCGTGTATGTAACTCAACATCTTAATTTAACTAACTGTCAATATTTGGAGGTTATGCGATTTTTTAAATTGATAAATACTATTTTGTCAATTTAAGCTCATTTATTAACTATTGTAAATTAACAGAAATAATTTCTAAGAATTTTCTTAATAAATAATAAACTTTGCAGACATACAGAAAAATCCTAAGATATTTAAAATCCTCATTTTATCATAAAAATATATGTAAATATGTTTCTTTATTCTAAATTCATCACAGACAACAAATGAAATTTTCAATAAAAGAAGGCACTTAACAAAATGTTAATTTTTTTCTTTAATAGATTAGATTTTTACATTCGATACAAAAAAGAGTTACTATTAAAAAACTATATAAATTTATAAAAAAAAAAAAATTGTGTCTTCGAAATATTATCATAATTGTTACAAGATTTCAGCATAGTTTTCTTTACGCAAGTCTGTTGAAATTAGATCATAAAGTTTATTGAGCTAGATCAGGGTTTCTCAAGAAATACTGTACATTTTTTTTCGACATTTTGACAATACTAATTTGACAAATATAAATTTTATAACCGACTGCTATTAACGCCACAAAACACATTGATTATTTGTTATTACCTACGTTAAAAATAAACCAAGATATTATATTCCATCGAAGAAATAGTTTGGGAACCCCTGAACTAAATACTAAACGCGTTAAATTAATAGCCTGTATAAAAAGAATAAAAAAAATTTGATATTAACATTTCCAATTCAAATTAACATTTTATTAAAATTGGTTTTGTCAAAAACATAAAAAAAAAAAAATGGAAAGCAAATCAAATAGTCTTCTATCTTGTATACCATAATTTTGAATGGCGATTGATTTAACTAAAAAATTTAACAAAAGAGATAAAACAATTTTTATCAATAAAAATTTTATTGAAAAACGATAAAAAAATTACATCATAATTTTTTTTTTTCCTATTCGAATATATTACATTAATGGTTGAGGTTTGTACAGAGTGTTGCAAGGGCATTTTTCAAAACTCTCAGAGTGTACATTACCTAATTTATTAACATAGTTGCTACAAGTTTATATATAAAAAATTATATTTCCCCATAATCTGCTCTCTGTTAATAATGTGGGCATGATGGCATGATAGGTAATAATGGTGAGCATGATAGTGATTTTTTATGTATGTTTTTAGTGTGATGGAATAGTGAAGAATTCTATTTTGACGATTTTTGAATGAAATCTTATATGTAACGTAATATGTAAGAAGAGTGTGTACGATATGTTTATATCCTACTTCCTTATGATTGGTATACTCTGATCATATGACTGGAGTGGTTGACAAAGAAAGACATAGTAATCCAGACGAGAGTTATAGCTGTTAACTAACCTGCGATTGATATATTTCAAGTGAATTTCATCGAGTGCACAGTAATGTAACTTTAGTTATATCAAATTTTTTTATTGCGTTTGAAAACTTTTATCAAAACTTTCATGTATAAAAACTGGCATTGATAAATAGTTTTATCTAATATCAAGAGTCACTCATGAACGTCCTGAACTTTTTTGTCTAATTTTCTGAGGTTATGGATAATTCTTGCACACTCTGTACATTTACATATTGCATGTTGTTCGATGATCCATTTAATTTCGAACATACGAGAACAATGTTGTCATTGTTTTCACACAATACTAGCTGTGAATTTGTGTTGTAGTTTATTTTTTGTATTCATATATTTCCAAATAATTCCTTTTATTTAAGTTGTATTTATAGAGCGTTGAAATAAGTCAGAAGTATCTTCATGTATAACAAATGCCCGTGAAATTTAACCGAATTAAGATGGCGTTATAATAGCAAAATTATTAAAGTTGTTAGAGTAGTAGAGTAGTAGTAGAATAAAACTTAGGTAATAGCTTTAACTTTAGCAGCTTCGTAGCGTTTTTTTTCGACTTTGACTAAAAAATGTACTCTCATGACAATATAATAATCTATTATTTTGTTGGTGAGTTCTCTAAAGTGCTATTACAGCTAACAGTTTGTTATTTTTTTAAATGAATTTCCGCAGGTTTTTGCACTACAGTTTCTGAATATGCTGTTGATTTTCCGATTTTCCAACAGCTCTGAGCACACACTCTTCATTTATTCAGTATAAATAATTATTTGGTTGCATAACAAAGTTATTAACAAGATCATAAACTTCTACTAAGCCTCCAACGAAGGAATTATTGTATATCTTGTATTTATATTATGAAACCGGACAAGAGTCACTAAACTTCTGGGAAGCCTCCAACGAAGGAATTATTGTATACCTTGTATTTATATTATGAAACCGGACAAGAGACACTAAACTGAGTGCAATTGATTTACAATCGTTGTATATCGTGCAATAAAAAATAAACACATTTGGAAACATAAACCGTGAATTTCCATGGAAATTTTTCAACTTCTTTTTTGAGATATTTACAGAAGAATACATATATCAAGGAATACGAATATCATATCGAGGTATCGTAAAATTGGAATGCTTTGAATATAAAGAATAAACTATAAATATGAGATATGGAGATGTTGTGTTCAAAAAATGTAGATACACTATGTTAAATGGTTAGTGGAGATTCGTTAGATATTTACTCTGGCAGAAACCTTCAATGGTTAAATTCATATTTACCCCAAAACAAACCTTAAATGGTTAAATGGTCATAACATAATTTATCCACAAAATTAACATAATTTGAATGTCGAATCCCCGATTGATACAAATTCAGCCAAACGTAAAAATTGCCAAAGCCCTTTTTACTACTCAAAATTTGTATTTTTAGTATATTATTGGCATAATTAATTGTTGAAATGTAACCTGACTAAAGCCACCATCTTGGAATATGATGTCATTAGTAACTTTACCAACAGATGTCTCTTTTTACAAATCTATTCTACGAGTATTTATTCATTGCTAATGCCATTTAGTATTTATCATTTTTGTACTCCTTATGACTCTCCACTATGGTGTATGATTTCATTTTCACTAATTTTTATTTGAAAATAATAATGTTCAGGATATCATCATCATCACTATACGAATATAATTATTGTGAAAAAATTGTTTTGTTCTAATAGAGCGTATTGTTTTAATTAAATTGGAAATTTCAATTAATAATTTTCAAATTTTATTTCAGGATATATCATCCGGGGTTTTGTCATCAAACCGAAACTAAACTGTATTATGATGGTCTGACGCTCAGGTAATATTTTCGTAACGCTAATGCTCATTTACAACTTTCGTTTACCACTTTTTCTTAAGTAAAACTTCGATAACAACATTTCTCCGTCATTGTCGAATGATGGGAGTTAAATTCACTACTCGAGAAAAAACAATAAACTCTTTTCAGGTTTATTTGACTAGTTTCGAAACACAGTTCCTTCTTCAGAAATAAAAATGAAATCCGACATTTCATTTTGATCAGACTTAAATTGTGACTAGAGAATGATTTATGTATTCTAAGGAAATTTGCTAAGTTGACGCAGCTCCTGCGTAACGAATTTTTTTAAATTTCAGTTTTAATTTTGGCCCTACAAACATACCCATAGTGGTTTACATGCTGTTGTTTGTTTTAGAATGTGTTATCGAAATCTGGGTTTTATTATATATATATATATTTTTTTTTTGTTCGATTTCAAAAAGTAATAACTATTGTACAGATAAATTCCTCGATAAATTCGAAACGCATGAATACAGTTTATTTTCTATATCTTTAAATTTAATCAATACAAAACATTCTATACAATTATTTAACATTCATGGTATTTTCATAGTTATTTTATTGTGTGTCGACTATTAATGTGCCCGAAGAATTTTGTTCAATAAATATTCCAAACAGTGTTTAAATTTTATTTATAGTTGTTTATCTGAAAGTTTGTTTATCCTAGGATAAAACAGAATAAATCCAGGTTACAACATTGAAATTCATGATCACATACACAACACTAATACCGGCGAGTTGATAAGTTAAACTGTGTTTCTTGTTAAGTTAGTCCGGTCACGTATACATTTACGGTTAAATAATAATAGATTTTATGGTAATCAATACTTAGAACATATTTATTAGCTATGGTACAAAAAAAAGGCTTCTAACTGAGATAAAATTTAAGTGATCATGTTTTTTTTAAAATTCAACATTTAACAAGGAACCTTATGGGAACATATTATACGAGAATTTTCCGATTTTTCTCAATAAATTGGAATATTATCGTTTGAAAAAGTGTCCGTATGGTCAACGTGTACGTAAATAACTTATAAGAGTAAACTTCAACACGCGTCGAAGCTGACACGCACAACACTTTTCGACAGATTTTGCTCATTTTTTTTCACAAAATAACGTTTCAGAATTTTTGATCGTTTAGAACGTGAGATAGTTAATAGCAAAGTAATCATATTTTCTCACTCTCTCTCATTAGAAGCATGTAAAACTTCATGCCCGTCCAACAGTTATTTGTTGTATTAAAAAACTACACGACAAAATTTAAAAAAAAACTTGGATAGTAATGATAAATATTTATGAAATAAATTTTTTTTTAAATTGCGTTTTACCGTTTTGTTTTCGAAATATAAAAGTTTAACATTATTTTTTTTTTCAAAATTAATAAATTTCAACATTAATTTGTATATATGAATAGTGAATATAACTATGTGTTGTGTATGTGTGTATGAGTATTTGGTCTATAATAAAAGCAAACCGGGTTTTTATCCTGATTATATAAGGCAGTGCTGAAACTACCTTAAGTAGATAGAATAACTATATTGCTTTTCTTTCTCTGCTTTCTCTTTTCTTGGTACCATCGTATTTATTTAAAGATTTATTGATATAAATTTTCGAGAAATTTGTTTGTTTGTTTTCTTTGTGTATAAATTGAATTTTCCAAGAAATTTTGAATTTTATCGTTCAAAATCTCTCATTATATAGTGATTAGCTCTTTTTAGGCTTTATATACTTTTATTGCGTCTTCAATAATTATTCCTCGAAATTTGGTTTTCTTCCTATCAATTTATATAAAATTCCATCAATTGAGAAAAATACAGGATGGGTTAATAATATCAGTTGTGCATTCAGTAGGAATTTGTTTATTTATTGAGATGAATAATTTCTTGACAAATTGTTCCCATACTATCGCCCCCCCTCTCTCCTTCGGTACCCTATTCAATTCGGAATGAAGAATAACATTCGTCTCTGTAATGCTGTTGATAAATGCTTTATGTAATGTAAAATATGTGATTGACAGTTTTATCAATATTGTCAATAGTCAATAATATCAACATTTGACAATAGACGGGAGAAAAAAGAGAATGAAAAAAATATGGAAAACTAAAATATTCAATATAATTTTATTTTCACAATAATAGAAAACTTTTAGTTCTCCGCAACAACATCAAATGTAATTGAATATTTCTAAGAAGAGAAATTATTTTATGACAATCACACACTTACACACAGAAAGTCAAGCTGATACCATTAAGGATTCAGTAGGCATTTTTTGTTTGTTTTGATAGTGGGGATATTATAAAGTGATTATATATCGTCTATTTTCAGCAAATAAATAATTTAAAAAAATTAAAACCCGTCTAAGAAAAAAAGCAAGTCTACAATCCCATCGATCCCTTGATGGGGAGGGCATTTGTACAGTGGAGTTCGCCAGTTGTTCCAAGGAGATTGTTTCTGACAGCATTTAACACTGCTGCCCTAGCCTTCGACTAGTTCTCTAGACATAATGCCTCGCACCGTAGCTTCGGTTTTGCATGGTTTCCTGGTCGTGCTTCTCAAGGCTATCCTATCCGGCATGGGTATTCATGCCGGATGTTGATAGTCTTACAATGCCGAATTACGTATTTTAGGACTTAACTTCACTTATGTCCTGTAATTAAGGCAAGAGAGGTTATAAGCTCACCGATACAGGTTCCTGCTTGTAGGGCTGTCACTTCGCAGCTGCATGTTTGCCATGTCGTGTAGTTCCCCTCTTAACTGAGGGCATCGCTACTACCAAGAGAGTCCCAGTACCAGGTCTAAGTTGACAACTTACACTATTATAAACCAAGTTGATTGGACCAGGATCCGGATTATCTCCGGAAAGCTTAACGGAGCCCACTCACCTAGTAAAGTGTACGGAAGTACACTTTACTAGGTATACAGGCAGTTGCGGTGTACAAACTCCTTAACCGCTGTGGCAATCGTCTTGGGTGAGAAGTACTAGAACTACAAACCGCCTCCATAGACTTCAATCAGTGCATATTTTGGGACACTCTGTATAAATTATAAGAGAAGGTAATTTTATCAATAATTTACGAACTCTCTTTTGTCGTTTCAACTATATACATGTGCAAAATTTCCATTCTCTTGGGATGTCTGTATACCATCAGACATCATACAGAATACCCACTTGATGGAAATTATTTTTGGTATAATAATTTTTGGAAGAATATAAATAGTAGAATAAATTGTGATTATTGAAAAGAGCCTTACAATTATAAAAATTTATCCTTTTAGAAAAATGAATGCTCATTTAAGCATGAAAAAAAAACTTATTCAAGTGTGGCTTCAAATACAATTGAAATATAAAAACCGATCATGTGTGTTAAAAGTTCAACTTTTTTTTTATTATAATATCAACTGAATTCCGTACCAAACTAATTTTTATCGTTTTTATCAAACTAATTTTTAAGATCGTACGTACACACAAGGCCAGAAAAAGTAGCGTTCTTTTTTTGCAAAATTTTATAGTTGATTTGTGGCTTATTTCATTCGTTTTTTGAAAAAGTTGTTCTTTTAGCTTCGACTTAAAGTGGTCATCACAAATATTTTATAGTTTTAGTACTCTGTAACTAAAATATTTACAAAAATATTTGTAATTTTAATGTTCTGATAATCATAATAATAAATTTTTGCAAGTGTCACCAAGGTAACTTTGATTTGATATTATGATTCCTTTAGCGTAAGAAATTTCTCTTAGCCAATGAGTTCCTTTGTAAATTTGTAAATTGTAAATAAAATACAGGGAGCGTTTAGAACCGTATGAAATATGTTAAAGGTCGATTCTCAGGGTCAAATTCAGAAAAATGTATTTAATAATTATAATGGATTTTCGTCAAGTAACAATATTCAATACAAAATTATAAACATAGGCTGAAAAATAGTTTTCGAGACTGCACTGGAGATGCAGAAATAAATCCCTTTCACCGAAATATACTATTGCGAATCTTACGAAGTATAAAAGTCGAATAAAATAGCCGACCGCCCTCAAAAAGTTGAGGGTGGGTAATAAATATAAACAAATTTTCAAAAGTTGACAAGTCGAACAAATAAAGAAACAAAAAAGTTAAGTAAACATACTATTTGAGTTAAACGATTTTATTCTACAAAATAATCCATGGAATCAAAATCAGTCAAGTAGTTTTTGAAAAATATGAAGAAAAAAAGTTTATGAAGTTCAACCTGTACCTCGAAATGGGTTCGAATCCCGACATTGGCAGTTTGTCAATTATTAAGAAAAAAAGGGGCGGTTAATTGACTAAACAGTCGGCGTATGGACAAGAACGAAGTAACCGGCTATGCTTGAGAAGGTTTTCTTCAGTTTCTTTCACGAATTCCTGATGAATATCGGCATAGTTCCTATCATAGTCGGCTGCAGCCGCATATCCTACCAATTCCTAGTCTATACACAAAAATTCCTTCGACTCCACTCACATCCTCACATCCTTAGGCATCACAATGGACCTTATGGTCGAAGTGTATCTGTATCTCGAAATCGAAGCTTGAAATCATCATAATTCTTCTATTTGGGAGATCTATTGCCTATTAAATTTTCTGGTTTAAAAATTTAAGTAAGACACGCTGTACCTATATATATATTTTTAATTGATTTTCGTAAAGTTATATCGTAAAATAATATAGAGAAGACACAAACCACACAATTGTGTGAAATTGTTAATAAGATATGAAAAGCTTATTTCTCAGAAGTGTTACCACAGCAAATTTATTATTCACTAATAGCATGGCAAAATGGCTCGGGCTGCAGCTCTTTGATGTTACATACCAAACTAGAGAAGTTAATAGCAGCACAGAATTAAAATCAAAATTCAATTTGTTCTAAAAATTGTGTTCTTATTTTTTTTCAATTTTAATTTTTGTGAAAACATGGAAAATGAATGTTATAATTTAATTATTTTGAGTGTTTTTTTCTTTCAAAATTTAATTATTCCCATGTAATTAATTGTTTTAGGTGTGATGATGTGTTTTTATTAAAAGATATTTTCTCGTAAAATATTATAATTATATTAAGAAAAAAAAATGTTATTTTTGTTTTCGACAAGGTTGTAGTTTTTTTTTTTATATTATACGTGCAAATGATTTCAAAATTCGAATCTATATATAAGACTTTACCTCAATTTATATATCAGACTAGTACGTAGTATATTTATATATGGAGGATATGTAGGTATCTTACGCTAGCTAATCAATTTTATCTAGCCGCAAAAAACAGTAGTTAAAAGAAACTAAAAAACACGCTTTTATTATGCACTAAAAATTATAAAATAATGAAATTGCTGCTCTACTGCAGACGCCACGCCTCTTTAGAATATGCGCTCTATGCGCTCTGTGATTGGTTGAATTTATTAATGTTTAATTGATTATATTTCAAAAGCTAAGCGTCAAATCGAAAATCTTTATTAAACTTTTTTGCTTGTTTTTTGCAATTCTACACCGTGATATAGTTTGCCTGAATGAATTTCAGAATAGCCTGTATAATATAAGCATTATACAAATATTTTTCACCGTACTAAGAAATTTTCTAGCAGCAGAAAAAAATTACATACATTATAAATATTAGTTTATTCTCTACCATTTGATACTAAAATCAAATTTTTTGCTAATGTCGTTCTCGAATGAGAGCCCATTGTTCACAGCGTCCACCATTTATTATATTGAAATTTTATAAATATTTTTGATCGTCTGATTTCAAATTATCCGGACCTCGTATCATACCTTGAGAGAGAAAACTCTTTCCACGCTCACAGAGAAAAATCTCTAATCTTGTCTTGATCGAAAAACAAATTTGAAAAGCAATTTTACTATTCACAACGTCCAGAAAATAGTTTAATCAATTTTTTTTTAAAAACTTCGAATAATAATCGATATTGACGTTTCTCGCGGCAACTAAAAAAATAATACAATAAAATCTAGGCGGGTATGCAACAATGATTTATGTAATCAATATCAGTTCAACTGGAATATTTAAAGTTGTTGACTTTTTAATACAAAAATTTATAATTTAAATTTACTGAATTTAAATTGAAACTTACAGAAATTTTTACAATATTATTAAAATATATATAATCTAATAATAAAAACGTTTATGTGTGCAATTCATAATTAAAATATCAAACTTTCTTCATGAACTTTTAAAAATCGATGGAAAAGAGATAATAATAATTAGAAAGAAGGGTACCGCAAACGGGTCCCTAGCACTTAGACCAAGGGGTCCTCTGTGCCCATGAAACAGAGAAAAAAGATACTAAATTAAAAGCGTAAAAATTGTAAAATTGTTGTATGAAATTTCCATTTACCACACAATGCGCAAAACGCTTTCACAATATTCTAATTTTTCACGTTATCTATTCATAAATTCATGTATGTCAGTTATTATGAAAATATGAAAAAAACTTATGTAATTGATTTATATGCACTTTAACTACATGTAAAAAAAATCAAGCCTTAATCTTTTTGAAGCTCCAGTGTTAGTAAATCCTTAAATTAATTATAATTTCTCATCTTTCACCATCGCTTCCTCCAATATTTGGTACAGTTTGAAGCTAATATAATAAGTGAAGATAATATAATAGGTGAAGCTAATATAATAAGTATGCTAAAAACATTTAATTAATTATCAACCTTTAATTATCATTTCTACATTACCATGTTGACTATGAATACAGTCACACTTTTTTGCTTTCATTTTACAGAGTGGTAACATTGTAGATAGCGTATATTATATTGTACATAGGATGTTCTTTATCTATCTGTATGTATGTATGTATGTATGTATGTATGTATGTATGTATATATATGTATGGATCTGTGTGCTTTTAACAATTTCCTTTAAATTAAATTAAATGTAAAGTTGATGACATCATCATTATCATTATTACTTTGCGCGCTGCAATATATATAAATATATATATATAGTAACAACCAGGTATTCCAAAATTTCATATCTTTTGACTTTAAAAAGTAATTTGTTCAACTATTCTCATGTCAATTGTAAATATTTAATTTAATTTATCATATTTTTTTTTAAATTGTAACCATAATTTGTTTGTATATATGTATAAATAGTCTAATGAAAAAATAAACTAATGCAGTATATTTTAAATATACTAATAGATAGCATACTATGTCTCAGTTATGCATAAAATCATTTTATTGGTTAACGTGTATCATGGTTGATAGCTCCATCTGGAAGTGGCTCCCTGTGAGACGCTTCATTTTTCAGGTATAAAAATTGCCTAAGTGGGACCGACATGGATAGCCACTGAAACATAACCTATCATGCCATGGTTTATTTCTACATGCGACTTCAGTTGCGAATTCTAATGCGCGTAAGTTTTTACATGCACAAATTTTAAATGTTTTTTGTTGTTGTAAATTTCCGTCCATCTATCTATTGTTAGTATAGTTGCCTCTCGGCTACATTATACCAACGGAAATGACTCGCGTTTACTAAATTTGACATTTAAGTAATAATGACTGAATATTGATAACGTTCTTTGACATCTCTATATGAAAAATCATACACATCTATGATGAAAATCGCATCCATCTTATCCCCACTACATCAAATCAAATATTTGATGTCAAATATTACACACACCCACTTTGTCTAAAAACATTTCGAGAAATTGTAGCCGGACTATTTTGATATAGATCGTTGCAATTAGATATAAAATTATTTGGCAATACGGAATCCACTTACACTGAAAAAACCAGTCCAAGTGGTCTAAGGCGTTATGTTTGCGCAGTATGCCTACTTGGAAACAGGGAGGTTGTGAGTTCGAATCCCGACATCGGCATTTTGAAAAAAATGCCGATTCAATTATTAAAAAAAAAAAGGGGGCTGTTAATTGACTAAACTGTCGGCGTTTGGACAAGAACGAAGTAACCGGCTATGCTTGAGAAGGTTTTCTGTAGTTTCTTTCACGAATTCCAGATGAATCTCCTACCAATCCTACCAATTCCTAGTCTATACACAAAAATTCCCTCCACTCCAGTCACATCCTCACATCCTTGGGCATCAATGGACCTTATGGTCGAAGTGCAGCCCGTCCAGGGGAGCCTCTACAATCTATCTACACTTTCTTGTTTTTTAAAAGTCAAATACTAAAAATGTAATCTTAAAAACATAATGGCTCGTTAGAAAATCCGAAGTTTTTAAAATCAACAAAAATAAGATAAAGAAATATTATTGTCGTTGGTTGTTATTAAGGAGTGTGTAATAACAAAATTCTATATTCAATTGCAGAATGGTAATGTAGGTAATTATAAAGAAGTAAAATTGCTAACTAACTATTTTATGTCAGACAGAATATAGAAAATGATTTTAGGAAAATTTATAGTTCTCTAAAAATGACAGAACAACTCTATCTTACAAACATTACTAATGGGAATACGTAAGGTATTTGACTATTTTGTATGCTAATTTAAACTATTCAAAAAGTACCGTTTAGTCTCACCGATTGTTTATACTGAATTTAAATCGCTATTTAAGGTTGAACGGACAGTAACCAGCAAATCATAATAAACAGAAACATTTTTTTGAACAGAAATTAAAAATTTTAATCTGTAAATTAATTATTTAAATTTAGATAGCTAATCTAACATCACTAGTAATCGGATTTATGTAATTATTTTATTATTAAAAATAATAAATAATCCTCTTTTGACGATTTGACGAAAATTCTCGTGAATTTTTTATCTTTTTAATTAAGATATTTACAAAACTGTACGAGATTTAATTTATAAAAGTAGAAGTTTTGTTAGATATTAGGATATTGTGAAAGTCAAAATGGGACAATAAATAATCGCCGAAATACAATTGAAAATCGAGATTAAATTTAAAATTACCAAAAAAAATGAAGATTTCGTTTCAAATGGCTCGTAAATATGCTCGGACTTACAGACAAAGAACAGAGTAAAGCTCGCGTTGAAAAAAATCCAACGCACGTAAAAAGCTTAGTGCCGAACGAATGCAAGAGCTAGGGCACCGTCGAAAAGCAATGAAAAACGGTGCAAAGCGATTACGTAGCTGTCCCATCATATATACGTCGGCCAGGGACAGACCAAAAGTCTACGGGTCATATACAGGACGTTTTAATGAAAAAACTACGACAGGAACCCGAATTGCGCCTTTATTTTTTTTTATATTCTAAGTTGCAAGTAAGGTATCAAGGTTTGGTATACGAATCTGTGTACATCATAGTTTAATTAATAAATATTATTATTCTATTTGATTATATAGGGGAATTTTTGGTTTTGAAAATTTTTTATTGAAATGTCATGAAAAGTATTTAGAAGGAAATTACGAAAATACGACGATTTTTAAAAAATGATTTCAAAAACTAATTGAATGTTAAAATTATTGTTTCTAGATTCTAATTTTATGTATTCAAAAGTTCTGCGAGTATGTCATAAAAATGTCGTGAGAATTTCATAGCATTTTTTTTCAATTACCTAAAATATTCTGATTATTAGAGGACAAATTACTCTCTAAGATAATAATAGTAAACTATATTGTTAATTAACCTACTTTATCGAACGTTAGGTTAATTGTTTAAACAATTACCCTGTAATTCATTGATTGGTTTGTCCTTTAATAATAATTCCTTTTACATTTCAAAGATATTAAAAACTTATTTGTAAAAAAGGTTATGTCTCTGTTAATATTTAAGTACTATTTAATATTTAAAACGTTTTTTCAAAGACGAATAAGATAATTAAAAGCTGTCAACCCTACAGGTCAATTATTATTCTTCACAAAGAATTATAAAGTACTTATTTTACTCAGAGTTACACTAACTGGGGATAAAATTCAAGTTACACTTCAAGTAAAAATTATATATATTATAAAATGTATATTTTTATATTTTTATTTAATGTTATGCTAAAAAACAAACTTAATGGGTTTTAAAACAGTCCTCCTCAATATACTCTCTTGGCGGACCAGTCCATATAGTCCAGTTGCTTAAAGACGCTCTACTCGGAACTTCGAGGTTACGGGTTCAATTCCCAACGGTAGCAGTTTGTTAATTTAATTAATTGAAAATAAATTAACTAATGGGGCGGTTAATTGACTAAACTGTCGGTGTATGGACAAGAACAAAGATATCACAAGCATGAATATTTTCTTTCACAAACTCTTTCACAACCAACCAATTCCTATTCGATATAAAAATTTCTTGTTCTTTAGGGGTCGTTAAAAAAGGCCTAGAACGGCCTACTTGCCAGGCTTCCACCTACACTCCACTTCATTCATTTCTGTTGATTTAATTTTTACGAAGAATAATAATTTAGAAGTTTTTAGAAGATTTATTTACGAAAGAAAGTAACCAAATTTAATACGTATTTCTCGTAATATATCCGTAACTGTTGAAGAAAATATATATAAAAAGAATGCGTTGCCAATTTAAAAAAAATTTATTCATTAGTACTAAAGTTAGACCACACTTCTTCAGCAAAAGCGAGAGAAAGTAGGAAGGAATGCTAGAAAAACCATTCAGACCATTTCGTCGTATTTATAGTATGATAAGGTGTAAGCGATCTCTATAAAATATTTTTCTTTGTTAAATATTTCGAATCTATTAAAAATAGTTTAACTAATAATTTATTCAAATTTTTTTCAGCGCACTGTCAAAAATTATACACACAAATATACAACATAGTTTATTGTCAGATCTGTCAAATCAAGTCAAATCAATTTCTAATTTACACTGATATTTTACAATAAATATTTAGGAAAAATAAAAAAGGTTATAATTCGTTGTAAGATTATTGATAATACTTTACAACTTTTTTTTTAAATCGTAAATTTTATTAAAGATAAACTCATTTGACTCTAGCCGTAGCAAATGAACGTCCTTAACAGAGGTTTGTGAAACTCAAACTTATTTACAATATAATGGTCGATAAGTCCTTGTGTAAACTCTAGAACGTCAACAATGTTTTTCATACAAAATAATAATAATTGTTGAACGAAATAATAATTAATGTATACATACCCTTTAATCCCCTATACATTAAAATATAAAATAGATGCAAATTTCGCATAGTAACATATTTTGCTTATATTTTCTAATGTATAAAACATCAACTTTTATTAGTATACACAAATTTCGTACAATGTATATGAATTAGTGATGCTACGGAAATATGTCATGAGCACTAACCTAATATGGTCACATAGCACGGTAGTGCATCCGTCAAAGTTTCAGCATAGACACCTATCGGACTATGTCTTTTACGAAGGATTCGAGACAGAATAAAGGCCTCTGTAACCAGCCAAGTACTTGAGGACTGGGAGGTTATGGGTTCGAACACCGACATCGACAGTTTGTCGGTGTCGTAAACTTTTTTTTTAAATTATAAATTCGATTTGTGCCTTATTCATTCGGTTTTTGAGAAAATGTTGCGTATTAAAGAATAAAACGTAAGAATAGTATATTTTGTAATGAACAATATTTATCCGAAGTCTTTTATCGAAAATCCAATGAATAAGACAGAAAGCAATAGGGAATATGCATGATAATTTTTTTTCACATTTATTTTCATAATATGAAAATACTGTTAATACTGTAATAATATTTAAAAACGAAATTAAAATCCGACAAATATTAAGGAAGCTATAAGCTTTTAAAGATTATTATGTGTCTCTTTCTTGCAAAAATACTAAAAACGGAGTTTTACGTGTATTTTAAATGGTAAAAGTGTAATATGACGTCACATAACATATCAAGAGAGCTATCACCCTCTTTGTCTAATCGGGAATTTCAATCATTCATATCTCGCTTATTTTTAAAGTTATTTAAAAGGTAATTTTACCTTGATATTTGTCAAGTAAACATGCTTCAATTCAAGTGATAAAAAATTTTCATGCATATTCCCTATTATGCATTTTTTTAATAAAAAGAACGATACTTTTGTGGCCATGTGAAAAATAGATGGATTTGAATGAAAAGTCCAAAACTAACGAATACATTTGCTTGTCGAAAAAAGTTTCAAATAAAAGAATTGCTCTTATTCGAAACTCACTAATAATAACTTTTTGCAAACATTTTTATCGAAAACTGAACGAATTTGGTATAAATTATCTGTGAAATTTTGGAAAACGAATACCACAACTGAAAAACGTAATACAAAAGTTTTGGTAATTATACCACTATAGCTGGAAAATCACATACATAGTTTAATTAGACCAGAGGTTTCGAAACTTGTCGCTGATAGAACGCTTTTATTTTAAAGTGTAGGTAATTATAAATATTCAATAAAATTCGTAGCTTAGTAGGTAACTCACTGGTTTGGAAATCCAAAAATTTCAATCCCCAACCAAAATGTGTAAGATTTTCATAACAAATCATTGATTTCAAAATAATGTTGAAAAATCAGCCACCTTTTTCCATCTATTTCTCTAATTATTAAATGCTCAGTGTTGTAACATCACTAAGATACGTTTTTGTATAAAACAACAATTATGCTGAAACAAAAACGCAAGCACCTAATTTAAATAACAGAATTACAAATTTTATCTCCAACAAAATATAAATAAAATGTGAAAACAACACAACAACAAACATTTGCTCTTTTGAGGACTGACTGACTGACTGTCTGTCATATATAACAAATAAAATGTGACGGACGGTATATTTTATTCAAAATAGTCAAAATTAATCTTTAATGTAATTTTAACAAAAACTATACATATTTTATGTTTGTTGTCTTTTATTTTTAACCCGACTTCAAAAAGGACGATGGTTCTCAAATCGTCTGTATTTTTGTTTTTGTTTTTTAATGCAAGTTTTAGATATTATATATACATTTTAACAACCAGTCCAAGTGGCCGAACGGTCTAAGGCGTTATGTCTGCGCAGTATTCCTACTTGGAAACTGGGAGGTTATGGGTTCGAATCCCGACAGCGGCAGTTTGACAATTATTAAGAAAAAAAAACTTATTTGTGTCTGACCCAAATATTTGTGATTCCTTAGAAAAAATGCAAAAAAAAATTTGTTATCGATTTTAATAAAAAATCATTTTCTAGTGTAATCTTGGCCCAAAAAGTACGAAAATCAGGTTCATTTTAACGTCCGACCAATACATTTTAAAATATTCGCTTCTCAATTCATACAGTTTTGAATTTTAACACCATGGGTCTGATATCTTTAAAACCGTTAATCGTATCGTATTCTAACTAACGCCATTGTTTTCGCTAGGTCCAAATTAGCTTAAAACGAAGTTTTTATAAAAATCGGGGACATAAAATTTTCCTCCAATTTTAGCGATTTTATTAAGGGATACCCCTTAGAATTAAATAAATTTTTGTTATCGTTTTCAATAAAAAATCATTTTTTAGGGTAATTTTGACCCAAACGGCACAAATATCAGGTACATTTCAAGTTCACCATACTCGTATGGTCGCTTACAAATTAAAAGATGTAAAATTAACGTTCAATATGTTCACCCTTGTTAGAACTTATTCTTAGTATAACTAAGTTCCTTCTAATGATCAGAGCTATTAACATAATCATAATATATATATATAAAGTATAAAAGATTCTAGTAGAACGACATTTATAAAGGAAACAAATAAAAATAAAATAATTTTATTTTTGAAGCACTTTGTATACGGGTATATAGATGAACGTCGTTAGTAGCTATTAAATTTTTTTGCAATCAATAAAATTGTATACGGAAATAAAAGAGTATTGCCTTGGTATTTGTCTGTTTACAATAATATAAGAAAAACTTACCAACAATACAGTTAGTACAGCCGTTAAGGTGTGATTCTATCAACAATAGCAAGTCTCCTATTCAAATTAATGAAAAAAACAATTGCTTAAATACCCGGTATATACTGAATTTATGAAAAGTTGGGTAGTTTTGCCCATTTTGTCCAAATATGGTCCGATTTTGCCCATTCACGAACTTGATCTTACTTTTAGCCCTAGAATACACACACAAACAAAGTCGGGACTAAACTTAATATACCTTGTATATTTACATATACCGGGTATAATAACTGTGTTATTAATACATACCGGGTATAATAACGTGGTCAACACCTTACAAGTAGTTTCATATCTATTAAAAAATTTATAATCACAAATTTTCAGGACATTCTGTGTGGGGATAGGAATCTGTATAGGGTTATACATCTGTGTGGGGTTAGGAGAAATTATTTTATACTTTTTAGTCCGTTTTAAAAACGTGATAAATTCAAGATTTATTATTTATTTAAATAATTATTTTATAGATTAAAAACCTTAATGTAATTTCCCACCGTTTCCACTATTTACTTCATTTATCGACACCTCCACCAAATTTCTAAAATAAATTTTATATGATTATTATTTCAGTATTAAAACAAATTAATGCCAGATCATTGCATTATCATCTAGTTCAGAGCCATGTTTAAGGTTCACGTTATAGGGAAGTTTTTCCAGCTCATCGGATTGTCTGTTCTGATAAGAAAACGAGTTAATAAAAGCGTGGTAATAAAATACGCCAGAAACTGTTATACGCCAAAAATATAGTGGTTGACTAGAGAACCTCCTTCGTTTTTTTTTTGTCGGTTAAAAAAATATTCAAACTGCGCAAAGATATTGAGTGCTTTCAAATAGTGTTTAAACACAGAGCGTATATTATTTATGATATTTATTATATTTATGATATTTTTCTTTAGTGGAAGCGCTGGGAAGTCTTATTTTTTAATTTTTTTTGTGGCTAAAATTTGGAATTTTTTTTTCAAATTTATGTGGGACCAACTTTGAAGTATACCCTATCCAACAAAAAAAGAATTCTCAAAATCGGACTACTCTGTTCAAAGTTATGCGTGATAGATACATAGAAAAATAAAATAAAAATATATAAAATTAAAATATAAGGGTTGAATTGAGTACCTCCTTCTTTTGTCGGTAAACAAATAAATGGAAATAAAGAAAACTAATAGCGTAATTCGTAAGAGCGCTGTCCGTGGTTCAAATCCTGGTGAAGCATTACATTTTTCTCATTTAAATTGAAAACAGTTTTGCTATTCAGTACGAAAATTAAATTTTTTACACATTGTATATTCATAAAAAAAACTATCTGTAACGATCTGTTGCTATAATTTCAGTGATTTGAAGACGATTGAATTTTTGTACCAGGCTTTGTTTTTTTTGTAAAATTACAAGATGAGATATTGGTTTCAAAACTAATGAGCTTGTTGTTGAGCAAAAGTATTAATTCAAATACGTTAATGAATGAGTTATCACTGCCCCCTTCCTTGATTTTCCTAAACTTTATTTCGGAAACTTGCGAAGAGATCCCTAGCCGCCGTACTAAATTGAACAATATCTATAATAAGATTTTGAATCAATTATTTTTAATTGTGTTCCTATATTAAACTATAAATAACAAATAAAATTGTGAATAATAAAGAAAAATAAACAACATACAAAACAGTTTTATTTCCTTAAATAAATACTTTGTTTTTATGACTCTCTCTCGTTGACTTTGATTTGAATCGTAAAAATACACGAAGGTAATTTTATAATAGAGGTGTCAATCGTTTGTTTTCGAAACAAATAGAGGGTATAAAATTGAATTAAGTCAATTTATTTCTACAAGATGTTACACAAATATGCTATACAGGTGCATATTCTACATAGAGATCGATTGTAGAGACTGCCCTGACGAGCTACACTTCGACCATAAGGTCCATTGTGATGCCTAAGGCTGTGGGGATGTGAGTGGAGTGGAAGGAATTTTTGTGTATAAATTAGGAATTGGTAGGATGTGCCATATTGCGTCTCTGATAGGAATTATGCCGATATGCATCTGGAGTTCGTGAAAGAAACTGCAGAAAACCTCCTCAACCATAGCCGGTTACTTCGTTCTTGTCCATACGCCGACAGTTTAGTCAATTAACTGCCCCTTTTTCTTATTCTTAATAATTGACAAACTGCCGCTGTCGGGATTCGAACACATAACCTCCCAGGTTCCAAGTAGGACCACTTGGACTGGTATATTCTACATACCAAAATAAGATAAACAAATTCAGTTTTCTCTTCTTCTGTTTTTACCTTGAGGTAAACCAAATACTTTTAACGAGCTTGTTTTGATAAACTTTATAGATTTTGATTAATTTTTTCTTGTATACGATACCGATAAAATATTATTACATAAAAATATCGTAAAATGACGATTTTGACCTTCAGGTAAGACTAGTTATCTTTTGACGAACATGTTTTCATCAATTTTATAGAATATGGCGCCTGTAATGCGCCCTTGAATAGAACTAGGCAATAAAATATTGTTTTAGAAAAAATATACTAGAAATTAGAGTTCATTTAAAACATTTTAAATTGAAAATAACTGTATGTGGGTATTCCCGAACAAAATTTAACAAAAAATTCTAATAAGAAATTTAATATAATCACCAAGTAACTATAGTGTTACGGCTAGCACACTGCCCCATTAAACGGGGTGCATTTCTCCTAAACATCCTTAAATACAATTCTTAATAATCGTATTTGACTTATATTTAGTATTCTGACATAATAAATTCCCCAAAACAATTATTTAATTTGTAACACATTTTCGTTTAATTTATTTACATTTTCTGCAAAATTAGTTTAAAATCAATCGCTACATTACTCGTTTTGATTGGGAAATAGGTTTTTATACCTGGTATATAATATATATTAAGAAATATTAGTCAACCCTTACATTTTTGTAAGGTTTGAAAATATTGAATAGGTAAAATCGGACCGTGCTTGGGTAAAATGGATAAAACTGCCTTAGAGATAGATTAAAAGACAGAAAATATCCGTCTTTCAAAAATAACTTTTGTAGGAAAGAAAACTTTTTTCATAAATTCAGTTTATACCGGGCATTTAAGCAATTAACTCAGTTGATATTTCCACTTGTTTCATGATCACAGATTAACAGTGAATACAATTTTGAGCTATATCTTATCAAATACTTGTGTTTGAACATTATGTTGATATGATAAAGCACAAAATGACTTTATGAAAATAATCGTGGATACGTAACGAATCCCAAAATTTATAATAAATGTTGTCATAAATAATTTTAATTATAAAATTTGATTACATGTACGACGAACTGAACTTAACATATTATACTAAGTAGAGTATGGATACAATATCTGAGTAAGGTTCTGAATGTGTAAAATTTATTACTGTTAATAAGACTTCAGGTTATAATATATAAACGACTGATTATTTTAACATAGAAGACTGATTAAGTAACAAACATATTTACAGTGAGTTTGTAAAATATTATGGGTGGATATGTTGCAACTAGAACGATCATTCATGCGAGATTTTTATTGAAATTATATTTCAAATTTTGCCCCTATTCCTAGAACATTTGTTTGTATTTTACAAATACGTATTTCGACAACAGTTTAGTCATCATCAGTATGAATTAGCTAATCGTAACTATCTCTGGGATATGGATTCAGAGATATGTTGCTAATTTGGTGCGTGTCTCACAATGATATTAAAAAAGTTCTGCCCTTTTATACGTTTTGGTACGTATCATTGTGAGACACGCACCAAATTAGAAACAAGCAACATATCTCTGAATCCATATCCCAGAGATAGTTACGATTTACCATAGAACGTTCTACCATAGAATTTGGGTAGCTTAGTTGGCATAGCACTGGTGTGGGATGCCAGAGGTTTTGTGTTAAATTCCCAGTCGAGATTTGTAAGATTTTTCATATGAAAAACATTGATCTCGAAATAATATGAGAAAAGTTCACACATATGACTTAAATGTGAAATTAAGTAAACATTAGTCACCTCCGTTAGTTTAACATAACATAAAAGGAACAATCATAACAATGGGCTTGTAGACACAACAAAGTTTAAAAATGTAGTTAAATATTTATTTAGTATAAACAAGTGAAAATAATAGCTAACTGAGTTAATTGCTTAAATACCCGCTACATACTAAATTTATGAAAAAAAGAATCAAATTAATTAATTTTTGTTCTATCTCTGACGGTTTCAAAGATAGACAGTTTTGCCCATTTTGCCCAAACATGGTTCGATTTTGCACATTCAAGAACTTGCCCTTACTTGTTAGCTCTCGTACAAACAAAATTTTAGTTCTCAATCTCTTTTCGTTTTTGAGTTATTGTGTTGATAGACGGACTGACTAATTGGGTCATTTTATGATCACCTATTCCAAAATTTGTTTACCTGCGATCAGTATTTTCAACCGTTACAAAAACGTAAATAAACTTAATAGACCCTGGTATACCGGGTATTCGTTTGCTTTATGTATAGTTTTTGAAACTCATGAGATCGTTTTTTTTTTAATATTTGAATATATGACCCGGTACTTGGCACTTTCTCTGTGTTTTAATGTGCATAAGATCGAAAGCTTAAAATTTTGTAATAAACAATTGTTTCGGCATTTTTTAAAGATTCATCTGTTAATGTTTCAGAAATCTCGTTTCTTGGTAATCCATCTGAATTCGTTCAGACACACTTTGTATCTAGATATAAACATGACACAGCTCTAGAACTACTATGTAGATATATACATTATTATTAATTATTTGTATAACGAATAGTAACGTAAAGAAACTATACGATGTACAGTCAGCGTCAAAAGTCGATACCATCATTTAAAAAATTTTATAATTGATTTGTGCCTTATTTATTCGGATTTCGGATATAAATGCTTCGGATAAAAGGTGTTCATTAGAAACTATACAAACAACTATAGATAGATAGATACATCTTTGGGTCTAACAAGTATTGGGTAGTTCTACGAGATTAGCTTCTCTCATTTGTTGGAAATAGCCAGGAGCTTGCATATCAGGTCTACCTGAAGGTTCATATAGTCGGGGTGAGATGCACCGAATATCTTGTATCAGCTGTAACTTAGAGGATCGCAGTCAAAGATAATACAGCTGGATGTTTCTTCCTTCTCGCCACACAATCTGCACATAATGGACCCCTTATGGAGTCCTATTTTGTGCAGATGCTTCCGCAGGGGATAGATAGACAGATGATTGTTGAGGCTGTCCTGGACGGGTTACACTTCGACCATGAGGTCCATTGTGATGCCTAAGGATGTGAGGAGTGGTAGGAATTGTTAAAATTTAGATTACAGTTTGGAAATATGTTGACATTATGTTTTGAAGATAGTATCTTTCAAATGGTGCCCATTGTTTGCTTCGACGTGATCTTTCCAGAGAACTTTCCACAACTTGTCTTAGAATTTCAGGTCCTAGCGTCCTCACTTCTTCCCGGATATTGACCTAAAGCTCTAAGATTGTTCTTAGCTTATTGATTCTTAAGGATGTGAGGATGTTGCGGAGTGGAAGGAATTTTTATGTTTAGACTAGGAATTGGTAGGATACGCGGCTGCAGCCGACTGTGATAGGAACTATGCCGATATTCATCTGGAGATCGTGAAAGAAGCTGCTTCATGCCCTTACGCCGACAGTTTAGTCAATTAACCGCCCCCGTTTTTAATAATTGACAAACTGCCGATGTTGGGATTCGAACCCATAACATCGTTTCCAAGTAGGCATACTGCGCAGACATAACGCTTTAGACCGCTCGACTACTTGGACTGGTTTCGTAGGGGATAATGCCCGGTAATGAATCCGGTAACCCTCCGCAGTTGCATCCTGTTCAGCCTCAGTGAATAGAGAGATAGACTCTTGGTTGCACTCTGAAGCAGTAGCTTCCCGAGCTCCTGCCGCGGTACTTTTACCGTGATCACGGTGTTTACCATTTGACCATTCGTTGATTACTACTAACCACAATTATTCGAAACATTTTTCCGAAATCCTAATAAATAAGGCACAAATCAATTATATACTTTTTAAATGATAGGACTTTTGACGCTGTATGTACTACTTACTATTTCATATACAGTTGTGGATTGAGGAAGCTGTGAGGGTTTTTGTAAGTAGTTGATTTGTATAATATATATTGAAGTGTATATTATATATATATATATATATATATATATATATATATATATATATATATATATATATATATATATATATATATATATATATTTATATATATATATATATAATTTAGGGGAGTAAAAGTGAAGCTAGGGATTCAGGACGCAACGCAGCAATCTAACTAATATCATGTAGAGAGTACTTAGTCCTGCGGTAGAATAATGAAATAGTCGTCTTATCAAATATCTATCGTGGTATACCGAGTGTATTTTCAAAATAATCCACACATCCAATATCCAATGCTTTTGGGTGTGATTCATAAGTTTCTGTATTGTATTATAGTCAGAATATTAGTGTTGCCGCGAGAAACGTTAGAAACTAGCTCCAAAGTTATTTGAAGGTCAAATTATGTTTTCCAAATGGGAAGCCATATTAGTATGACAAAATCGGATAGCTGAGGAAAGAAAAACATAAAAGCTGAATATTAAACCTCTGCAACAAAAATTGATTTTCAGATATAAGAAAAACAAGGTTGCCATTTGAAAAATATGTCAACGTCAAGGTGAAAATCAAGGAAATATGAAATGAAAGCTTATAGATAGGTGGGCATAGAGCGATGGGCAAACACAAAATTGTTTGAATTGTTTGAAAATTGTGAATTTCTCTCTTAATATAATGAAAACCAAAATGTTGCTTCGACCGGGCGCGCATATAACTTGAGACGGTAAATTTTAAATGAATTTAAATGTTACTTACGGCCAAAAATTTATATTAAAAAAACAACAACAATAAGTTATGATTCAATACGAAAAAATTATTTAAAAATTGAAAAATATAGCCCCATTGGCGCTAAATAAGCTAAATAATTTCTTTAATGAACACACTGTATATACAAAAACATATGATTTAGTTAATTACACATAAAACAATAGATATATATGCATATATTACTTAAATATGAATATATATTGGTTCCATATTATATTTAACCTCCTTAATAATAATACATATATATTATTTTAGTTATCAAGAAGTAACGCTTTCAATTCTAATTTGATTTGATCATTATATTATATTTTAGAATAGTGGAGAGGGCATTGGAAATATTGGGGTATTGATATGGTCGTAGTATTGATATGGAAAATTATTACATTATTTATACCTTATACAGATTTTAGAGATTTGGTCAGGGGTTATTAGTAGGTTTGTGTAGGCGATGTCATATTCATATGTATATATATATATATATATATATATATATATATATATATATATATATATATATATATATATATATATATATATATATATATATATATATATATATTTATGTATATTATTTAAAAGGTGTGTTAATAATCAAATATACGACGCACAGAATGTAACAGAAGGTTAGGTTAGGTTGTAGTGGGTGTCCTGAACGGGACACACTTAGACCATAAGGTCCATTGTGATACCTAGGAGAGAATGTGAGAGAAGGACAAGGAATTTGTGGGTAGACTAGAAATTTGTAGATTGTTCTGCCTTTGGTAGGCACTATCCCGTTATTCATCTGGTGTTCGTGAAGGAAACTGCAGAAAACTTCGTTCTTGTCAATATGCCGACAGTTCAGTCAATAAATCGTCCTCTTTTTTTTTAATAATTGACAAACTGTCGATGTCGGGATTCGAACCCATAACCTCCCAGTCCCAAGTAGAGGGCCTTAACAATCGCGGCTACTTAGCTGGTAATGTAATAGAAAGAATGATGGTAATTTGTAGGGTAATGTATTCTGAAATATTTAAGGCATTCTTCTAATATATATATATATATATATATATATATATATATATACATGGTAAGCCATTTTAATTGGTACACAGTATCAGTATCTTCTCAGGAAGAGGTACTAGTGAAAAGTATTTCAGATAAAAGTTGCCAGGTTTTTTTTTTTAAATTACCAATTTGTACTCTATGGTAATTCCAATTCCTACTCTCACAAACTGCATCAAATTAGGCCACTTATAATTAAAAACGTGCCAAGTGTAATAGAAATCAGCCTAGTAGATTTTGGGGCTTTGAAGAAAGTTTGTTTTATTAACATCAACAACCCGAATTCGAAACTCGAAAACATCGAAGTTCGTATGCACATTTATTTTTATTTTTGGGTGATCTATCTCCTATTCAATTTCCTGGATTGTAGCCTGAGACATGTATATGCATATGCATATACATAAATTTTCTCTGTTAGTTGTTACAATTCATTTGATACGTATTTCGATACAGACGCGAACGTTATTTTCACTACCTACAAGTTTCAAGCAGAATACACACACACTATTAATTTGCATATTAAATCGTTATTTCTGTTACACTCTGTATATTGAGTGGGTAATATATTGGCTTAATATTTGTATAATGAAAATTGAGTATATAATATAAATTTAGATATTATTAATAATTCCAAATGAATTTAATATGAAATTCAAACCACATTTAAGTTTATTTCAATATATACACAAATCATACGAGTAGGTACTACCATGTATGCATGGTTTTATTAGATTAGTTGTGTAACATTTTATTTTTATTGAGTATTTGAGTATTGAATGTTCTAAAAATGTTGTGAATTAGAAATATTATCAGACAGACACTACATAATTAAATATTGTCCTTTGCTAAATATCAAAAGATATTATTTAATTAAATATTGATATGAACTTGTAGCGGTGTCGCTTTATCATTAAATTATTATTATAATTTTGTTCATCATTTTTATCTGTTGCATAACTATAACTTCTCTCTATTATCACGGTTGCTGTGAATGTTAACAACCTTGGTAATTTACATATAAATAATAATGTTTCATAAATCAAATCAATAAAGATCAAGAAACAAAATTACAGTAAAACTTAATACCTACAACTTTATTTCGTATAAAATTTTAGATTTTTCGAATATTAAGGGAGATACGTCAAATTTTGTGTTTCCCTCTCCCTTTAAACCGCCCTTTCCCCTTGTCCGATTTTACCCATTAACGAACTTGACCTTTTGAATACCAAAAGCGTCTCAGATACCAAATTTCATTCCGATAAACTGTGACTGCTAGATTACAGACACACACATATATATATATATATATATATATATATATAAATATGCCTATAGATATATATATATATATATATATATATATATATATATATATATATAAATTTTACAGATGGTGATTTTTGACATCTACTAGGTAGGATCGATGGACATTTGAAGAAATTTTTGCGAAATTTTGACTTCGGTACGGGACCAATAGCTCTATTTCCTTTCAGAAAATTCGCTAATAACCAACAATACCAGCGTATGTTAAAGATGATTTGATGTTAAGTTTTTTACAAGGCATTTTTAAATTTTTTTAAATTTTTAACTTTCTTTCATCGAAAAAAAAAGAGGTGAGTGCTATATATCTTTATAGCAGGGGAGGGGGTTATTATAACATTATAATACGTGGCTGTAATATTAAGTAATACAAGGCGGAAAACATTGGAGTAAAGCGAAATACGCGGAAACCATTAAATGATAGGATATAAGTTCATATTACCGTTTTCAGTATTTCCCACTGGTTGCCAAACATTCTGTATAATGTAATACAATTATTCCTTTTATGAGATATACATCCGTTGTTCACATATGTAATACACATTGCATACACCAAACAATTATGTTCGCAGCATGTCTACATAGTTACTTAGTGAGCAGAACTAATAGCTATTGGCACAACATGTTCTAGAATCATGTAATGGGAACAGATATAATCTTTTAACGCTTTTTACTCGGAAGAAACATTTCCTTTGGCGCGTTATAAAAATTCGATCACAGTATTGGTCTAAGATCCGGCATTAGTGAAAACCTTCCCTCATCTGTTAATTGATTGAAATATTATTGAAAACGCTTATTGCAATATAAACAATTTGGCAATGTAATGTCTGCCAGAGTAGTTCTGCTGCAATTAACATTAATTAATTAATTAAAAATTAATTTTTTTATAATTAAATCCCTCACGTGTTAATTGAATTTTGCTTGTTAAATAACATAGTATACGATACGACAAATCTTGTAATAGCAGGCAGCGCTGCTTATTACTGCTACGGTTACCTGCAGCCAGGTGTTCAAACTTAAAGTAAACTAAGCTTACTTCCCTCATATGTTAATTGAAAAATATTTAGCTAATTTAAAAGTTTAGAATAATTAGAATACATCCATAACTGGCAGCCATCTTAAAATCCATTAAAATCAATTGCAGCCTATATAAGAAAACTTAAAAAAATAGAAATTAAAAAAAATTCC
Organism: Nineta flava; assembly: GCA_963920215.1. Taxonomy (NCBI): domain Eukaryota; kingdom Metazoa; phylum Arthropoda; class Insecta; order Neuroptera; family Chrysopidae; genus Nineta; species Nineta flava. The sequence goes on along the minus strand of OY986045.1, from coordinate 58,284,762 downwards.
TTGTATAGAGAGAGAGACTATGGCATTATTCCACGTAACAAACAAGGAAAGTATATGATCATGCGAATGTACAGTGTATTCCGTTTATCATGAACTCTGCATTCTCTATACACAATACCACTATTAGTATAAATACACTTATAAATGGACTAGGCTCTACAAATGCATGAATCATATACTTTCCTTGTTTGTACCATATAGTTTTAGCAATTATCGAACCACTGATTTAATACTTGTATGATGAAGCACTCGCTCGATCGATGTAACACTGATTTCTATCCTGCTCTTCGTATCTTTAACTATCAGAGTAAATATTCTAATTTTGCGGTAATTTCATTTAAAACATCCAATACATTTCAAGTTTGTATAATCCCATTATTTATTTTCAATTTTCCAAGAAAATCAATGAAAACTCTATTCATACAAAAATCTGAATAAATGAATTTTAAAATATGGATAGAAAATATTGTGGTTTTCTTATCTACTGTTCAATTGTAAAGGAGAAACAAGTTGTGGCTTGGAAGAAGAAAGGAGGGGAAAGGATTGGTGTGTGAGTGTTTTTTCATTTTTTTTATAAATTGTACATTATTGTAAATATTGTGTTAGATATTGAAAATATTAACATATTTTTATCCTTTTTCTTTCATTTTTGTAAAGAATTTGATTTTGATTTTTAAATTCTTTTTAAATCATTTTGAATGTTTTCTTTTCCCGTTTTGTTTGTGGATATACATACATTGAAGGATCGACATTAATAATAATTATATTCATGATGTGTGATGAGATAAAAATGATTTATGCGGGAACCGACCTAAAATATAAAAATGTTTTCATAGGTCAATATTTTAATATTATTAGATATTCAAACCTTTTTTAACATGCTTTTTTTTCTTTTAAATTTAACATTTGAAAATTGTTGAGTTCGTAATCAACTTTCAGACTATACTTTATTTCAGTACTGATATTTTCTTAACTTAATTTTCCAAAATTTTCTAAATTTTAGAGAGGTTTATAAATCTCATTTTATTATCCAGTTTGATGGCAAATTGATGGATGTTTTTCAATGCTAATACCTAAAGCTACTATTTTTCACAGTCAAAAGAGTTTAGTACTGTTTACAATATTCTTGTTGCAGGTCAATTTGCCGGCACTTTTTTGCACTCTATAAATAGGTAGATAGATAAATGGATAAATATTCATAATAACAAATTTTCAGGACAATAAGTATGGGTTATAAACCTAACCTAACCTAGTCCGTTTTAAAAACATGGTAAATTAAAAATTTATTTTTTTGAAAGTAATTTTGGATTATGTCTATATAAAATATTACACTCGATTCAAAACTATTCTTGAATTAAATTGAAGGTAATTAGCAAATATTGACTATGAATGCTACGCTTTATTTTGAAATTTTTTTTATATAATGTGTATAAGCGGATGGGTCAGTCAATATTATCTTCGGCACATAATTTAATTATTATAAAAATAAGGGCCACATACAATTTTTCTAAAAATTTATTCAAAATATCCCCCATTCATCATATTATGTTTAAAGAAAAAAAAATAGGAAAACTGAATAATTTTGTGCTCTATATTTTTATACCCAGTATATGTAAATATACAAAGTATATTAAGTTTGATCATGACTTTGTAACGCTTAAAAATATGGATCGATCGTAGGCATGAATGTTTGGCATATGTGTTCATAAAATAGCCATTTGGCCATTTCCGCATGTCCGTCCAAGAACGAAAATAGATAACGAGCTGAAATTTGTGTGTGTGTTCTGGGGCAAAAAAGTAAGGTCAAGTTCGTTAATGGGCAAAATCGGACCATGATTGGGCAAAATGGGCAAAACTGCCTACCTTTGAAACTGTAAGAGATATAAGAAAAAATTAATAACAAAAAATCTTCTTCTTTTTAAAATAAACAATCATTATTTGAAAAAAATATCCATAAACTCAGTATATGCTCAGTATTTAAACAGTTAACTCAGTTAGTTGTTACATTATTTGCTTTTATAGTAAATATTCATAAATATCGTGTTGACAAAGAATCACCCAAGTATTTGATCAAGACTACCGAATTTTAAAGTCCGTTTAAGAATTTTATTTATTCGCTCAACTAAACAGATGTTTGCGGTTCGAATGCGTAGTCTTGAATGAAAACAACTGTTTCTTTATTGAAGCAAATATTTGGAAAAAGAATATATATTCTTAAGGAAAGAAATTCCTTCTATCAGTGAATATATACGTCCGTTAATTTCGTTTGTAATTAATGGGATGGAATAAAATTATTAGATAACAAGATTTTTTTTTGTTAACATACTTTTATCAACTTGACTTATATATATGAATGAATCTAATGAAATTTTACAGACGTATAAAGATCGATGAAAATACAATTTAAAACAGTTTTTTTTGCTTGGTATATGTTTTATTCATTTTGCATTAATAAAATAAATTTGTTTGAGGAGAAAAAAAACCAAAAAATAAAATTAGAGTTAAAAAAAAAACTAAATCTACACATTGGATTTCATTGCACAGAAAAGATTGACAACAAAATTAACTTTAATGTAAAAAAAAAATCGTGGCTTGTTGCTGTCTACTTTATATTTATAAATTTTACATTACTATTTGTAAAAGTAAACCCATTATGAAAATATAAGTAGAGTTTTTTGTTTTACATTCAAGTTAATTTGGTTGTCAATCTCTTTATTCTTATTTTGAATTATTTTGCATTTTTTTACCTTCATATTGCAATAAAAGCATGTTAGTTTAGGTTTTTTTTTTTTAAATTCTAATTTTAAATTTAATATTTAATGACAATTATCTTTATATTAAGTAGGAACGTTCAGTTCAACGACGTTATATAACTGATTGAAAACGTCTCGTGTGTCCTCAAATTGACGCGAGTTTAAATCAGAGTACGTTTCGGATATTTAAATAATATCTGACATTTTTAACGCTCGTGTATTTCCGGCAATAAAATGATGAAATTGAACTAGCCACGGAACTATGTTTTGCTTCAGCCTGCGTGGCATGTATGTGTGATACGAATGTGTGTTAGTGTTTATGTGGCTACTATCAATTTCTACTGCACAAATCGAGTTTTAGTACTTTGGCTAGTTGAGGCGGCGCTGACTAATTTGGAATATTGGTCAGTTTATATTTAAGTCAGTGCCTCAGTGACTGCTACTTAGCGGTGATTCATACCGTTCGAAAAAGATTACTTCAGTTTTAACCGCAAGTCCAAGATTATATGATTTGAAAGTGCTTTATGCCAATCGACATGGCAATGATCAGTCATTGTTAATTAGGCAACGTTGTTTTCAAAGTATAGCTTAATCATTCTGTATTACAAATACATTCATTTTTTTAATTCATATACAGGTTGTATTAGTCAAGACTAGCCATTTACTTTCGAAATATGCAACAGTGTATAAATGAACATAAAAAAGTCATACATTTATTGTTACTGTTTCTAAAAATATGAAATTATATATATATATATATTTATGCCTGTCTCGTTTCCGCTTTACAAATAAATTTTATTTAATGCCCAATAAGTCTTCAAATTTTGTATCTCTATACCTAATCTGGACAATTAAAGCCTGTATAGCGGCTATACATCACCTAATCGTCTCCTCGAATCAATTCAAACTTTTTTTATTTTGTTTTTAACGGATACATCTCATCAATCAACGTGGGAATTGGTATGTCCAGTTAAGCATGAATTATATCCAATTCACTATGCAAAATTTCTCTGAAATTATCATTAAATATGTCTACTCTTCCTAAAATCATGTAAACATTCTAAACGTTATGAAAGTTTTACTAAGTTTTTATAAAGTAAATATCAATAATTTTTCATTGGTTTAAAAGAATTTTTATCATCTTTTGGGACGCGTCCAACATCCTTAACGAAGAGCAAGGCAGGCTCTTTTTCAGATGACTGTGTTATACGTTGAAGAATAGTAAAACTAGGAACAATGTAGAAGAAAATAGAAATAACAAAAAACTATAGAAAGAGAGAAGAAATATTTATACATTTTTTACTGCAAGACTATATTATTATGCGCAATCAACATAAAATTAAACTAAATATAACTGCAAGAAAATTCATCGTTATGGTTTAGTGAAAACTATAGTGTTGTAATTGCTTGTATAAACTACCAACATTAAAGACACATTAAAGTAAATTAAGCAAGTGTGATTTATGCTAAAACATACAGGGTTGGGCTTGCATATATCAGATTATGTTAAATAATGAAAATTCACTACATCTCTTATCTTAAATTACGGAAAATGATTCATATTTATACTTAAGGTAACCAACCACATGTTAGTAGTTTATTTTTTATATACATAGTATTCTAATGCTTGCCTTGATTATATATTTTCTTTTAAATAATCTAATAGCTGAAGAATCAACATTATGATAATTGAAAAAATATGAATGATATGAAAAAGTTGACTCTTACGTCACAGTCGTCTTTGGTGTAGCGGTAAGCACGCTGGACTAGATATCCAGAGGCCCGAGGTTCGATTCCTGGTTGATGAGTTAATTTTTTCATATCAGTATTTGATTAAAATACAAAGACATTTGTCTATAAAGTATACGCTAGTCTTCTACAATTTGTCTTACGTAACCTAAATGGAATTTGGACAAACATTGTATTGTTGACGCTTAAGTATACACAAATAAATATATATGAATGATAATTTAATTTGAACCGGTACCGGCATATACCGAGTGCAGCATACCGACACATGCTGCGCTAGTGTTTCAACACGTGCTACAATATACTTAAGCAGTGGTATAAAACCCTCCTACACAGTGATTTTAAAGTAATATTTTTATATAATAATAAATAATTAAGCAATTCCATAATCAAATCATTAATTAAAAGCATTTAATTTTACCTAACTTCAACAAACGTGATTGGATACTAATCTTAAGCCTCGTTATTTCCCGTCTTCATTTTTCCTTAAGGTTGCAACATGGAAAACTTATTTACTACAAGTATTTAAACACTTTTTTTCTTATCTCCAGCCAGATGGATCAAAAAGATGTCGCCGAAGAATATCCTAACGTTTATCAAGACTATAGGACTTTTGGAACACCTTTGAAGAAAAGAAGGTAGGTACAATAGATCGAATTGGCCACGGTTACAAAAGCTGTTTATAAGACTTTCTCCTCGAATCTAATCTAATCTATCTCATCAATACAGTTTACTACTTATATCAATTCTATAACTATATTCGGAATCATCTCAGAACGAATAATCGTGGCCAATAACAACTATATTATTATTCATGTCTAATATTTGAAGAATATCATGGAGCCATCAGATTGGAATACTATGAATATAAACACCCCAAAATATATACGTAGATACAAAACATACATACATTTATCGCTAAGAAAATTGAAATTTTAACAACCCCTTAAATTATGATAATGATAATATCAGGTGTTTCACAAATTAATTAGCATAAACTTTTCTGTACATATAACAAAATGTTTCTGCTTTGTATAATGTGTAGAGGTATGTTCGCGTACCACTTGTATACATGAAGGGTAAGTTATTTATAATTGGGGTTGTTTAAACAATTTTTCTTGTTTTAAATATACATATTTCGTATAGTAATATAATGTTTTTACCTCCATATACAGACTTTGATAACGTTAGTATGTAATGGATAGATACGAGTAAATAGATAAATCTTGGGGTATGAAAAGTATTCCATTTCGCCTTTATGGCGTATTGTGCTCCCCCTTCTACTCGAGTCTAACGAGGCTCGCATCTTTCATATCTTGGCAATAGCCACGAACTTGTTTATCAGGTTTTCTTGAAGGTTCATTTATTCGAGGTGAGATACACTCTAAGAGATTCGCAGTTAAAAATAATGTGGCTGGTTGTATTTTTCCACCTCGCCGCACAGTCTGCATTAAATGGATCCATTGTGGAGTCCTTTTGTGTGCAGATGCTTTTGTAGGTGATAATGTCCGGGGATTAATTCGGTATCCTTTCGAAGTTGTATCTTGTTCAGCTTGAGTGTATCGATGGACCGCTTCTTGGATGCATTCCGAAACATTATTTTCCTGAGTTTTTGTTGCGGTATGGTTTCCCGGTGATCACGGTAGTATGTGATAAAGAGATTATGTTTTTGTGGCTCAAAATCGATATTAAATTTTTAACGGCCAAAATTATCTTTTAGTTCCATTGGACTGTGTGGGTGGATTTTTGTGGGTGTAAACGCGATATCTCAAGAGCGAAAAGCATTACAATATTCTTCATACTTAAGTGATATTTCACTTACCACTGGAAATAATGAGCTTTTGAGCCAAAGTTGCCTCACCAAAAGTAGTACTCGAGTTTTTAAGATTTCTCGAAGTCGTCTTTCAAGACAACTGGCCCATTTGTCTTGCTGAGACTTACATTTTGGTTTACCGATTGTTTATTAAACCGCTTTACATTGGAGTTGCTGTATAGCATGTATTAACATATGTCATAAGAAGGAAGAGTAACGGTCTTGTAAAGTTTGTTACCAAAGATGCTGATGCTGCAAATACATCGACGATGATAGTCATATTTTATCATTGTTATAACACATGTATTGCAGCATTATATCAATCGTTGAGTTTTAATTTTGCAATATTAATAAACGCTATATAAAATGCTACAAAAAATAAGCTGTATATAAATCTGCCTTTTTTCCTGTATGTTTTTGCTTTGATGAAATACATTATGTGCGCATACTCCTAATTACTTACCATACGCATAATTTCTTACCATAGGCACCAAACTTATTTTTTTTTTTATTTGTATAAACAATTGTTACGTGAAACTGTTGTTACGTGATCAGAAGGTTAAACAATTATTCGAGTTAAATTTTTTACTTAACTGGGTGGGTCCCCTATCAGCGCTAATAGCGAAACACGATTGTATTATTTTTAACGTCTGCAGTCTACAAAAATTCGTTCTGAATCTGCCACACAAACTCCAAATATAGACCTAGTCTGTATATGGACGTTTTGTGGCAGATTATACACCAGATATTTAATGTTTAAACTTTGATTGTTAATGCTTGTTAAAAAAAAAAAAACTTTTTTATTTATTTTCAACAAAATAAATTTTATTTATTTATTTTAATCTAATTATAAATAGGATGTTGAAATGTGAATTCATGAAAAATATTTATTAAAAAAAACGTATAAAAATGTATTTATTTAAAAAAAATAATTTATTCAATTTATTAATATTTACTAATTAGATTTTATGTATAATAAATATTATTTATTTACGAGTCGTACCCAGAATGTAAACAATGTCATACTTTAATCCTGCTAGCCAAAGTGGAATCTGATCTCTAATTGATTGGAGTGAAATAGATTATGTTAGTTTTACTTTTACTCCACTGGGATAAAGTAAGATAAATATTATTATACGACGATTAAGCGAAACCATTGCTTTCATTTTCACTTTTTCATAGAATCAAACTTGAATATGTTATTGGTAAAAAGAAAATAAAATACACAGAAGTTTTCATATTAATACGGAAATTTTGTTTTGGTTGTTGGAAAAATTCAATCGGAACAATTGTTTAATTTTGTTTTTTTTTTACTAAAAACAGAGCGCCATTGAATTTTTTCCTTTATTTAGGTTTTACCACGTAGGAAATTACCTATCTATTTTCCGAACATTGTCAAAACGAAAATCAAATGTTCAATTTCAATTTTTTATTTCTTATATCCTATCAGCCAGGTCTTGTTGTTGTTCATGAAAGTATTGAACATTTCTTTTGATAAATCAAAAAATAGAAATTGTTTACGAAAAAAAAAAAGGAAAAATAATAAGTGCTTCGTGTGGCTTGTGAAAACCGGAAATAGGTATTTATTTACAGTTGAAAGGTACCATCTTAGTGTTTTTTGCTGTTGAACGAGATGAAACTATGCTTTGAATAAACACAAGTAAATATACTGGTGTACCAAAAATCTTATTAAACTGTGTATTTTATAACTAGAATTCATGTTACATGATAATAGTACAGAAACTAAGCGACACTTTGTGATGTGTTGTCTAAGTGAAGGGATGACAGGTGTGTTGGGGGTTTGAACGGGAGGAGAGTGTTTTTAATATAATATCCCCGAAACAATACGCAGATTGACCATAGACATCATAATTAGCAAAGTTAAATTTTGAATAAAAATTGTTTCTTAACATATTTGACCAAAATCGGTTATAATTGTCACACGACTCAAAATCGTCGAAATATATCGAGTTTTAATTTGTAAGTGTGTGTAATGGGACTATATATAAAAGTTATGTCTTATAAAAATCTCAACAATTTTTGTTCGAATCGGTTGTTTAACAACCGATTTGGTATAAATCGAAAACTCTTGCATTTTTGGCGATTAGTTTGGCAGTTCTTGTTCATCGTCAGGGATATCAAACTGCAGAAAATATACTCAAATACAAAAATATTTTTAGTAAGACGATACCCGACATAAAATCGATAAGTAAAGGGAACAATATAAGTGAATAAGCAACTATTATTTACTGTAACGTATACCGATAACTAAATCGGCTGCATCCTGTATGTTTTTAACCTAATTCTCTATATAACTGGAGGGTATTACAACTTATTTATGTAACCATGATCCTTGATATAAAATAACAGATAATATTTTGTCTATTTTATTTAAATAGTTCTTATCTAAACCCCACTGATTGATTGGGTAAATCAATATTTATATTCAATCTAAATAGAGTGAATTCAGTCAGCCTACCGAGTGTGTCAGAATATTATTCCTATATCTTTTTTAGAATTAGTAAGTGGGTGTTTTGTATAAATTGGTCCTTACATATTATAAAAAAAAGTATAGTTGTATAATTTATTGATGTATAGGTGTATAATTTATCAGTGCATAATAACAGATGTTCATTGCTCTAGGTACTGTGTGTTATACATTATCTCTCAGGAGTGGGGATGTAGACATTTTGACTGTTATTATATAAGCAGGCAACAGACGGCTGTCTGCATAAAGTGATTGATATGTAACAGTGGATCATATATTAATACAGTCCATTGTTCATATGCACACGTATAGGTGTATAATTTATCAGTCCTTGACGGGAGAAAATATTATGTTACTTGGTTATAAGGGCGTTACAAAATTTTTGGGGGCGAAGCCGCGACGGGTAATGCTAGTCTATCTATATTTTATTTATTGATTGGCTTTCCAAATTGTTATCAGTCCTCGCAGAATTCCTTTGAAGGCATTAAAGGTCAACGAACTTGACCTTTAGAATACCAAAAGCGCCTCAAATACCAAATTTCATTCCAATCGGAATAGCACTGTGACCGCTAAAGAGTCCACAGACATATATATATATATATATATATATATATATATATATATATATATATAAAAATTTTAGTGATAGTGATTTTTAATATCTAGTAGGTAGAATCGATGGACATTTGAAGAAATTTTTACGAAATTCCAACATTGGTGCAAAAACAATAGCTGCATTTCCTTTGGAGTAAATTCGCTAATGAATGTAGTGAATTATTTACAGTCTCTTTGAGTATGGATGGCTCCAAGAGATTATTTCTATTAACCTTTTTTGTATTTAACTCAAATATCAAACAAAAATTGATGTTTTTTGTTATTCTCATCATAAAACAATGTTTTCACAAAGTTTATGAAAAGATAAATAAATATTTTTTTGAAGTTTTGATGGTATTTTCACCACGTTATGTGGTTTTCGATTGTATATCAAATAGATAAAAAGAAAGTTTTCTCTTGTATGTATTTAGTAAATATATTTTTTTTGCCAGCTTTATTCATGAAAAACAAATTACAAGTTTCTTCCTTTTTTATGATTTCTTGCTTTTTTCCGCTTTTTTTTTTTAGTAGATAAAATATGAATGTAAATGTAATTATTTAAAAAACCCTTGGTCTACCAGAAATGAATTAGTTCTTATTAAGTAAGAAGTGTTACCACAACTGAAATAGTTGATGAATTCCGATCTTCCAATCTAACTTTTTTTAGGAAACAAGATTTTGACAGTGGGGTAGACTTTTTGACAGTTTAACTTATTATGTGCCATAAATTTTAAAAGAGTTTTACAGACTAGAAATTGCTAGATTTTGCGGCTGCGATTTTCTGCGACTTTCAGAGGAACTATGCCGATATTCTGCAGTTAGTGAAGGGAAATTGCAGAAAACCTTCACAAGAATAGCCGGTTACTCCCTTCTTGTCCAAACGCCAACAGTTTAGATAATTATCTGCCACATTAATTATAATTGACAAACTGATCTCGTCTGAATTCTGGCAACCTGCCAGATCCAAGCAGAGCGCCTTTGACAGCACGACCACCTGACTGGTCTAAGCTGATATATATCGGTCATTCGGTTTTCGAAAAAATTCTTCGGATAAAAGTTGTTCAGTATAAATATACTAACAAATTTGATTACAAACATTTTCTCAAAAACCGAATGCATAAAGCACACAAATCAACTAAATAGTTTTGACAAATGAGCGCTACTTCTGTGGGTCATATCATAGTACAAGCGAAACCGTGTAAATTACGTACCGTGCAAATCGCAGGATAGGTATAGGAATTAAACATCTATATATGAATCGTAGCGAATATAATAAACAAATATCTTAAATTGACCCTAGTTTTTACTATAATTCCCATACAATATTTTTTTCCATTCCCAAGATATTAGTCCTTACAAACTAATTTGTATTGTCAAATATCTACTTCAAAAAAATAGCACCAATATTCCTTGTTAAAGCTGTTCTTAAATTTGATATAGTATAATATTTTTAGTACACTTGTTATCCATAAAACCACACCAAGTGGTAAAAGTGTTGAACGTTTTTTCGGGCTAAATACCCTCTAGCTGTTTCTAAATATACGTGAAGTGTATACTTTACTGGATAATAAATAAAATATATCTACAATTTCAACTTTATTTTATTTGTTGTATGTTACACCGCCTAAGGTATCATGTTTGTTACACGGCGCATCTAGTCAAAGAGGTTGGTTCTTTTTTTCGGAATTATTGTTTTATTTAAGCTTTGGATTACCAGCCAAGTAACCGCGCTTGTAAAGGCGATGATTGTACTTGGAACTTGGAGGTTATGGGTTCGAATCCCGATATCGGCCGTTTATAAATTATTCAAAAAAAAAGGGGGATGTTTAATTGACTAAATTGTTGGCGTATGGACAAGAACGAAGTAACCGGCTATGCTTGTGAAGGTTTTCTACAGTTTCAGTAAAGTGGGCTGTAGCCGCACATGCTTCCAATTCCTTGTCGACACACAACATTTCTTGTCCTCCACTCACATTCTCACATCCTTAGGCATCACAATGGACCTTATGGTCGAAGTGTGTCCCGTCCAGGACAGCCTCTACAATCTATCTAATCTAAGCGTTGGATTAATTTCAATTCGGTTCAATCATTATTATTCATTATTATTTTTGTCCAATTTAACAAGAGGGGTCATTATTTGGTCTAAAAGAAATGAACGTCTATTGTTAGTATGGTTGCCATTCGGTTATATTATTGCTATTCGGTTATATTGCCATTCGTTGCTAATTTGGTGCGTGTCTATTTACAAAATACAAATAATTGTTCAAGGAATTTCTTAAATATAAAACAATTGCCAATAAAATGTTATATTTTGAGTTAGTTAAATATACTCCTCCTTTTTTCAATAAAAACTAGGCTCTTCCGTTCAAAATAACGTTTACGAAAAGTCTCAACTTGAAATCGAGACAAGAAAAATTGCTTCTATTAAAGAAAACATTGACAATTTTTGGATTTTATTGACGTTATGAATTTGACAAAAAAAAAACCTTTGACAATATCAAGTTATTTTTAATCAAAATTATGGAATTTTTATTAAGTAGAATGAATTTTTTTTTATAGTAAAATTTACGTCTAGACATCATTTTATTTATTTATTAGAGGAAATTTGAATATTAATTAACTGTGAATACCGGTGTATTTATTTTTCATTATGTAATTTATAAGACGCGTGATAAAAATTTATATTGAATTCCAATTCAAATGAATGTTTTAGCATTTTCTTTTCTTTGAATATAAAGTATTCTTAGTGATCAATACTGGAAATATTTATTGAATATATATAGTAACTAATTGAATCTACACATCTTAATTGATGTAGATAGGTTGTCCGTAGGTATATGAATCAAACATATATCGGCAATCTAATGAAATATTTAAAAAAATTTATGTATCGCTCAATTAAAAATCGAGTCACTACCGCCAAATAACCACAAATTTTTATAGCCTAAAGCATTTTTAAAACAGTGATACTACTATTTAGTGAAAATCTTTATGTAACCTGGACATTACAACACCGATTAGCATAGAAGATTTACTGGTTATAAAAATCTAAATAACTTTGCGAACATGCATGTTTTTATCTACACACAACAATGAGCCTCACTATTGGTAAAGTTACTCATGACGTCATATTCTAAAATGGCAGCTTTAGTCAGGCTTCATTTCAACAATTAGATGTTACTATACATACAATTTTTGAGTAGTTAAAAGTGCCTTTTTTAAGTTTGGCTGAAATTATTTCATTTGCGGATTCGACATTATGTTCCCATTAATTTCACAGCAGCTGACAAATTTTTATATTCAAATCATGTTATTTTTGTTGTGATATATGCAGAAAATGTAGAAGGGCTATTTTCTGGTTATCACGTGACATTTTAAAAGTGTTCATATAAATTTTTGCAAGATCTGTTATTTCGAAATTACTTCATGAACATTTTTTTAAATAATAAGACGTTGACCAATTATCGGCAATTTATGGAATCGATCAGTTAAGTCGATATTTGCTTTACTTGTGGCAAACACACTACAATATATCCAATCTTTAGTTTTCCTTGGTGAAAACCTCATACCATAAATGTCACTTTTCATTTTTCATAAAAAAAGATGAATTTCATTACAAAATAATAATTTATTACTATTTTAATAACATAAACGTCAATGTAGCTATCACAGTTGAGCCTGACTACGCGGTTTCTGACTTTCGCCACCAGGTATCCTACTCTTAAGGAACAAAATCCAATTATTGATACGACAATATCTTCTTGGTGGTTCAAATAATCCTAAATAGTGGTTTATACTGTTTGAAACTAAACTAATATATAACCAATTTTCTTTACAAAAATTTACATAAATATATATTTGGCCAAAGATTTTTGTTTTCCAAGAGAAAAGTACAATTTTTATTCTCCGTTAGATCACTGTGGACTAATTATTTTACTGTGAAGTAATTTCTTATTTTTACTGTGCGAATATTTTTGTTATGTTTTTAAAATTATTACTAAATCCATCACACGTCTTAAAAATACAGCATTAATACGTTTTACGTTTGAGTTATTATAAATTCATATTTTTTATATAATTTATTCATGATTTATTTCATGATTTTAAAAACATTGTAGAACATCCTCTTATATATAAAGGATAAATAAATTTTAAAATATTATATTACAATATTTAAATAATCAATGTCATTAACACAATATTTATTTATTATTCATATTATTATAATATGAAATTTATTTATATTTTAGTATATACTGGGTGTAACAGAAAGGCGGGCGAGTAAGGCAATGTTAGCGGTTTTTGAAAAAAACCTTTGATTTTGTAATCGTTCAATCAGACTCTTCGTTCTGGCGAGATCTACTGTTTTCGCTCTATTCTCTATGTGGAATTTATCGTTAAAATTAATATAATTTCCTAGGGCTATTTTTCTTTTAATGAATAAAAACACTTTTTTTTCCTTCGCAATAAGGTCTATGGGAGGCGCTTTTGATATGACTAGTACCGTAGCGTCGAATACAGCCCGATACGCACATGCAACATGGCGGGCGGCTCTCTGCACTGAGGCTACTGTGCATCGAAATTTCTCGTAGCGTAGCTTGTCAGCTCAAATTTCAGCGCCATACAGCAGTATAGAGTGGACAACGTTTAGCAGTATGCGTCTTTTTGCTAATTTTGGCCCTGATGTTTGATCAATATTTCTGATACACTCAGCGCAACTTTTCTCGTCTTGTCTGCCAATCCAGTAATATGTTCCCAGAAGCTTAGCTAAATGAATAAAAACACTGTTCTAACATAAATGCTCGAGCATAATCGATTAAGGTGCTCTTATTATTTATTGGAAGCTCCCAAAACGAATACACTCCTTGTGTTCTTTGCTAAAAGGTAGTATTTCAAGAAGTCAAGGTTGGACATATTTCAACAATATTGACAACAGTGTTGCCAAACGTTTGCTATTTTGCTGATTTTATTGTAAAAAAAAGTTGAATATCTTGTGTTTTTTTCTAAAAGAGTGCAATTAAATAGAAGGATGTATTTCATCAGAATTGGCAACAGTGTTAACCCAAACAATGGGTCAATTTTATTTCTGTACCACCCTGTACCAAAAGTATTTTCTACAGCCCCTTTTTCCAGCTAACTTCACATTTTAAATGTCGGTATATATATTTATGAATTATGATTAAGAAAACGTATGTATGCAGTGTTTATATACATTAGATATATTAGGTTTATGTATATTAAATTACGTTAATAATAATATTTAAATGAATAATATTTATTTTTAAAATATATACTTATATATATATATATATATATATATATATATATATATATATATATATATATATATATATATATATATATATTTGAATAAATTTATATAAATATTATTTATTATTATTATTTAGGAATTCCTATTATTTATTGTTTTTGCTGGTAGAAAAATCTTTTAATATTATTAATAAATATATATTTATAATAATTTTTGACAGTTTGTTCAGTTTTGACGTTTCAAATGTTCAAAATAAAAACTGGAAACATTTAGGAATAAAATGAATTTGCTATCTCTATATATAGACTACAACGTAGTATGTAATATAAAAGATACATATTTTACGTGTTTGATGTTGAAATTCCACTAGATCTCTATGATTTGCGACCTTTTAATATCAAAAATACTGTTTGGATGATACTGTTTTTATGAGAAAGGAAGCAGTGATAAATACTACTTTGGCACCTAATTTTTGGGAAGAGGTGAGGTAAATCCGAAATGAGGTAAGCTACTGGTCATATTTTGACGAAATCGGTGTCGTTAGCTTCGTCTCAGAGTATCAGGTCCTATAGGCTATGTGTGTGTACGCACACTTAATCCCTTAATTGGTCAGTCAACTCAAACAATCCTGCAGGTACTACTTCAGTTAGATTATATAAAAGACAAAACTTTTTTGAATAAAATTGTGAGACACGCACCAAATTAGCAACGAGCAACATATCTCTGACTCCATATCCCAGAGATAGTTACGATTAGCTAATTCATACTGATAATGACTACTTTGTAGACGAAATACGTATTTATAAAATAGAAATAATTGCTCTAGAAATTGGGGCAAAATTTGAAATTTAATTTTAAACCTTTCTGTTAAGAATTCATAGAAAATCCAATGATAATTCTTTGCTTTGCCAAAAGATCCTTTGTATTATGCAAAACTACCCATTTATAGGAGGATAATACTCAATTAATTCTAAATTAATCTGACTAAACCGAATTTCTACATTTTCCATCAGAAATGTGTTATTGAATGGTATATAAATGGATACAATAAACATCTTTTATGGATAATAAACTATCCTTTTGTAAGGTTCATTGTATGATAAGCATATATACAACATATTTGTAGGAGTTGGAGAAATGTATCTAGATTCTAGACGAATGAATAGATACAAACAGTATTATTATTTATAGTACCATGTAGTATGTTTGCATGTACTAAAAGACACAAAAGTAACGCCATTTTTTTAAATTTTTTTAGTTGATTTGTTATATATATATATATATATCGATCATAAGGTCCATTGACATGCCTAAGGATGTGAGGATGTGAGTGGAGTGGAAGGAATTTTTGTTTATATACTAGGAAATGGTAGGATATGCGGTTGCAGCCGACTATGATAGGAACTATGCCGATATTCATCTGGAGTTCGTGAAGGAAATTACAGAAAAAAAAAGAGGCAACTATATATAAATGATTGTAGCTAGAGAGTGATAAGTATATATAGTTATCATACTATAGTTATATGTTATACAATACTGATTTTAATGCAGTTTAAGTGTAACAAAGACACCATGACATCATAGTACACTGCATATAGACAGCGATAGATACACTATGCATTGCTTTCAGATTGGCTGTATCTTAAAATACAAGCTGTAGATAATTTCAACCTTGTGTGTACCATAGGTAGAAAAAATTCAAGAGTTTCTCTTGTTATCACTCTATTTATAGTTCTATTAGAACTGATAATAAAAAAAAACTGATAATTTAAAAACAAAAATTATTTGCTCCTAATTCATTCGGCTTTTGGGAAAATGTTTCGAATAACAGTTGATAGTATATTTATAATTAGCATCTTTTATCCGAGTAATAATTGTTTCAATGAGCGATACTTTTGTGTTTATGTGTACACTGAAAGTGAACTGTTGAGTTAGCTAGAATTTTGATTATTAAAGAGTTTTCTTCAATTGAATATATCAAATTGAATAAATGTTATACTATATATATATAGCTTTTGTATTTTAAGTACATTGAATATTGTATATATACTCCCGTTCATAAAAATTGAACCAGTATATATCACTAAATATATGTATAATATTACATACAGTAACACTTAGAATATTTCAATTGGTTCAGTATTTATGAACGAGAGTGTACATTGAATATTGTTCAATTTGTAAATATAATAGCATGATAAAGTGTTAGTTTAGGTTACATTTTCCTATATGTGGGGATGTGTGTATATGCAACGGCCGTTTTTATCATTTACATGAATAGTTTGATGGGACATTTTAAGGCCTCGTTTCTCCTCGGAACTGGGAGGTTGATGGTTTGATTTCCAACAATGGCAGTTTGTCAATTAAATTATTTCAAAAAAAAATTGGGGCGGTTCATTGACTAAACTATCAGCGTATGGACAAGAACGAAATTAACCTGCTGTGCTTGTGAAGGTTTTCTGCAGTTTCCGTCCCACAAACTCCAGCTGAATATCGGCATAGATCCTATCAAAGTCGGCTACAGTCATACAAACAATCAATTCTTAGTCTACATGCAAATTCCTTGTCTTTTAGGGGCGGCTAAAAAGGGCTAGAAAGGCATTCTAGTCAGACTACAACCCCACCCCAATCGGTACTATTGTATAGAAAAATTGTTTCAGAATAATTCAATTTAATTTAAAAAAAAATCATGGATTGAACTTTCTGTGACAAATGGGTCTCGAACAATCTGACGTTGGACTAAAAATCGATATTCATTAAGTTTTTCATCAATGTTTTTTATTCCTGTCATTATTCACATTTATAACATAAGTTGATACATTTTTCTTTCAAACAGAACCGTTTCTTAGTTAGGAATGTGTCTCGGTAATTTTACTTTCAACGTTCATCTTATATGAAATAAGATCACATAATTTTGTAAGAAGCAGAAAATATTATTCCATCTCTGGTCACGCCGAATGTCCTCTAATGACTGATCTAAGAACTGGAAACTACTCATCTAGAAAATTGATTCCACTTTCATAAATATATTCAATTCCGATATTTTCGCAAAATAATTATATTAAATATACACAGTTTTTCGTAGTACTCATTGGTTAAAAATATCACAGAATTAAAATGCCCTACAGCTATCTAGCTAGCTATTAGGTAAAAAAAAATGTATATTTATAAGAGAAAATTATAAATTTATATTTAAAAAAACAAGTTTTTTCCTCGAAAACGTGCGGTTTATTTCTACTCACCAAAGTAATTTATGTAAAACTAATTAGAGGAATAGTTATACGAAAGATTTAATAATTTCAAATATGATAATAAGAAAAAATATATTATAACTTCTACTTGAATTAGAAAAAGTATTTTTAATGAAAACGTTGACGTTCTAATTAATAATATCATAAAAAGCAAAAAAAAAAGTAAGAAACTTTCTTTGGAATAGTTTTCATATTCCCGCGATATGAGAGTATAATCAAATAATTATAAAATCATTCTATTTAGTATCGTAAAATAAATTGTAAGCTTGAATACACATTGTCAGTAATAATTAGAACACCAAGAAATAGATCTGTAGATATACTTTAAAAGGATCCTTTAGTATCTAAGCAGATAAACGATTAAATTTTACTTCAAACCGGCAATAATATAATTGACGCCGTGCATCTTTTTTACTACCTGGTAAGAGTAAAAGAACTGTAGATAAACAAAATATCAAAAATTCCCCATTTCTTAAATCCATTTCACCAAGTAACACAGCTTAAAAAAGTTACTCATATATCGAATAGTGATTCGTATTAGGTACACCTATTATACAAATGAAAACAACGTTTTATTTTGATATCATATCTCATAACATTGGTTTGTTTTACTTACTCTTCGTGGCACTTGTTTGAGAATACTTCCAATATTTCTTTTCTGTGTAAAAAAGTTACATCAATACGTTAATATTACGCTTAAATATACAAAATGCGTTTGCGTCAATTATTATAACTTATTTCAGGACCGTTATTAGGGTAATTTGGAACCAATCATACTTTTAGATTTTGGTAGATGCCATCAGAATGATACTGTGAGGACTAATTACAAAAGGAATACCAATCAATAAAAAAACATATATATTTTTAAATGAAAATCATGGACAGAATTCGAACGGTATAGAATTAATCTTGGGCATGAAGTCATTATGAATTCGTGGACAGATACAGGAACTTAGTACCAAATAATTTCAAAAAGGTTTGTAATCACTACCGTATGTGAAATACTTCGACAAGGGAAACAAAGCATCGCTGTACGCTTGTTCGGATATACCAAGATATCCGGTAATTTCGGTCGAAAATAGAATTTAGTTCATTGCCTAGATCGACAATATAATTGAGTATATTACACGCTCATTGTTCAAGTTATGGGTTACTCCGAGCGTTCAACACCGTCTCAGGTGTCGTTAAGACTTAAGTTCATTTAGAAAAATGAGAGGCTCATGAACGACTCATCAGTTGCTCTGTATATCGACTGTAGCGCTACCACAAGGCCAATAGATAAATTAATGATATTTGATTAGGACACTATTGAGAACTGACCAACACAACAATATGCGACAGTTCCCGTTTTTGACCTATTCAAAAAATTCTTTGACCTTTGCTGAATCATTAACTCCTGGACTAACAAAAATCAGTATCTCTTTGAAAACACTCTGCTTAATGAAGATGCGAGGTACGACCTCTGTATTATAAAACAAGAAAAACTTTTTCCAATATCTTTGAAATGAAAAGATAATATACCATTATATATATCTCTCTCTCTCTCTTAAGGGGATGAATGAGAGAGACTTTTATTTTAAAAACTGATTAACATTTTCAAAAGATATCCATAGATGAAAAGTTTTTAAATCAAATTCAATAGAAGTTATAGTTCAGTTCATGTAATTCTTTGAGGATAGATACAATTGAACATCTTTAAAAAAGAAAACGAAAAAAAAAATCTACTTATATATTTAAAAAAAACCATATTCCTTTAGTATATAACGAGGTTTGACTGTGATAATGTGTATATAAATCAAGTTCGTTCCGTTATATTATAGATATTATCTATAATATAATCAAGAACTTGTAAATAATAAACTTTATTTACAGGATGGTTTAAGAATTGTGTGGCATGGTATATTGTGTGATCTGATTACAAACCCATTTTGGTAGCAAAAATCTAAAATTTTGTATTCTTGCATGCCAACACATTTTAACTATAAAAAAATGAAATCGTCAAATCAAAAGTGTTCATTTCACGTTTTCAAATCGATGAATTATTATGAAAATCGATAAAGTTCGATAATCTTTTAGATAACTAATCGATACAAAAATTATAAAAATCGGCCAAGTGTTGCATGTTCTGGTACTTACATACACACAGATCAATGGCCGGAGATGCATGCCATTTTTAAAAACAAATTTTAATAATTGCATCAAAAAGCTGTATCCCCTTTTAGAGGAAGATATCTTTTTCCTAGAACAGAAGTGAAAAACTCACATTCCCATTCGATTTCCCTACGATAATCAAGTCCCAATTTTTTTGCCAACCCGAATGACTATGTATTTGGGGTTATTTTAAATAAAACAGTCTCTTGACATTTTTTCGTAAACTTTACCGTTACCGAGTTATAAACAATTAAATGTTTGAAAAACAAAAAACAAGGATGATTTAAAAAAGCTTACAATTATTGGGTCTAGGTTCGTCGCGTTTTCAGTTTAAGTGAAGACATCTCTTCATTGGCCCACGAATACAGTAGCTGAATATTCTTATGAAAAGTCGATAATAAAGCAATATTTCAATTAAATATTGATATGAAAAAGTATAGTTTACACTAGCTATTTCATACTATGTCCTCGTAAGCTTAATGGAAATTGACATTAGTATTGTGACGCTTAAGTACTCGTATACACAAATAATATAATATGTTAGAATTCTTTATAACAGACTGTATAATAATTTATAAAATCGAATTGCGAATAAGGGTTATCTATTTTACTTTAACACTCGTAACGTCTTTGATCCTACGTTGTAAAAGTTTCTTTTTTTTTCTTTTTTATGTTGTCAAACAAGATAGACACTACGTCTTGATTATAATCTTGTCAACTTAAATTATATTATTTTAGATCAAAAACAACCATTTATCTATCTATCTGTCCTTATGGGAGCCGTCCGTATCTCTATGTGTCATTATATTTTTCTTTTTCATTTTATTTGTGGTTAGTTTTTCTGTTTGAAATACCTACGTTCTAATTTGTCCATTATTTTTATGTTTTTTAAACTGAAATTAACTTAGAAAAATTGAGTAGGTTTCTGTGTAAATTTTTTGGTGACATTAACTAAAATAATAGCAGGTATTTTATTAAATCATTTTCGAAAACATACACTTTTTTCGACAAAATTTAAAAATTTGATTTCGCCAACGGTTAATTCACAAACATTTTTATATAAGTCGGGACTAAACTTAATATACCTTAAATATTAGATTATCCAATGATAATTAATGAGAACTCTAGGTTTTTGAAATAAAATTTCAAATTCGCCCCAATACCAAAGAAATTTGAACAAGAGTAAGTTCAATAAAATTTATTATATTTTAATTTACTTTGCTAATTTTTTATTTATTTTTGTTTATTGATTTCGATTTTCTATCTATTTCTAATTGTCAAAGAGTAAATTACGACTAGCTAATTTATACTGATGATGACTACTTTGTAGTCGAAATACGTGTTTATAATACAAAAACTGATCTAGGTATTGGGTCGAATTTGATATTTTATTAATATACCTTGTATATTTCCATAACTGGGTATAAAATTACATGTTCTTCATAAACGCCGGTCACATGACGAGTTTACTATTTTCTTTTATTGGGACCTACAAATTCTACTGAGGCTTACAAGAACGTATATAAATGAACTCCGTCGGATGAAATGCCATGAAAAAGCGAATAAAATAAAACAACATATTTTCCACATATTATTATGATGTACCCAAAAAAAAAAAAAAGCGTATGGTGGATTACCGTTTATGTCGGTGAAAACATAAATTAAAATATTTACACTAAATTTAATAACATATATGAATGAACTCGAAAAACATTTATACATGGACTGTACATGGCGGCAGCAACGTGCGAATATGGTTATTCTTTTTCTTCTTCGTTTTTATTTTCGAGAGCTACACAAGGTGTTTCAGGTTGCAACTCTAATAAAATTTTTTATTTTTCAACAGTTTATCTTTTAGATGCAGAATTTTAGATGTAGGGTTCGGGAATCAAATTAGAATCTTCTGGGTGAAAGTCAAGAGGTTTCTGTATCGGAAGCAACTTGTTGTAAGATCTACTTGTATTAAAATTCTCTAATTTTATTAATAGATCCAAAGCAAGTATGTCCACGAGTGGTCGATCTGTTAAAGGTATTCTACTCTGAACTTGGAGGTTGCTGGTTCGATTCCCAACGGTAGCAGTTTGTCAGTTAAATTAATTTAAAAAAGAACATTAATGGGGCGGTTAATTGAACAAACTGTCGGCGTACGGACAAGAACGAAAGTAACCGACTATGCTTGTGAAGGTTTTCGGCAGTTTCCTTTCACAAATTCCAGATGAATATCGTCATGGTTCTTATCAAAGTCGGCTCAGTCGCATAAGCTACCAATTCCTAGTCTACATTCAAATTCCTTGTCCTTTAGGGGTGGGTAAAAAAGCCTAGAAAGGCCTACCCGGCTTTGAGCTTGTAGCGGTGTCGCTTCATCATTAAATTATTATAATAATTTTGTTCTTCATTTTTTATTTGTTGCATTTCAACTATAACTTCCCTCTATTATCACGGTTGCTGTGAATGTTAACAACCTTGGTAATTTACATATAAAAATAATTGGATTTCATAAATCAAATTAAAAATATCAATTTCAATTAATAAAGATCAATTATATCTTTTTTACGTATTTATTATTTATTTAAATAATAATTATTTAATATAACAAACATCTACCTTTACAAGCTCCTTTCCGCTACTTATACTGCATGCTAATAAAAGTTAAATAAAAGACAATTTGAAGACTATAAACTAAAATTTAATTTTGCCTAAATATTTAAGATTGATTACAAGTTTGGTGGAGGTTGCGAAGATAAACTTGGTGACATATGTATTGTACTAATAGATCTAGAGCAAGTACGTACAAGATCTAGCGCAAGTATAGTTCATAGATAAGAAAACCTAGACACGAAATGGAATAGAAATATAAAATGGAACCGTTCAATGAATTACAATGGTATACTGGTATAATGACGGATGGATCAAAGACTCTTCTCAGGAATCCGACTTGAAGGAAGGAGTATGCCAGACTGCGAAACGAAATAACCTACCATAATCTAGATCCTTTCCATTCTAAACGAAATCGACTAGGGAAATTTAGACTTATAAACTGTTCAGCAGACCCTGTATAAGATAAAATTGAAAAGATTTAAATGATGTTAAGCGATAATAATATTCACTATAAAATGTTAGTAGTTTGCAGCTTGTAGCTTTTGCTTGGCTTGCTGCTACACAAGAGTAAAATAAAATATTAGTGATAATAAATTTGAAACAATTATGAAATGAAAGCTTCTGCCTGAGTACAACAAGCATAACTTATCTACGCAAACCTCATACGATATGTTTATAAAAAGTCTTCGATGATTACATATTATAGTCTCTTTATTCTCTTTATATATCGTGGTCAATTTTGTTCAAAATTTAATTTACTTCAAGTTTATTTATGACAAAGTAAACGATAAACAATACTGTTTTTGAGATATTGAAAAAAAAACCATTTTGCTTCGCCTTCCCTTCGATTCCAACTCGATGGTAAATGCAGCAATTTTTAAAGTGTCAACTTTAGAATATCTTTAAAATAAATTGAAGAAAAAAAAATCATCTCAATCCGTTCAGATTAATTGGCGGTCTGGGAAAAATGCTAATTAGTCTCGGCTATTTGTTCAATAATCTTTTATTGAAACTATTGAAGGATTAATATAAATAAATCATTTTGTATTTTCGAAATAATAATAATGTTAAAAGCGGAATCAAACGAAGCATATCTTTTTTGCTTTTGGTAAGGTTTGTATGTAGAGAAAGGTAGAAAATATTTTCTCACAAATGTTGTTATTCTATATAACATATATTAAATCTATCCTTTATTAACATACATTGTTATTCAATATATGCTAACTCTTTTTAATTATTTACTGACTTTCTTCTCAGCTTTAACATTTTACTTTTACTTAGGTTTTTAGATTGTACAAAGTGGTTCGCAAAATATCAAAGCAGATGTTAAAAGCACGAAAATCAAAGTCATCAAGCTTTTGTTAGCTTGGCCTATATGTGAGCAAATCTATGTTAGATAGTCGTGTTTAAGTGACTTCTAATTATCGTATGGCATCACCTATACGAACTCTTGATAGAATTCGAAAATGAAGAAGAAGATAATAAGAAAAGAAGATAATAACAATTAAATAATGGTAGCTATCAACAATACTTTGCACTGAACTTTGCACTGATGAACAATAATTGAACAAACGCACTTAATAATATTCGCGTATTTAACACAACTATATAACTACAATCACTTTGAATCGCTTGTTATTTTAATAGTATCAGTGTCACATGTAAAATACAACTTGTTCTAACTCAGCTGATCGATTCTCTCATATACCCAATACACCTTTTTAGAGATTAATTCTCGAAAATTCCATTTCTCGAATGTAGAATACCAAAATAACGTACAAAAAACAGTAGCGGTCTTTATTTTACTTCTAAGTTCCGACAATGTTTAGACTGAGCATAATTTGCGAAACTTAATCAATTTTCGTTGAAATCGCTTTAGAGAGTATTTTTACGACCAAAAAGATAAGTTTTTGTATTCCTATTAATGCTACAAAATAATTATAAAACAACTTCAAAATGATTATCGTGGACCGATTTTTGGGAACAATATGTGCACAAATTTTGTATACCATATATTTTATAAAGAAACTGACAATATAGAAAGTACTTAGTACTTGAACAGTTATAGCGGAACCTATACCATTAAAGTACTTTGACTAAAATATATTTATTCCACTGCTCCTAATATGTTTCAGAATTTTACAGGATGATAAAAAAGTTTTACGTGCAAATGTGAAAAGACAATATGAATCGTTATGTGTCGCTGATTCTTTAATTTAGTTTTTACCTCATTCAAATACACAAAAGCATATTTCTATACATCTTAGAAAGTTCCACTACACTTTTTGGGGAGTTATATATTTTAATATTGCGGTAAATATGGTTGTATCATTTTGTGGTTTTGTCTGTGAAAAACTTTTATTGTGACGTGTAGTAATAATTTTGTGTTTGTAATTGAAATGGAAACACCTACGTGCGCATAAAATTTACTTTATATATTTTAATTAACTTGTGAATACATTTTGATTTTTTGTTACGGTTTTGATTAGAGACAAACTTTTGAAGGAAATGAATTGATTTATAGTTTGGTTTTTCTTGTGATAATTACAGTTTTTCCTTTATTGATTGTAATTCTATTCGTGGCAAGTTTGTGTGCTTTTAACTTCTACATTTTATTAAACAAACTAGAGATTAGAAAACTAAAAAAAAACTTGACATGTAGGAGCTTAGAGGAAGGAATTATAATACGTATGAAATTATGTTAATCTGACCATAATTTTAAAATTTATTATTATAACATTAAAGTCGGAAATATTTAATATTAGAGTAACACAAGAAAAATGGTTAGTAGATAAATTAAGGTAAAAGTAATTTCCTACAACTTTACTTATGTTAAATTTTGCCTATTTATGATTATAAGGATTAACTTAATTATTCAACACTGGGGTAATTACAATTTGTATTGTATCTTCAACCTTATCATTGGTTTCAAGAATTGACAAAACCTTATTCTCCCCTCTGTTCCCTGGTTTCTAATTCAATGAAAATTGGGCTTATTCAACCCCTTACTAGACATATTGGTATATCGGTTTTGTCGCCATATGAATAGTCTAACAATTATTTTCTAAAGTTGAATGGTTTCGTTCCAGAAAGTTGGCAATGCGGAAACAGGTAACTATTTCAGGTTTCTTTCTTTTGCATCAAAATAGACTGGAATTGGGATGTTGAATGAAAATTTTTTTTCACTTCAATTGAACCATGTTTACTTGACAAATATCAAGGTAAAATTACTTTTTAAATAACTTTAAAAATAAGCGAGATATGATTGATTGAAATTTCCGATTAGACAAAGAGGATGATAGCCCTCTTGATAGACATTATGACGTCATAATGTGCTATCACCATTTAAAATACACGTAAAACTCCGATTTTAGTATTTTTGCAAGAAAGAGACAGATAATAATCTTTTAAAGCTTATAGCTTCCTTGATATTTGTCCGATTTTAATTTCGTTTTTAAATATTATTACAGTATTAATAGTATTTTCATATTCTGAAAATAAATGTGAAAAAAAATTTTCATTCAACATCCCAATTGTGAGTATGTAAAAATTCAAATGCAAATGAGTGCCAAATTGAATTTGGTTTGAAAAAAATCGAATGATAACAAAAAAATCTCTACTATTATAAATTGTAAATATCTGAAAAACTGGAATGTAGTTAAACTCGATTCGATGACGGGAGCCGGAGATATGACAATAAACTAGAGCGAAGCCGCGGGTATAAGCTAGTATAATAAGTATATAGCAATGTTTCAATTTATTAAAAATAATTATCTGTCAACGACTAGACTTCAGACTCACACCTCTACGGGATTACTCTAACTCTTGTTTTGCCATTTTCTAATACCCTTTCGTCGACACAACTTCAATGTAACATTCGAGTAACACCAGTGTTAGTTAGAGATTATGAAAAATAAACGACATCTTTATATTGAAAACCGAGAAAGTTTGTTGGAATAATTGATGATTTATTTATTATTTTCTGGTTTTATATGTTAACCAACGTTTCCACTAATAATTTATCATTTTTGATAGTGGAGGAATTGTCTGTTTTTATCATTAAGTATGTTTGTAGTACCTATATATATATATATATATATATATATATATATATATATATATATATATATATATATATACAAAGTGCAACGTTACATTCATTTTATTTGGCAAATAAAATTGTACACTTGAATTTAAGTGCTTGGAGTTTTATTTTATATTTAACCATTTCTCACTAAACATATCTTTTTTTTCCCTTTTGTAAAGTCTATTTTAGATGATTATTAATATATATATATATATATATATATATACATATATATATATATATATATATATATATATATATATATATATATATATTTATTTATTTATTTATTTAAAATACAATACGATTAACGGTTTTCAAGGTATCGGACTTTGAAGGTATCGGATAGTGCTAAAATTACAAACTGTATGAATTGCGAAGGCAAAATTTTGAAATGTGTTGGTTGGACGTTAAAATGAACCTAATTTTCGTACTGTTTGGGTCAAAATTAGCCTAGAAAGTTATTATTATTAAAATCGAGAAGAAAAATTTTCTTCACTTTTTTCACATTTTTTCCAAGGGGTACCCCTTAAAAAAATCGCTAAAATTGGAAGAAAATTTTATATCCCCGATTTTAATAAAAACTTGGTTTTAAGCTAATTTGGACCTAGCGAAAACAATGGCGTTGGTTAAAATATGATACGATTAACGGTTTTCAAGGTATCAGACCTATAGTGCTAAAATTACAAACTGTATGAATTGCGAAGGCAAAATTTTGAAATGTATTGGTTGGACGTTAAAATGAACCTAATTTTCGTACTGTTTGGGTCAAAATTAGCCTAGAAAGTTATTATTATTAAAATCGAGAAGAAAAATTTTCTTCACTTTTTTCACATTTTTTCCAAGGGGTACCCCTTAAAAAAATCGCTAAAATTTATTTACCTATACCAAAAATTTATTTTGCGAACAATATTTTCAACCGTTACAATGTCGGAACTGAACTTAATAATACGCTGATATTTTTATCATATACCGGGTATAAAAAAAGAAACTAGAGAACTAAAAATTTGAGTCATATAAACTATGCTTTAGACACTTTTTCATTATATATAAATACATATGTATCCGTTATATCGTAATTTATCGTTTGTTCTTCCTTAAACTACCAGATATCTACATCCTTACAACGAACGAATTATTTTCTATATACAGTTTCGGGTTATCTATGTGTACTCGTACATATATATATATATATATATATATATATATATATATATATGTTTTGGGTAACAAATCGTAAAATTAAATCCGTTTATAACAGTTTATGTTATAATATGATATTATTATTACTGATTTGATTTACGATTTCAATATAACTTTAATTAACGTTTTGGTTGGTGTTCGTTCATCAGGGTTGGTATATATAGTAAGCGCAGGGGTAAGCGGAGGTGTGTGTGTGTGTGCGTGTGTTTATATAACATTATACATGAATACTTTCTTGCAAGAAAAATTAATGTATTTAACAATATATTCTTTTGTAAATATTTTATGTATGTACACATAATTTTAATATTCATGATAATATATTTAAGAGAGTGTGGGGTGAATGTTATTTGGGCAATACTTATATAATTCCATTTGCTTAGTTAACGATGATCACTGGAAAAATAAACTACCTCAAAAACTCGGGAAAATACATCCAAGAGGTATATACTATACTCTTGATGCAATCAACAGTAACCAAATTTGAAAAGGTTACCGGAAACATAATTTCTAATTCTTTTTTTTCGTAGATTGAAAAATATATAGCATAGTAATAGTTAATATATATTTATCTCCGTGTATATAGTTAATATATATTTCTCTCCGTGTACCTTCATTTCTCCTGTAGTACAAATACTAACTTTTTATTAACAAGGTGAAGAACATTAGTGTACTTTTTCATAAATCTTTCCCAGGTTAATTGCAAATTTACTGTTCAGGTATTTTAGTGCCCAACTCACGCATTTTTGTAGGTATTCAGTCGTGGGTAGGTAAAAATTAATATTTAATTTTAAATATGTTTAACATTTATGTGTCTATATTTATTTTCATATGGAACTTTTTGAATTTAATGAAACCATTTTAGTGGAATGTCATGAATTTATTATGGAAAAAAAATGCAAACAAATTTGACAGATTTTTGAACATTATTAACATTGTTTAATTATTAACATAGTCAATATTTGATAAAATGTAATATACTTATATTAATAGCTTGTTTTTTTCTATGATAAAATGTTTTGGGAGACTTAGACTAGACTTAATTTGACCCTAACACTAACAATAAATCTATATACATGATTCCTTGGTAGAAATTATCTTTCAAATAATAAAGAATATTTGACAAAATATTTAATAATTTTTGCAGAATGTCTTCTTTTTGAAAGAAAGTTCCACCTAAGGAAAGAAAGACTGACACTGTATCGTTTAGTAATTGAAGATACTTCTACAAGTTTGATATATTTTTTAAAGATGGCCCAACAGTAATTTCAAAAACAATTCAAGAAGTTTATATTTTTTAGACATTTTACCTATTATTTTTATCATGGAAAAGTCGTAATCTGGCTCGGGAATAGTTTCGATATCGCGAATTGCATAACATGGAGCTGCAAATCTCTTTAACTAAAACGACAGCAAAGACGAATATAATACATAAATGCCATAAAATAATTTTAACAATATTGTTCTGCTAAACTTGTAAAAATCTGGGCAAATGTGATTCTGAACAATATGAGAAATTAGTAAAATCGTAGATAAATCCAAAGAGTTTTCGACCGAAGTTTTTTTTTCTTCTATTAATATTTATATATATTATTATTCCCATCGCCGTTATATATATTATTATTTCCACCGTTTTAACAATAAGCCGAAAATTGTTTATAAAAATTAATCTAATTGACGAATCATTATGAAAATCGATAGGGTTCTATTCTGATAGATAACGATGCGATATCATTTCCACAAAATCATCCAAGAATTTCAACCTGTTGCGTGTCTTCATACATATATATATATACCAATGGTCGAAGATGTATGCATTTTACATAAAAAATTCAAATTACAGTAAATATGCGGCTCTGTGTTATATAATCAACACAAAAAAACCGGTTTGTATTTATTATAGAACAAATATATACATATATACACATATATACAACACATACATATATTCATATACAAATTAATGCAATTCTGAAATAAATAAAAATTTTAAACTATTATATTTCGAAAACAAAACGCGATTAAACAAAATTTATTTAAGAAATATTTATCTTTACTATCCTAGTTTTTTTTTTAAATTCTGTCGAGTATTACAAATAATAATTGGGCGGGCATGAAGTTTTACATGCTTTACATGAGAGAGAATGAACACCTTGTTATTAATTATCTCGCGTTCTAAACGGTCAAAAATTCTGAAACTTTGGGATTTATTAGAAAATGTTACTTTTAGTCTGTAAAAAAAATGAACAAATTCTGTCGAAAAGCGATTTCATGCTGGAACTCTCTTAAATAAAAAAAATAATCACGTGATTTGACTTAACTACCTCATATAAGGTAACAGGCGGTACACAATTAACGATAATGATAATGTTTTAGTATTAACTTGCTATATGGTGATGTAATTATTATTTATTTAGATATAAAATATAGATAAAATTCAACAGATTGAATTTTTATTTGAATAATAAAAGTTAGAAAATCAGTAGTAGAAAATCATAAAAAATACACATATATCGTATTTAAGGTTGATCGGATACATGTATAGGTAAAATCGGCAATGTATAGATAAAAATCTGAATTTTTGATATATTATTAATTGCTAACTCATACGATTTTCATGTAATTAATCATTAAAAATTGGAATTTTAACATATTGTGAATGTTGCAAATGTTGAATGAACGCATACATTTTCGATAATGTTGCTCCACCTTCTATAGATTAAAAAATAAAAAACTTCTACTTTAATAAATTAAATCTCGTACATTACGTTAAAATAAAAAAAAAACTAATCTGACGAAAAGTTTTGTAAATATCTCAACTAAAAAAATAAATAATTCACGAAAATTTTCGTCAAATCGTCAAAAACGGTTATTTATTATTTTTAGTAATTAAATAATTGCACAAATCCGATTACTATTGATGTTTAAAACTGTTTTTCTCTTTATTATGAAATGTATTGTCCGGTCAACCTTAAACATATAGAATGTTTAAATACAATAGAAAAACCATCAGTAACAATAAACATTAGAGTTTTGTGAATGTATGTATATGTATTGTTGTCATGTAAAACAAATTAGAATGTTTATAAAAGCTATTAAATTGTATAATGAAGGTACCAATCAAGTAACATTTAATTACCTTTATATGGTACCACAGGCCACAAAAATAGTGCTTATATTTCTAAATTTTTTCGTTGATTTTTACCATATTTATTCGGTTTTTGGAAAATTGTTTCGAATAAAAGTTATTAGTATATTTATAATGAATAACTTTTATACGTAAGTATTTTCTCGAAAATGGAATTCATAAGGTACAAATTAACTATATATAATTTTAAAAAATGAGCGCTACTTTTGATGCTTCATGTATGTCCCGTATATATGTGAAAGTACATTCGAATTCACAGGAATCGGACCAAATTATTTTAAATTACAAAATAAAACTGAAGGAATATTTTATAATATTTACCAAGGTACCTATATTCAGTTTAGTTCCGTTTTTGTAACGGTTAAAAATATTGATCATAGATAAAAATTTTGGTATAGGTTTATTAAATGATGATAACTCAAAATCGAAAAAAGACAGCGAGTTGAAATTTTGCATGTGTATTCTAGAGCTAAAAATTCAGGTCATAAATGTGAAAAATGGAACCATGTATGATGAAACCGTAAGAGATAGAACAAATATGCAAAGATAAAAAATGATTCTTTTTTAAAAATAAACAACTTTTGTATAATAATTTTTACATAAATTCTGTATATACCGGGTATTTAAGCAATTAACTCAGTTAAATTAGAGAAAATCTTTTCCTTTATTTGTCCTTCCTTGATCCAATAAAACCAGTATTTTGTTAATATTGACTACGAAAACTAAACAAGTTTTAAATTCAATGACTTTCAATTTTTTTGACCACGCTGGTGCTTATGTCAAAAACCATTTTCTCTAAAATAAAATGGCTTGGTGTATGCTCATATTATTGTGTGTGTGTGTGTTAATGTGTGTGATTTCACTTTAAAATAATAAATTATGTTTGGTAAAATAGAATGGAAAATGTCTTTCAAATTATACAATACCATTATTTATTTTTCAATTTAATGAATTTTTTAAAGTGGTACCATGATGATAACTTTCACGTATGACATGCTAATTTACAGTGGAGTAGGTTGTTCTTTTTTTTAACTAAAAGTCAATTCAAAGTTATATTCATTCTTTATTTTTAATGGATGAAAATTTTAGAAGGTCGCCTTTTGATTTGATAACTCGTCAAAGTATTGATTTTCGCTTGAGATGTTTTCAATCTTTTAAAAATATGTCAAACATTGAATAACCTCTAAATTGAAAACCATATGTAAAATAATATGCCTAGACATCATCTTCGAAAAGAACTGATAACTGAACGACTGAACCGATTTTTATCAAACATAGCTAAGAACCACCGCAAGGAAACCAGCTATCTAATATAAAAGCCGTCTCAAACGATCCACGCGTTTGAGAGCTACGATGCCACAGACACACAGACAGACACACTTAGGCTTTAAACTTACAACACCCCTCTTTGCGACGGGGGTTAAAAATCGATTCAGTGCACACATTATATTATATCGATGTAACCTGTTAAATTTAGTTTCCGAACTCCAACAGGTTTTGAAACGACAAACCTCAAAGTCGGAGGAAGGGTGAAATTTTCTTTTTAGTTCCAAACACCATTACAAAGGTTTGTTATGAAAATATAATATGATAAACCAAATGTTTATGCATAGATTTAAACAACGGATTTGAATTCACAAACTTTTCACAAAAATTATTTCTTGTTAAACTTTAAAAGCCTCATTAATAAAGGGACATTATTATTAATTTTGATAAACTTCTTCCAGAATTTTATAAATAATTCATCATATACATAGAGTAGTATGTATGTTACTTATAGTGTAACCAAATAAGCTTATATAGAGAATAAAGTTGTGTGTATATATTTACCTGTGTATTTATTTATTAGTGGTATGGCAAGCAGAGAGAGCTTTGACTTCATGCTTAATAAAAGTTTTCATCATGTGTGTGTTGCTGTTATATACAATTTTCATGAATTTCAATAAACAGAATATGATAACATAGTTGTGTATTTTCAATATGGATGGTATTTATAGCAGGGATATTGCAGATATCTGTATCCGCATCAGTAATCACGAAGTATTTGCAGCTTTTTTGATTTCTACATCCGCAGCCCAGTCAGCTAGCACAGAAAAGTGGAAAACACGCTTTCATTAGTTACGTTATAAAAATTAAAATATTAGTATTTAAACTATAAAGCTTCTTCTTATATAATAGCAAAAAGTGCCCGATGCAATCATGTCAAGACAATATTGACAGCCCACCATGTTGACTTTCTGCAAAAAAATGATAACTAAAAAAGTGACATAAAATAGCTATTGTGTTTTGAGTCACTCTCTGGATATTGGAAATAACGGGCTATGCTTGAGAAGGTTTTCTGCAGTTTCCTTCACGAACTCCAGATGAATATCGGCAAAGTTCCAATTATAGTCGGCTACAACCGCATTTCCTACCAACTCCTTCCACTTTCACTCACGAATTGTTTTTGTTGTTAATTGTACTTCATCGATAGACGCCAGTTATTCAGCAATCTACAATTACTATATATATCAATGGCTATAATTATAAACGTATTTTGGAAAATATATACACGACATCATGGATACTCTCGAAACAATTTTAAAACATTTTATATGTAAAACATTCTTAAAACTTATTTCCCGAAAATATACAAAAGCAGGTTACATATTATATTGTTTTATATATATGAAATATATTAGAAATATATAATGAATATTTTAACAGTATTTTCTCTATAGTATTTTATTATTAATGTTTTTCTTAAAATAAATCATCTTTAATTTTATATGAAACTTAAAACTATCTATGTTGTATACAAGAACAGAACTTTTATGTATTTTCAACATAATTTGTAGCTTGTAGCTACCTACATAAACAAACAATATTCTCAAAAACTATTACGAACAATTTTAGAAAATTGCAAAAATTTCCTAGAACAAACTTATAATTATCTTTTAAATACATTGTTATACACTGGCGGGTTTATAAAATTGACAGATCGGTAAATAAAACACATCTGTATATAGAGATTAGCATAAAAGGGAGCATAGGCCCAGAGCCTAGTTTAGGTAATCCAAGGACTGCGTGTAAATAGGTGATCAACGAGTGGTGAGTGGTGAGAATCTATCTATCTATCTATCTACCTTTCTATCTATCTATCTATCTATCTATCTATCTATCTATCTATCTATCTGTCTATCTATCTATCTATCTATATAGAGATTATGTGGCAAATTCACACCTTTAGTACACTCAAGCTAGAGACCCCAACCATATAAACATTTGAAATCACATGATCTTAGCCTATGGTGGAATAAACTTGGTTCCTTTGATAACTTGGATCTGTAAATCCGAATTAATACTAATCTCATCAGTTCATTATTCAAATGCGAATTCTTGTTTACTGTTGATATTTTTGTGAGTCATCATTTCGAATGTTTGATTGATTTTAAATATTTATTTTTAGTTTTTATTGTTATATTTGTACTTGTACTTGTTCTTGTTATTATTTTTATTGTTTCTATTCGTTATATTCATATTAATAAGAAAATAATATGCCGGTCTGTTTTTACATACGGTTACGTGTTCGGTGCATATATTTGTTGACATCGATGGACAACAATTACTCGATGGGAAAATTCACAATAATATCGAACAGTGGAGTGAAGTGGTGTGAAATTCTGATTAATTTTAAACGATTATATTTATATTCCATTTTCCGTACTATTCAGTATACTTTGGTTTATTAATCAAATACTAAATTCCAGTTTGGTTCTTCATATTTGACCCATTTTTTGTGTGAAAGAAGTTTATAAAATTAAATATTGTCTTACCATTAATCATTTTGTTGAAAAACATTAGTTAATTATCTTATTTTATTACCTTGACATCCGTGGTACTATGGACCATAAAAGTAGCGCTCACTTTTCAAAATTACATAATTAAGATTAGTGCCTTATTCATTCGATTTTCGAAAAAATGCGTTAAATAAAGGTTGTTCATTATAAGTAGACTAACCACTTTTATTCGAAACACTTTCTCTGTAATCGAATGAATAAGGCACAAATCAACTATAAAATTTAAAAAAATGGCTGATACTTTTCTGGTTCATAGTACAAGACCATTTGTATAATTACTACTTACGTGTTTTTCGATTTTTTCAATATTAAGAGAGATATACCAAATTTTGTGTTTCCCCTACCTCTAAACCCCCCCTTTCCCCGTGTCGATTCTTGTCATGGTTACCATAAAAATGCATTGTCATAGGAACTGAACCAACATGTAAAAATTCAACTCCGTAGGATAAGAGGTTCTAATTCAGCTTGATACATACATTTACATAATTTTGAAAATAAATTGTAAATATTAAAAATTGAAAAACTGTCAAAATTTTGAAAAAATTATTATTTGATTATATTATTCGTTCGTTGCACAAAAAGTCAGCCATGTTTTGCACCCCCCAAATCATTGCTCAAAATGTTCAATACACGAGTAATTTCGGATATAAAAATGATATTCATTTCAGAACATGCAGATTCAGCTTAAGGCCAAAACAAAACATTAGATTTTCGGGCATACTCGTCATACTTGCGTATTTCTAAAAAATGAATTTAGATCATATTACGTAAATTTTTACATATAATGATTTTTGTTAAAATTAAAAATGGAACAAGCTGGTTGGCAGCCCTGCTACATAGAGAGAGGTAATAATTTTGACCTATGTCGTATAATAAAATTTAAAAATCTTTTTCTCATACTCATGTGTATGAAAACGTTACATAATCATATAATTTTTCCATAAAAACAAATATTTTTACAAAAAAAAAATAAAAAAATTGTTAAGCTATAATCAGCTATCTGCTAGATTTATTATATGATATGTAATTTTAGCCGGGTAACAGTATAAATTTTTATACATTTATTTTTCATGAATAAAATATGTACACATAAAATTATTATGTGGAAATGTTAATTAATGTAAAAGCAAATTGTAATTTTAATATGTTCACAGGCCAACATAATAATAATAATATATTTTAATGATTTTCATATCAGATCAGTAATTCATACTACCCGTTTGAATCGTTTTGTAAAAGGTTCAATTATTATAGATAAATTAAAAGGTGTCAGAGTGAAAGGGAAAAGCGTTTAGGGGACCAAACCCTTAAACCTAACCTAACCTCACGCAGGAGCTACGTAGATTCAGCGAATTTTCTCACAGTAAAGAATCATAATGAAATAAAGTAACCATGGCGATATTTTTTAATCTCTACTATTATAAAATTGTAAAAATTATTAAAAAAAAAAGGAAATTTTTTTAATAACTATTACAGTTTTCGAGGTAGATATTTTTCTCCCCGGCAGGTGAATGTATTGCCCGATTTTGCCTATTCACGAACTTGTTTAGCACTGTTTAGCTCTGGAAAACAAGCACAAAAAATTTCAGCCCTTAAGTATCCTTTTATCCATAAATGCTTTTTTTTATACACAATATCAAGTATTGTGTATGTTGAGTCCTTGTTTTTTGTATAAATATAATATTGACAAAATGCTTGTGTCATGCAACAATGTCTTAATATGTGACCGTCTTTTTGTCCGTACAACAAACTTATACAACAATACGATATGTGAAAAGCTTCAGACATTTCTTTCTCCTCATTGATTCCGAAACTGTAATACACATCATTAAAAGCTCATATTTTTATCAACCAGATGCGGTAATATCTTATCTTTCATAGATAATGTTGTTTTAAGAATGATTAGAATTAAAATCATTGATGCCTTAGACAAACAATGTCAGATTTTAGTTTATTTTATATATATTATAAATATAAAAATAAACTTATATCATCGAGTTCGAAAAAAAGTTTGGTCTCTCAAAATTCGAGGTTTTTCATTTCCAAGACGTACAATCCATAAAATGAATAAAAGATCTTATCTCCGACAAAAATTGGTCAGTAGCATAAACAAATTCACACATTGAAAATTATATTGGATTAATTAAATACCCGATATTTCGGGATAATTAAAAATCCAGGTATTTCTTGACCAGCTCTAAAGGCCCAAATAGACGCAGAACATTTGCCCAAATAGACGCAGAAAAACAAACTTTTTGTTGCTGCAACCACTCCACACACAGAGCAACAAGCTAGTTGCTGTTCAATGTTGCTGCAACCATGTTCTGCGTCTATTTGGGCCATAAAGGTTCAAGGATTAGTGGCTTCTTGTGGGGCGGTTCCCTCTTTTCAGGTATTACAATGGGCCTCATGACCTAAGTATGCCCTACTTAAACTAACCTCATATAACCTTTATTCATCACATAGCACACAATGTTCAATTTTATAACATATTCTCATACAAAGCTATTTCTCTTATAGGGCCTACAAACGAGGAACATTGTGCAGTAACATTATGCAGCAACCTATTATGTTGCAAATGTGTATAGTGGTTGCAGCAACAAAAAACATGCCCTTTTGAACGGTTGCTGTAAAAATCAAAATTATTTGATATTTTGTAGGAGGAGTTAAATGTTCCTGTAAAAATTTGTCATATTATCTAATATTTTATGCTTTCCTAATATTTTATTATGTTATATTACCTAGATTGGTTACAATTTACATTATATATTTTATTATTTGTAAAAATAATATATAGATATTATCCAACACTAGTTTTATACATATAAATAAACTAGATACATACATATAAATAAACTATACAAATTAAATGAGATAGATAGAGATAAGATGCGAAATGATTGAATTTTTATGACTAGCGTCATAAAATAATAAAATAATAATTTTATGTTCCATAATTTTGGTTGCACGTCTGTACAGAAAATATTTTGTAGGCGGAGTTAAATGTTGCTGCAACAAAGTTCTGCGACTGTTCCATACTTTATATATGGATATCGGTGGCATCAAAGACTAAATTCATTTGGCAATTGCATCTGTGTTTTTTCTTGTCCGATATATACAAGCAAAATCTTGTTAATAATGGACACTTGCTTTCGTTTTATAATAATAGGGCTAGGAATATTTGGGACCTAGTTGCATCTTCAATCATCTTTAATAGTCAGTCAGAATAAATATTTCATTCAGGACATACTGCGTTCTGCGATAATAAATAAATAATTAACAATCAAAATACCTCAAATCCCAATATGTAGGTTTCTAAAAGTTAAACGGCTTTTTAAAGATCTATAAATAATTCCAAACGAAGTTTCCGCATTTCAATGTAGGTATAATAAACTCTGGTGTAAGTTATTTGTATAGCGTTTCATAATATTGGAAAGATACATATCGCGAACAATGGATTCTATTTGATCATTATTTCATTGTGGAAGACAACACCATCCTATTATGAAATTGTTAAGTCAGTGAAGTTAGAAAATATACATTTACAGATCACTGATCCGATAAAACAAACATATTGGAACATAGATAGATAGATGGATAGATTTTTCAAATAATTCTAGAACATAACTTTTTAATGAGACTCTCACTGATTGGGTATTATAAAAAACTAATGGTTGATAATGGAGAAACTTTGCCATGACTATGATGATGATGATGATGATGGAATAAAATCTGCACACAGATTTATATTAGTGCAACAAAAATAAAACAAAAACTAATATAACAATCTGATCCATTGAAATAAGCGAGATATTTGTATGGATCAAGTTACGAGTATTATATCTTAACTACTTCCGATTTAATAAAATATTTGTTTAGTGTATAAATTTTCTTAATGCATGTATTAAATAAGTTATTTTCGCAGCAAATTTTCGAAGAAAGTGTAATTTGGGTTTTACACATATGAAGCTATTTTGTAAAAATTTATAATGTTTTTATTTTATATACAAGGTGCTCTAAATAAAAAAGTTTATTAGAGTTTTTCGATTTGAAACTTATTTTTTAAGAAATCCATTACATACAATCAATTACATTGATAAATTCAACCAATCACACAGAGCGCATATTGTAAGGAGGCGTGGCCTCAGCAGTAAAGCGTGGCGCTTTAACTTATAAAGGCTCGCAGATGGTAAGAGGCCCCGTCTCCTTACACTATGCGCTTTATGATTGGTTGAATTTAGCAATATTTAATTGATTGTATTTAATTGATATCTCAAATTTGCACATTGATTAAAATATGTTTTTGTTATAAAAAAAAATAAAAAATTCGTTAAAAAACGTTGGATGTTTTCTTCGATATGTTAAAAAAGAATGTATTTGTGATTTGCCAGTGCTAGGATCAATACAATAACACTTTAACGCTTAGTGTTGCATAATATTTTTTACTGTATATTCGACGAAAAGATAAAGGAACATTTGAAAGATACGTTTTTGCTAACTTGTCTATTTGTGTAATAGGCGAATGAATTGATACGGAATGCTAGGTTAAAATAACCAATTTAAAAAAAAAGAGTCAACATTTCTGACATTTTATTACGAATATGGAAACAAAAATAATTATATAAATTAGACTGTCACGTGAATATCAATTTTAATCTTCTAAATGTATCAGATATTCATTCTTTATATTTTGTGAAAATATTTTTCTCACTCAGTTGTGAATGAAAATAGAACGAACGAGGTCATGCTTTTGCCATTTATCTTACAATAATATTCCAACATACCCTTTTCTGTGTTATAGAAATATATGAAAACGAAAAATATATTATCTATAAATACGTTTTTGTTTTCTGAACTTAGAAAAGTTAAAAATAGGGGAATCAAATAGGTTTTTTACTTTAACGCATTCAAATTGATCCGTTCGTTTGGGAGCCACGATGGAGATTCCAGTCGCAAAAAGAGCCCCTCTAAGAGCGGTCGAAGGTGTTATGGCTGCGCAGTATGCCTACTTGAAAACTGGGAGGTTATGGGTTCGAATCCCGACATCGACAGTTTGTCAATTATTAAGAAAAAAAAGGGGCGATTAATTGACTAAACTGTCGGCGTATGGACAATAACGAAGTAACCGGCTATGCTTGAGAAGGTTTTTTGCAGTTTTCTTCACGAACTCCAGATGAATATCGGCATAGTTCCAAGCATAGTCGGTTGCAGCGGCATATCCTACCAATTCCTAGCCTATACACAAAAATTCATTTCATACCACTCTTCGGTCTACGGATTATGAGCAGGATGTTTTCACGAAAAAACAACGTCACAAACCCGAACTGGCATCTTTATTTTCTATTTACTAACTCTTGCAAATGAAGCATTAAATTTTAACTCAATTTTCCTAGAATCATTTCAACAAGTCTATATCAAGTTTAATTAATAAATGGTTATAGTTTTAAATTTTAATTAATAATCTTAAGACAATAAAAAATATTTACATAATATATATTGTAAGGATAATATTTCCATAATATTAGTT
Source organism: Nineta flava (assembly GCA_963920215.1). Taxonomy (NCBI): domain Eukaryota; kingdom Metazoa; phylum Arthropoda; class Insecta; order Neuroptera; family Chrysopidae; genus Nineta; species Nineta flava. Next base: position 58,244,289 of record OY986045.1, on the reverse strand, counting down.
AGCAGCCATTGAAAGAATTTACTACTAGATAATTATAATTAAAATGTAATTTTAATAATGCTCTTCGTATAGAAATTTCTAGGATAGCTCTCATATTTTAATAAATATTTAAAATAATAATATTACCCGAATATTAATAAGTTTATCAATCAAGAAATAATTATTTCAGTGATAGATAGATAGATTGTAGAGGCTGCCCTTCGTCTATAAGGTCCATTGTGATGCCTGAGGATGTGAGGATGTGAGTGGAGTGGAAGGAATATTCATTTGAAGTTCGTGAAGGAAACTACAGAAACCTTCTCAAGCATAGCCGGCAACTTCTTGTCCATACGATAACAGTTTAGTCAATTAACCGCCCCCATTTTTTTTCTTAATAATTGGCAAACTGCCGATGTCGGGATTCGAACCCATAACCTCCCAGTTTCCAAGTAGACATACTGCGTAGACAAACGCCTTAGACCACTCGACCACTGTGACGGCCATAGTATACACAACTAATATAAGTGAAAAATATGATTAATATATCAAAATAATTATGAGTAATTGAATAATACTGAAATTTGGAAAATATTTGATTACACAGAATAATTACATTATAATTATATTTAGAATTATTAATTTTAATGAATTATTTTGAATTGTACTCAAAAACCTTATAAAATTTATTACAGTGAAAATTTTTTCTTGTTTTAAACCAATGACAATGGCTACGTATAACATGTTCGAATCCTTGAAAACATTTAATACGATAACATTTATGTTCGGTTTAACCGATAAAAGTTTAATTAACGCAAAAACAAAATATAAAAATTTTTTCGTAATGTTTCTTTTAATTGTGACATCATTTTTATTAATTTTAATCAGATTTTATGATGAATTATTTGATGAAACCTTCCGTGCAATATTTATAAGATTCACAAGTATTGTTTTACATACAACAAATGCTATTTTTGTGATATATACTAAACGAAATGGTGACAAATTCTATGAAATATTTAAAGAAATTGATAAAATTGATCGAAAATTTCAATTAAATTTATTATATAAAAAATTAATTGATAAATATCAAGAACGATGGATTGTTCGTATTTGTATAGCATACCTTTTTGTTTCTCGGTTTGTAGTAATTGTGACAAATATTTTGATTTATACCGTTGATCCGATTTCTCTAATTTGTGTGATTCTTTATAATGGGTTTATTGAAACCGGTAATAAATTGATGAAAGTACAAATATTTATATATTTTATGGTTTTAAATAAACGCTTACAATTGTTACATGAAGGTAAATATTATTAAGCTATTAAAATTCTAAATTTTTTGTCCGAATTCCTAGATCAATGATCTTTAAATACGTATTTCGACGGCAAAGTAGTCTCATTAGTATGAATTAGCTAATCGTTACTATCTCCGGGATATGGATCGAAGATATGCTACTCGTTGCTAATTTGGTGCTTTTTACATGATCGGTCTGATGTATTAACTAAAGGATTACTTCATTTCATTTCAAAAAACCTAGCTGAAAATACACTTCGAATGGCACCGGTTTGCAGATGTGTGAAAGTATACAAGTTTTTCCGGTAACGGTTTCAGTCTTTCGAATGTATATGAAGGCACTTTAAAAATTAAGCTTGTTCCAAAATGACATGACATTTTGATTTTTTAATGATACACATTTTTATACCCAGTATATGTAATACGTACAACGGTATATGAAGTTTTGTCATGACTTTGTAACGGTTGTCAACACGATAACTCAAAAACGAAAAAAGAAAACGAGCTAAAACTTTTTGTGGGTGTTCTAAAGCTAAAAAGTAACTTCGCAAATTCGGTCCTGGCATCTCTCCCACCAGAGGGGAAATAATCCACCATTGATGACGTAAGAGAAAGAACAAAAATTTAAAGATTTGTTTGAATCATTTTTATAAACTCAATATATTCCGGGTGTTTAAGCAACAAACTTAGTAAGTTTTTATTTTCACTTGTTTATTTGATAATTTATCATTCTGGCTCATTCTGTCTCGTGTCGATTCGCCTCGTCAGGGCTCTATTTCGGGTCGGTTTTCTGACCACGAACAAAGAGAAGCGATCGGCGAATGCAAGCGAAATGAATACACTTTCGTCTACGCTTTTGACATAACGTGATTTTAACCAATCGGCATCGTTTACAATTATATCATCCATTGCCTGAACGAGACATGTATTGCCGGAAGTGTACACAGCTTCACTCGCGACTCCTCCCCTTCCAAGAGCTCTCGCCGAAAGTGTACTGGCGGCATTAGGATTACCTCAAAGAAAAAAACTTCAATGGTGTCAAATTACACGATCTTACCGTTGGACTTGTTTCGATGGACTTTACAGTTGCAGCTGATCCACTACCCAGCAAAAGTTGTGAGCCAATCGAAATTTTCACTTCATTTATTATTTTAATTAATTTATCGCCTTGTTAGTACGAGGAGACTATGGAGAATACAATCACTAAGTGAAAACTAATTATGGGTAATTTAATGTTATTTATTTTTAAATCATTCAATAATAATTGACTAATAAATAATCACATAATAATTGATTGATATTCTTTAATTTTCTGATTCATTAACTCAATAAGTTATTGTATAAATTATATTGAAAAAAAAAATCGTAAATCATAATTATTTAAGTGATAAATTTTTGCTTTAATGGTACTGTATGAAAATTGCATTGATCTAAAAATTATCAAGAAATAAAAATAAATAGATATTTACCATAAAAATAAATAGATATTTACCATAAAAATAAATTTTTTATTGGGAAAATTCAATTAAATAATATTAATGATATTATTCATTAATAGATAGTATTTTATTCCCAATTTCTGAGGAAATTCGATTAATTTACGCAGCTCCTGCGTGATGAATTTTTTTACAATATTTTTTCCTTATAGTAGATTGAAAATAAATATAAACATAATTAGTACTTAATTCAAAAATAATTATGGCTAATTTAATAATTTTAGAACAATAATAATTTTTAAGTCATTTTATTATAAATTACTATTGGAAACTATTGTTGTATTTATTTTAAAGTCATTAGTTTCAATAACGGACAATGGCCGGTCATAATATTTTCAAATCCTTAGAAACATTTAATAGGATTACATTTATTCATGGTTTAAACGATCAAAAATTAATTAATGCACAAACGAAATATAATAATTTTTTAGTAATCTTTATTATAAATTTAATATCATGTTTCTTAATTTTAATAAACTATCGTCATAAATTATTCAATGAGACCACTTTACGTTCAGTTTATTTACTATTAGAAACCATCTATTTACATTTAACGCTAGCCATTGTTATAATACATAATGCACGAAATAGTGAAAGAGTTTATGAAATATTTAAAGAAATTTCTAAAATTGATCAAAAGTTCCAATTAAATGTTTTAAGTAAAAAATTAATTTATAAATTAAAGATCGTGTGGACAGCTCGTATTGCTCTAATATTATTTTTTGCCACAGTTTTCTTAAAAGATATACAGCTGCTCATACATTTGGGTTATGATTTATTTCCTATGGTTATAACAGTTTTGACAAGTGTAACAGTGAACTCATATCAATTGATTAAAGTACAAATTTTTGTTTATCTAATTGTCATCAATAAACGTTCGCATTTATTGCATAAAGGTAAAGTGGTATTTCATAATTCGGGTGCAATATGCCCGACTAAAAATTTTCGTGTACACTCGTTTGGGAACCAATTGGTTTGCCCAATAGGGATCCCGAATTGGGATGTAACGGATAGAAGTCTAGGAACCTGATCAGGCAATCCCTATCTGATCCTGATACCACAAAAAAATAATAGGGAATATGCATGAAAATTTTTTTTCACATTTATTTTCAGAATATGAAAATACTGTTAATACTGTAATAATATTTATAAACGAAATTAAAATCCGACAAATATCAAGAAAGCTATAAGCTTTTAAAGATTATTATCTGTCTCTTTCTTGCAAAAATACTTAAAACGGAGTTTTACATATATTTTAAATGGTGAAAGTGTAATATGACGTCACATAACATATCAAGAGGGCTATCACTCTCTTTGTCTAATCGGAAATTTCAATCATTCATATCTCGCTTATTTTTAAAGTTATTTAAAAAGTAATTTTATCTTGATATTTGTCAAGTAAACATGCTTTAATTCAAGTGAAACAAATTTTTCATGCATATTCCCTATTATATCGTTTACTATTACTATTATTATTATTTTATCTAGAGCACGGAAGTAATGATTTTATCTAAGGCCGAGTTTAAGGGGTTATTACTATTACTAATATTATATATGCGAAAGTGAGTTTGTTTATTTTTTTATTTTATATATTACTGTTCATTCAACTACGCGTATATACTCTGACATAGTAACATGTCACTTGCGAGAATTATATTATTCAAAATTTTGATTTATTTGTGTAATTATGTCCACGGATAGATAGACGGACAGACGGACATTCGGAAATAAACTAATGAGTTTATTTTATTAATACCTACACCTACCAAATATTTTGGGATCTGCGATCAATATTTACAACCGTTACAGCCGTTAGTCGGGACTAAACTTATAACATCCTTATATACTATATTATACATACCGGATATCATAATAAATTATTAGTAAAAATAACATTTTCTAGGCAACTTAAATTTGATTTATTGTAGTACATAAAAAAATAACTAATTAAATATAATTATAAAATAATGGCATTCTAATTTATTTAAATTATAACCCGTAATTATTCCATTGGTCATTTTGAATGTTAAATTGATGAAACTTCATATTTATTTTAAATCAAACGCGCTTGCGATAATGGTTACACATAACGTTTTAAAATCGTTAAAAATATTTAATACAATTACGTTTATTTACGGTTTAACCGATAAAAAACTAATTAATGCACAAACAAAATACAAAAATTTTTCTAGTAATCTGTATTATAAATTTATTAACATATTTATTAGTTTTAATAAGATATAATCATGAATTTTTCCATGAGCAAACCTATACTTCACAATATCTGCTACTCGAAACATTTTGTTTACAATCATCAATTGATATTTTTTTAATACATAATGCTGGAAACGCTAACAGATTATTTGACATGTTTAAAGAAATTAATAAAATTGATCGTAAATTTCATCTACATTTATTATGTAAATATTTAGTTTATAAATTAAATGACGTTTGGTTGGTTCGATGTGCTTTAATATTATTTTTTGTCATTGATATCATCAAAGATGTAGAGGGTGTTATAATTTACGGCCGTTTTGATTTATTATCTGTGATCTCTTCCTTTTTGAACGGTGGGTGTGTTTTGAACACGCATACGTTGATCAAAGTGCAAATGTTTCTTTATTTGGTGGTCGTGAATAAACGTTTTCAATTGTTACATAAAGGTAAATTTATTTGAGAATTTAACAAAAAAAATCTTTACGGATGTTAATTAAGCGGTTAATTAAGTTCAATTAAACGAATTTTCTCAGAATATATATATATATATATATATATATATATATATATATATATATATATTTATATTTATATATATATATATATTTATATAATGTATATATATACATATATACATTATATACATATATATATATATATATATATATATATATATATATATATATATATATATACGTATATATACAGTGTGTCTACTTAAGTTGGCTCCATATGGAAAACTTTTTTATTATAAGCTTTACGAAAAAAAATTTTCTTTATAAAAATTACTGCATTCGAAAATATTAACATTCAGCTATTCACTTTTGACATGGAATGTATAGGGTGTCTAAAAATTGAAAAAGTTCGATAGGAATGTTTTGACCACTTCAATTTTAAATTAAATTTTGTATATTTTTGTTCTAAATGTAGACCATAAAGAACAGATTATACGGGCAACGGTTCAAGAAATCACTCCCGAGATATGTAGGAGTGGATTTAAAGAATTTTGTAAAAGAACAATGACATGTATGGAACGCGAAGGTGGATACGTTGAGGCAAAAACGAACTGAAGATAACTGTTGTTACTTTGTTTTACGTCAACAATAATAATTGTATTTGTAATGTAATGTATGAAAAATAAATGTTTTGCATTCACTATTTTGTTACATATCATTCATTAAATGTTTCAAATCAGCAAATAAACATTTGAAGTACGATGACTGGTTAATTAGAATAACAGATTAAACACGAATATAAGTTTATAAACACTTATAAACACGACGTTTTTTATAAGTAGGATTTGCAAAATTTAATTTAAAATTGAAGTGGAAAAAAAAATTCCTATCGAACTTTTTCAATTTCTGCACACCCTGTACATTCGATGTCAAAAGTAAATAGCTGAATGTTAATATTTTCGAAAGCAGAGATTTATAGATAGATAGGGGAGCACAATGGACCATAAGGTCGAAGTACAATACTTTTTAGACCCCAAGATGTATCTATCTAAACACCGTGAAACTGAGCAACCGTATTTTTATTAATTTTAAATAATAATTCTAATTTCTAAATATTAGTTAAAAGAGTTTGATGTTACATAAAAAATAGGTATTCTAAATTAAAAGAATATTTATAATATAATTAAATAAAAACGCGGCTTCTCAGTTACACGGTATATATAAAAATGATTAAGCACTAAAAATGATTTAGCATTTTGAATTACAATAATTTGTATATTCGCTTTTGGGAAAATGTTTCGAACAAAAGATACATTCATAATGAACAACTTTTATATAAAGCTTTTTCTCGAAACCCAAATGAATAAAGGACACAAATCAATTGATACTTTTGCTGCCATATTTGATTTGAGGCAATTAAATTTCTAAGTAATTAAATAAGAAGACATGAATAATTCAAAAATAATTACAGCTAATTTCGTTAATAAAAAAAGAAGAAAATAATTCATTATAAAATAATTAATTATTTTTTTAATATATGAAAATGATTCAATTGACTTCGCTTCATTAATTTCAATTATTTGAATGTGAACTTATTTTGAGTAACATAGAAAAAATTTCGTTAGTTTTTTGTGTGTGTAGATTTTTATAACACGACACGCGCAATGGCTACGCATAATATTTTCGAATCGTTGAAAGTATTTAATACATTAACATTTATTTACGGTTTAACCGATAACAAATTAATTCATGCACAAACGAAATATAGAAATTTTCTAGTAATCTTTATTTTAAATGTCATATTATATGTATCCATTCTAATATTATATGAGAAACAACTTTTGCATCAAGAATCAGTTCATGCATGGTATCTGCTACTCGAAACATTGCAATCACATTCAATAGTTGTTATATTTTTAATATATAATTCACGCAACAGTTATCGGTTGAATGAAATATTGCAAGAGATTCATGAAATTGATGAAAAATTTCGTGTTAATTTATTAAGTAAACATTTAATTTATAAATTAGATGTCGTTTGGATTGTTCGTTTTGCTCTAACATTATTTTTTGTCATTGTTATCATCAAAGATGTGGAAGACATTACGTTTTATAGTTATGATTTACCTACAATGATTTGTGGTGCTTTGAGCAGTTTATTTGCTTTGAATACCTATCCATTAATAAAAGTACAAATGTTTCTGTATTCAATTGTTGTGAATAAACGTTTACAATTGTTACGCGAAGGTAAATTTACTAAACTATTTTTTTAATATTTTAGTTATACTAACTCTTATATAAAAATCGTAAGTAAAATTTACAGTTATTTTTAAAAAAAGTAATAGACAGTAATATTTGAGTTAATTTAAAAACCACCCCCTTTTTTTTAATAATTGATAAACTGCCGATGTCGGGATTCGAACCCATAACCTCCCAGTTCCAAGTAGACATAACACCTCTGATATTTACGCCTTAGACCACTCGGCCACTTGGATGGTACTGTCATAGTGTGGTACAATTCTTTCGAATCGAGATAATAGAAAAAAAAATTCAGTTGTTTTAGAGATGTTAAATGACGTTTTGTACCAATGAACCGATTGTAAAAATTTCTTCTAATGTCGACCGATCCCACATAGTATACCTATGAGCCATAATTTTACTATTATCGGAAATTTTACTATATGACGTCCTCATCGTATTTGAAAGGACAAGTTCAATAATTGGTAAAATCAGACAAAGAGAAAAAGCAGGCTTGGGGGGGGGGGTGAGATAAACTCAAAATTATTAGTATTATTTTGAACAATCGGGCTTGATTTGTTGGTCCTTATAGGAATTATCTGATCGATAAATATATTTACAGATATTAACAATTTTAATGTTTCGAATCTAATAATCATAATAATTAATATTATAATTGCCGCTATTGAGGCCTGATTCGAAACTCTAGAGAAAAATTGATTAATAAGTGTTTTTTTTTTGTAAACCTATGTCGATTTATATCCATTCTTTGTATGGTTGCCTTTCGGTTATATTATACCAATGGATGTCACTAGCGCTTACTTATTTTGACACTTAAGTAATATGTCTGAAAATTAATAACATTTTTTTGATATCAAATGCTTGATATGAAAATTCTTACACATCTAGATAAATTTATTTCCAGATATTTACAATTTTAATATTTCGATTCTTATTATTATTATAATTCATATTCGAACTGCCGCAATTGAGGCTAGATTTGACATCTCTAGAGTAAAAATTGATGAATAAGTGTCAAAAATAATTATGGCTAATTTATTCATATGAAAATAATTAATTCATAAATAATTACATTTTAATTTCATTGAAATTATAATATTTCTTTTGATAATTATATAAATATTGTATTTAATTTGAAAAAAAAATGTTACATATTTTATTTTAGTATAAAAATTTAACTAACACATAATATGGCTACGCATAATATTTTCGAATCGTTGCGAATATTTAATATGATTACATTTATTTACGGTTTAACAGATAACAAATTAATTAACGCACAAATAAAATATAAAAATTTTTTATTCATTTTTATAATAACTATAATTTCATATTCGTTAATCATTAGCAACTATAATTATGTATCGTTTCGAAGAGAATTGACTTCATTTTTCATTTTGATGGATACATTCAATATGCATGCGGCAAATGTAATTTTTTTAATATATAATGCACAAAATTCATACAAATTATATGAAAAATTTAAGGAAATTCATCAAATCGATCGTAAATTGCAATTGAATAGATTAAGTAAAAATTTTCTTTATATATTGAATGCATTTTGGATTGTGTGGTTTGGTCTAATGATATTTTTCACAAATGCGGTTGTCAAAACTATGCAATTAATTTTGGTACCCTGGAAATATAGAGATTATTTTACAGTATTTGTAAACTTTACATATAGTGTTTTTGTTATGAATTCGCATCAATTGATCAAAATACAAATCTTTGTTTATGTAATTGTGTTTAACAAACGATTACAATTGTTGCATAAAGGTAAATTTTTTATCTATTAATAATTTATAAAAGCACAAACCCGTCACAAACAAACAAATTGTTTGTTTGTTTGTGACGGGTAATGTCTGGAACTACTGAACCGATTCTAAAAACTCTTTAACTAATAGGAAGCTTTACTATTCCCGAGTAACGTAGGCTATACAAAGTTTTTGTTTTATGCATCCATATCCGCATTGCAACCAGTCCAAGTGGCCTATTTAGAAACTGTGAGGTAATGGGTTCGAATCCCGACATCGGCAGTTTGTCAATTATTAAATAAAAAAAAAAGAGGCGGTTAATTGACTAAACTATCGGTGTATGAACAAGAATGAAAAACCGGCTGTGCTTGAGAAGGTTTTCTGCAGTTTCCTTCACGAACTCCAGATGATTATCGGCATAGTTCCTATCATAGTCGGCTGCAGCCGCATATCCTACCAATTCCTAGTCTATACACATAAAATCCCTTCTACTGCAATCAGATCCGCACATCCTTAGGCATCACAATGGACCTTATGGTCGAAGTATAGCCTGTCCAGGGCAACCTCTACAATCTATATATTTTCTATCCACGTGGCATGCGGGGAAACCTAACTTTTAAACCATGTGAGATAGAGAGAATATTTACATATAAAAATGTTTATCTAATAAAAACAAACAACTTTTGTATGAAACATTTTTTCATACAACCAAAAGGTTAGACACAATTTCAGTGCGAAATCTGTGCAGATCAACTATAATAAATAAATAAATCCTAAAAGAGATAAAATAGGAAGTCAGAGTTTCGGTTTTTTTGTTACAGACATGAAAATTTCTGACTTATACTCGTCTCGTTTCTCTCGTATCTCGTGGCATGACTAAGCAAGTTTGGTTGGTATTTGATTGAAGTATTCAAAAATATTGAATTTCAAAATTGTGTCACATGTCATCTAGGGTCGGGCAGGTACCCTTCTTGCCCCACCTTGCCCTTGTATTTGAGAGAGAGTGTAAAAAAATCAATACATAAGTGTCAAACATAATTATGACTAATTGAAAAACAAAAAACAAAATGAGCATAATTTGTTTTAAAATAATTACATTTTAATTTTAATTTTATTGAAATTAGAAAAACTCTTTGTGTCTGATTCACACATTTGAATTCCATATTTTGAATTGAATTAAAAAATTATTTCAGTGTTTTGTAGCGTCAATTTAAAATAACAACAATGGCTACGCATAATATTTTCGAATCCTTAAAAATATTTAATACGATTACATATGTTTACGGTTTAACCGATAAAAAATTAATAAACGCACAAACAAAATATAAAAATTTTTTAGTAATCTTTTCTTTAACTGTTACATCATATGTATTGCTTACAGTAAAATATAATCGTGAGTTTTATCATCTGGAAGACTTCCATGCCGTATATATAGTGCTTGCATCATTATATAGTCATGCGGGAATTGTTATTATTTTGATACATAATGCAAAAAACACAGACAAATTATTTGAAATATTTAACGAAATTACTAAAATTGATCGGAAATTTCAATTGAATAGATTAAGTAAAAACTTTATGCATCGATTAAATGTATTTTGGATTGTTTTTTTCAGTTTAATGACATTTTTTATATGTGTGTTCATAAGTGCTGTCAAATTTATTTTGATCTCTATCGATTTTTCATCTGCCTTTATATTCGGCATGTATTCTTTTTGTGTAATTAACTTTTATCATTTGATCAAAGTACAAATGTTTGTTTATTTAATTGTATTAACTAAACGTTTACAATTATTGCATCAAGGTAAATGTTTCAATCAGTTTTTATTTGCTAAAAGGTGCTTTGCAAGTGCCCCATTTGACCCACCTTAGTGACGCCCTTGTTTGAAGGAGGCACGAGAAAAATCGATTAATAAGTGTCAAACATAATTATAACTAATTTAATAATAAACAAAATGAGAATAATTAGCTTTAAAATAATTACATTTTAATTTTATTGAATTTAAAAAGACTCTTTTTCGTCTGGTTCAATTATTTTATTTCTATATTTTGAATTGAATTAAAAAATTATTTGAGTATTCTGTAGGTTCTGTTTGAAATAACAACAATGGCTACGCATAATATTTTTGAATCCTTAAAAGTATTGAATACGATTACATTTATTTACGGTTTAACCGATAAAAAATTAATAAACGCACAAACAAAATATAAAAATTTTTTAGTAATCTTTTTTTTAACTGTTACATCATATGTATTAGTTACAATAAAATTTAATCGTGAGTTTTATCATCCGGGAGACTTCCGTGCAGTATATATAGTGCTTGCATCATTATATAGACATGCGGGAATTGTTATTATTTTGATACATAATGCAAAAAATACAGACAAATTATTTGAAATATTTAACGAAATTACTAAAATTGATCTGAAATTTAAATTGAATGGATTAAGTAAAACTTTTATGCATCGATTAAATGCATTTTGGATTGTTTGTTTAAGTTTTATGATATTTTTTATACTTGCGTTCATTAGAGCTGTCAGATTAAGTTTGATCTTAAATGATTTTTCGTCTCCCTTTATACTCTGCATATTTTTTTTGTGTGTGATTAATTCTTATCAATTGATCAAAGTACAAATTTTTGTTTATTTAATTGTATTAACTAAACGTTTACAAGTACTGCATCAAGGTAAATGTTTCAATCAGTTTTTATTTTATAAAAGGTGCTTTGCAAGAGCCCCATTTGACCCACCTTAACGACGCCCTTGTTTGAAGGAGGCACGATAAAAGTCGATTAATAAGTGTCAAACATAATTATGACTAATTTAATAATCAACAAAATAAGAATAATTAGCTTTAAAATAATTACATTTTAATTTTATTGAAATTAAAAAGACTCTTTTGCGTTAATCATTTTAATTCTATATTTTGAATTGAATTAAAAAACTATTTAGTATTTTGTAGCGCAGTTTAAAATAACAACAATGGCTAAGCATAATATTTTCGAATCCTTAAAAATATTTAATACGATTACATTTGTTTACGGTTTAACCGATAAAAAATTAATAAACGCACAAACAAAATATAAAAATTTTTTAGTAATCTTTTCTTTAACTGTGACATCATATTTATTTGTTGCAATAAAATATAATCGTGAGTTTTATCAACTGAGAGACTTTCATGCAGTATATATGGTGATTGCATCATTCTATAGACATGCGGGAATTGTTATTATTTTAATACATAATGCAAAAAATATAGACAAATTATTTGAAATATTTAACGAAATCACTCAGATTGATCGGAAATTTCAATTGAATAGATTAAGTAAAACTTTTATGCATCGACTAAATGCATTTTGGATTGTTTGTTTCAGTTTAATGATATTTTTTATAATTGCGTTCATAAGAGGTGCTAGATTTATTTTGGCCATTAACGATTTTTCTTCTGCGTTTATTCTCTGCATATATTTTTTGTGTGTGGATAACTCTCATCAATTGATCAAAGTACAAATCTTTGTGTATTTAATTGTATTAACTAAACGTTTACAATTATTACAGATAGGTAAATATTTCCTTTTGGTTATATTATGCCAACGGTTATATATGCAAGGATATATTTAGTTGAGTCCCAACTTTGTAACGGTTAAAAATATTGATTGCAGAACAAAATATTTGGTAAAGGTGTTCATAAAATGACGTAATTAGTCCATTTCCAAGATAGTCCATAACTAAACCCCATGATTATAAAAAACCTATTAGTTAACCTGCTAAAATTTTATGTAGCTAAAATATAACTTCAAGTTCGTGAATGGAAAAAACTGTAGGGAAAATATCCATCTTCGAAACCGGAAAAGATAGAAAGCAATAAATATTCCTTTTTGAAAACTTTTTTCAGAAACTGAATAGTTTCGCCAAAATTTGAAATCCAAGCTTCAACAGTTTCAAGCTTCACGCATTCATAATAAACTCGGTATAGATCGGTTTATCGAAGCAATAAATTCAGTTAGTTGTTATTTTAACTTGTTCCACCAATCTTTCGCGTAGAGTCATGCATTATTAATTCATAAAGAAAATATTCATAAAAAAATACTAGTAATATTCCTTTATATGTTTGTTCTCTACCTGCTGGTTTACAGTTGTGTGACTTGCGGATAAAGAAAAGAAAACTTCAGATTAAATCCGGTTTCTTTGTTACCCATTTTATATGTCATATTTAAAATTAAAGTATTCTCTTTTGAAGCCTCTCTTTATTCAACTTTTATGTTTACAATATTAATAGTATTTAAACGTTGAATTCAGCTGATTAGGCTTTAAGCTGAAGCTAAAAGCTGAATTGTTAAGAAAAGATGATTATACAATTTTTTATTTTATTTTTATTTTTTACAGTTTTAGTGAACTTAAATAAAGAAATTGGTGGTTATTCAAATCCAACGGCAGTTTTAAAACCATTGGTGGATATTTATGAGCATTTACAATTGGTAGTAGAAGAAATGTTTAAATATTTTTCATTGCCACTATGTTTTCTATTAGTTATCGAAGTTTTACATTATATTTTATTGTTTGCTGATATTGTATTCGATTACAATCATTTTATATTCTTTCAAACAATTATCGAAGTGATTGTTACATACACGCTTTTGATTCATGGTTTTCATAGTATTCTCAAGACTGTAAGTATAATAATTTATTAAGCGAAACGATATCTACAAGTGTCGATAGTTACTTGTTTATTCAAAATTTTGAGATCGATTTACGTCGTCGAAGGACACCAAAAAAACCATTTATGATTAATACAGTCTCACGCATAATTCACCTTAAATTTACGCTATTGCGAAGTACTACGAAAGTAGAGGTCTTTTTTTTTTAAATTTTATAATAGAGAACTTGCATGTTATGTAATTTTTTTTTTTTCGAAAGTTAACTAAAACTTATTAAGAGAAATAAATAAGAAAACTTTTAAACAATTGATTTTTTTTCATGTAATTTTACAATTAAAAATTGTTTTTTGAAAATGTACATTCAAACGCCAGTGGCGTCATTATATCGCTTTAGTAACGCCACCGCATGGAGAAATGATAAAATATTCATGTTTATGAGAGAGACAAGAGACTATTAGACTATTTTGTTATGACATATGGTGATCTGTACAAGTGTATAGCATGATTCCAATTGGCTATCAGCCTCAACGGATATAATGACGTCACAGTTGTTTTTTTTATACAAAAATTAGTTTATTATTTATTAATAATTAATGAAAAATGAAATTGTTAATAAAAAAAATTATCAAACACATTTTTTAATAGAAAGTGTTTATCCAATAATTTTGATGGGGGTTGGTGATGTCTAGTATCTAATATTGATGTCTGTTTCTTAGAAATATGCCATCTGGTAGCACAAATTAGAAACAGAGTTGTCAGGCTAAATTGTGATAGATACAAATGCGTTACTACGTTACGTTAATAAAATAATAAAAAAAATTTGTGTTAATAAAACTCATCTTTTATTTTGAAAAATTTAACTAATTGTTTAAATATAGCCTGACTAACGCTACCATGTTCGAATATGACGTCATGAGTAAGCTTTCCAATAATTACACAGAAATGTACTAATGCCGAAACGTATAGACTTTTTCGTAAAATAATACTTTCCGAAGTAAAGGTTTCCCTACAATTACGTTCACAATGATTTTTTTTTTGAATAACTTTGAATTTTATTTGTTTTAGAAGTCACGTATACTTTTCCAATTATTTAATTTTTCGACAAAATGTCCACATAATATTGAGTTTATGTCATATCTAAAAGTAACATTGTTAGGAACATTTCATAAACAGAATAATTTCAATTTATTTGGATTACTCTCAATTGATCATTCCTTAATTTTGTCGGTAAGAAAGTTTGATTTTGAAAAATATTAATGTAAAATTATTTTGAAATTGTGTGTGTGTTTTTTTTTTTGTAGATATCAACAACTATTGTGACTTATACTTTATTAATTATTCATGAATACAGAAAATAGCCAGATACAATCATCAGACAGATGATCATGATATTCCATCTTGCCGGCCCGTACTCCATCAAAGTTGTATTTATATATATTAATTTATTACATAATAATTAGTCATTTCTCCATCTGTTTGACATATTTATTTTTCTGTTATAAAAATAATGAATACAAAATATGATTAAATGAATAATTTACATTGCTTTTAATTATTTTGATAAATTGATATTCTTACAATATACCAGTCCAAGTAGCCGAACGGTCTAAGGCGTTATGTCTGCGCAGTATGCATACTTGGAAAATGGGAGGTTATGGGTTCGAATCCCGACATCGGCAGTTTGTCAATTATTAGGGAAAAAAAGGAGCGGTAAATTGACTAAACTGACACCGTATGGACAAGAATGAAGTCCCCGGCGATGCTTTAGAAGGTTCACGAACTCCAGATCAATATCGGCATAGTTCCTACTTCCACTCCACATGTCATCACCATCTGTAAAATTTATATTTATATCTAAGGACATATATATATATATATATATATATATATATATATATATATATATATATATATATATATATATTTATATATTTATATATGTCTGTAATCTGATTGGAATGAAATTTGGTATTTGAGGCGCTTTTGGTATTCAAAAGGTCAAGTTCGTTAATGGGTAAAATGGACAAGGGGAAAGAGGGGCTTAGAGGGCGAGGGAAACAGAAAATTTGACATATCTCCCTTACTACTCAAAAAAATCGAAAAATTTATAAGTAGTAAAGTTGTAGGTATCAAATTTTACTGTAATTTTGTTTCTTATAATTTTTTCTGTTACAGTAATATTTATAGTAAAATTGATGGTTTAAGATGGAAAATGAAATTCCTCTCTTGTGTTTTCTTCTATCTTTAAGCCCCCCCTTTACCCTTGATGTATGTCATTTATTAATAAAATTGACCTTGAAAATACTAAAATGATATCAGATACAACATTTCATTTTGATCAGACTTAAATTGTGCCTAGAGATTGATTTATGTATTCTAAGGAATTTCGGTAAGTTGACACAGCTCCTGCGTAACGAAATTTTTAAATTGTGTTTTGTAAACTAGCATGAAAAATTCTAAATTTATCAGAAATTCCCTCCTAATACTACATTTTAAAAATATAATGCTTTACTCAATAATTGGACGTCAGAGCTCTCTCAAAAACTTAATACATTTTCTATTGATTAATCATATATTACAATTACAACTTAAACATTTTCTATTGATTAATCATATATTACAATTAAAGACTTTATTTTTACTTTTGCTCTAAATGTCCTACTATCTTAGCAAACCGTATTCGATACCACGCGTAGTGTATATCATAAATCATGAAAATATGCGAGGTGATATATTACAACAGGTCTAGACTATCACAACACGTCCTCGTTTGTCACGTGTTTCTGATAGTAAGTTAGAGAAAAATTTTATTCTATACATACAAAAATGTGTCTCTCTATACATTCCAAACATGCTTTCGTCTAGATATACTATATACAGGGTGTAAGGTAAAGTATTTGCAAAAACTACGGGTGGGTTATTATTAAAGGTATTTAAAATAAGAAATACAAATGAAAATAGTAATCCACTGATGTGTTGCTACTGTGTATACATTCATTACAAAACTCATTGTTTCATAAAATTTACAATAAAAAATTTTCAAAAAAAAATCAATAAAATCTGGGCGCTTACACGCGTTGAGCGCCACCAAGCGTTGCGTTGTTTTTAATGTTCATTCTGACGCTGTGTATACGAACGCCAATAATTTGCGCTGAAAAGTGTGAGCGCTGAAGGCGTGTAAGCGCTCAAAACGAATACACTCTGTATGTATTGTATACTAAGAAAACTACTATGTAAGAAATTATATTAAAAAAATGATTACGACAAGAATTTACAGGCAAATGTTAATATATAACTTTTTTTTTGTGTTTTCTCGTCCACGCTGTATAAGTACTATTTGGAGACACTGTGTTACAATTTCATAAATATGTAAACGGTACTAAAGTTACACTTTCGGTGAAGTACTTTCGCCTTAAGGATGTACGAGCATTGGAGCTTCCGGAAAAAATTCCGGTATGACAGTCCTAAATAAAAGATAATCAAGAAAAAAAATTTCCGGTAAATTCAATTTCTGTCGACGGTAGCTTAATTACCCGAAATCTCAGTTTTTTTCTTAAATATCGGTTTTTTTAGGCCCGTCATACTGAAAATAATCAATTTCATCCATTTATCCCGACCAGAAAATGCCAGATGTGTTGCCAGACACTATATCTGGTTTGCATCAGGTACGAGTATCGCATGCTAGATCGGGCATGCCACACTGGTATCCGATCAGTTCCTGAACACGTATCCATCTGGCAAGCCCAAAGTTAAAGTGTTTATATTATATTGGGTTTGCCTGACATGGGCTAGACTAGGAACGGATTTGGTTAACCTTGGCTTACGATTGTATGATTTTTTTAAACTTTGTAAAATTTTTTAAACTTTATTAAATTTAAATGAATTTTAATTATTATATTTCTTTAACAAAATAATAAAATTATTTCGAAAGTTTTTAAATCATGCCGGACTGCGTCCCCCGATCAGTTTCTGAACAGGTATCCATCTGGCAAGCCCAATGTTAAAGTGTTCGTATTATATTGGGTTTGCCTGACATGGGCCAGACTAGGAACGGATTTCGTTAAGTTAACTTACAACAAAAAACAATAAACTTTATAGTACACTTTTATGAATGTATAAGATTTTGAAGAATTTTATAAATGGACTATATCTAATGCTTGTACATCCTTATGGGTTTATTTTTGCAACAGAAACAATTATAATATATAAATTAAAGAAACAAATAAAATAATTTTTGAACCAAAAATATATTATTTTGTGGTCAGAAAATTAATTTAGATGTTTGTAAATATCAATATTCTTAACCTCCTTCGCATAAAACGTTTCAGTTTGCTTAAGTTTGTAAATGTATGTTACTTTACACAAAATGTTAAATCGAAATAAATTGTCACATATATTTAGCTTATTTTATTCTATTTTAAATATTGCGTTACGAGTAAAAGGTGGTATTATGAACGATGTATGTACAAATGGCGTCAAAAGTCAAGCAATCATTTGAAAACTTTATAATTGATTTATGCCTCATCTATGCGGATTTCGGAAAAATGTTTCGAATACAAGATGTTCGTGTAGTTATAATGAATAACTTTTAGCCAAAGCATTTTTTTTCGAAAACCGAATAAATATGGTACCAACTATAGAATTTAAAAAAAAAATAACATTAACTTCTGTGACCTAGTTTACCAAGTAATAATGTTCTAGACCGTATTTAGTACAATTATTTTAATGAATTATACTACTTGTTCGAGTAATAATTTTGTCTTAGTTCAAATTTATTGGTCGCGCATAAGCCCATAGTGGTTTGGTACGATAACGAAAATTTAAATGTTTAATTACCATTTTGTATTTTAAATATTAGTTTACAAAAAATAATTTACTGAAAAACAAGTAAAAAATAAACAACTAACTGAGTCAATTGCTTAAATACCCGGTATATACTGATTGTATGGAAAACAGTTTCAAACAAAAGTTGTTTATTTAACAAAAAAGGAACATTTTATGTATTTAAATTGTTGTTCTATCTCTTGCAGTTTCAAAGGTGGTCAGTTTTGCTCATTTTACCCATTTTTTCCAATATGGTTCGATTCTTCCCATTCACGAACTTGACCATATTTTAAGCTTTAGAATAGACACTCTAAATCTGCTCGCAATCTCTTTTATTATGATTTAGCGTGTTTACAGACAAACGGACTGAAGGATATGCAGAAATGAACTAATGTGATGAACACAACAAAAAGTTTTTTTCTCTGATCAATATTTTCAACCGTTACAAAGTCGGGACTAAACTTAATATACTCTGGTATATTCCATATTTACCGGGTATAATAACATTGACAGCTACAGAAATTATTCTTACATTAAACGGAGCGTTTATTATTTTATGGCTCAAATTAAAATCTCAAATTAATATAACAAACACAACTAATTCTTGACCCTTTGCCTGCTACAAACTCATTAATGCCTGTTTGTTCTTGGCTTCGTTCTCCCAGTGCTACCGCCAAATCAAAATGATTGACACAATCGTGTCTCCAATCCGATTATAGTAAGATGGACGTAAAGGTATGCTCCTATGCTCATCTGGGGTCTAGAATGGTGGGAAAAGTGGTGATTTCTTAGCGGATTGTTTTCATATAATTATTTAGAAGTAAAAGGATAAACTCTGATGTTTCCGAGCCCTCACTTATTATCCGCTTGATTGGAGAAGTGTTTGACCTACATAAATAGAAACTGTGTTATTATGATGTAAAATTGAGGCCAAAAATTTTCTTTTACTTGGTTGTATCTTATATACTACGCTAATTCGCAGATATAAAAAGAGCTTATAATTATCAAGTTTCCCCTATTCCGTGTATATAATCGGTTGTAAAAATATTATTAAATATAATAAAACGAAATTATGTCAAAAGACAGACGACATTATAAATGACAAACGGACTTTACAATATTATTAACATTATAATCAAAGAATATTAGTTTTTAGTTTTGTATATATATATGTGTGTATTATATATAGTTGGCTCAGTGCCATTATAAATTGAGTTTTTATTTTATTTTATTTTATTGAAATATACATAATGTTCAATTTAAAAACAAAAATAATAAGGATAAGACCGAATAGTCCACAGTACAGCACGGTCTGTTTTAATGATTAGTAAGGCTCAATTTTTGTCAGTAGCTTGCTTTCGACGAGACGTCCAACTTTTCTCTCGCGAAAATTCTCAATGATAGTGACTAGCGAATATTGTTTAACGATAGCTAAAATTTTATCAGTAACAGTTAATTTGTTAATAAAATTAAGAGATAATGTAATAAAGACTTCAAAAAAATGGTGTGACAGGCATTCACGATAAAAACAATATTAGTATTCTTTTATGAACTAAAGTTTGAAGAAATTAGACTTAAAATATGTATAAACGTTGTGTGTCATTGAAATAAGAAAACATTTTTCTAATTTATAAATGAAAATTTATAAATTATAAATTTGTAGGACAAGGTAGCCATCAAATTATACATACTATTATTAATTAACAGCATAATAATCAGCTTGTTACTAATAACTATGTATACCCCGTCATTTGAAAATGTTGGGGGTGGGGGACCTGCCTGTCACACCATCCATTTTGTAGGACACAAGTTATTTTGAAGTCTTTATTACATTATCTCTCAATTTAACTAACAAACTGTTACTGATAAAATTTTTGCTATCGTCAAACAAAGAAAAGTTACTCTCTTACGCTAGTCACTATCATCGAGAATTTTCGCGAGAGAAAAGTTGGGAAAGGAAGCTACTGACAAAAATTTAGCCTGTTACTAATCATTATCCATATTATATGGATACACTCGACAAAATAACAATCCATAAATTTTGTAGGCAGCGATAAATTGATAATATATAGATAAAAGATATTAACATTGGCGTGATTTTGAGCTAATTATATGTATTCTGCATTGAATAAAGATTTTTCACCATTCCATTTTTGATGGTTTATATTTCTTTTGCCTATGAACAAAATGCACTTCATTCATTATATTATACACAAAATAAAGAACCATCGGTATATATATTTGTCGCGAAATAAAGTCAATCCTACACCTAAATCAAATGACCTTAAACCTGAACTAAAAACATTATCAATTTAATAAATGAATTAATTCTGTCTGGACATAATTTTGTATATATTGAATTACCCTAGTTAATCTAGAGCACGGTAGTGCGTGGCCGAGTTTTAAGGGAGACATTCGGACTTTTCACTACAGTGTTATTACTACACCTTAATTTAGGCTCATTTTTTGGGTGCTGTATCTTTTGAACGGAAAGAGCTACAGGGTTGATATTTCGAATATAGATACTTTACGGAATTATAAGAACCAATGTTTTCAATCAATGTTAACGAATTAACCGTTAAAAAGTTATTTCACTTCAAAAACGCAAAATTCGTGGGAACGCCCACAATTCTTGGTAACTAATAGATCAAAATGTTTAGCTACTTCCAGATATGCTGTAAAGTTGATATTGGGCATGTAGATAGCTGTAGTACCCAAACCGACGGGAAAATTGCGAAAACTCGAAATTTGTATCGGAAAAGTGGAAAATTTAACATTTTTTATTTTTAAGACTAGTTTAACTCAAACTACCATGTAGAGAACGATATATCATATATACCTATTAATTTTTATACCATATAGAAATAGATATTGCAATTTGAATACAGCAGTATGCGTTGATTTTAAAAGTTATGCAACGGAAGCCTCGGAAATAACGTCAAAATTAACAGAATATTTTGAAAAATTTCATTACCTACATCGCAACCACACCGAAAATGGGAAAAACATCCCTAAAACTTACCTCTTTACTTCTATTCATGATAGAAAGATCAGTTTTTTTCCATCACAACCCTTCGAACTTGGTAAAAACACCCCCAAAACCAACCTTTTTGTTCTATACATACAACAAGATTCAGTTTTTTGCAATCGACGCTTAATAGCTACAAATTAGGAAGTTATTTCGAAAAACTTAATATATTTTTTTGCAAACTCCCGAAAAATTGAAAAAACACCCCCCAAAATTACGTTTTTCAGTTCTATATATGATGAAATGATGGAATTTTGACCAATCGACCCGAAATAAAGTCAATTTAACAGAACACTTTGAAAAATTTTTTTACCTATAACGCAAACCTCCGAAAATGGGAAAAACACCCCTTAAACTGCCTTAAGGCATTTTGATCAGACTAAAAATATGACCGCTAGAGAGTGATTTATGCATTCTAAGGAAATTCGCTAAGTTGACGCAGCTCTTGCGTAACGAATTTTTTTTTGTGAAGTGGAGCCAACGGGTCAAGTCATTTCTTCAAAGACTATAACGTTGATAATCAATTATCTGTAATAAACGATTAGTTTAGAAGTCATAATCGAAACAAATCAAATAACATCTTATATATACTAAATTTTATATAGTTATTTTAATAAAAAATATATCACTCTTATTTCACATTAATTTGTGGCGTTTTAATAAAAGGCCTATGATATATGATCGATAAATATTATTATCAATAATCCAATGTATAAAATTTATGCTTTCTTTTCAGTTTTCTTTGGCAATAACACTGCTTGAATATTTGGTAATATACCGCCTTGGGCGATTGTTACACCAGATAATAATTATCACGAGCTGCATTACCAGCTAATTCAAGAACTTCAGCAGCTAAATATTCCATAACTGCTGCCAAATAAACTGGAGCACCAGCACCCACTCGTTCAGCATAATTTCCTTTCCGCAATAATCTGTGAATTCTTCCAACAGGGAATTGTAATCCTGCACGACTTGATCTTGACTTTGCTTTACCCTTAACTTTACCACCTTTACCGCGTCCAGACATTTTTGTATTTTTTTTTATTAATAAAAAAAATAAATGGGTAACACTTGTATGTTTATTGTACAGAATCTCGTACAACAATGTTAAAATTTTAAGGTTATTCAATTAATTTATAATATTTATTATTTATCATATGTTAGGTATTAACCAATAGTATTATAGAAATGCATAGACCAATGAGCGCACAGCATTCATATATCATGTAAGATCGGTTTTCATATATATATATCATAAAACTGGGTAACTATTTTTCATTTCAGATTACCTAAAATATCCAACCTCGGTTGTCCTACTCATACTAAACTTATGAAATAAATTTGATGAACAAAATTTTTTCTTACATTTAATCAATTACCCCTCATTAATTTTTTTAGTTAATAGTTTACCAAGCTATTTACTATGTAAATAGCTCGGCTCTTTATATATATACTAAATTTTATATATCTAGAGCACGGTAGTGCGTGGCCGAGTTTTAAGGGAGACATTCGGACTTTTCACTACAGTGTTATTACTACACCTTAATTTAGGCTCATTTTTTGGGTGCTGTATCTTTTGAACGGAAAGAGCTACAGGGTTGATATTTCGAATATAGATACTTTACGGAATTATAAGAACCAATGTTTTCAATCAATGTTAACGAATTAACCGTTAAAAAGTTATTTCACTTCAAAAACGCAAAATTCGTGGGAACGCCCACAATTCTTGGTAACTAATATATCAAAATGTTTAGCTACTTCCAGATATGCTGTAAAGTTGATATTGGGCATGTAGATAGCTGTAGTACCCAAACCGACGGGAAAATTGCGAAAACTCGAAATTTGTATCGGAAAAGTGGAAAATTTAACATTTTTTATTTTTAAGACTAGTTTAACGCAAACTACCATGTAGAGAACGATATATCATATATACCTATTAATTTTTATACCATATAGAAATATACATTGCAATTTGAATACAGCAGTATGCGTTGATTTTAAAAGTTATGCAACGGAAGCCTCGGAAAATTGGAAAAACATCCTCCAAAATTATGTTTTTCTGTTCTATTAATGCTATAAAGTTTGAATTTTCACTAATCGACCCGAAATAACGTCAAAATTAACAGAATATTTTGAAAAATTTCATTACCTACATCGCAACCACACCGAAAATGGGAAAAACATCCCTAAAACTTACCTCTTTACTTCTATTCATGATAGAAAGATCAGTTTTTTTCCATCACAACCCTTCGAACTTGGTAAAAACACCCCCAAAACCAACCTTTTTAATCTATACATACAACAAGATGCAGTTTTTTGCAATCGACGCTTAATAGCTACAAATTAGGAAGTTATTTCGAAAAACTTAATATATTTTTTTGCAAACTCCCGAAAAATTGAAAAAACACCCCCCAAAATTACGTTTTTCAGTTCTATATATGATGAAATGATGGAATTTTGACCAATCGACCCGAAATAAAGTCAATTTAACAGAACACTTTGAAAAATTTTTTTACCTATAACGCAAACCTCCGAAAATGGGAAAAACACCCCTTAAACTGCCTTAAGGCATTTTGATCAGACTAAAAACATGACCGCTAGAGAGTGATTTATGTATTCTAAGGAAATTCGCTAAGTTGACGCAGCTCCTGCGTAACGAATTTTTTTTTGTGAAGTGGAGCCAACGGGTCAAGTCATTTCTTCAAAGACTATAACGTTGATAATCAATTATCTGTAATAAACGATTAGTTTAGAAGTCATAATCGAAACAAATCAAATAACATCTTATATATACTAAATTTTATATAGTTATTTTAATAAAAAATATATCACTCTTATTTCACATTAATTTGTGGCGTTTTAATAAAAGGCCTATGATATATGATCGATGAATATTATTATCAATAATCCAATGTATAAAATTTATGCTTTCTTTTCAGTTTTCTTTGGCAATAACACTGCTTGAATATTTGGTAATATACCGCCTTGAGCAATTCTTACAAATTATAACAATTTATTTAATTCTTTTCATCATTACGAATTGCTAATTGAAAATAAACTTGTTTATTTTTAAACTTGTTTACTTAAAAAAAGTTACATTGTAACAATACAATACAACAATCAATGTTTTCTATTTGGAGTATTAAAACATACTGTTATATTAAACTAGAAAATTTTTATTTAAATACTAAATGTCTATCTAATCAAAAAGGAGGCGGTAACCTTGTCAACAAATCAGATCGATATATGCTTCATATGTTATTTTAATTACAATTAAAGTTGTTAAATTTTCCGTTTGTAAGAAAGGTAAGTTTTCGAGAAAATCTTAATAAAATATTTTCTTCTTAATAAGTGATGATATGGGATAAAGGACCGAGCTATTTACAAAGTAAATAGATCCAGACTTCATATAATAGTTGCTCCTTAAAAAGTGATGATATACGAGAAAGGACCGAGCTATTAACAAAGTAAATAGCTCTAGACTTCAAATAATAGCTGTTCCTTAAAAAGTGATGATATCCCATAAAGTTTCGAGCTATTTACAAGCTAAACAGCTCGGTAAACTATTTATTAAAAAAATAAATGAGGGGTAAATTAATTAAGTGTAAGAAAAAATTTGGTTGAAATTTATGTCGTAAGTTTTCCCTTAGTATGTTTTTATTAGCGAATTTCCTGAAAGGAAATAGAGCTATTGGTCCCGTACCGAGGTCAAAATTTCGCAAAAATTTCTTCAAATGTCCATCGCTCCTACCTTGTAGATGTCAAAAATCACCATCTGTAAAATTTATATATATATATCTATGGACATATATATATATATATATACATATATATATATATATATATATATATATATATATATATATATATATATATATATGTGTCTGTAATCACTCTAGCGGTCACAGTTTTCATTTTATCGGAATGAGATTTGGTATTTAAAGCGCTTTTGGTATTCAAAAGGTCAAGTTCGTTAATGGGTAAAATCGGACCAGGGGAAAGGGGGTTTTAGAGGGAGGGGGAAACTCAAAATTTGACATATCTCCCTTAATATTCGAAAAATCGAAAATTTTATAAGAAGTAAAGTTGTAGGTATTAAGTTTTACTGTAATTTTGTTTCTTATCATTTTTTCTGTAACCCTAATATTTACAAAAATATTGACGGTTTAAGATTGAAAATTAAATTCCTCAATATCTCTGTACGCATTAGAGTTTGAGCAAAAATGATAAGGTGATGAAATGTAGAAAACATGATTTTCTACAACTTTGTTTCTTACGCATTTTTCGTTTGTTCACATATTAAGAGAGATATTTTAGATTTTGTGTTTTCTTCTATCTTTATGCACCCCTTTTCTATTGACGTATGTCATTTATTAATAAAATTGGCCATGCAAATACTAAAATCAGATACGATGATTTCAAATTTCTGATGATTTCAAATATTTTTAAACATGCCGCGTTAGAAAATTTTAAAAATTCGTTACGCAGGAGCTGCTTCAACTTAGCGAATTTCCTTGGAATAAATAAATTACTCTTTAGCGGTCACAATGTTAGTCTGATAAAAATGAAATGTCGTATCTGATTTTAGTATTTGCATGGCCAATTTTATTAATAAATAACATACGTCAAGGGGAAAGGGGGGCATAAAGATAGAAGAAAACACAAAATATAAAATATCTCTCTTAATATTAGAACAATCGAAAAATGCGTCAGAAACAAAGTTGTAGAAAATCATGTTTGCTACAATTCATCACCTTATCTTTTTTGCTCAAACTCTAATGCGTACAGAGATATTGAGGAATTTAATTTTCAATCTTAAACCGTCAATATTTTTGTAAATATTAGGGTTACAGAAAAAATGATAAGAAACAAAATTACAGTAAAACTTAATACCTACAACTTTACTTCTTATAAAATTTTCGATTTTTCGAATATTAAGGGAGATATGTCAAATTTTCTGTTTCCTCCTCCCTTTAAACCCCCCTTTCCCCTGGTCCGATTTTACCCATTAACGAACTTGATCTTTTGAATACCAAAAGCGCTTCAAATACCAAATCTCATTCCGATAGAATAAAAACTGTGACCGCTAGAGTGATTACAGACACATATATATATATATATATATATATATATATATATGTATATATATATATATATATATATGTCCATAGATATATATATATAAATTTTACAGATGGTGATTTTTGACATCTACAAGGTAGGATCGATGGACATTTGAAGAAATTTTTGCGAAATTTTGACTTCGGTACGGGACCAATAGCTCTATTTCCTTTCAGGAAATTCGCTAAAAGAGTAAAGTATCGCGAAGCGAAAGGAACGCATAGCATACGCGAAGCATATGCGAAGAGTAACAAAACGCTACGCGTTTTGTGCGAAGCCTTTGGCTTCGTATATTTAAGCCTTTCAAAAATTATTGATATCCGACCAAAAACATAAATGTAAGAAAGGGCCGAGTTTTCGGGAAAATCCTTAATGTAATAGTTCCTTCTTAAAAAGTGATGATATGAGAGTAATGACCGAGCTATTTACAAAGTAAATAGCTCTAGACTTCATATAATAGTTGCTTCTTAAAAAGTGATGATATGGCAGAAAGGACCGAGCTATTTACAAAGTAAATAGCTCTAGACTTTATATAATAGTTGCTTGTTAAAAAGTGATGATATGGAAGAAAGGACCGAGCTATTTACAAAGTAAATAGCTCTAGACTTCAGATAATAGTTGCTCTTTGAAAAGTGATGATATCCCATTAAAGAGCCGAGCTATTTACAAAGTAAATAGCTCGGTAAACTATTAACTAAAAAAAATAATGAGGGTAAATTGATTAAATGTAAGAAAAAATTTGGTTTAAAATTATTTCATAAGTTTTCCCTTAGTATGTTTTTAAAATTTTATAACGCGGCAAGATTTAAAATATTGGAAATCAGAAAAAATAACTTGCCGCGCTATATAAAATTTTAAAAACATACTAAGGGAAAACTTATGAAATAATTTTAAACCAAATTTTTTCTTACATTTAATCAATTTACCCTCATTATTTTTTTTAGTTAATAGTTTACCGAGCTATTTACTTTGTAAATAGCTCGGCTCTTTAATGGGATATCATCACTTTTCAAAGAGCAACTATTATCTGAAGTCTAGAGCTATTTACTTTGTAAATAGCTCGGTCCTTTCTTCCATATCATCACTTTTTAACAAGCAACTATTATATAAAGTCTAGAGCTATTTACTTTGTAAATAGCTCGGTCCTTTCTGCCATATCATCACTTTTTAAGAAGCAACTATTATATGAAGTCTAGAGCTATTTACTTTGTAAATAGCTCGGTCATTACTCTCATATCATCACTTTTTAAGAAGGAACTATTACATTAAGGATTTTCCCGAAAACTCGGCCCTTTCTTACATTTATGTTTTTGGTCGGATTGTTTATTGTAATTATATTGTAATTATAATTAATTAATTTTAACGTTCGTCAACACCATTTTTTTAATGCAATTATATAAACTACATATTTCAAAGAATATTTATAAACATTATTTATTATGATGTGTGCTTTAATAATATAGTTATTATAATTTTAAGTACAAAAAAATTATGTTCTCTCATAAGACGCTGTGTTGAAAGATTGATTTTTAATCGATAATTACTCATGAAATTATCGATGACAGGTTTTAAATTTTTGAGACAGGGTAACTACATAATTGAGCTAATCAATTAACTGGAAGAAAAATTTTTTATCTACTATCAAGCCTCTTGTATGAACGTCCTTAAACAAGTCATAAACAGAAAATTTCCATTAAACATTCGGTATTTTATTTTGTATATTTAATATTCTAAATATCATTAAGAGTTTGTTTTTAAATGTTGAAGCTTAATTTATATATATATATATATATATATATATATATATATATAAAATTTCAAATGTTTTTCTATATAAACTTTTGCTTTATTAATATTATTTAAAATCATAATTCATCAAAATAAAATTTAATAAATATAAAAAAAACTATGTTTGAGTTTCATACACAATTTTATGTCTTTGGGTTATAACAGAACTAACTGATATTTACAAACTAACGAATCATGAAATTAAAAGCTAGATATTACATTTTATTTTAATAAATTAAATTCAGCTGTTTAGTAAAAATTTTTTTTTTTTTAATAGACCGGGACGTGGAATTCTGTTTACGGGTGAATAATGAAATATTTACTTCCGATTTGAACACGGATTTAAACTGTACTGCAAGGATTTTCTGCAAAAGGGTTGAGAAGACTGTCTTTCATGTTCTTTTTCGTACGCCATTTGTGTAAGTTACAAAAAAATGCAATTTAAATTTTCATCAACAAAGTCGAGTTTCACATCAGATCGAATACGATTATTAAGAATAGTATTTGGAACAATGAGATGTTTGGAGCGTACGATTCGATAATTCGACTGACTGGCTACCCACAGAGCTTGAGCGGCGCATGGAGTTTCCACCAAGACGTAAAATCTAAGCGCCACTCCAAGCTCTGTGGGTAGCCAGTCATTGGAATTGAATACTTTGCAGTGAATACTCAGTGAATGCACTGAGAGGTTTCGAACGTTAGATTGAAGCGTGTGTGTGTACATGCAGGTGCAGGTCCATGCCTGCACTCCTGCCATGTCGCTCCAACACTCCTTGCATCTCGGCGGCCAACGTTTACACACACAGGATTGGAGCGCACGACTGGAGCATCCGATCCCAAACTGTCGGAAAAACTCCGTGAGCTCCGTTAGAGCGTAAACGGCTCTAATGTGTCTATGAGCGTGGTGTCTATCATGGAACTCAACCATTAGCACGCTTCAGAATACACAGCGTTAAGACGAACACTAAAAACAACGCTTGATAGCGCTGAAAGCTTGTAAGCGTCCAAAACAAATACACCCAATATGTACTGAACGACTAAACTATGTCGTTTTAATTGATAAACGACATCACTCGGGTCATGAATTATACAAGCCTAATAAACAACAATATTAACATGTACAAATACTACTGAAACTTTATGTAAATAAAAATTGATTTTTCCATGTTTTATTAAATTTTTTGGCAAGTTAATATTTTTTAATGATATGAATAAAAACGTTGATATTATTTCATCATTTCGCACAGTATAAAAATATCCGTATGACAAACCTATATTTAAATTTGTATTTAGTTCACACAATAAATTAGTGAAATTTTCTTATAATATTTTTCCGAAAATTTCTATCAATTTAAAATAAAATTTATTTTTTATTCACCGAGGAGGACACTGAATAAATTTATTCTGCCAATTTGATATTATCAGTTAAACACGATTTTGAAATAATATATATTTTTTGATCAAAAATATTATTTTTCACATAATAAATTTTATAGATAAGGAACATCCTGCTTATGACTTATTTTCGTCAACTCGTCAAATTAAAAACTTCAAGAGAAGATGTAAATTTTTTATGTCTTGTATTTACATAATTTTATCCGTGTAGAATATTAATTTTTTAATATTTAAACTTGTAAATTAATTTTAATAGTTCAGTCAAATCTATATAAATCATTTTTCAGGTAATAAAAACGTTAACTATTTAGAATATCTTATCGTACATCAATTTTACGAAGTTTAGGCGACAAAAAAGTGTTGATTGAAATCACGCACATCACGAGAGTGAAAATACAAATCTTAAAAATGATAAAACTGGGACATTAATATTGTTATCTTTCTTATAAACCAAAATTCTTTTAGTATATCAATTAAATCTGAAAATTATTTCGAATAATTAGATTTGTGTGCTTGGGAATAGGTGCTTAATTGTATTTGAAGGAATTCTTAATTATTCATATTTTTGAGTGATTCCAAAATTATTTTTAAAACCTCAAAATCGCATAGCTCAGTCAAATTTATTCAAAAAGAAATCTGCTATATCTCATTCGACGTGTTTTATAATACTCTTGTGATTTGGTTATTGCATATTATCAGCAAAAATGTGAATAATCCAATATCTGGAATACGGTTATTTTAATTGCCCCAATTTTCTGGACACGCTCTGATTAAAATATTTATAGAATAGCTAATTCCAACTGATGACTTCGTTGAACATGTTAAAAGTTCATTTGGTGTGTTTAAAAATTTATTTTTTCGCTTTGCTGGTCAAAGTTTTATTTCTGTAAGGTAATATTACATAATTTTCCTAGACGAACTTTTTCTACTGCCGATGGCCATTGCGTTGCATTAAAATACCGATATCTAATACCCAATATATAATATATATAAGGATTTTAAAAGTGAATAGAAATGAATCATAATCATATTGTTTAGAATATGATTAATTCTAAAGAATAAAATATAACAAAATCGGTTCGGTTAGAATATGTGAAATTACTGTGGTCTTACAAAATAGTATATGAATTGTATATAAAATAACAATTGGTCAAATTTATAAATTTTTTTATGAAAATAATTTTGAATAATTTTATTACGAATATATATATATAAGCTCCGCATGTGCGTCGAGTACAAAATTGATTACCAGCTCATAAATATAAGCAATGAAAATAATATTTCAATTCAATAGACATAAAAATAAAGTTTATGAAAAAAAAATGTATATATTTTAGAGATATAGAAATGTATATATATATATATATATATATTATATATATATATATATATAATATATATATATATATATATATATATATATATATATATATATATATATATATATATATATATTAGAGAAAATAAATTATATTAAGAAGACCATGGATTATTATTTTCACATTTTCACATTGACTTCATATTTTGTCTGAAATAAATCATAGATATTGTGTTGATACAATAGAAGTGTTTATTACCTCTAATGACCCTAAATATTGATATCATAACTATCAAAAGGACCTTCAAACTTGCCCTTCACTGCTTTTCAAATACACTCAAATCTAGATGACACGTAATTTATCGACAGAAAAACATATTACTATCAATTGCAAGAAACCTATTAAAACGTTGAACTATGATTTATCTGATTAATACTCGTACGTGCGAATAGTGGGGATGAGGATAAAGGTGAGCATGTTTGGGAATCTCAGTTAATTTACTTGATGGTAGATTTTAAAATAATTATTTGGCAACATGGTTGAAATTACGCCTTTAAGTTGGGGTGATTATGCGATTTCATATATTAACAGCAAACTCTAAGTAACGATTTTATTAATCGTCTAGGGCTACGTTTTCCACTTTTTTTGCCAATAGTTTCCATCAATATTTTTGTATATGTTTGTGTTTTATTAGTATTGAAAACTTAAGAGATTACATAAATAAATATCAGGGTCGATTTTCACGAAAGTCGGATAACAAATGATAAAATATTACTTGTGCGAGGACAAAATCGTATAGATTTCTATATAATATATATTGTGACTAAATAGTTTTTGGTAAAAGTAATATTTACTATATAATCTAGTAAAATTTCTTTTTTGTAGGTTTTTACCTCTATATTATAGTAGGGTCATGCATAAGGCAAAGTTTGAGGCCTCATATATTTATATATATATATATATATATATATATATATATATATATATATATATATACAAGTCTTGAAATAAATACTTATATATCACGTTCATTGCGACATTTTTAACTTTTTCCTTTAGACACAACTTTCAATTCAAAATACCATATTTCTCATTGTATTTATATACAAAATGTTCGACAATAAATTGTATTTTCATGGCAAAAATTTCTAGTAACAGTCCTCTTTCTGTACAGGATAATGTGTGGCATGTTAGTATATTTATTACTAGTAGCTAAAGATTGTTGGAAACCCGAGTGGTCCAGTTGTTGAAGGCGCTCTACTCGGAACTGAGAGGTTGCTGGATCGATTCCCAACGGCGACAGTTTGTAAATTAAATAAATAAAAAAAATAAAAATAAAATAAATTAATCGCGCGGTTAATTGACTAAACTGTAGGTGTATGGACAAGAACGACATCCGCTTCAGTCGCAAAACATACCAATTCCCACTTTACATACAATTTTCTTGTCCTTCAGGGTTAGGTAAAAAAAGGCCTAGAAATGCCTACTTGCCAGATCTACACTCCGCTACCACTACTCCTACTACTGCTAGTGTCACCCCAAAGGCTTAGGTTCGATTCCAAAATGTAAATATACCAACATATCCGGATGAATTCTTTTTCAAAAACAATAAAGAAAAAATGGAACGTTTCGTTTTTTTTACCTCCTGTACAGATATACTTTCTAATTCTATGAAAGTAATTCTATGAACGTTCTATGAAAGAAAGAAAAGAATTTAAAAAAGTGAATTTCAAATACAAAAAAAAAGAAAGTACGAGGATAGGTGGATCTATACGTACGATGATCATTCATTTTTAACCCGACTTCAAAAAAGGAGGATGGTTCTCAATTCGTCTGTATTTTTTTTTTTTTTTTTTTTTTTTTTTTTTTTTTTTTTTTTTATGTTTGTTACCTCAGAACTCCGGCATTTATGAACCGATTTTGAATTTTTTTTTTTTGTTTTAAAGGGTTTGATTCCCGATTGGTCCCATTGTCACCAAATCGCATTCTGATGAGGGGATCTCCGGAAAATCGAGGAAAATCCTCATTTTATATGTGATAACCGATTTCTGCGAAATTTTTTTTTTTTTTTGAAAAAGTATACTCATTCATAATGGGAAAATAAGAAAATTTTTTTTAAAACCGACTTCAAAAAAAATTTTTCCTTAAAAAAAAAACCGACCCCAAAAAAAAAAAATTTTACAAAAAAAAACCAAATTCCTTGTAAAGAAAACTGAAAATCTGATATAAAAAAATGCATTAAAAATTTAAAAAAAAAAAAAAAACGGGTAAAAAAAAAGTGTTATAAAAAAATTCACTAAAAATTAGTTGGTCGTTTAGTAGGTCTACCCATATTTAGACAATTAAAATCAGTTATAGAACTTCAAAGTCACTAAAAAGCGAGAAATAAAACTTATTTTGACAAAATGGAAACCCGACTTAACAAAAGAAGCACTAAAAAGTAAAAAAATAATTGCATTTCTTGTGCCAATTTTAGTTCACCAAAGCAAAAATTTTTAAATATATATACAATTATTGTTATTTTTGGAGGCGGTGTCCAAAAGTTATGTGAATTTATCTATGTTGACACCGCCTCCAAAAATAACAATAATTGTACATATATATTTAAAAATTTTTGCTTTGGTGAACTAAAATTGGCACAAGAATATGCAATTATTTTTTTACTTTTTAGTGCTTCTTTTGTTAAGTCGGGTTTCCATTTTGTCAAAATAAGTTTTATTACATATCCATAGCGTCTATAGAACGTCGACAATAATATAATATATATAATATAAGTAATGAAATATAATCATAATAATCATAATACTAATACTAACTTATTGCAAATAATTCTTGGGGATAAGGTTTCTTCTGCTACATAGTCGAGTGGTTTTTCTCCATAAGAACGCTTATTTTGCGAAAACGATAATCACAAACAATTTTGAGATAAAATGATTGTTTTTGAGTATATTGAAGTATATTTCTTGATTCTTTTGTAAAAATACATGAATTGTTAATTATAATAAATTATTATATGTTATCTTAAAGATTGTGTGATTGATAAACAGTTTTGGATTACTTAACGCCACAACATGATCATAAAAATTATCTAAAAATTGGTCTACATGTATACTAAATTTGTTGTCAATTGTTTTAATCATTCGAAACCGTTTAGGAGATTTTCAAAACTTTATAAGTCGCGTTATTCAATAAACTCGCGAACCATATGAATTGGTGTTGCCGCAATTTTGATTTTTAGTAAATATTCTAGATTCTTAGATAGATAGATTGATTGTAGAGATTGTAGAGACTGCCCTAGGCGGGCTACACTTCGACTATAAGATCCATTGTGATGCATAAGGATGAGAGCATGTGAGTGAAGTGGAAAAAATTTTGGTGTAAAGACTAGGACATGGTGGGAAATGCGGCTGCAGCTGACTATGATAGCAGCTATACCAATATTCATCTGGAGTTCGTGAAGGAAACTGCAGAAAACCTTCTGAAGCATAGTTGGTTACTTCGATCTTGTCCATACGCCGACAGTTTAGTCAACTAACCGCCTCTTTTTTTTTCTTAATAATTGACAATCTGCCGATGTGGGGATTCGAACCCATAACCCCCAGTTTCCTAGTAGGCATACTGCGCAGACATAACGCTTTAGACCGCTAGACCACTTGGACTAGTATGAGTTAATTACGTTAATTAGATCAATTTGGGTCGATTAAAACACGTACAGTCAGTACGTGTTTACAAAATCAAGTCAAATTGCTCGCCTATCGAAAGGTTTGTGTACATGACGACGAATATAAAAAATCAACGATGAAGATGATACAGACAGGAAATTGTTGATTTCTGTTGTGAATGTTACACGAAATAAAATATAATATTTGATTGACTTTTATTGTGAAGTGAAGAATATTTATTTTCTATTATAAATTTTTAAATAAATTCTTTTTAAATAACCATTTTTAAGAATGGGAAAAGTATATATAT
The DNA here is from genome assembly GCA_963920215.1 of Nineta flava. NCBI lineage: Eukaryota > Metazoa > Arthropoda > Insecta > Neuroptera > Chrysopidae > Nineta > Nineta flava. Next base: position 58,208,730 of record OY986045.1, on the reverse strand, counting down.
AGGCATGTTTGTATGGCAAAAAAAAAAGAAAATGCGAAAATGTATATGCATTCAGTATTTTCAGTATTTTTCTTGATATTGGTTATTCGATTTATACATTCTTGAATGTTTAAATTATATTTTATATAGTTTTTTCTATATAGATAGATAGATATATTTTGGGGTATATAGATTTAATGCACTTCAACCTTATGGCACATTATGGGTCCTCCCCTTTCTACTTCGGACTGACGAGATTCGCTTCTCCCATATTTTACAACAGCCAGGAAGATATATATATATATATATATATATATATATATAAATCCATTTCAATGCTGCCGTAGCTCTCACGTTCGTTCGGCACTGGAATTTATAGGCTCGTTAGATACCTTTCGACGCGAGCTTTTTTTGATATGTTTTCTATAACTTCGAGCAAATTTACAAGTCATATGAATATTTTTAGTGTCTCACATTACCTCCTAGTTGCCAATCCAAGTAGCCGGCGGTCTAAGGCCTTATGTCTGCACAGTATGTCTACCTGGAAACTGGGAGGTTGTAGGTTCGAATCCCGATATCAGCAGTTTGTCAATTATTAAGAAAAAAGCTGCACATCCTTTCAATTCCTAGCCTACACACAAAAATTCCTTCCACTCCACTCACATCCTCACATCTTTAGGAATCAGAATGGACCATCTGGCCGAAGTGTAGCCCGCCCAAGACAGCCTCTACAATCTATCTATCTATCTACCTCCTAGTTTCTCCGAAAACTCACAATAACACTAGAATTAATGTCCTAGCTAAACGTGTTTTCACGCTACACCAATTTATAACTTTACAAAAAGCTAATCTCTAACCACTCACGCGCATGCGCCTACACTGGTATGATGACGTCACAGGAACAATAAATACATCGCGATAGCTACATATAGACATGATCTATCTGTCTCGAGGTGATTTGCGATTAAAATCATACAATATTTCGGCACACAATAATGTTTGACGGACCACCAGTGTAACCAGCGAATAGATATTTTCACGTCAAAAACGGTACAAAACGATTACGTCGCTGAGCATACAGTGTCCATCAACAGACCAAACGTACCCGGAACATGTGCAGGAGGTTTTCTCGAAAACTCGACGGCAAGGACTCGAACGGCGCCATTTTTTATTTTTTAAATTGAAAAACACATGTCTATGCTTACCTTGTATAAGTAAATTGTTCGTTTCTGATATTGATTACTTAAGAATATTTTGAAGAGGGAGAGGTGTTTGACTACCCAAAACATATCTCTGCTAATGACCCTGATTGGAAAGAAAACAAACTAATTTGTTTATATGAGAACCGATCTATTAACCTCACCCAAGGTTTAATATACACATTTGTTTCAAAACACATTTTAGGGGAAATTAATTTAAATTTTAGTTGAATTTTCTCTCATGGGTATTGGTTCTCTTATTCTTTGTTGTATTACATATATTGAGCTATAGAGAGAGAGATGAATGGGGGATACCCATAGAAAGTATATTTTAATTTATAGACAAATAGAAATTTAATAATATTATACATGGATTACTATATTTATTGTATTTCTATTTCAATACTTATTAACTAAAATGAAAGCTAAGAAGCTTCATAATATGAATCGTGTTAATAAGCTTTGTTAATATTTAATCACATATTTTCCAATGTTATTATTCAAATATTATGCCGTATCTACCAACCTGTGTATTTCAGGGTTGGTTTTGATATATTTTATCGAATACCGTTGAATTGTTTCGAATGAACTGGTTGCTCAAATGTTGGGCAGTCGGTGCGGTAAAATTGTTACTAAACAAGTGAAAACCTGAACAGGATACAACTTTGAAAGGTTACCGGATTCATAATTGCTTAATTACCCAGTATATACTGAGCTTGTGAAAGAAACGATTCAGGCAAAAGTAGTTAGCGAATTACAATTTTTGTTCAAAGATAGATATTTAACCCCTGATGGAGGGAGGCACGGTCCAATTTTGCCCATTTACTTTATCTTAATTTGATTTTTTCTACGATAAATATTTTACAAAGTCGGTACTAAACTTAATATATCCTTGCATATATCGTATTTACTGGGTATAAATACAATACTAAAGCCTCAATGATGTGCTTAAATTTTTTTGTGAACATTTCTGATTCCACCCCTGATATCATTATTAATTTGACAATGAATAAAATAGGTAAATTATTTGAATCAAACTTTATTGGAACGTGATTTATTTATTAAAAGCACTTCAAACTAGTATTGTTCTGTTGAATATATCATACATTCACTTATATGGTGATTTGAAATGATTTACTATTTCCAATACACACAACAATAATTTTAGGCCATAATATAAAAAAAAAGGTCACAGCTTCCTAGACTTAGCGTATGATGATGCATATCATCACAAAAATCTCTGTAAATATTAGTTAGATAAAATTTCAAAATTCATTTCTACAAATTGATTGATTCATTACAATAAATTTTAGTAAAATTTATTGACCACAACTTTTTTGATGATGATTTTTCCCGACTTTCTTCAACTATCATCGTCATATGTCACCCAATTTACACAAAACCTCAATGAAATATACACCTTAATCTTCCTCAAGATTAACTCCGCCCATTAGTGAAAACCATATGAAAATCTGTTTTATAGTTTTTGAGTTTACTGCGTTCAGACAGATAGACGCGGCTGGGGGACTTTATTTTATAATATGTAAGAATATTAACAACCAAATATTTCCTATGTATTCACATACGTAATGAATAATAATATTATAAATAAAGTGTGCATCACTAGATCCCACAAGCAGCATGTAAGTATGTGTATGTATGGTTAGAAAATATTTCATTTATTTATTTAACATTGATTCTCTATTAGAAATGCTGTTGAAAACAGACTGTATATATATATATACTATATAAATATACTAAATATAATTTTTACCAATATAGGCGTTTATGATCATAAATTCGATAGCTATTTTTAAGCGAGTTTATTTTTTTATCCCAAATATTATCAATTCTATTTATCAATGAAAATTCTCTTGTGGAAAAAACAAATAACAAAATATTGTATATAGTCTTTTCAAACTCATAAGCCATAAAATATTTAAACTATCAGAAAAAAATTAGTATCATTAAAAATAAAATGGCTTCACTGGTTTTTTATTACCATTTTGTTGTCAAAAAATATGATGCAGTCAATCTAGCCGGACCATTATACGAAAATGCGTTGTAGCCGGACCATTATACGAATGGATTGTATTTTTTTGTAAATTACTGTGGTAAATGCTACAAGAGCTACAAACGTCACCAACAGTAAGCAGACGGCGACATTTGTGAAACGTTTAGCACTAGGAGAAAGTCGATTTGGGGACGGTGACAAACTATTACACATCCTGAATCCTTTTACCCTCTATTCAGCAGCGTAAAAACAGTATCATAATGCCGTCCAAGATCGTGTTGCTCGCGTAGTTCATTTTTTTTCATATGCTGTAATAAACATCAATAAACAAGTACCTGGCATAAGCAGTACGGTTCGTCCTGAGCTGGTGGTTGTAAATGACGCTGGAACAGAAATACATAATTTTAAACTTTTAACTTTATATTGTCTTTTTATACTACACTTGTTGCAATTATTTTTATATTCATATTGTAACTCTGTATTTAAAAAAAAATTTTATTACCATAAAACGTTTTTATTTATTACTTATCCCTGATTCATCCAAAGTAATTACTTATCATCGATCACAGTCACTTTAGGTTCACCACCACGGTCGTGCAATCTTCAGTAAACACTCACATTTTTCTATTTGAATGGATGAATTTTTATAACGGCTAGCTTTATGGGTGTTGACAATGTAATGAACTCATAAAATTCATAATTTCATGAAACCGTTTAGATACTTAAATTTATAGCTCTGTTTTACTATATATGACTTATCCAATTACTGTTTATTGTGTTGTATGACAGAACTGAAGAATGTGATGTTCTTTTCTGGATGATTTTCGAAAAAAATTTCTCAAATCAAAGTTGTTCTTGATAGTAATAGTACCAACTTTTGTTCAGATCAGAGTTTTTTGAAAAACGAATGGATTTGGAACAAATCAACAATTAAATTTTGAAAAAAGAACACTACTTTTGCTACATCAACCAGTCCAAGTGGCCGAGCGGTCTAAGGTGTTATGTTTGTGTAGATGCCTACTTGGAAACTGCTAGGTTATGGGTTCGAATCCCGGCATCGGCAGTTTGTCAATCATTAAGAAAAAAAAGGGGCGGTTTATTGACTAAACTGTTGGCGTATGGAGAAGAACGAAGTAACCGGTAGGATATGCGGATGCAGCCGACTGTGATAAGAACTATACCGATATTCATCTGGAGTTCGTGAAGGAAACTGCAGAAAACCTTCTCAAGCATAGCCGGTTACTTCTTTCTTATCCATACGCCGACAGTTTAGTCAATTAACCGCCCCTTTTTTTTCTTAGTAGTTGACAAACTGCCAATGTCGGGATTCGAACCCATAACCTCCCAGTTTCCAAGTAAGCATCGCCTTAGACCGCTTGGTCACTTGCCTGGTACGTGGAGCCAACCTACTCCAACAAACTAAATCATTGTCAGCGTACACAGCGTTTTATCAGCGTACACAACGTTAAGTTTTTGATCCACAAAAAAACAACACTAAATAGTGCTGAAAGCGTGTAAGCGTCCAAAACGAAGCCACCCTATATATAACAGTTAAAACAGATCTGAAACACACACAGCAGACATGTGGTAATGTAATACGTTTATTTTATATTGGGTTAGTCTCACACATACACATAAACGATACAGTCTATAAACATATTAGCCTAAAATGTCGCCTATGAGAGTAATAACAAATAATGAATTCTGATGCATTTAATATTATACTATATAACAAGCTCACCATGGGAGAAGGATGGCTAACGAAAAAAAAAGAGCTCACTTCACACGGTCGCTGCTGCTATTAATATAATAAAAAGCACACTAGACATCATACATATAATTTTTATAGTTATCAATTCAAGTTTATTCAGGGTCGGTCGGTCGACACCACTCACTATGTTGCAATCTTTACCAATTATCTTTAGCTATAAAAAAAAACTGTAACAGCATAGTTTTTAGTTGGTTGTTTTTTTGTTTGTTTTTATATGAAAAAAAGTTAATAGAAATTTTTCACGAAACACGATTTTATTTTATGTGTGCTCTCCAATTGGTTTAATTTTATAAAATTTACCGTTTGTTTGGAAATCAATCTGTTAATTATACGGAGAATTTTTTTTACAAATATTTAAAAAATAAGTTTCGATTAAAAAAAAAAACATTTTTAAAAACAAGCTTTTTATAGTTAAACTAATTTGCTACAACTTTACTTCTTAAGTGTTTTTCGATTTATGCAATATTCAGAGAGATATACGAAATTTTGTGTTTCCTCCTGCCTCTAAACCCCCCTTTTCCTTGTCAATTCTGGGCATGCTTACCATAAAAATGCAGTGTCATCAGAACTGAACTAACATGTAAAAATTCAACTCCGTAGGATAAGAGGAAGTGGTTCTAATTCTGCTTCCAAGATTTGACCCGAACATTCATACATACATTGCAAGTTAAATAAAAGCTTGTAATATATTAAATTTTCCAAAATTTGGGTCAATTCCTAGATCAATTATTTGTATTTTATAATGTATTTCGTATTTCGCCAACAAAGTCAAAGTTTATTGTAAGGCACGCGCCAATTTAGCAACGAGTAACTTAGCTTCGATTCTATATAGATAATTACGATTAGCTAATTCATACTGATGTGGACTACTATATAGTCGAAATACGTATTTATGTAAACACAACTAATTATTGATCAAGAAAATGCCCAAATTGATCAATTTGGACATAATATTGCAAAAACCTAGAGTCCTCTTTGATTATCTTTGAATAATTATATTTTCAATGATTTTTATCGTTGACCCAAACACTGATGTAAAATTGCATACAATTTTATTTCGATTGTGAGTAATTAATTATGTAGATGAATATGATATGCATAAATTTGCACAATTTCTCAATATTTTGCAATCTATGAAGTCCGTAGTCTGTTTAGTACTAGAAAAATTTCTCCGTGTACAAGAAATATAGCTATAAAAATTGTGTCTCGTATCTCGAATTTAATTTGTGATATTAAACAAAATTTTTACATTGATTTTATCTATCTATCCGAAATTGAATTGAATAATTTGTCACATAAATCTTAAAAAAACTGATCAAGTATGAGTTTGACTCGCAATCTGAAGGTTTCGTACTATATACTAAAAACTCAGGTACCATATTTACTTATTTATGTCCTTCAGTCATTTATGTTCAATCTCTCCGTTTTTATTTAGCTGTGTCTTTACTAACATTTCTATTTAAGACTTTCTTAATTATTTCCTTTGTTACACTGCTATTACATATGTAGCACTTAGATAGATAGATATATCTTGGGGTCTAAAAAGTATTGCACTTCGACCTTATGGTGCATTGTGCTCCCTCTATTACTTCAGTCCGACGAGATTCGCTTCTCCCATATGTTGGCAATAGCCAGGAGCTTGCGTATCCGGTCTTCCTAAAGGTTCATGATAAAAACTTGGTTTTCAGCTAATTTGGATCTAGCCAAAACGATGGCGTTGGTTAAAATACAATACGATTGACGGTTTTCAAGATATCAAACGTATAGTGCTAAAATTCAAAACTGTATGAATCGGGAAGCGAAAATTTTGAAATGTGTCGGTCGAACGTTAAAATAAACCTGATTTTCGTACTGTTTGGGTCAAAATTAGCCTAGAAAATGATTATTATTAAAATCGAGTACAAAAATTTTCTTAAATTTTTTCGACTTTTTTCCAAGGGGTACCCCTTTATAAAATCGCAAAAATTGGAGGAAAATTTTATGTCCCCGATTTTGATGTAAACTTCATTTTAAGCTAATTTGGACCTAGCGAAAACGATGGCGTTGGTTAAAATACGATACGATTGACGGTTTTCAAGATATCAAACGTATAGTGCTAAAATTCAAAACTGTATGAATTGGGAAGGGGAAATTTTGAAATGTGTCGGTCGGACGTTAAAATAAACCGGATTTTCGTACTTTTTGGGTCAAAATTACCCTAGAAAATGATTGTTATTAAAATGAAGAACATAATTTTTTTTAACTTTTTTCGCATTTTTTCCAAGGAGTAACCCTTAAAAAAATCGCGGAAATTGGAGGAAAATTTTCTGTCTCCGATTTTGATAAAAACTTCGTTTTAAGCTAATTTTGACCTAGCGAAAACGATGGCGTTGGTTAAAATACGATACGATTGACGGTTTTCAAGATATCAAACGTATAGTGCTAAAATTCAAAACTGTATGAATTGGGAAGGGGAAATTTTGAAATGTATCGGTCGGACGGTAAAATGAACCGGATTTTCGTACTTTTTGGGTCAAAATTACCCTAGAAAATTATTATTATTAAAATGAAGAACAAAATTTTTTTAACTTTTTTCGCATTTTTTTCAAGGGGTACCCCTTAAAAAAATCGCAAAAATTGGAGGAAAATTTTCTGTCTCCGATTTTGATAAAAACTTCGTTTTAAGCTAATTTGGACCTAGCGAAAACGATGGCGTTGGTTAAAATACGATACGATTAACGGCTTCAAATTAACAGACCCATAGTGCTAAAATTCCACACTGTATGAACTGAGAAGCGAAAATTTTCAAATCTGTTAGTCGGACATTACAATGAACCTTATTTTCGTATTTTTTGGGTAAAAATTACCTTAAAAAATTATTTAGTATTAAAATCGATAGCAAAATATTGTTAGCACTTTTTCTAAGGAATTATTAAAGTTAGACCAAAATTGTTGGTATCGGATTTTGATAAAAATTTGTTTTAAGCTAACCTGCAAAAGATTGTAAATAAAATAAACCATAGACCAACAAGTTTTCATAAAAAAAAAACAACAAAAAACAAGAAAGTTGACCACCTTTGTGATTCTTGCTTAAGTTAGATACCGAAAATAAATTTTACCACAAAATCTCCCTATATAGGTGAGATATATAAGCTATATAAGGTACAATATCGATTTTTCGATGTAGTCCATCAGAAAGGTACTATATAAATTTAATTTTATGTTTATTCAAATGGTATTTTCATGTGTCTACTGCAGATGTTATATGTTATGTGCGAACGTTATATGCGAATATCCAAATGTTATATGCGAATATCAAAGGTAGACATTTTTCTTATACTTTTTTTTGTTTTACTTGTTAATGTTACGCATGAAATACTTTTTACACAGGTGTCAATATAATATACATTTGGATTTTAATTCAAATGTAACATTCACATTGGAACGAACTACAGTTCAATTCAAAAAATCTGAAGCAGGCTCAACTTTACCATAGATCAGGCGGGTTACAATTTTCAATAAATAGTTCTCAGAATTTCTCAAGAGCCCATGAATGTAGCTCGATTATTTTGTATAGAATACACTGCTAACCATTCATCATATATATAGGGTGATGCATAAGTAACATTATGATTTAATTAGTGAATTAATTTTTTGTTTACGTTTTTTTTTTCAGAATTAACTTTGAAAAACTTGGGAAATTTATGATTTATGATGGAGTTTGGTTCAATTTTTCAGAATAGAATTGTATCCAATCCCATAGTTTTTTTTCCAGTTTTGTTCTTGGTAACGTTGTAAATTTTTTATTTAAAGGATCTTTATTCTCAAATATACCTATATATACCCTTCAAATCCTTTAACAAATCCTTATCAGTTTATCATAGACAGCTTTTTTATTAAAAAATAAAATATATGTTTTGAAATTTAAAAGTTTTTCTATCTATTTTTCCAGAGGGCATAAGCATATTTTACAAATTTTACCTTATCAACGCAATCAAATTGCAAAGACCATTGAGGTACGAACAACAATTTTCTATAAATTATTTTTCTATTTTACACTTCACAAGGTTAGAAATGCTATATTATAGGTCAAAATTTTGAATTCCATACTGATATCTTCCGGTACAGCAGCAGCTGAATGTAATTTCAATTGTTTTACATAAAATGACACTAAATTTATAAATTACACCATTTTCTACTGTCATTTCTTTCAAAGCTATTCGCCGAATCAACTTGGAATTTTTACCGAATATTTATGAAATATTATACTTGAAAATTTATTGAAAGTACTCTTACAACCTTTTAAGGGATAAATTTAAAGTTTTGTGTCCCTGCTCCGTATGAGCCTGCTTTTTCTTTGACCGAGTTAGCCCGAGTTCTTTGGCAGTAACGAACTTCAAATAACGAAAACACACCAGAAATTAAATTTAATTTCATTGTTTAGACTAATATTGAGGCTTGTAGAGTGAGTACGAACACATGTATATGTACACTCTCGTGCATAAAACTTGAACCAGTAAGTCACATTCTAAACGTATATATTACATACAGTCACACTTAGAATGTTTCAACTGGTTAAATTTTTATGAACGGAAATGTATATACAGTGTGTTCACTTAAAAAGTTTCTACCGAAATATTTTTTTAAAATATCTATTTTCGAAAAAAGTAATTTAAATAATTAATTTACAGATGAAAATTTTTAATTTCTGTTAAAAAGAGTGTTTCTGTTTATTATGATTTGCTGGGTACTGTCCGGTCAACCTTAAATAGATTTCAGAAACAATTAATAAACACAAAACTATTTTTTCATTCCATAAGTTTAAACCGAATTGTAAAACCGAAAAAATTTCAGTATGCAGATATTAATACCAGTATTGAGAGACTTGATTTGAATACGAGATCTGTGTCAAATCTGATTCCTATTGTTCCGTATGATTCCTAATGACATCGTATTAGCTTCTATTACCAAAACGATTTGTATAATCATTTTGATGTTAGAGAAAACTACTATAGAAAATTTGTATCAACCTACAGTGTGTTCAAGATATCAAGACACTCATGCTAGAACAATTCTATGTAGTTGCAATATATTTATTAGATGTTGATGGAAAATTATTTTCTTTTACGAATTGGAAATTACTTTTTGGTTACCATAAGGTCCATTGTGATGCCTAAGGATGTGAGGAAATGACTGGAGTGGAAGGAATTTTTGTGTATAGACTAGAAATTGGTAGGATATGCGGCTGCAGCCAACTATGATAGAAACTATGCCGATATTCATCTGGAGTTCGTGAAGGAAACTGTTAGAGAAAACCTTCTCAAGCATAGCCAGTTTCTTTGTAATGTAAATAATATTTATATTAAATAATTATTATTTAAATGAATAATAAATATATATAAAAGATATAATTGATCTTTATTGATTTGATTTATGAAATATTATTATTTTAATATGAAAATTACCAAGGTTGTTAACATTCAAAGCAACCGTGATAATAGAGGGAAGTTATAGTTGTTATGCAACAGATAAAAATGATGAACAAAATTATAATAATAATTTATTGAAGAAGCGACACCGCTACAACTTCGTTCCAGTCTATACGCCGACAGTTTAGTCAATTAACCGCCCCATTTTATTTTCTTAATAATTGACAAACTGCCGATGTCGGGATTCGAACCCATAACCTCCCGGTTTCCAAATAGGCATACTGCGCAGACATAACGCCTTAGATCATTCGATCACTTGGACTGGTTATGGACTCTTGGGACACCTTTCTAAAAAGGAGGCACAATAGATTGAACTGGTCGCAGTGCAAAACCTCTCCAAAGTTACACTTCTGATTCTAATTTAATCTAATCTATCTCCTCGTGGGATTTGGAGCCACCCGTGCCATCAAATACAATTAAATTATTCTATTTGAACAATGTCTAGAATATCGTACACCCACGAGATTACAATGATTTGTTTTAAAATATTATCTGCCATCTGAAATATATAAATATAAACAGTGTATTTAAAAATTTAGTAGACTACATATACAAGAACAAAAAAACTATTTAAATAGACACAATCTATTTTTAAAAGCATAAACACAGCCAAAATGTGAAAATTAAAAATGATTTTTTATAACCACCTACGATAAAACACCGCAAAATTAAATATTACATACGTTATTTACACACCCTGTACTTGTAACAACAACAACAACACCAAAATGAACAGTAACGAATTCTACATATGAGTTGAATACGGTGCCAAAATCGTTCCGTAAGACATACAAAGTATACAATAAGAGATATTTAATTTAAATATTGTAATTTACCCACTAAAACTTATTAGATATAGAAAGTTTTTGGATATGCTCCAAATAGTGTCTGTTCAAAAAGTGTATGTTTAAATAGGGGCGCCAATTTTTATTTGAATTCACATCGAAAGGATAGATAGATAGAGATAGATTGATAGCATAAGGATGATCTTAATTTTTCACCTTCTTGATGTAGCAAAGATGGATAGATTGTAGAGGCTGCCCTGGACGGGCTACACTTCGACTATAAGGTCCGTTGTGATGCCTTAGGATGTGAGTGAAGTGGAAGGAATTTTTGTGTATAGACTAGAAATAGGGAATATGCATGAAAATTTTTTTTCACTTTTATTTTCAGAATATAAAAATACTGTTAAAACTGTAATACTATTTAAAAACGAAATTAAAATCCGACAAATATCAAGGAAGCTATAAACTTTTAAAGATTATTATGTCTCTTTCTTGCAAAAATACTAAAAACGGAGTTTTACGTGTATTTTAAATGGTGAAAGTGTAATATGACGTCACATAACATATCAAGAAGGCTATCACCCTCTTTGTCTAATCGGGAATTTCAATCATTCATATTTCGCTTATTTTTAAAGTTATTTAAAAAGTAATTTTTCCTTGATATTTGCCAAGTAAACATGCTTCCATTAAAGTGAAAAAAAATTTTCATGCATATTCGCTATTGGTAGGATATGCGGCTGCAGCCAACTTTGATAGGAACTATGCCGATATTCATCTGGAACAAACTGCAGAAAACCTTCTCAAACATAGCCGGTCACTTCGTTCTTGTCCATACGCCGACAGTTTAGTCGATTAACCGCCCCTTTTTTTATCTTAATAATAGACAAACTGCCGATGTCGGGATTCGAACCCATAACCTCCCAGATTCCAAGTAGGCATACTGCGCAGACATAACGCCTTAGACCGCTCGGCCCCTTGGACTGGTTGGGAACCGTAAGAGATAAATTTATAATAATACTTCTTTTGGTACAAATAAACAGCTACACTACACTACTTTGTATTTATTTACATTTTTGCGTATGTAAAAAGTAAAATAAACAGTTCACACATTAATAATGAGCTCTGAGTATATTCAGAATATATATTTAGATGTTTTTTTCACTTATTTCATTTATAATTTTTGATAAATATGCTTCAATAAAAAATGTAATAGTGAACATAGTTTGTAATTTAAATCCAACTACGTTCGTGGTTGTAAAATTTAATCTAAGTTTAAGAATTTTAAACTACAACATGAAACACACACGACAAACGTTATATTTGTGCCACCAGATGGTTCTAATCGTAAGTTGAGAATGTTTATACCATTTTAGTTTATGAAACTTTTCAAATATATATACGAGAACCAACAACATATACCACTGATATTAAAACATATATTTAGATAATACCACAATTTACAATATTCAGTTGTATAATGTAAATGTACGAGTAAAATTAAATTACTAATAAATTATGTAAATTATTAAAATCATATTTGATTTTACTCTCTCAAATAACATTCGAATAGTAAGTATTTCTAGAATTGTAATATAAACAGAGTGTTTTTAAATGATTGGAAAATATTACCGAAAACTAGTAGAATTACATAGATGAATTACATTGTAAGAGCTGTCCTGGACGGGCTACACTTCGACCATAAGGCTCATTGTGATGCCTAAGGATGTGTGGATGTGAGTGGAGTGGAAGGAATTTCTGTGTATAGACTAGGAATTGGTAGGATATACGGCTGCAGCCGACTATGATAGGAACTATGCCGATATTCATCTGGAGTTCGTGAAGTTAACTGCAGAAAACCTTCTCAAGCATAACCGGTTACTTCGTTCTTGTCCATACGCCTACAGTTTAGTCATTTAACCGCCCCTTTTTTTTCCTATTAATTGACAAACTGCCAATGTCGGGATTTAGTCCCATAACCTCCCAGTTTCCAAGTAGGCATACTGCGACACTTGGACTGGTAGTAGAATTACTGTGAGTGGAGTGGACGGAATTTTTTGTATAGATTAGGAATTGGTAGGATATACGGCAGCAGCCGAATATGATAGGAAGTATGCCGATATTCATCTGGAGTTCGTAAAGGTAAAAAGCAGAAAACCTTCTCAAGCATAGCCGGTTACTTCCTTCTTGTCCATACGCCGACAGTTAAGTCAATTAACCGCCCCTTTTTTTTCTTAATAATTGGTAAACTGACGATGTCGGGATTAAAACCAATAACGTCCCAGTTTCCAAGTAGGCATACTACGCAGACACAACGCCTTAGACCGCTCGGCCATTGGACTGGTAGTAGAATTACATACTAGAATAATTGAACTCAGATAAACTTTGTCCGTGCTCTAGCAAAACTAATTATATGGACTTTGGTGACGTCACCATGTAAACAACCAGTTTAATGAATATTTGAGCCTAATTTTTTCGGATTTTAATGAAATATTTAACACACTTATTTTGTGGTAAACTTTCCATTTCTATAATTAATCGTAGCCTTTTTTTTCATGTATTACCAAGAGGAAAGGCCATGGCACCGAACTATTGAAATCGGTAAAAAAAAAACTGAATTTGACACAAAATTTGGAAAGTGTGACTAAAAATTTGTATAAGTACATACTGAAATCAGTGAAAACGGATAAAATTTTGCCGTGCTAGGGCATAATTAATTTTTTTGGATTTTGATGACGTCCCCATTTACAAAAACCCGTTTTATGAATATTTGAGCCTAATTTTCTCGGATTTTAAAGAAATTTTTTCGAAACCCACTAATTTCAGATTTTTTTTTTCTATTTGAGCCATATTTTCTCTGATTTAAAAGAAATTTTTTTTGAACCCATTAATTTTGGGATAAATTTTCCATTTCTATTACAAAAAAATTGTCTAGCATTTATCAGAACAGAACGTGGTGCCGCTCTCTTTACGTTGGTTAGGGATATAGTGAATTTGACAATAATGGGCCATAATATGACCTAAAATTAGTAGACTTACATATTAAAATCATTAAAATTGGATAAAACTTGCCTGTGTTAGAAAAATTTCACAATAGTAGCGTATATGTCAATTGATATGAAAAAAGGAAAAATTTATATTACATACAGTAGAACTTAGCCAGTAGCAACTGGTTCAATTTTTATGATTCATGTTTTATTGTTATATCTTCGGCTGCCGTCATTTTAAGACTGAAAACCTCAATGTAATTTTTTACCGCCTCCACTAATTCAAATATTTAACGGCACTTCCACCAAATTTATATTTCAGCACATATCTCGAACTCTCTAACTCTACATGCTAGTTTTAAGTCTTATCATAAGCTTTAAAACAAAAAATATTTAATCAAAATCGGCCCAATTGTTTTTGCGTGATGCTTGAACAGACAAACAAACAATTAATTAAAAACACAAGAAGAAGATCATGCATGATTTTTAATTAAGTGACAGATCATATTAATGTTTTTCCACAAATTGTTTTCAATAAATTTTGAACACATGATGATGCCCAAAAGCTTATTTAATGTATACTTATTTAAGTAAATTTTAACAAAACCATTTCGCATTATATCTCATGTTTTTCCATTAATCCTACATGTAACTAACAAGTTGGTTAGTTAAATGTATGACAAAATGTTTTAACAACGGTTAAAACTACAAGTTAACAAGCACCAAAGTATCATGTAGTCTAAATAGATACTCATATATATATATACATATATATATATATATATATATATATATATATATATATATATATATATATATATATATATATTGCGTTGTGAGTACTTCATTGTTCCTCATATCAGAACGTTAGAATGTTGTAAAATATTATACTATAACTTTGTTGAATACTGTCATGAAGTACCTAGCTCCAATTTTATAATAAATTTTTCTGAATATTCCTTGTCCGAACATTCCGAGCTGAAATATTCTTCCAGATCTCAAAAACTAAGAGACGTGGGAAGGTTTGCATGCACAAACATTTTACGTTAATGGAGCGCATGAGATATTTTTCAACATGATATCTACAAGTAAAGAGCTACTCTTGTTTATATTCCAGAGAAATCTAATCCTTCAAATTTCTAACGGTGCTAAGGATGTATGTCTCAGATATACAGTTTATAAAAGATAAACAATTATTATCTAGTTTTAATCTGTTTTATTTCGATATTAAGTCAAAAATCAATTTAAAAAACTAAAACCCGACTACGAAAACAGTTTTATGAGCTTTGTAAATATTTCTAGTAGTCGAAGGCCGAGACCTGTTACAGTTTTGCTTTGAGCATCGCAATTAGACCTTCCACTATGAGAAATATTTACAAGGCTCTTCAAACTGGTTTCGTGTTGCTGCCGTGTTGAGAATCTGTCAATGAAAATCATTCATTTGACCCAAACTCGATACATTTGTGAAATTTTTTGTTGTTGCTTAGAGTTTTATGCAAGTCATATCCGCCATGTTGGATTTAATATGACGTCACATAGACTATGACTCCAAATTTTATAAGTAGCTTAGGAACTACACGGGAACAGATGAAGATACTAACATGCATAGACTGCAAAATTGATCACCGTCCTTTTGTAGTCGAATAAAAATCGATAAACATGCTGCATCTGTATTCATACGAAGGTTTTTTTAATTTTAATTGCAAACATTCAAAATAACAGGTCCACGCTTCCGTTACTCGGTGGGTGTTTAAATTTTTTGTAGATTCATGTTAGCTGACGTTGGAGAAACCATTAGGAGGTCATTCTAGGCATATAGATCTGGTGAATATATATCACCAGATCTATATCGATTTCTTGATATTTCAGAAAATAATATCTAGAAAGTTGAATTTTTCCATTCAGAAAGATTTAACCTCAAAAAGATGAGAAATTTGTTGTGTAGTGTGGAAAAATTATTGCAGACGATGTGAAATATGGAAATTGTAAAGTACAACAATTTTGTCCAGAAACTGATGTTGAATCGTTAATTTCTCAATAGGTTTCATCTATGTATAAAATAAAATTATATTTGTTTATGACGTATGAAAAATTTATTATGTTTTAAGTTTCAAACTTCATACTGTACATAACCACAAAAAAAGAGAACATAATTAACTTCATTTTCAAAATACTCACGTTACACGCATATGTATATACTTATCGAATGCATTTCAAGTCATGCTCCATTAACTGATGAAACAAACAAGAAAATTACAAAATGTACAAAGAAAGAAACTCTTATAGAATATGGCTATTTGTGGGTTTGCAAATAGAAATCGAACATTGTACACATAAAGAAGATATTGAAGGAAGCTACACCTAGACAAATAGGATTTAATGGAAAAATGAAGAAAAGTCCGGAATATTTTTAGATGGAACGGATTGAAGATTCATAAGATCACTCAATTTTTAAGAGTCAAGAAAGGTATCACTATCATTATACAATGGGTACTACAACTTTATAATTTGTCTCCCTGTATCACGAAAATTATCCACATTTATTATTTCCAGACTTCCATTCACTTGCCATTTCAAAGATCTTGGCCTTTTTATCTATCCCTAAGAAACCCATCCCTTCATTCTCTTCTATTCGCCACCACATCTGTTTTGGGGGATACCACCTTAGTTGTTTTACCTCTGGTTCCCCAATTTGGTTGAGCCGAAGTCTAGACATCTCATTCTGGCTCTGAAAGGACTTTCTGCCAGAAGATAGAAGAGCGTATTCACCGCCTCTTCACCGTCTGAACAATCCTCTAACCTGATAAGAGATAGATGCCTTTTGAGCTTACTGTGCCCGGTTAGCACCCCAACTAGGAATTTTATATCTTTCCGGTTTTTATCAATGAGCCGCCTAGTTATTCCTAGATATGGTTCTGGTAGCTGACATGGGAGTGAAAAAAACTATAATACTTGTGCGGTCCGCTCAGCTTGTCTCATTAAGCTGAGCATTGTTTCATCCAAATAAGCTGTCCACCAAGCCTGTGTCGAATGTTCTCTTGTAAATGTTCTCTTGTACACAGGTGATATTTGCAAGGGTATAGATACCTTAAGTAGACCTAAATTAGTTAAAATTTTCCATTTTAAGAACGATTAGTTGGTACAGCTATGTTCATTAGTTTCGGCAATTAAAGCTCAATCCCTATCACGCCACAAATAACCTGTACATATGATGGTAATAAAGAGTTCGAATTACATAGAACATATTTATTTAGTAACCATAATAATAATAATAGCGCTATAATACAATTTTTTTTCAAAGTGATGATGTTCTTCTCTTGAAACTTTTATAAAATGTAAATATTATTTTTTTATCTCCTGTCTGTAACAGCAAACCAACCGAACTCGAACGTGAACACAAGCTCGTCGAGTTTTAACAAACTATATAAATAGGAGATAGTTTTTGTTACCTAACCAAACATTGTAATAGTGTATGTTTACTATGCTTTTAATTTAATGTAGGCTGAATAAACTACGCCCATTACAACAAAAATGTGTAAACGTCCAAGTTTCTGTTGTTTTCAAACAATTTGCCACAAAAAAAGTAGTCATATGTTCGTGAAGACCAAGGGCCAGGGTCTCATGAAAAAAAAACGTGTCCTAAAAAAACGTCATAATGTATGTCGTTAAATTTGAATTTTACATGGAAAAGATATAAATAAAAGTCATTCATGATTTTGTAAGGTAAGTCGAAAGAAAAAATATATTCAATACATAAAGATATGCATAGGTCGCTGGTTCAAATCCGGCTGGAGGGAGATTTTTTTTAAAAAATAATTTATTGTTTATTTTTTTTAATTTCTTTTTATTTTATTTTAATTTGTAAAGTAAATTGGAAGAAAAAATATATTGTATACATATTTCATATATCGTGATTATTATTATTATTATTTTCATCAATATATATATATTTAGCTTTCACATAAATGCGGATGAAGTCGCGGAGGTTAGCTTGTAAATAATACAACATTTTAAATATTTCCGTTAATGACAGATTCAAGAAATATGATCAGAAGATAAATTGTGTAGTAATATACTTCACCTATCATAAATTTTTCTACTTAACTAAATGTTATTTTTTAAATTCTTCTTTTTCGAAGAGATGATATGCCAAATAATAAATAGGTAAGTCATGCAGAAGAAAGCTTAATATCTTTCATATCTTTAAAAGTATTGTACAAGCTAATGCAAAATCGTTTCATCATATACTGAAAGTATTTCTATCAACAAAATCAAATCAAGCTTGTCGAAAATTTTGTAAAAACACACATAAAAAGATTGTTTATTTCAATTCTTGGATTATTACATTATATATTTGATTCATGAGTCCATATTTACTCCATAAAATTTAACTCAATAAAATTCTAAAATTATAATTTTCCTATTTTTAGAAATTTCATAAAATATAATCCCTGATAAGAAAGTCGGAGTTTGATTTAGGTTAATTTTACTTTTGGCCTTTTTAAAGAAACGGTTCTATTTTAATTTGGTACTTTGCGTTTTATTTATGAATATCTATTGATTAGTAATTAAGTATACATGCTAGTAAAAAATCATGCCATTATAATGAATTATTCTAAGCCCAAATCCACAATGAGACCACCAAGTAGTGAAGAAGATGATTCAGCGGTTAAGGCAGATGACAGAGCACTAGCAACAGATTATAAAGCATCACCTAATGCACCAGATGCTATGGCAGAACCAGCAGTGGAGCTTGAATCACTTGATGCACCTAAAGTTGGGGTAGCAACGGTTGGGCCAGCAGCGGGGCACAAGATGCACCGAAATGTAATGTAGAAGATGCTGTGGATAAGCCAGATGATAAAGCACCAACAGCAGATGATAAAGCACCAGTAGCAGCATTAACAACAGATGATAAAGTACCAGCAGCACCATTAACAGCAGATGATAAACCACTACCTAATGCACCAGATGCCAAACCGGAACCAGCATTGGAGCTAGAATCACCACATGCACCTGCTGGAGCACTTGGGCTAGCACCGGGAGAACCAGATGCAACCGACTGTAATGTCGAATCTACAGCAGATAAGCCAGATGATAAAACACCAGTAACACCATTAACAGCAGATGATAAAGCACCACCTAATGCATCAGATGCCAAACCGGAACCAGCATTGGAGCTTGAATCACCACATGCACCTGCTGGAGCACTTGGGCTAGCACCGGGAGAACCAGATGCAACCGACTGTAATGTCGAATCTACAGCAGATAAGCCAGATGATAAAACACCAGTAACACCATTAACAGCAGATGATAAAGCACCACCTAATGCATCAGATGCCAAACCGGAACCAGCATTGGAGCTTGAATCACCACATGCACCTGCTGGAGCACTTGGGCTAGCACCGGGAGAACCAGATGCACCCGACTGTATTGTCGAATCTACAGCAGATAAGCCAGATGATAAAACACCAGCAACACCATTAACAGCAGATGATAAATCACCACCTAATGCAGCAGATGCTAAACCAGAAGTGGGAGAACCACATGCACCGTTCTATAAATGTAAAATATTTTAGAAAATTTCTTTAAATATTTCGTACAATAAATATTATAAATTAGAAAAATAGTATTACAAAAATATAATTACCGCAGTTGGGTGGGCAATCGCATTGCATGCGATTACAGCTATTCCAACGAATAATTTAAATTTGATGTTCATGTTGATTGTTGTTGCATCGAACCCGGTGTTAAAATATCTAAATTGTTAGTGTTTTCAATGCGATTTTTAATGCTTTATATATATTTAAAAAAACGTGATAATTTATGTCGTTAAATTTGAATTGTACATGGAAAAGAAATAAATAAAAACGACATACATGATTTTTGAAAAAATTAGTTAAAATGATTTCCTGCATTAAAAATTTTTATGGGTTGCCATTGTTTTTATGTAAGTAAAATCACGTGGCATTGAAACTTAGTGCCTCAAGCGCATGTCTCAATATAACTACCTCGAAACCCCGGTTACTTTTAACCGATTTGTATGATTCTTTTTTTGTTGCATTTCTATGATCAAATCCTAAAAAGTTGTATTTATATTATTTAATCTTAAGAATTAATACAACTATTGCCACCTTTATGATATGGTAAGGACGAAAGTGGAGATGATATCATGATACATAATTTAACTTTTATTTTAATTCTTGGAATATTACATTATATTTGATTCTAACGTCAGGAGTCCATATTCAGAACTTCAGTATGTATGTATGGTTCCATATCCTTTTAAGGGATGTTGGAGACTAATTTAATCCATATTTTTCGCTTTTCTGGCATTTGTAATGACATTCCAGTCCAAGCTTTCAAATTATCCATCCAGCTAATTTTTTTCTTCCAACTGCTCGTTTTGCCGGAATTTTAACAAATAAAGCTTGATCATTTCATATTTGTTTGATCGAATAATTTGCCCAAAGTAGCTTAATTGTCTCTTTTTTATAGTCTTGCTAAGTTCTGGTGAATGTCCAATAATTTTAATCACATTGCTGTTCGATGTACATATGTTTTCCATGAAATTTTTAGTATTCTTCGATAGCACCACATTTCAAAGGCATCTATTGTTTTTATTAAATTTAATGTCAAAGTCCAAGTTTCGCAGGCATAAAGAAAAACTGACCACACGTAACATTTTAAAAATCGCACACGTATATTTATGTTTATTTTACAGTCCGTTAAGCATTTTTTGAGTTTTATAAATTTCACCCTTTGCTTGACCTGTTCTTGATTTTATTTCAACGCTAGCCATGTTATTGTTGTGGCAGAGCTTCCCAAGATGACGAAATTCACTAACTTGTTTTAGGTGTACACCATTACACTCTATTTTAAAATTTCCAATCACTTTACCATCACTTTAGTTTTACTCTTATTAATTTTTAGATTCCACTCTTCACTAGCATTGACTACTCTGTCCACTAAAATTTGGAGATACCGTGCACATTCCGCCATCAAGACTGTGTCATCAGCATAACGTATGTCCGTTTAACACATGTACGTGAATTTGTACCCCGATATCACAGTCCTTTAAGTACAGAATAGACACAGAACTTAGTTGCAGCAACATTGAACTCCGCCTATAAAATATTTTCAGTACAGACGCTGCAACCAAAGTTTGGGATCATAAAATTTAATTTTTATTATTTTATGACTCA
Source organism: Nineta flava (assembly GCA_963920215.1). NCBI lineage: Eukaryota > Metazoa > Arthropoda > Insecta > Neuroptera > Chrysopidae > Nineta > Nineta flava. Next base: position 58,187,325 of record OY986045.1, on the reverse strand, counting down.
AGTCATAAACATTCAATCATTTCTCATTTCTCATCTATCTCATTTAATTTATATAGTTTATTTATATGTAGGTATCTCTAGTAAAAAATATACAAAAAATATATATATATACAGTGTGTCTACTTAAGTTGACTCCATATGGAAAACTTTTTTATTATAATGTTTACGAAAAAGTTATTCTTTATAAAAATCTCTGCATTCGAAAATATTAATATTCAGCTATTCACTTTTGACATCAAATGTATAGGGTGCTAAAAATTGAAAAAGTTCGATAGGAATGTGTTGACCACTTCAATTTTAAATTAAATTTTGTATATTTTTGTTCAAAATGTAGACCATATAGAACAGATTATACGGGAAACGGTTCAAGAAATCACTCCCGAGATATGTAGGAGTGGATTTAAAGAATTTTGTAAAAGGACAATTACATGTATGGAACGCGAAGGTGGATACGTTGAGGCAAAAACGAACTGAAGGTAACTGTTGTTACATAAGTCAACAATAATAATTGTATTTGTAATGTAATGAATGAAAAATAAATGTTTTGTATTCATTATTTTGTTACATATCATTCAAAATGTTTCAAATCAGCAAATAAACATTTGAAGTACGATGACTGGTTAATTAGAATAACAGATAACGTGTTTTATAAGTAGGACTTGCAAAATTTAATTTAAAATTGAAGTGGAAAAAAAATTCCTATCGAACTTTTTCAATTTCTGCACACCCTGTACATTCGATGTCAAAAGTAAATAGCGGCATGTTAATATTTTCGAAAGCAGAAATTTTTATAAAGGAGAACTTTTTTTCGTAAACCTTTTCCATATGGAGCCAACTTAAGTAGACACACTGTATATATTATATATAATGTAAATTGTAACCAATATAGGTATTTTGTATATGAACATTTAACTCCTCCTACTAAATATCAAATAATTTTTAATGTTGCAGCAACCGTTCAAGGTCATGTTTTTTGTTGCTGAAACCAGTACACACACACAGCAACATGCTAGTTGCACATCAATGTTGCTGTTCAATGTTGCACGTCTGTGGAGCCCATTAAGGACGTTCTATCAAAGTGTTATATAATCAGGACAAAAAACCGGTTTGATTTTATTATTGAACAAATACATAAACATGCATATACAACATATAGACAAATTCACTATTCATATATACAAAATAATGTATTATAATTTTGAAGAAAAACAAAAGGTTAATTTTAGTTTTGGCCTGTTTAAAGAAACGGTTCTATTTTAATTTGCTATATTGCATTTTATTTATGAATATCTATGATTAGTAATTAATACATGCTAATAAAAAAACATACTATTATAATTATTCTAAACCACACCAGCGGGTACGGCTGATGCAAAAATACTAGTTGGCACAGCATCACCTAATGCACCAGATTGCTGAGCTCCTCGGGTAGGAGCGTTTGAATCACTTTCACGGGTGACTGATGAAGGATCTGCAGTGGAAGAAGGGCTACCAAAAACAGATGCGATAATATCACTGAATGGATTAAATGGATTCCAGCCAGAATCGCCAGAACCTACACCCTGCTGTAAGTGAAAAATATTTTTGAAAATTTCTTTAAATATTTCTTCCAATACGTATTACAAAAATATAATTACCGCAATTGGGTGGGCAATCGCATTGCACACGATCACGGCTATTCCAACGAATAACACAAATTTGATTTTCATGTTGATTGGTGTTGCGTTAAACCAGATGGGAAAATAACTAAATGAGATTTCTATTGCCTTATATATATATATATATATATATATATATATATATATATATATATATATATATATATATATATATATATATTTATATATACAGTGTGTCTACTTAAGTTGGATCCATATGGAAAAGTTTTTTATTATAATGTTTACGAAAAAAAGTTATTCTTTATAAAAATCTCTGCATTCGAAAATATTAATATTCAGCTATTCACTTTGGACATCGAATGTATAGGGTGTCTAAACATTGAAAAAGTTCGATGGGAATGTTTTGACCACTTCAATTTTAAATTAAATTTTGTATATTTTTGTTCTAAATGTAGACACTCCGAGATATGTCGGAGGGGATTGTTGTTACTTTCGTCAATAATAATAATTGTATTTGTAATGTAATGAATGAAAAATAAATGTTCTGTATTCATTATTTTGTTACATATCATTCATTAAATGTTTTAAATCAGCAAATAAACATTTGAATTACGATGACTGGTTAATTAGAATAACAGATAACGTGATTTATCTAGTAGGATTTACAAAATTTAATTTAAAATTGAAGTGGAAAAAAAAATTCCTATCGAACTTTTTCAATTTCTGCACACCCTGTACATTCGATGTCAAAATTAAATGGCTGAATGTTAATATTTTTGAAAGCAGAGATTTTTATAAAGGATAACATTTTTCGTAAACCTTATAATAAAAAAGTTTTCCATATGGAGCCAACTTAAGTAGACACACTGTATATATATTTTTTAAACCGTGACAATGTGTTAAATTTGAATTCTGCATGTAGAGATATAAATAAAGTCATACATGATTTTTTTATAAATATGAAATGAGATTCGATCTTAACAATTTTTATGCTCTTTAATGATTATCTTTATTTTTTATGTAAGCACGTAGGATTGAAACTACAAAAGTACAGTGTCTAAAGAACTCAAAATATCAGCATCTCGAAACTGAGCTACTACTCTGAACGGATTTTGATATGTGTTTTTGTTACCATTTAAAAATTTCTGCTCTTATGGAGGATATTTTTAACTTATTCAAATATGTCTAAATGCAATATTTAGCGCTAATAATGTCACATGCAAACATACGTCAGGGAATTCAAGTTTCAATACAAATGGTTCAGTATATTATATGAAATTTGTGTTTTTCACAAATTGTACATTGGCGAATTTCTAAAATGATGTCTCATATCGAATTCAGCACTTGAATTCAATATTGTTCGGAAAAAATTTAAATTCAAATTGGATAACGATCAGTTTCTACAATCCTATATCTCAAGTTTTGAAACGGTAAGAAATAGAACCAGATTATATATTGCAAAGTTGTACTAAGGGCTACATCCTTTATAATTGATTTGTGCCTTTTTCATTAGATTTCCGAAAGATGCTTCGAATAAAAGTTATAACTTTAGTATCTCAAATAACTACCAAGTCTAAGGGTCCGACGGTCTAAGTCGTTATGTCTGCGCAGTATTTCTACTTGGAAACTGGTATGGGTTCGAATCCCGACATCGACAGTTTGTCAATGATTAAGAAGGAAACTTCAGAAAATCTCCACAAGCATAGCTGGTTACTTTTGTTCTTGTCCACACGCCAACAGTTTAATCAATTAACCGTCCTATTAATTTTTTTAATTAATTTAATTGACAAACTGCCAGTGTTAGGTACCGAACAAGCAAGCTCCCAGTTCCGAGTATAATGTCTATAACACCTCGGCCACAAGGACTGGTTACAAGAAATACGCTCAATTGGCATTGAATCCGATTGGATTGAAAGGAGTTTAAAGGAGGGAGAAAAACAAAATTTGGCATACCTCGGTTAATATTCGAAAAATAGAAAAATTTATAAGAAGTAAAGTTTTAGTTTTTCTGAAACAATAATATTTACAGAAATATCTACAAATTGAATGTTAAAATCAGAAATATCTCTGTATACATTAGAGTTTGAGAAAAATGATAAGCTAATGGATTGTAGCAAACATAATTTTCTACAACTTTACTCCTTATACTTTTCTCGATTGCTCTAATATTAAGACAGATATTTTATATTTTGAGTTTTCTTCTTTCTCTATACCCCACTTGACCTTTTTTATTAATAAAATTGGTCTTACAAATACCAAAATCATGTCAGATACGATATTTCATATTGATCAAACTAAAATTGTGACCGCTAGAGAGTATATATTCTAAGAAAATTCGCTAAGTTGACGCAACTCCAGCGTAACGAATTTTTTATTTTATAAAATTTCACGTTTTTAATAAATGATTAAAATATGTACGTGATTATTTAACACTAACTTTAATGAATGTTCATTTACAGTAAGCTCAAATCGTTTATACCGTATGTATAAAAGGGTATACATATGTAAGTAATTTCAGAGTATTTAAGGAACATATTTAATTAAATATTGATTTTAAGTTATTAATATTCATATCGTTAAGTTACAAACCCGTCCTTAATGTAACTAGATATATAACTTATATTTAATCAGTTTCAAAATACATTATGTTTATTGTACAAAAATACACTTGGCCGTAAAAGTTGTTTGTCATTTTAAGCGAATTTCCTGAAAGGAAATGTAGCTATTGTTTTTGTATCGATAATGGAATTTCTTAAAAATTTCTTCAAATATTCATCGATCCTACCTACTAGATGTTAAAAATCTCTATGGTTTATATGTATATTAATAAAATTGGCATTGCAAATACCAAAGCCATATCAGATACGACATTTTACTTTGATTAGACTATAATTGTGACCACTAGAGGGTAACGTATGTATTCTAAGAAAATTCGATAAGTTCTTTACGAACTCCAAATGAATATCGGCATAGATTCTATTAGAGTAGACTGCAGGCGCACATCTTACCAATTCCTAGTCTGTACACAAAAATTCCTTCAACTGCACTCACATCCTCACATCCTTAGGCATCACAATGGACCTTATGGTCGAATGGACCTTATGTAACCCGTCCAGGGCAGCCTCTACAATATATCTATCTAACTAACCACTAAAGTAAATCGATTTACTAGTTAAGTCATTGCTAAATGTTCGATAATAACTACAACTATTGACATTTATTTGCAAAACGTTTTGTGTGAAACTTCATCGGCTACATTCATACGTGAATGGAATAAATATTTTGCTAATAAAACACACGGTATAATGACCGTAGATTATTTGAGAACAAAATTGTTATCATCTCTACTAACTTGTAGAGTTTTGTTTTTAGTTTTAAAACTATTTGAGATATTTTATCACTGCCTAATGCTTTGCCATGCTGCGATATCATCACATAAGAGAAGGATTTACATTTTGTAATAATATTATTTTGGAAAATAAATCCAATGTTATTAAACCATTATCAAAATTATAAATCCTCTTCATTTCTAATTAATATTAGAATACAAACCGAGTCGAATGTTTTGTGCCGATATTACAAAGGATTAGTTTTGAAAAATATATTGCTTAGTGAAAGTGTACAAAAAAAATTAGCTTACGTCTTAATAAATACAAGTGAAGATTTTCTGACTGGATTTTCTCCGTTTTGGTACAAAGGTCGTATGTATATATATATATATATACATACACAATTTTATTTGAATAGATATTCATAAAATATTCAAATACAAACACAATACAAAGTTCGGGAACAGACAAAATCAATCTGGCCTACAAATATTATACGGAAATTTTTTTAATTTTTATCATAAAGTTTGCGATTATAATTTTATGTAAATTCGTCATAAAACTTTTTCAATTTGTGTTTCGTAGTAATAAATCTTAAAATTGTATTATTGTTATTCTTTTCCACGAATAAAATCATTTCAAAGTATATTTAATAATTTCATATAAAATCGATGATATCAATGATAGTATAATTAATCTGACCTTTTAATCAAATATACAATTTAAATTAGTATGTCATCAAAAATACGTTTTATAGAAAGCTCTCGTGCTACATGGTTTGCAAGCTTTTAAATGAAACACCATACAATAATTGTGAAAAAAAAAATTATTGTATTTCCTGTTTCAACACTGTACATTTTTCAAAAAGGAACATTTATTTTGTCTTTTGTTACTATCTCTAACCGTTTTAAAGATGCATATTTTTCTCCCGACGCGGGGAATCTGTAGAGATAATTGATTGATAAAATGAATAATTATTATTTAAATAAATAATAAATATGAATGATAGATATAATTGATCTTTATTAAATTGAATTATGACATATTATATATATATTTATATGTAAATTATCAAAGTTGTTAACATTCAAAGCAACCGTGATAATAGAGAGAAGTTATAGTTGTTAAGCAACAGATAAAAATGATAAATAAAATTATAATAATAATTTAATGAAAATGCGATACCGCTACAAATCACAGTCAAATATTCCCCATTTTCAAACTTAACCATACTTTTAAGCTTTAGAACACGTATACAAAATTTCAGCACGTTATCTTTTTTTATTTCTGAGTAATCATGCCTACAGATAAATAGGATAGACAGTCGGTAAACTAATTAGATCATTTTTTGAACACCCATACCAAATTTTTTTTTCAGCGACCAATAAATACTTTCGACCGTTAAAAAGTCTGGACTAAACTTAACACATCCTGGTATATCTATATATATAATAAAAGGGAAATATGTTGTGTGTATGTATGTCCAAATTTTTTGGAGAAAACTATATAAGATAGCGAAATAATGATGAGAAACAACCTTAAATAAGTTTTCCTTTCCGTCCCAGAAAAATTATATGTAGTAGTTCGAAATTCTAAACCGTTCCAAAGTTATAACCGTTCTCTGAGGGCTATAACTTTTTTTGACGGCTAGATTATTAACACAGTTTATAGTTTCTATAGAAATACCTGCATTAACAATATTTTGGAAATAAAAATAATCATTTTTTTACATAAGTATCCTATCCACTCTCCATAAGAATTTCTTGAAGTCCGGGCATCGTTGGATTTCTCAGCTAGTATTATATATACCGGGAAAACAAATTCCGAAAACTGTGGTTTAATAATATTTTGTTTTCAAATATCCAGCAATCATCACAGGAGAGAAACGCCAGCATGTCACCTTTAAAATTTTCAAAAAGAATCGTTTCTTATGGAGAGGGTAGCACATTCGACTAAGGCAACTAAATTGCGTTAGCGATCTGAATTTGTATGTAAACATCTGTGTACCCAATACATTATATTAGTAAACATACAGATAATATTGGTCAGTTATTGTATAACTAATAGTATGGGAGCTAGCAACGTTTAAAAAACAACAATTTTAGGTCAGCTGATATTTTGATATGGTGTCCTTCTTACTCTTTCGGATAGAGTCTGAGCGAACTGGCTGCCGGTAGCGGTTGAGTTAATTTACTGCGCATCCTACCTGTACAGGTAAGAATTTTGAATTTTTAAACAATATCTGAAGACGTAATTTTACAATTTATGCCTTCAGATAGGTCTACCAGATATTAATTTTTTATTGCCAGACATTTTTAGGATTGTTAATCATATGCCATACCTTAATTTTTTATTTTTTTAAATAAAAAATTCAAAGTATTTTTTTATGTCTGTAATTTTTATATTGTGTTCTTTGAAGATTAAAAAAATGTTAAATTAATTTGCCAAACGTTAATTCGGTTGTTAAGTATTAAATAAAATTTAAAAACTCATGGAAAGTATTGCCGTATGATTCTGGTAGTCAGAGAGAGAAAGTTAAAAGTGCGAGAAAGATAGACAGAAAATGATGGTATAAGTACACTGCTTATACTCATCTTAGTAAGGATGAGTTTAAATAGAAAGATTGTAACAGAAAAATGAAAATATATTTGGAATAAACCTAAGTTAGAGAGAATGGAATTAAAAATGCTTCATTAAGTTTCAAAAAGAAAATTTATTATTTAAAATGCCTTGATTATTTTACGCGAATTACAAATATTTAATATAAAGTGTTGAAGGTCTGTTATTAATTTATTAAAAACTTTTCAGTCTATAATAGTGTCACAGTAAAAGGCGGCATCTTCATAATCATCATCGTCATCACTCTCATTGACAGAAGTATTTAGATCATCATCTTGGGAATTGTCGTCGTCGTCTTCTAATACTCTATCATCTGTAACAAAAGAAATTAACATTCGAGTAATTATTCTTGTTCGGTATATAATATTTTAGTTTTTATTAATAAATGTCATACTTTATACTCACTTTGAATAATTATATCTGCAACTGAGGAAGGTAATTGCTCTCCCACAAACCAGACAAAGTCATATTTTTTATCGTTGATTGTCCAACCGGAAGCAACTGGAGATAACGAAGTTGGATGTTTTAAGTGAGCATTTCTCCATAGCTTGCTCACGTAGCGAACCCTCAATAAATGCTGGAGCAATTCTGCTCTACAGGGTGGCAAACTTGATGAGTCGATGTTGCGAAATTTTTTATCAAAATTCTCATTGGATTTTTTAGACTGGAATGTACTCGAAAATAGATGAAATCGAACATCATTAACATTTGAAGAATTTTTAACTCCATACATCTGACAAATAAATTTTTCAAGAACAGTAAATGTAGTTTCAAGTTCTTCGTCATCATCCGTAATAATATTTTCAAAAGCTTTTTGGTATTCTTTCGAGTTCTCTAACATTTTAAAAGGCCTAACTTTACCTTTTCTGAAAAATGCTGGTGTATAATCACACCCGGTGAGTGCGTGGAAGCATGGTAACGCTTTTGATAAAGAGTCACCGAGAATTCGGTATAGTTCGTTGATGTTTATGTACCGCTGATGATTTCCAACACCCATACTTATCCAAATTTTTAAACTTGCATTTAAATGATCCATATTTCCCAAAAGTATTATTAAAATATCAGAATCGGAGCAGCGTATAACAACTTCTGCGTCAAAATCTATTTGACAAATATGATAAATTAACCTTGAATCAGCTTCTTCATGTTCTTCACATGATAATGAATCTTCAGTGGTCTTTATTACTTTGTTATCTACAACTTTGTAAGAATAACATTTATTGAAGCTTACGTAAATATTTTTATTATTAATGAAAGGTAGCATCTCTTCACTATCCCAGTGATCAATAAAAAAGTTAACCAAAGCTTCTTTAAATTGTACATTTTTCAGTTCTACTGAAAAATTATGTGGCCGAACTTGATTTGGACCAATAGATACCGGACTTGTTTCTTCTTCTCGGCGTGAACGTTCACAATCTTTTATAGAAGGCGAAAAATATTGGTCAAAGACAATGTCAATTCGATTTGATTTCATCTGGGATATAGTACTCAAAAACTTCTTAGATATACCGTCGTACGTTTGTGGTACATCTTTCATGAGATGTAACAAAAAGAAACCATCAACAAGACAAACATCAAAAGATGATGGCGGTTGATCAACAGTGTTTTCCAATTTCTTTTCAATTAGCTTAGCTAATTGTGATTTGTCCGTTTTGCAGATTGAACCATCTGGATGACACATTGACGTCGGCATCGGGGTAAGCGGAAATGTCAAAACTTTTTCGATGTGAACTTTGTGAGTGAGGGAGATCCCCAACATTCTACCAAATAAATCTCTTTGCATTCGCAGCTCAACAACTTTATTGCCTAAACTCAGCTTCTTCTTCTTTGGCGCTTCAGCAAAATTAAAAACTTTATTTTTTTTTATTGGCTTATCAAATCTGCTTTCATCGTTAACACATTCACTGATAAATTGGTTCTTTAAATCCTCACCATTCTTTTCAATATTTAATAAAAAATCAGCAATCTCCGGAGAAGCCGACTTAGAAGTTGCTATATTATACAAATTTTCTTTTTCTAATGACGGATCGAACGGATTACAGTTTTTTCCAAGAATGTCAATGAAATCAGCAATTTGTCTTCCATAAATTTTGATTCTATTTGGCTGCAATTCTGCCGTAACATCTTGTAAGTACCTTAAGCCACAAACATCTAAGACATGTGATATTAACGCAGCTCTTATACTGTGGCTTTTTGTCCAGCGTTGACGTGCAGCAATTGAATTTGTAAAGTGAGCAACTCCACTCAGTCGTTTAGCAGCATCGGCATTTATTGTTTGTTCCAGCGTGAGATCTACCGGTATTCTTGAAAATGGCTTATCAGTCCTCTTCACTCCGAAACATCCTTTATTAAAATCATCTTCTAGCCCGGGATGGGTTTCATTGACATTATTCAAGCAATCAGAGTATTTAACACAATATCTAGCGTAATTTGGTTGATTGACAATAAAAAATAAGTTAGCCATTTTTGGAATCACGTGCTTGAACATTTGAAAGTCACCCATACGAATACTTCTTGAAAGATTTACGTAGTAACTTATTAACTGAATATAGATCATGTAGTACTGTGCTGTTTTTCCATGGCTACCTTCTCTAGTTTTTTCTACATATCTTTTATAAGAATTGAGTAGTTGCGATAACATTTCATTTGGTAACAAATCAGTTTCCGATGAAGATGGTAATGAAATTTTTTTCTCCTGCCATTCTAAAAGATCTTCATATACTTGTCCTTTCACAAAATCGTGTTCAGCATTCTTATGTTTTAAAAATTGGTCGAAATGTAACATTTGTAAACCTAATGCCATTAACGGATGCAGACGTTTGCAACGATTAAAATGTTTACCTTCAATTATTCCTTTTACAGATCCAGAAGCAATTATTTTACTCTCAATCATCATATGAGATAATCCGCACTCATCGATGAAAGTACCAACAGCTTTAAAAAAAGCCATCATTAAATGAAACGAGCCAAGATGAATGAAAAGATTACTAAACTTGAGACCTTCAGTTGCTTGAATTTTATAAGCTATTTTAGCTATAGCTAAGTCATATGTGACCTGTACATAAGTTTGACCACATTCTTCACCAACTTTTTGGGCTTGTTCCATTGTATATGCTACGACTGATACATTTGTTGGTGATGAATTGATAGGAGTTAGATAAGATATTATTTGTTTCGGAGTATTGTCTTCTATGATTCTGGAATTAAATCCTGTCCATGATGGCGTGTTTGGTACGTGAAAAAAAGAAGAAAGCAAATGTAGTAGGTCAATGGTTTGTGTTGATGAGAAATTATCAGGTAAAGACGGTGATTGATCAATTTGGACAGGTGTTAAGCGACCTATCATCTTTATTCGCTTACCATAAGGGATAATGTCGTGAGTTATTTCTGTAAAAGATCGTTTTCTTTTTTTTCGTGGTCCTGTTGGTGATAAATCTGAATCAGCAGTACTAGCATCTTGGTTCAACTGCCTATGGGGATTATTATTATCAATATTTTGGTAAATAATTCCTACAGTATCGTGTAAAGTTTCCTTCCCATCCAAAGTGTCGACGTATCTATCGAAATTATCAAAAGCTACCCCAGTACATAGGGAAGGTTTTAGAATGATATCTGGAGGACAAACTTGTGAACTTCTTACTGATGAGATGGTTGCTTCTGTTTCCAATTCTTCTAGAGTTGTATAATTACAGCAATGTCCTAATCTATTCAAAATATTTATTATTTTTTTACTACTTGTTAAACTTTTTATAGTCATACCAAGAGTAATGTGTTTAGATGGCTTAACATTACCATTACTCACACAAAAAATTGCATCAGCAGCCATTGAGGAACTCAATCTTTTACAATTTATACCATCTTTTCGTCTAATATCTTTACCTCCAATAAATACTCTGAAGAATCGGTCTAATTTATTTGGAACTACGCATTCACCAGCAATTAAGTCAGTTGTTTTAATTTTTGACGGTAGTTTAGATCTCTCCATTTTTAAAATAGTATTTCGCAAAATTAATGCAACTTTATCTATTAAATCGTTTTCTTCAAGTTCAATAAAATCATCTTCTACTAGACTACAATCTTTATGAATGATAATTTTTTTCTTTTGCTTGGATATTATTTTAATATTTTTTTGAAAATGTTTTTGAAGTTTTCCTTCAAGATAATGATTAGTTATCAAACTAATGTCAGCCTGAGGTTGAAGCTTCTGCTCATACGTTAACTCATTATTGTAAGTATCACAAAGAGATGACAATGATACACAATTTCTTTTTTTTATAACTTCTTCCTCTATTGTTGAGACGATGTGATTGAAGATATTTTTATGAATATGACGATTCTTATGCCAAGTAGTATGTGGTATGTCTGAAACTATTTTGTTATATTCATTTAAATAATTTAATTCACAAAGATGATGGTAAAATATTTTTTTATTTGTGGATTTCAAATCATTAATTTTCTGTAACAACTCTTCATTTTTAAGTTTCTCCATCCACTCAATGATTTTTTGATAAAGTTTTGCATCGTTTGATGAGTGAAGATTTTGTTGCTTACCTTTATTCTGTTTACGATCTTTATTACAATAAAAACATACATTTTTAACTTGTTGACCTGTTTCATTATCTTCCGTATTTATGTCAGAAATATCATGAAGGACGTTGGTTTCATTGATATTACTTAAATCACATGTTGAACTGATTGCAACATCTCCTAACGTTGACTGAGTATCTAGACTTGGAGCAACATCTCCTACCGTTGACTGAGTATCTAAACTTGGAGTAACATCTTCTGAAACAACCTCACAGTCAATAGTAGGATTAAAATTTTCTGAATTACACGGATTATTAGGATTTGGAGAATCGACTGAGGTTGTTTGACTATTTAAACTAGAAGAGGCAACCTCACTTGCGATTTTACTGTTTGATGTCTGATTCGTGTTGTTCGCAACATTTTCGGAATTATTGGTACAATCAATTTCTGATGATGAATCACGGTATTTTGCCATTAGAGCTGTAAAACTACTATAACATTGTCTATGATATCCATCTGTATTGTTTATTTTTGTCGGCAGCTCGATGTCACTGAACTTTAATTTATATTTAACACGAATACTCAAAACTTCCTGGCATTTTTTTAATTTGTCATCTACAAAAAGGATTAATTTATCTTTATTATCTTTACAAAAAACACACGTAATTTTTTTACTAGCCATTGTTACACAGTTAATAAATAAACATTGAAAATAACACAAACACGAACATGTGACTTTAGACTGACGCCATATTGTACATTTGTCGATGCGCCACCGTCACTGTCTATCTTTCTCGCACTTTTAACTTTCTCTCTCTGACTACCAGAATCATACGGCAATACTTTCCATGAGTTTTTAAATTTTATTTAATACTTAACAACCGAATTAACGTTTGGCAAATTAATTTAACATTTTTTTAATCTTCAAAGAACACAATATAAAAATTACAGACATAAAAAAATACTTTGAATTTTTTATTTAAAAAAATAAAAAATTAAGGTATGGCATATAACCGCTACCGGCAGCCAGTTCGCTCAGACTCTATCCAAAAGAGTAAGAAGGACACCATATCAAAATATCAGCTGACCTAAAATTCTCTCTCGAAAACGTTGCTAGCTCCTATACTATAAACAGTAATAATGTTTGTCTACTGTTTGTTTGATGGTTAACATGTATTACACTTTTATTGTTTGTCCAGTAATCAATCAATCAATCAAATCAAATCAATCTTTAATCATCAATAGTATAATGTTTAATTAATCTATATGTACATATTATATTTCTATGTACTACAAAATGTTAACAAAATATTGGATAAATTTCTCCTGAATTGTATGATCCTAAATTATATCTTTAAAAAAAAATTCGTTACGCAGGAGCTGCGTCAACTTAGCGAATTTCCTTAGAATACATAAATATCTCTAGTCACAATTGAAGTCTGATCAAAATGAAATGTTTGGGTCCTTTTATGAACACCTATATCAAATCAATTTTGTAATCAATATTTTCACTACTTACTAAAGTCGGGACTAAACTGAATTGCTTACACCATTGCTTATTCATATGGGTACCATATATTATTCATAAAATGAAAAGATGGACAATTAGTCCACCTTCAATATTTGAAAAACTGTTTGTATTTGTCGAATATTTGAATTTTAATACGGAAATGAAATGAAATCAATACTTTAATTTGGGTTTAACAAATTTAATTGAAATTGAATATTTGTTGCAAGTAATAATGACATTTCAAAAGAAAAATTTGGTACAAAGAGTAATAACTGGACAATACATCAATTAGTTCAAATTGAATCTCCTAATATTCTTTGGAATAAATAGCAACATTCAAAAAAAAATTGTGTGTGTCGGCTCCAACGCATGACTAAAGTTTACTCTTATATGTTATTTACTATATTACTAATTACTATGTTATTAAAAGTTATTTAATTTTGAAATATTCTGCTTAGATGGCGCTACCATTAATTCATTTATAAAAAATTTAAATTTATTAATAGCCAAAATACAAATTTGCATATTTCTAACTTATACATAACGATTTATAGTGTGCTAGTATAGTTTATATTTTCTATAGAAATGACAATCCAAATTGACAATTCAAAATTCAAACAAAATTTTAATAAAATATTTTTATAGTTATAGTTTATAGAAGTATAGTTTCTGTGGAAATGACAACAAAATTGAAAAATAATTAATAATTTTTTTTTTAGAAGCTAACATTTAATATACAATTCAACATTTTATTTAAATTTTTATGAAAAATGACCTACGAAATAGGAAAATTTATAATGTAAAATCAATCTGAAAAGATATTATAAAACATTTTAAATTCAAATTGAATATTATAGCGTATAAAGTGTTAGCTTGTAAAAAAAAATGCTTTTTTTAACATTTGATTTCACTACCCATCAATTTGTCGTACTGGGGGTCTTACATTGAAATCGATTCTTAAGGAGTAAACTCCAAAAATGTTTCATAAAAATTTGATTTGTTAAATTATACAAATGTTATATTAAATTATTAAATTAAATTAATTTTTTTTTCTTCATTTGGTTAGCTAAATCAACTCTTGTTGAACTCTTTTGAGTTTATGACGATACATATCACAAACATCTCAACACAAAGTTGTGTATATGGAGGTAGAAAAATAAGAAGTTGATGATCACATCACAATATAATAATGATTATTTCAATACGTACCATTGAACTGATAATTATCTTTTGGTGTGAATTTAATATCATCATAATAATAATTATGGTTTGTTTATTGAAAATAATTCATGTGAAATATCGTAAATTGATAATCAATATTATCATTATTATCAGTCTCATCATTATTATTATCAGCATCATCATCAACATCATCATCGTTGGTTATTATTATTATAAGTGATAATTCAACAATAAACATCTCCGTTCCTTCATTCGGTCAGCATGGTACTACTTCGTATATATATATAAATATATATATATATATATATATATATATATATATATATATATATATATATAAATAAATATGTATATATATATATATAGGGTGTGTTGAAACTCATTCCAGTATACCACGGTGTAGAGCTGAAAAAAACAAAGAAAAAATTTAATAAAGTTTTTCGATTTGCTTAATTTTTGAGATATAATTAATTAAACATTACTTATAAATTCCATTAATCACATTTGCATTTTTGGGTGCCGCTTCACTACACCACCAATCGCAGAGTGTAAGGAGGTGGTGCGACAGTAGTGGAGTAGGGCGGCCATGCTAGACTTTTTTGTTTGTTTTTTCCAGCTCTACACCGTATAGTTTTCTTGAGTGAATTTCAAAACAACCTATATATATATATATATATATTATATATGGTTTACATTATATTATTCTATATATTATAACATAAATAGATAATGTACTTTGAATATAATTATTATTAAAATAGACATATGTCAATCAATGGGTAACAATTTACATTTATATAGATCATATTCGATTACAGCGAGTTTGTAAAATATTGAAATATGCGGTGATTGCTAATTTTTAAATTTATGTATGGTGAATCTGAATCTGCATTAAAAAGTTTAATATAACTTTATCAACAGAAATATTATGAATTTAGACAATTCACCGGTTCCAAATTCAGATTTGATTAAAATTTTACAGACAAATTAATCGCCAGTATGTCCGTCTCTTTCTAAAGATGCCAAGGGGTACCCCTTAAAAAAATCGCAAAAATTGGAGGAAAATTTTATGTCCCCGATTTTGATAAAAACTTCGTTTTAAGCTAATTTGGACCTAGCGAAAACGATGGCGATGGTTAAAATATGATACGATTAACGGTTTTTAGGGTATCAGACCCATAGTGCTAAAATTCAAAACTGTATGAATTGAGAAGGCAAAATTTTGAAATGTGTTGGTTGGACGTTAAAATGAACCTCATTTTCGGACTGTTTGGGTCAAAATTAGCCTAGAAAATGATTATTATTAAAATAGAGAAGAAAAATTTTCTTCACTTTTTTCACATTTTTTCCAAGGGGTACCCCTTAAAAAAATCGCAAAAATTGGAGGAAAATTTTATGTCCCCGATTTTGATAAAAACTTCGTTTTAAGCTTATTTGGACCTAGCGAAAACGATGGCGTTGGTTAAAATATGATACGATTAACGGTTTTCAGGGTATCAGACTCATAGTGCTAAAATTCAAAACTGTATGAATTGGGAAGGCAAAATTTTGAAATGTGTTGGTTGGACGTTAAAATGAACCTCATTTTCGGACTGTTTGGGTCAAAATTAGCCTAGAAAATGATTATTATTAAAATGGAGAAGAAAAATTTTCTTCACTTTTTTCACATTTTTTCCAAGGGGTACCCCTTAAAAAAATCACAAAAATTGGAGGAAAATTTTCTGTCCCCGATTTTGATAAAAACTTCGTTTTAAGCTTATATGGACCTAGCGAAAACGATGGCGTTGGTTAAAATATGATACGATTAACGGTTTTCAGGGTATCAGACTCATAGTGCTAAAATTCAAAACTGTATGAATTGGGAAGGCATAATTTTGAAATGTGTTGGTTGGACGTTATAGTGAGCCAGATTTTCGTATTGTTTTCGTACTGATACCCTTGAATAAATTGTATAAAATCGAAAAAAATTTTGTTCCCGATGTTGATTTAAGTTACTATAAATGGTAAATTGGACCAAAAAAAACACGAAAATCATATTCATTTGATGATTTGAGGAGCGATTTATGAGATATGGTTTGAAAACACCCGACTGGTTTGAAAATATTATGTCAAAGCCGATTCGTACATATATAGAAGTAAAAACAAAATAATAATATGCTTGAAAAAATTCATAGACAAAATAACATAAACAATAAATTTCACCTTCAATTTCGAAAAAAACTAATTTTTTAATTATTAACTTAATTATAATTTTTATCATTAACCAAAACAATTGACTAACATTCACGCGATAATGAAAAGAAAAAACGCACCTTGAACGAACTAACTAATACGATATATATTAATAATAAAAAAATTGTGCGTGTCAGCTACAACGGGTGATGCAGTTTACTCTTATATCTTCTGTAGAAATGACAATCAACGAAATTTTAATACAATAATTTTATGATTTTTTTATAAGCTAACATTTAATATACAATTCAAGTTATTATTTTAATTTTATATAAAAAATTTATTTTAATTTTTTTTTTCTTTAAATAAACTAATGACCTACGAAAAAGAAAATTTTATTACATAAAATCAATCTGAAAAGATATTGTAAAACATCATAAATTCAAATTGAATATCATAGCGTATAAAGTGTTAGCTTGCAAAAAAAAACACTTGAATTTTTTTTAACACTTGATTTCACTACTCATAGAATTGTCGTACCGGGGGCTTTAAATTGAAATTAGTTTTTACGGAGTAAACTCCAAAAACGCGCGTCCAACGAACATCGTTCGTTAATATATGAGAACAACAATGGACTCGAAAACAATACCTCTATATTCTACGTACAAAAAAATAATAGTATGCCTGAAAAAAAAAAAAACATTCGAAACAGTAAAAAAAAAACCAGTAAATTCCACCTTTAGTTTGTACAAAACTGTCTGTACAAACAAATCAATACAACATACTTTATCATATAAATAAATACAAATCAATTCAATATATAAATCGATAAAATAATAATACACTGAAAAAAATGTTAATGAGATGCATATAATATTAATTATTATGATCATTATCGAAAAACAATTGACTGACATCCCCACACGATTATGATTAAAAAAAAGCGCGCGTTGAACGAACTAAGTTAATGCGATAGATATTAATAAAAAAAAAAAAAACGCGCGCGTTCAACGACAATCGTTCCGTTCACATATATAAATGAAACACAACATTGGATAGGTAAGTGTGTATACGTCTCTGTCCGCCGTTGTGTACGTTACTACTACAGTACAATACCGCTCCACTCACTCACTGTTAAAACAGACCTTGTTGACTAGGTAAGTGAATATCTATATTAGAGATGTCCCTGCCCGCTGTGTTGTATGAACTATTAGCGCGCATTGCTTATGTTAAAACAGACCCGACTATGTATTGGTTGCAGCAATGTTTGAGTGTACATTGTGAGATAGTCACCAAGAAGCACCAGTAAAGCAAGCAGTTGCTATAACTATACTCATCATATCAACACCACCGACTGCGATTCGTGAGTTGAATTTAGTCACAGACCTACCACGCGTTCTAATGGTAGTGTATTGTGTGCTAAATTAGATATAGCTCGCTAGCAAAACTGCTCGCTGCTAATAAACATATACACACAAACCTAAGAACACTTTCAACCGGTTCAAAACAATAATAATTTTTTTTTTTTGGTGGTAAAATCAAAGAATTTTTCATTAAAAATTTTGGATTTCTCCACATTATTAAATAGTGTTGTTGTAAAATTTTTGACATAAGTGTTGTTGCTGTTTTTTTGTTTTTGATTACTTTACTCGTGTGCTCGTGTGTTTTTCTTTTTGGCTTTGTTGTTGATTGATTTAGTGGTGCAGTGCGTGAACCAAAACCAGAGCAAAAAAAATTAGTGCGTTTTTTTCTAGTGTGTGTTGTTTGTTTTTAGAGAGTAATTTTCTGGGTAGTATTTAAGATACCTGTAAGAATATAAAATTTTTGTAGTGGTGTTTTACGTTTTAAATAAGTGACTGGTACATAATTTTTAATGCTGTTTTTTTTCTTCTAAAAGGTATATTATTTATTATCTGTTTAAGATCTGTTGTTTTTTTTGTTTTTGTTATGTATGTGATACTGTTAATATTGCGCGGTGATTTGATTATTAAATTGAGGATGCTTAGAATTAAGTATGTGGTTTATTTGTCTACAATAAATATAGTTTGTCAAGTCAATTGTCATTGTATTACAATTTTTTTTTTTAGAGAATTTATTTCAATTATTTGATATTTGAGATCTTTTACGTAGGTTCTACCTCTTCAATCACGATGCTAAATTATTTTTTATTGTTACGAGAGGTTTAGGAGTTTTTTTTTGGTGTTTTATTATTTCAAATTATGCGGTGTTGTATTTTTTGATATTTTGATCATTTTGAAAAGAATTTTAGAACGGTTTTATGTCCAGACTATTCCGAATACTTCATTAAACACTGGACTTTTAATTATTTATTTCTCTTATTTGAGATTTGAGATCTTCTATATATGTCCTAACCCTACCACCACGGCTTTAAATTCTTTTCTATCGTATCGTAAGGTTTCTGAGTTTTAATGGTGTTTAATTATTTAAAATTATAGGTTTTTCATATTCTTGATATTTTAAACAGTTTAAAATTGGCTTCTTAGAACGAATATATCAACTATTCCGAAATCGTCTATAAGCATTGGACTTTCCATTATTTATTTCAGTTATTAGATATTTGAGATCTTTTACGTAAGTTCTCCCTCCAATTAGGACTTTAAATTATTTTATATCGTATCGTAAGGTTTAGGAGTTTTTTTGACGTTTTATTATTTCAAATTATGTGTTTTCATATTCTTCCAATTTTGAACATTTTGAAATTGACTTTAAAACGATTTTATATCCAGGCTTTTCTGAAATTCTCGTTTAACGCTGGAATTTTAAAATACAAGTGCTATCGATATATATCGATAATATCTTAGATGTTAAAATAGCGAAATTTTTCGTATTGTAATTTTTGCTTCAAGTATTGGCTTTTTTAATTGTGGAATGTCAATTTTAAATAGAATAATTCTCGATTTCCATTTTAATTTCTTAATAGACAGTTTTGAAACATAATATAACTGTTTTAAGTTTTTGGGGTTTTAGATTTAATTTTGATATACTATACCTCGTAGAGTTTTAAAATAATTTTGTAGCAAAATAATCCTATTATATAAAAATTACAAAATTTAAGTGATTAAAAGCGAAAACAAAATTCAAGATTAATAAATTTGAACAAATAATTAAAAATAAACAAAATTTTGTTGGTTATCGATCTAAATTATAAATTATATCCAAAAACGATATGTCATTTAACGAATACCACATTTATCTGGTGTAATAAAAAATAATTAATACAATATATTATTTTAATTAGCAGTTTGTGTTGAGTATTTTTATTTTGATGAATTTACGAGTAAATACTCAACAGCGGTAATAAACTCGTAATTTATACATCACTATTTGAAACCGGTTGAAACATTACGATACACTAAATGTCTTGCGTTGATCTTTACTTTCTGAATTTTCTTTCTACAAAGAACACCAGAAACTTCTTAGGATAATTTTTTCCTTGCCTAGCCTTGGGTCTCTTAATTTTTAAGAAAAATACTCAAATGATTATTTAAATTTTTTTGAATAATTCTCTCTATATACTTCAATGAAGGTTATTTTTACGAATGTAAGATATCATTCCAAAAATGACGTTAATATACTCTGGTGGTTGAAAAGTGGTGATATGGTTAACTATCCCTTTCTGATAACTACTTCTTACCGGGAGGTTAAAAGGGCCCCGATGAATCATTTCAAATACTCTCTAACCTTCGTATAATCAAAATAATTGTAATTTACAGTGGAAAAATTAAGCTAGTCGACGATAATAACAAAATTCATGCAACCAATGTGTAAGGAAAGTAGCAAGTTTCAACGATGGAAATAGCAAATATATTTTTATGTTAAGGATGTACGAGCACTAGATGTAGTCCATTTATAAAATTCTTCAAAATCTTATATAGTACATTTATAAAAGTCCACAATAATGTTTATTATTTTTTGTCGTAAGTTAAAATTTAATTTAAGCCTGACATACCGAACCTAACAAAAAAGATATTTAAGAAAAAAACCTGATATTTCGGGTAATTAAGCTACCGCTGACAGAAATAAAATTTACCCAAAATCTCAGTTGTTTTCTTAAATATCTTTTTTTTAGGCTCGTCATACCGGAATTTTATTGGATCAATATCTTTATTAATATTTCTATTTTATATTGTGTAGTTTTTTTTTATTCGTCTAATTTAATTCCAAGTGAAAATTATCAAAATATGTGTGAAAATATGAGTTTCTCCATAAGAGCAATGCATTTAAACTCGAAATTTAACCTTGAATGACTAATTCAAGTCCCCCTTACTACCCCTGAAACTTTTATAATTGATTGATATGCACTTCAACTATACATGTAAACAAAAAATTATTCTTTTTGAAGCTTCAGTACTCGTACGTCCTTAAAAAAAAAGTAGAATCATAATAAATAATTAAACCTAAAAAAATATATAAATAATATCCATGAAGGAATTAAAACTCCATCAAAGAACAATAATAATTATTTTTAATTAATAATAATATATTATTCTATAATTGTTTTCATTTTAATTGAATAGTAAAAATACAAAAAAATATAAATAAAATTATTACAAATATTTTTTCATATTTCCTATATATTATGAGAAAAGCATTATTATTAATTTTTAATAACAACAAGGTCACGACATTACCTAACATAAGTATTTTTTTAAAAATAAATTTTTACTTAACCTTTTCTTGTTTTATGTGAATTTAACATAGTTAAAAAGTACTAAAATAAGGTAGCAAAAAAAAACTATTATTTTTTTTATCGTCAATTAATATATTCTTAAATTAATATCATTAAAATTCATTATTTTAACATGTCTGTATATAAAATCGTTTATAATGACGAATTAAAAAATTTTATAAACAAGTGAAAATCACAACTAACTGAATTGATTGTTTAAATACCCGGTATACATTGAGTTCATGAATGCATTAATATGTTTATTTTATTTCTTACTCATGCACAGATGTGTAAAATTACAAGGTATTCCATATAGGTGCTATATACATATATACTTTTCACTTATATACTTTTGTAGTCGAGTAATTACAGATGTTTGAGCTGAAATTGTTACTAAACTATTCACGTTATGGAATAAGGTTTCAAAGAAAAGTTGTTGATTTTATAAAAAGGAGCATTTTTTCTTTTTAATTTGTCCCTCGCATCTCTTAGGACAAATTAAGAGTAATTACAGATGTTTGAGCTGAAAAGTTTTGAACAGAAGTTGTTTATTTTATAAAAAGTGACATTATTTTATCTTATACAGATAGTTGGATATGCGAAAATGAACTAATTCGGTCATTTTATGAACACCCACACCAGAATTTTTTGTCTACGATCAAAATTTGAAATAGTTACAAAGCCGGGACTAAGATTATGATATCTATATATTATGTGTATAAATGCAGGTGACAAAACCCCTGACGGTGCAAAAAAAAGGTCATTTTGACATTTAATAAATGTTTTCTTAAGCTTAATTTATTGTTATGACTAAATAAAATTTAATGACACTGAAATTTGTGTTCAACAAAATACTATAATATCAATCATATGTTTTAAAATAGGTCAGAATGCTTGCAAAAAAATCAAGAATGTATTTTTACTTAGGCAATATTTGCAATATATTTATGAGATATTCCTTATTTATTTCTTTTTTAAACGTAATATTAAGTTTATGTTCCGTTTTTTAAGGGTAACATGAAGTAATTTTTTTATTTGGTGAAAAAAACCTCTCATGATACGTATTTCTTGCGTTTTTGATATTAAATAAGAACATCGTTTTTTTTTTATTTTTTCGGGTGACTAATTCATAGACTGGTATAGTCTTCATTATTTTAATAAAAAATTGACCTATTAAAAATTTTTTTGGCAAACCAAATTGGCAAAATTATTTGTAAAATATGAAACTAAGTACAATTTTATATGTTTGAATTTATTTAATTTAATTATTTTTATTCGAAAATTATCTTAAATTAGTTTTGTATCAATTAATTAAGCAGACGACATTTGTTTATTCGATGCAGTGTAATTTGAGAATAAATTGTGTACTCAAAATTGAAGATTAGCACTTTATATCTGGAGCTTGATCTTGAGCGAAGGAAGTTCTGACCAAATTCTTTAGAAAAAATTGAAATTACTAAAATGGGAAACGTCCGAAGAGAGTTTTCTGTATCTGTTTTACACCAACCACCTTTATAAAATAATGTTATACAATGTGCGATTAGATATACATGCTAATTTCATTAAATATGCAAATTTTTGATTTAAATTATTAATAATCATTGATTAAATCAAAAATAAGTTTATATTTAAATAAATGAATAAAAACTATAGAAATTTTTCGAAAAAAATGATTCCGTATAATTAAAATGCATCAGTGAAACTTGATAGTGATCAATTAAATATTCAATCTGGATGATTGGAATGAACAGAGAATCACGTTTATTTGACCTTCGGCTCAACAAAAATTCTTTTATAATGATTTGTTCTTTGTAGATTTAGTGCAGTGACCATGCTCAGGGTTAATTAACTCGAATTAGAAAAATTAATATTTGATATTTTTCTTCCATTATAATGTTATTTGAATATTTACCGAGCCTAAGAAATGTGTCAGGACTGAGATTTTGAAATGGTATAGTCAAATATTAGTCAAATAA